>OY728140.1:179853583-181103583 GCA_963277665.1 Viscum album
CTCTAGAGATCCATTTTAAGTATGTGGTGGGGGTGAAAACCACTTGGGTTCTCATTCGCATCTGGTTTTTCCACAACCGCATCATGTTTCTCTCTTGTCTCTCCCCATCATTGTCTGATTTATATGACCCTAAACTAAGTCATATCTACTGGAAATACTCATTGGATTCCATTACTTAACCAACCATTGAGTATTTAATTAAATTAGGTACCTTCTTAATGGTCCACCAAATGAACTTATGATAAAAGCGTGCAACCCATGGACCCTTGGCCTTGGAAAGGGATTAGAACCCCTCTACCTAATACGTCTTATTATCGTACTCAGATGAGGTGTGACAAAGAGAACATGGTGTTGAATTATGACATGGATATTCCCTCATTTCAAACTAGAAATCATGCTCCCTTTGTTTGGATCCTCATCATGTTCCATGTCTGAATGAAACCCCTTTATGACATTGTCTCATTCCAGATTGGCTCACCTACTGTCTTGTGCCAACGCCCCCAAATACCTCAGACAAAATTTGTGATAGGTCATGCATTTCGAACATATTCAGCAGTCAAAACTCATTTGTATATCACCATTCCCGGCTTATATATAGAAGATACTATGTTTCAAACATGGTCAGTAGTTATCCTATATTTTCACACCACTATCATTGTGATCCAGATCACAAGAATTGTTATTCACATCTGTACACCCCCTTAAGATCAAGTGGAATCCCAACACACTTGGTAATATTTACCCCAAGAATATCAGTGCATTAAAAAGGCTAGTTAGTAATAGTGGAATGTCACTCGCCTATTGGATCCTTTTTCAGATTATGTACATTCCAGTACAAGGAAATCTCACCGCTACTCTTTGTATCCCAGATCGAGTACAAATCAAGTGGTCTTAGTAGTTTTTGTGGAGCATGTACTGGTGAATCTATGCCACACATGCCCTTTATTATGCATGAATTTAAACATTGATACTAGAAATATATGCGGCTTGATTACCATATTAATGGGAAACATAGGAACTCTTATGCCCTTTTCCCTTGGCCCAACCTATCATTCAAATTCGGTCTATTGGCATAAAACACTTCCTCCAGGGATACATGGTGTGTTGAAGACTTATTATGTCCTCATTCACATCGGGTTTATACATACCACATCACATAATCCCTTCATGGGATACCCCTTTCAAAATTAGTCCAACTATATTAAGTTAAAATACACATTTATACATTTACTCGACATATGACATTATACAACAATTCTACCCTGTACTATTTCAGGTTTCCCAATGTTAATTATGGGATGCGTTAGCTTCCTCGCTAGAGTGGATTCCCCCTACCAGCATTCGTCTCCATACACAGATTCATGAACAACATATTTTGGATTGATTCTCATCTGAATGAGATATGTTACAACATCTAGACCTTTCGCCTTGGGCCCATCCTCAGGGCCATTATCCCTTCTAGACCCTTGACCCCAATCATGGTCCTGGCAGTGTGATCTTAAAATTGTGTTCCCCATATGCACTTGACGACGTTTAAACTATGTGTTTATCACCATTACTAGTATGATGTAAACCAACAAGTCACAACAGGTCCTTATCAAATTGGTTCTATCTTCATGTACATTTGATCCCTGGTCTGACCATTGCGCCAGCCTAATGTGTTTCCACCATGGTTGAGTAATTTCAAAAGCATTGAACTCTATTCAAAGAACCCATCACACCATAATTCATGATTTTCTTTGCCATTATTTGGACACTCGTCATATTTCATGTCTAAAAGAACCCCCTAGTAGTACAGATGTTCGGCCTATGACTCACTTACTATCCTAATCCAACGTTCCTGACGACTAATGGATAAAATTTTTGAGTCATGCCCCATGTTTTAAACATTGTTAGTGGTTAGCCATAATTTTTTATCCCTATATAAGGATAACACTATAGGGGTATTGTTTTTCAAACACTGGAAACCATTATGATTCATTGTCAGGCCACCTATGTAGTGTATCAAATTTTAGATATTGTGATTAAAACCTTCCACATCCCCTTAGTTTGGGTTGATTCTAACGCATCTGGTGTTACCCCACTCATGCAATTGACCACATTTGGAAAATGTAAATTTGACTATTCTGAGAACATCGTCATACAGTAAGGCCTCCCACATTTATCCTGTAAATCCATGCTAGTTTTTCAATCCCTGGATTCCCAAATCTTGGTCATCACCCTCATGTTCAGATGGGATAACCAAGCAGTCATCCCTTATTTCTCACATTAGGCATGGCCCACATGAGAATAGGGATTGATCTCTAGATATTTATTGAATATGATGGAAATACAGTAAACCATGATAAATACTAGAAACCATGAATGCATCCAACATAAACAGTCGAATGCTTACATGCGTTACAACACCTGAGGATCAGCCCCTCCCATTGATGGGTTGAACTCTTTAATAGGGCATTCCACCTACACCACTCTCTAAATTGTGCCATCCAGGATCTACAGTAACCTATTTACTTCTAGTTACACCTCGGTAGAGAACATTCATAGTTCATCAGCTACTATTCAGGCCAACTACTCATCAGTTCGGATGATAGCCATCTCTTCAGAGGCTCAATCCATCAATTCTTCATCCTACACCAACAGGGTCATTAAGCAGAAAATGATATCTGATTGGTCATTAAGGAAAGATGAATTCTCATTCACTCATGCACGCAACCACATAATCTCACATTTGGCCTCCGGGATAATCCTTAGGTTCTCCGATTTCTTCTATTTTCAACCCAAAACAAGTCCACGATCATGCTCTTAGAACCTCTCCCACGTGAAGTATCGAATGAGCATATGAAGACAATGGGAATCCTCTTTCCCAGTTCATATATCGTTGGTCCCAGAGTGATGTATCCACATACGGATTATCCATTGTGTTTGTGGAGTTTTCATGATGTAGTGGCTGATCTGTTTCCATGGCCAAAAATGGATGATCTCTCTCTCCTCTTCTTTAGAAGTTGTCTCATCCTAGTCGTTAGGATCAACATGTTCTTATGCGGGAAATTCCTTAAGGAACTCGTTAGTAGGGTCTGCCACTGTTGTCTAATTTGGTATGTTAAGACCCATTTTGTCTGATTGATCCTTACTGTCAGATCCCACCTCATTGATATTAGGCTATGTCTTGCTAATAGCCCCAACAGTGATCAGAAGCACTGCATCATGGTCAATTCAGATGTCTACTTCATCGACCACTAGCATTCCCCTAGGAAAGGCATCACTAGGAGCTCTATCCATCCTTGCCATGGCAGAAAACTCTATTTGAAGAAGTTTTCATATAAGAGTTCACAGTCATTAGTCGATCTGTTCAATGGATGAAAGTTGAATGTTCCGCAAGGGATACTCATAGAGGTCGAATATCCAGTGTCACTACAGAGATGCTCCCATCTGAAACACGGGGTGTGACCCTCTTTATATTCTTGGGAAATTTGAAAACATCGGATGAACCAACATGGGTGTGCCGACCTGCTAAGCATATTAATCGCTGTAGCTACCGAAGAAAATCCCAAAGTCCCTGTATCCACATCTACAGTTGGACGAGATCAGGTGTGGTATTTGAGGACCTCATGTATAGTTCATATGATTATTTTAGAAGTCCAAAATAAATGGGATGAAGACTCCTGGTATGTGATTAGGATTTTACCTTAATGGCCTGCACAAATTCTTCTAGCTCCGGGTATGATTCACTAACCTCACACTGCTCTAGAAGGCACACTCCATCATCCTCCTCCCCCTAGGAGGACGATTCCAACTATTTCGACAAAGGAATGAGTTCTATCAACTCTACAACCAACTATTGAGGAGGGGTCATTCAATATGGAAACACCTTTACCTTGTCTATCATCAGATACCAAACACCCTGGGAGTGAACGATGTCCCCCATTTTCAGCAAGGTACTGCTCCACCTCCACCTGGGATATAGAAATGTTGGCCCTGACAGGACATATCCACTGAAAATACAACCTGAGGTGATTCAAATGTTTCCACATCTTAGACGAGTTGAGAAATTTCCTGTTAACATCATAGATATCAAAATCCTATAGGATAAAAGCATTTTCGGTTATATCTATGTGGCACAACTACTTCCCCAGAGCTTGGATGGATATCCTATAGAATTCCCTTGGTAGCCTCTCCTCCAGTTGAATCTACTCCTCTAGGATTTCCAGGTATGTTGTCGCACCTACCACTCGACAGGTTCATGTATCTCCACTATTATAGCCCCACCTCCATGAGATGTCCTCAACATCTTCCTACTTCGACCTCGGGGTTGAGGAGGTACCTCGTAACCGGTGAAGATGGTTTTCTACTTCAGCATGTCCCCTGGGTAGGCTGCCTCCTAGATCTTTCCATACTCCTTCACCAACAAATAAGCAGTTGTGGGTGGAGAAGCTAATTCTGCATCATCACATCCTCACATGTGAACATGAGCCACGTCAATCTCATCACACACTAGTGATCCTCATAGTGCACCCCAAAGTACACATGTGGGTTAGCCTCTACATGCATCAGAAATGCCTCATGAAGTAGGGCGAGGTGTATGACTCACAAAGAGGCTTGTAATCGACCCACACTACCCGAACTCCACCCCGAAAGGCAAGGATGTAGGAACAATTCACTTTTCTACCCTGGATGTCATCAGTGAACATGCCTATTGGAAATGGGAATGGGTGGATGTTTAAATCTTCTTCTTTCCAAACCTGTTTTGGCCACCAAATGCTGAGTTAACATAGTGGGAAGGCTCCCCACTACATTCAAAATAGTTGGGCGGAAATCCGATCTCTGAGGAGAAATGGGATTCAGATATTTGTTGATGCCCCTAATTTGAGATGCTATCCACCCATATAGAAGATAGAATGGCCCACATATCCTCGGTGGATTCTTTTCCACACTGATGTGCCACAACACCTTATAAAGCTTGGAATGCATCAGTATCTTGTGGTTGGTCTATCCCCCTGTTGCCAACATAGATGCCATGATGAACACACTCGGTCACATGCCCATGTTGGTATCCATCATCAGGAGAATCAAGCTGCTGATAATCACTGAGATGAATGCTTCCAACCTAACAACTGGTTGATTCTCACTAATAACACTGAATCCCCATATGTTCTGCTTGATGTCCTCCAAGATTTTTCGAAATGAATTTTCTTTACCTTGTTAAACCCCCTTTAGGCTGGTGTGAGGCCTTGTGGGAAACTGTCTATATTCAGAGAAATTCCAGAACTGTTTGAACAAATATTTAAAATGGGCATCCCTCACCGAAATCATTTCATCCCCGGGAACCTAGTCTATCAATGTCTTTTCCAGTGGAAACATATGAAATGGGTCATCTCTTTTATTCATGGTGGGGAGTACCTCATCATACATTACCCCCAAAATCGAGACCCCTCGTGAGTAGGTGGAATTCCCAGAGGCTGATACCAACATCCCCATGGTGAATATTGAAGGTATTGGCCCTCAACGACCACATACTCAATAGCTCTAGAATCATCTGCATCGATTGATAGATGTGAAATTTGGATGTCCAAGTTGATGCATTCCCTTCACCAAGGGTGTATAGTTATCAATTATGTAAGTCTTTGGGGTGCGAAGTGAACCCGCCTCGTTCGAGGAACATGACGTTAAATTTCCAAGCACAATCTTCCTCAGCACATGACGTTAAATAGTGGCCTCGCACCATGCACCACACATGGGGTTCCCCATCTCGAATATTCTCTATGCCTGCTCATCTCCACGGAAGTGAGATCATCCTCAATAGAATGAGATCCCCTTTTTTGGAGTGATATTTGTCTATGGGGAAGGGAAACCATCTCTTTATAAGTCCCAAGACTATCTTGTAGGTGGCAGCATCCCTGATCCACATCCTCTCCTATGCGCCAATGACCATGGGAGATATGGGAATAGAAACCACTGTTATCATGTCCCTCTCCATCTGGGCTTTGTCTCCATCAGACCTCCACCCTAGAATAAGTCCCAATCTCCATATCACTAGTCCCCTAACCAAGCATAATCCAAAGTTTCCTCTTTAGGATACTAACCATGTGTATGTTCCAATTCACTTCCCACGGGCATACATTTTGCAACGTGATCGTCAGGTCATTGATACCTCTTATTTTTCACACCGAGCATTACTCATGTGGTCATAGAATAGTAATCATTGACCATCGAATCCTTCCTGAGACACCTTAAAATGTAATTCCTAATCCCTACATCCTAACTACATGTACGTTGATCCTTTCTAAGGCATGGTATGTAGGAAGCCTTCCTATGGTTCAACCCCAACACCCACTAGTACCAACCCCTTCACGTCTGTTAACCAAATGCTTATGAACTACCTAAACATTGATCCTTCCTAGACAAGGTATGTAGAATGCCTCCCTAATTTTTAATCCAAAAACCTACATGTCCCAAACCTTTCATGTAGGTTAACCTTCATCCTTCTAGACGTTAAACTGTATGCCTCCTTTTTGTCCTGTAATACATTAAACTATACCCATTCAAACTACATGGACATTGATCCTTGTCTTATAGATAGTTTACATAGAATCCTCCTTGAGTTTCAACCCAATATAATGGTAAGTCGTTGTGATCCCCATCCAGCGGTAAGCCATTGTGATCCACATCCGATTGTTAGACATCGTAATCCCAAACCAGCTGTAATCCACTGGAACACCGATCATCATTAATCCATTTTCAACCCCAACAAGTGGTAAGATATTGTTATCGGCCATAAATGGTAAGATGTGGTAGTCCCATTCATTGGGCTTCACATCTATGGTCTTACCTTTTTCAACAGACCAAACCTGTGCCACTAACCACACATAATCCCCAGTATATTGTCTGGTCATTGTCCTAGGTGTGCTCCCTGATTCTATACCACCCATCCAGAACAACATAAACATTGATTTCATGCTATAGGGATACATTAGAAGTCTCTTATATACTAAATCCCAACAACATCATCCCTCATACGGAGCTCCCATCATATTCTCCATTCAATTCACTCAATTATCCATATCCATCATGATTTTTACCCAAGCCTCTACATCCCTATGATATCATATCACCCACATTCTCGCTTCTCCGAGTAGTAATTAGGAAACTAAACACACATTATCCCCATAATTAGTGTTCCCTCTAGGGGTTTCACCCATATGATCCACTCCCATCGGTGTTATGAAATGTCTGATCTATTTCTGCTAGATGCTAAACTCACGTCATACCCTATGTTAAACATCAAAAACTAGGGAAAACCAAAAAAACAATCCTTTGGTGTTTAATTCCCTGAATTCAAAGGGGGATAACACGAGCTTCCACCCCTTTTAGAATCCCTATCATATGGGGAAGAAACCAAGATGCATAAGTGTTCTAGCATCCAGAAACGCTAGCGATGTCCAACGTGACTACTCCCTCGACTAAAGGTTGCTTCCCTACCTGGACAACATGGAATGTCCTGACAACATTAGTGTAATTATAGGGTGACCAAAAATCCATGTAACTTGGAAGAGTTTCATGCAAAACAACTCAATTAGATGAGGGAGACACGGGCTAGGAAATGAGTTCCAAGGACGATTCCATGGATGGAGGAGCCGATATCCCACCATCTTCTTCCGATCAAGGAGAAAATTCCCCAGAATAAGTGACAGATGTCTCCAATTTTTAAAAAGAGAGAATGCAGGGTAATAGATGTGTGTCTTCCACCAAATGAGTGACTAATTAATTCCCTAAGGAAAGCAACAGAAAAAGAATATTTCAATTTCTAATATATAAATTATTATTTATAAAAACTAAAATAAATATGCAGTTTATTAAAAATATTCTTTATTGTTAATTTATTTATTAATCATGATACAAATTTAATAGATTTATAATATTTATATTATGTTAAATTTATCATGATAAATGTAATTAATTTGATATTTTATTATTTTTGGTCAAATTATTATTCAAATGATATGGTTACCAATCTTTATTGTTTCTTTCTATTCCAAATGTTCATGATACTATTCCAATGGTCACATTACTATCCCAATGGTCACCTTATGGATTATAAATACAATTTTTTTACTTAAATTATTATTCACCTTACTTACATTCATGGTTATATATTATAATTTTCTAAAATGATGATTTTTACTAATTTTTTCTTTCATTTACATAGTATTGGGTGTGGGGGATAGGGTTCTAGAGATTTAGGTGATCCATGTTTTACCATTCTTATTTTCAAAATGTATATTTTCCACCAATTAATGACTAAAATTTTCATGATTTTCGTTGATGATAAGTGTGGCGATATTTAATAATGAAGTAAATTGTTTTTGATATCATTATGTGATTTATTGGTTTAATACTATATAATATAAAAGGAAACATATTTATTTGAACAAAAATATATATTTCTCAAAATCCAGGTTGTTACATTAAATATTTTAAATAAAAAATCCCATATCCTGATGTGAGACTAATTATATTATACAAAATGGTCTATTGGTAAACCCCAATATATTCCAAAATGAAGACCAATGGATATATAGATTCCCAAGAACATGCTAGAATTTCCCATTTAGTTTCAATAATTTGATAATTTCTATAAATAAAATTCATCCACTGAGGTTTGGAATGTTATGTTTCATGTATTTTTAGAGATATATGGGTTTTCACATGTCACATCTCCCATATAAAACACATTCAAACTTCATCCCACTATGGTTGAGGTGTTCCTCTAGGACTTGGATGTGATGATTCAATGTATGAAGGTTCACATCTATTATTCAATCTAGACATGGAATATTATGGTTTCCGGATAAATGGTGGTTTCTTGCGATATGTAAGACCTTACATTTTTTGGGATGATATAAATTTTTTTCATCATCTGCATTCGGTCAACATATTACTGAGAGTATGTTAATAATATTATCTAAATTATATATTACAAAAATATGGAGAGATATGGTCACCCTCACATCTCATGTATATTCTCTTTGGGGAATAGTAACCTCAGGAAAGTTTAGATGATTGTTAGGAGGATGTATATGAGGTCTCTCTAGTTCCGATGGAGTTAATATATGTAGTTACTATTAACCACGTGGTATCATGATCTATTCCTTCATCAGATTCATCCAAATCACCATCAGGGTCACTAGATTCTATATATACTACTCAAGTAGGTCCAGGAAGAGTATTTATTCCATATCACCAATGAAGTACCAATAATAATCTATAAGTAAGAGTTTCACATTACAAACTTCTTTTAATTTCATTCATTTTATATTACATTAATAGCTTATAATGTCCTGCCTAATTGTAAATTCCCTCACTGAGTTTTGTATAGATGTGTAGACACCCGAATCATGGAAAATAAAAGATCCTTATATTCTTCTTGTGGAAACATAAACATCATCAATAGTTCATGAATATGTAGAGGTGTTTGGTTTGATGAAATATTGAATCGCTCATGCACTATTTTGGAATTAACGATTATTCCATTCCACCCAGCATCGTTGTGGGTACTGTTAAAATATTTAAACAGTAACAACTACTCTTATACTAACTTAGTTCTAATAGAGATATCACTATGGTGAGGTAATAAGTCCTTTAAGATTTTAATTAATAGATCAACCCATATAATTATATTTAATTTTTAACCCTTACAAAACTTCATGGTGTTGAGAAGACTACGTCAGTAGAAGAGATATTGGTTCTTCCACAGGGTCCATTGACATAATAAGGAAAAAAGATTACCCAATAGATTATGGTTAATATAGAATATGATTTATATGAAACAAAAAAAGAGGGATACTTTTCAGAACATGTCATCATCGTTGATGGTCTAGTTTCATTGCATTACTTATATTCTAGTTAAAATCAATTTATAATCATCAATGTAGTTGAACTTACCTAGAGATCAGAGCCCTTTATCCTTCTATATTGGGGTCCCTACAATTTTTTATAATATGGTCAAAGATTATATCTTCACCAAAAACTATCAGGAAATGTTGGTTCAAGACCCTTTCTCAATGATTTTTTTCCTAGAATATATCAATGTTCAGAGATTCATCCTATGTTGATGCTCATAGAATGCATCATTTCAATAGTAGATATAGGGACATGTATAGGGGGAAATCAAGTGTCTAATCACAGAGTTACCAATAGTGTATTCAATTGGATATTTAGGATATATGTGGTTTATATTCACCAACATTAGTTATAGAGGGTTTGAACATCATTGACAATATATCATTATTATGTAAATGGTTTCTATGAAGGTGTATAAGAGTACACATTAGATGAGGATATGATTATAGGATGCACAATATTTAGAAAAATTATGTTGATATGAGATTCTAATTGAGTCTTCCCAGCATGGAATATAAGTAACGAATGTATTAAATTTGTTCAACTCTACGAATGAAGAGATTGAGACACTACATCTAATGATCCAATTTCTCTAATATGAACTATGTCAATTGAAATTTATTCAATGATCGTTGGAAAAAATTAATATGGATAAAAAAGGACCAATAATGAGGTGGATATGGATGTAAATGATTCCATTTATAAGGAAGATGCATTACACTAGGCTATATAGGGGTAGAAAGAGTCAAACAATCAATTTTTCCAACCAATATATTCTTTGGATCCTAATGGTAAAACATTCAAAGAATTTACTAAGTAGATTTTCTAACAATATTATACTTTTATGATCAACATTTGTTAAGGAGATTTTATGTGGGACACTAGGTTGTGTTGACAATAATGTCTCCTTATACATATCATTAGAAAATTATTTCAATCCCACATTTTCTACCAATATTTCTTCCTTTTCTCATATGCATGAGGTTTCATTATCCCAATATCATATAAATTTCCAAAGATAAAAATCTTTTCACAATATTAAGTGAACACAAACTCGAACTAGAATAAACCATTCACAATAGATTCCATGAGAGATGTCTTACGAAATATCATATGATATAATGCCCTTGCTGGTGTACAATTGAAAATAATTTTCAAATCATTTGGTTCAATGAAGTGGATTGGTACTATATGTCACTATGAGATAGTGATGTAACACTTACATAGGTTAGTGAAAAAAGATAGAATAGAATGACTGTTTTTGGGGCTATATGGTGGGCCCCACAATTATTGTTTCTTTTCATTATTTTCCCCTAATTGTGAGAAAACATCCTATAAGGATGTCCTTCAAAATTGAGACATCAATTTTTATTAGGGTAACCTATACTTATTTTCATCATAAAATTTTTTATTAAATATAATTTTATCTTATATATATATATAATGATGCACAATTTTTCATAAATCACATAATGTATATTTTCTTCAAGAATAATAGAATTTTTTTTCTATGGTTACATTTAATGTATTTCATCATGGAAAGCATTGTGTATGTTTTGATTTTGTATTTATTGTTTTATACACCTAACAAATAAATTTATATTATTTTCGTTAATATATCATAGACCATCGATTTCTATCTTTTGATGTCATATTTCTTGGACCTTAGTTTATTTCAATTTATTTTTGTATATCATGTACATTATTTTTAGTGGTTTTTCATTATATATCTCAAACCAAAATTAAATTCAAATGATTAAAACATGGAGTATGAATATTAAGGAATGTTTTTATACCTCTACATCATTACTTATGGTTATGAATGATTAATATTAATGACGAGTTCTGAGACCCAGAATCACTATAGATGATATAATAGTATAGTATGAATCAAGGGATCTAACTCTCTTCACCATTACATATAATTATGACTAAATGATATAAATGAAGGTACATTAAAAAATAAATACATAAAGAAAGTTATTAATGATGGATATTATTGTATGGGTCTTACACCCTAAATATATTCTCGGATTATGATGTCTGTATATTCATGAATGATTCAGAAACCTAGGATACATAATATAATCCATTTAGTAGATACCAATGTAATTTTGTGGAATTTAAATCCACCTAGATACTTGGATTATGAGTATCAAGTAAATTTTCATGTATATTTAACTATATATGATGAGTTGGGTAAGATACATTGGTGATGATTGTGAAACAAAATAAGGAGTTATGATCCATTAAAATGAATCTCCTACTCGTAGGTATAAGTTGTACTTTATTGCAAGGAATATAAGTTTTTGGATAATGGCTGAGTGGCCTTTATGATGATCCATCTCTTACATAAACAATATTTTTTGGTCATTTCATTTTTCTAGGGCCTATACAAGAGTTTTGAATATTCAATCACTTTGTAGATGCATATGGGTATATATAATGAATTATCCAAGAGGAATCTAGAACTGTAATGATATTATGGTTTTTGGTAATAATGCTTGGAACCATATACCATGTAGTTTAGGATCCCAAGATGGGGACAACAAAAATACCAATCAATGATGAATCATATTTCTGGATTATGAATGAGTATAATAAACTATAACTAAACATTTAGATTTTTCAAAATACTTGAATAGTTTGGGTTATGAGAATTTTAAATCATAACCTTAGAATCTATATGTCAATTGGAGGTGGAGATAAGCTGGTAAAAGTTGATAATTAGTAATGGAAAATGCCCATATCCAACCTTTTAAATAAATTAGCTCTAGGCTATAAGGGTTTCAAATATTCTTAGACCAAAAAATACACGAGGCATATGCTATATGAATTTTGTTATTAACATGTGAATCCTAGCATTGTTAAATTATATTAGTAAGTACATGATACTTATTTGAAATAGGGTATAATAAAGAGTAATTACTCATCTCTGTGGGGTATGGTATATGTTTATCAACTTAAGTAATTCATCAGAGTTAGATTATATTTCGATGATATGTTCTTTTTTTGGGAAACAATGACATTAAAAAATATTTAGAGCACTCTAAAAATGTTGTTCCAATGTATTTTACTCATTATCATGGAAATGAGATGTGATAAATAATTTATCTATCATTTTTGTGTATTATAAGGGCCTAAAAAGCATGGATAATATTTTACTATGTTAATTAATTTGGCACTATAATATTTATGACATTTTCTACTTTTGTTCTGACATATTTATGAGATTTTTAGATAAAAAACATAGAGGATGGACACATAACTTTGTCATATATAAATATTTATGTCATGGGGTAATGAAATATGGTTTTCCATGGGTATAGTTCACCTATCAACTATGAGTACCTTGTTTCAGTTGAGTGATGAGTCATACACGAAGATAAAGAAGGATCATTTTGAATTCTAATATGAAGAGGGAACCATCTAAATGGTTATTCATTTTTTAATCAATGTATTGGTCTTAGGAACTATTCCAAAATGTCCCTAAATATCTCAAAATATCGAGACCAAATCAACATGTAGTTAATTTTAAATTAATTACATTTACAAATATTATTTACACTAGGGTATATGGAATTTATCTTGCTTGTATATGAATATTACAAAAGATATAGGTCCCTTAGGGGAATCAACCTAAGCATATAAGTGTTTTACCTGATGGATGATATGATGCCATGTTTAACGTCAATAATATAGAAAATAGTTCCTTATTTTTTTATTTAATGATTTCAATATTTCTAGTTAGATTGGATTTATATTCCCTATAATATCACTTGATTAAGTCTCATCAAGAGAAGAAAGAGAAATTTGAGAAGTAATTTTAGTCATAAAATACTTTTAGGATGGGAAAATGTTGGGGAATAATCTTTATAATGTTTTTTAGATATTTTATAGATATTCGTCTCTTGAATAAGGACATATTTATATGTAATTACGATTCATTTATGGGATTGGAATAAATTATCCATGAATAAAAAAATATCATATAGTAATATCTATTAGGCCTCAAACAATTCTTATATAAAATCCAACCATCGATCTTGGAAATATGTAGAAGTGGGAATTTTAACCTTTTACTGAGTAGACCATGACATTGTATCCCAATTAAGGGTACTTTGTGTATATCAATATTATACATAAGACATGTGTATTTCAATATTTTATTTCAGTTTAGGGATGAAAAATTCAACCTTATCAAAAATTAATGGATAAACATTTTTCGACATAACCATTCACGTATCTATATATTATGTAGGTAGGGTTTATAAGAAAATATCCCACTTCAAGTATTTTTATGTCATATAGAATTGAAAACATGGAAATTAATGAGAATAATTTAGAAGAATAAATATTTAAAACATTTAAAATTATTTTTTAGTTAAAGAGTTCCATAAAATAATCATTTTGAAATGTATTTTTTGTAACATGGACATGGATAATAAATATTTACAAGAAAGTACTTACACATAAACAATCTTAGACAATAATGAGATTGAGTAATTAACCCTTACCTTGAACATTCCTTTGGTCGATGGTACATTTAACCTCCTAAATACTAACCATTGTATGCTATTAAATTATACCAGAACCATATTCATATTTATTATATCAGACATGACTCATTTATGACTTTCTTCTTCCCATATAATAATGATTTCCATGTAAAATTAATATTTCAGGTAATAATCGCTTTCTTTATTGTATGTGTTTTAGGTAGTCATTTTTTATCGTAACATTAAGATCCTGATTTAAATACATCCAGAATATAAAAAAAGATTTATATATAATATATATTTAGAATATAAATATGTATAATATATATATGTATATATATATATATATAATATGGAAAACACCTTTTATGGAGACAGTAGGACGTACATACGCATAATCGTTGTTTTCGTTTTCATATCGTATTGAATTCAAATAAGTGAATAAGATATTTGTAAGTACATACATACATATATATATATATATTGTAGAAATATTACTTCATAACTTACATACTTATTAATAATATATATTTTTATAATCATCATTGAATGGTTAACCAGGAAATGAATCTCATCGCGATGGGGAGACGATTGGCCGCAGTACACACGAGCGATGATATAATTTCATTAACGATTAAACGGTGTGGAATTGGATGGTATATATATTTTATAGAGAAATTATAATATTATTATATTTATTTCAATACACATTACTCATTCTTATATCCATACAAATAATATAGTGTTTAATAACAAATTACACCAGGACGTTATGATGGTAATCCATATGTACGCACGCATGATGACATTATCATTTATTGGATTGGTAGAATAATGAGTATGGTTGTACCATATTTATAATAAAATAACAATATTTAGAAGGTACTAGAGTTTTTATTTTGTTATGGAAATAAAAAAGTAAGAGAAAGTGGAAGAAGAAAGGAACATCGAAAGATGTGATAAAATAATGCCATACTCTTTGGTTGTTTCCTTATTATTGGAAAAGAAGGGATCTATAGGATGAATTTCTGATCAAGGAAATTCATATAGATTGACTTGAGGAAAGTTGGGAGTATATTTGGATAGGTTTTGGCAGAACCAAGTGAATTTGGAGGAGTGATTTTCTAAGAAGGGTGAGTACCCTTTTATAAGAGAGGTTAAGGTCACTTTAGGAATAGTTTGAAATATTATTTTATTATAAAATAAATTTCTATTTCGAATGGATCCAAATTGATTTATTTTGAATATATCTTGGTTATGGTTCGAAATACATTTATCCAATTGGTTTTATATATTTTTTGGTCACCATATTAACCCCATCATTTAGTTTTAACTCTTAGTTAAATAGTTTAACTTTTACCATGTCCTCCTGTATTATTATTATAATTAATGGTAAATAAACTTATTATGAAAAACCAAGATAACACCAAGTGGATTATTATTGATATATATAACCTTATAAATTCTTTTGTATGAACCATATATTTTTATAAATATAATATCAATTAATAATATAGTATTTGTTTTAAAAACTCATTTATCTCAATTTTGACACAATTTAGAATTTTGTTTTTGTTAAAGTCATAAATACATTATCAATTCAAAAAAAAAAATATTTAATCAACACTAAAATGTCATATTAACCTAAAAAATTCATGGATTGCATCATAACCCTCAATTTACATTTATATTTATATTTATAAAATCAATTATTTTAATATTTCATTGATAACGTAATTACATCATCATCATTGTGTCATAAATAAATTTAATTATATAATACCTAAAAATTATAAATAAACCACTATTATGTAGGAAATATTTTTATCATTCTAATTAATATTTATAGTTGAATATATCTTATATATAACCCTATATTAACAATGGATTAGTTATTAAACTTTGAATCTAACACATTTAACTCGTTTTTTAAATAAAATAATAATAATTATCTTAATTTAATCCAAGTCGACCAAAAGGATCATATTTTATTTATAATGTAGGTTTAGGTTGAAATAAACTTATCCAATAGAATTAATACATGTTTTAGGGTAATTACAATATCATTTTGACATTTAATTACCCTATTTACTTTTAACCTTGGTAAATACAAGTAAAAAGTTACTATTCATCAAAAATAATTTTCATCTTATGGAACAAAATATTACTTGTGGATTTAAACCATGTCTCTCATATTTTTGAAATTCAATTCATTGAAGTGGTAAAATTACGTTTTACGCAAATTTTCACATGTGCCTAGAAGTTGTGTAAAAGATGTTAAATAGCTCAATAAAATTTTATACTTTCTATTTTATTATAAAATGACTCCAACAAATTACATAGAGCTTATATATATATATATATTATATATCTATTTTGACATAAAATAAATTTAAATAAAATAAATAAATAATTAAATAAAATGTCTTCTTTAAACAATAATGTAATGTTTTTTACTATTCATCAAAAATAGAATGTATTAAAAAAAATAAAAAACCACACAAAGATATTTCATATATTCCAAATTCAAAAATTAATTCTATTTTAATAAATTTAAAACATAGTGGTTTCATTAATTTATTTTAAATTAATTCTCGTAGTCAAAACCAAAAACCAAGTTTTAAAAATGTAAATACTATCAAAAGATTGACATGTGATTATGTAACATTTAAATAGGAAATTACTTATAATGACTTAAATTTTATTAAATGATAAAAATATAATCTAATTATTATTACATACTATTTAAATTCATAACTTATTACAATAAATTATTTGGATTTAAAAAGTGTTTTTCAATTAAAATTTAGTATTTGTCACTATTCATCAAAATATGAAAGATATCAGAAAATTACAAAAAAAATTCAAAACTAAATTTTTATTTCCCTTTTCGAAAGAAGATTTTAATTTAATTAAATTTAATACATGCACGTGTAAAATATTGGTTTTAAAAAGGGTTATCCATTAAATAGCGATAAAATTCCATTTTTTTTGAAAAATACTTTTTTTATTTTAAAAATGGATTTTTTCTTATATTTTTTCTAAGAAATATATAAAATGGATTATAAAATTATAAGGAGTATATAAAATTCAAAATTCATTTAATACTATTCATAACCGCTTTCCAAATGGCAAGTATAGTATGTCGTGGTGTGCTCGAACAATGTGTTGCATGTAGTGAATGTTATTGCAGTACGTTGAAGAGATAACATACAATGGAATCATGGGTTGTTAAATTATCCCCTCTTTTAATAAATTGTTCCCTCACAATTGGAAATTGTTCTTAAAAAATAAATGGTAAAAATAAAAAAATATCTTTGTGGAAATCCCAAATCGTAAATTGGGTTAATAAAATTTAGTCATAATAAGAGGGAAATAGAAATGAAAAATTCACCCCAATTATGATCTTGATTAGGTGAACATTGTTGGAAATTAGACACAAATAATTAGAGGGTAAACTTAAATATTTATTGGGAGTGACTGAGGTCTGCAATCACAAAGAGGTGTAAAATTGATGTACACAAAGCCATCAATCTATGTTGACTTAAAATATCATTGGTTCAACCAAACAAAACGTATTAGGATAAAAAATTTTGGGTTTTACGTTTCCTTCCGAAAAGATTAAGAATTAATTTATTCATAGAATAAGAGAGAAAAAAATACCTGACAAGTAGAGTTTCATCCTTAAACTAATTCTTACCTCAAAATCATCTTTCACTACAAAAATAATAAAATTCATAAATATTCTATTTATCCTAATCGAATAGGGTTTGAAAAATAATAAATTCATAATTCATTTTTCTGAAAATTTGAAAAATTTACATTATACAAACCAGGAAATCACGTATGCTAATGTTAGGTGATTCACCTTCGTCGCCCTTCGGTTGTGGGTTCAAGTCTTGCAGCCATGTAAGACACAACAAGTTGTAGTCCGACCTTCAGGTTGTCCTTTTTATGAAAATTCAAAAATAATCTTATGAAATTATATAACAATAATAATAGTATCCTATGGAAAACTCAATCCATTCTAACCTGTAGACTTATACAGTATACTTCTATCTAAAATCAGAGTCCAAAATTAATTAAGAATGTAAACAAAATGAATACCTTTTTTTCCATGTAATAACATTTAAATACGTTCATCATGTATTCTTTTAAAACATAGTAACACACTAAATAACCATAAAACCTTATAGATTACATTAATTATCCATTATTCCTTACAAAATACAGGATATACTACTTAGGAACAAAAATATTGTAAAATATAGTAATAATTGAATAAAAAAATGATTAATTACTTTCAATGTAGTCAAGAATATCGAATATAATTTTACAAAATCAATAATATCTTATTCTAAAATAACTAACTCAGTATCAGAACCATATTATAATTTATCATTCATTAAATCATGTATTTTCCAAAAAGTTTAACTTTCAATTGAGTCACTCTTCTTAGAACCATAAAATTTCAAATCCTAAGTGAAATAGTACCAGAATACAATCCTAATTTATTACCATAATCCATAGATCTGGTACATCCATGATACGACACTCAAATGAAATAATTATTGAATAACATAACAAAACTAGTCATTTATCTTCATCTATGGTAGTACCATAACATGATTATTATCCAATAGCATCATTTGGGGCATAATATGATGATTTGGACATTGGTTCTTGTAGTGTCCCAACTACTTGTAGATAAAGAATTGTATATTTGAAACATTCTTCTTATCCTTGAAATCATGTACTTGGTGTCCTTTTCCTCCACACATAACAAACTCCCATTCTCTTCAATCATTTACCAAGGAGATTTTTTCCACAGTTATCACATATGATAAAATCCTTTTTTCCCTTCCTCCCTTTATCCAAATTTCTCTCTAGAATCCATTTCTTTTCTAGATTCCTTTCAATTCCATAAGAATCAGAGAATTCCTTACTTATCTTAATAACTGATGATATTATTTCCTCCTATAATAATAATATATGTTAAAATATTTCCCTTCTAAAATTTAGTCTACTACCAGGAAAGATATGATCCTTTTTACTCTTCAGATTATTCGTATTGCTGGAGTTATCATTCCTTAAATAGGGAACCATTTCTAAACAATGACATACACTAGGTTAGTTTAAGAATCAAAATTAATAATTATAAACTCATAAAATACCTAACATAAATTGATAAGATTATGAAAATAATCCAAAATCATAAAAAAATGTTTTCATTGAGAAGTATTTACTCTTAAACCCTTCATAATGGCTTGTAATGAAAATGTGTATTATCCTAAGCATATCTCTTGGAAGTTTGGTAACCAAGAGAGAAGAAAGGACTATTGTCATGTATCAGGATACCTAGGTCAAGCCCAAATCACCTTATTGGAGTTTTCACTCCTAGGTATATCTAATCCAGATCCACCTCTACCTGCTCGTATCTAGACATGGGTGTATTGCTTGGAAATACAAAAAATCTCTACGTTACCAAAATTCTAGGATGTTCTTATATAATAATCCTCAATGTCTATCATAGGGTAATGTTATATAATTAGAGTTTTTTTAATCAAATTTCTTGGTTTTTACTAATATTTATCTTAGAAAAATTATAATACCCCGTCCATAGAATCCTTGAGATGGTTCATTATTTTAATACATTGGCATAATTAATAGGAAAATGTCCCGATGGATCGATTAGTTTAGTAGTCTTGGAAAATAGAATACATACATGAATGTTACTTTACAATTTCAAACATAAAAGAAAACAAAAATAATCCACTGTGAATTCCATTATTCCCCTAGCTTAACCATACATATCCTGCATATTAAACTTCTTTGAATCCTGGGAAAACTAAACATAAGGAAGTGGTGAGATCAGATACTCAGTATGAGTAAATAATTTATCGAAAGAAATAAACTATTATATAATTATGTGTAATAAAAACGAAATCCCTTTTTAAACATAAAATGAACATAATATGGGTAAATAAATCAATCATTACCATATAAAAATGCAAATTGATATTCTACAAGTCGAATAATCACAAGTAATAATTAATTTCATAATGAGGGAATGCCTAATGTCAGGACTCATTACTGCATAGTCATGGACTCATGCCAGGACTACAAATGAAATTTTTGTCAAGGCCTTGTTCCAAGACACATGTTTTTCTAATGAGACCAAACAATGCAGAAGGGGGAAATAACAGGCCCCACCTATCACATACCAAGTCTACTACATTTCTCATATTAAAATATTGAAACATTACACAATCATTCTTATTAAAACAGGCATAAGAAATGTCAATACTTCAACCATAAACCATGGAGGGTACAAAAATTGATCATCCACAATCAAACATATCATAACTCATTCAATACAATATGGAAAATTGTTTTATAATAAATAAACCTTAATCATGAATTATATCCATTAAAGAATGTTGACATAGTTGAAAATGATCTATAAAAATTCTTTGTAGAAATATCCCTTTTTGTGAAATAATTTAAAAGTAACACATTTATAAAAGAAGTTAGTTTAAATATATTCTTGAATAATAGTGTCCCATACCACTTGGAATCTTTTGAAAGGAATTAACATTTTAAATCAATGATGTTCATATAAAAGAAATCCATAAAACCATTTCGAAAACATTGACAATGATTTAGAAGAATAAATATTTAAAAAATTTAAAATGATGTTTTAGTTAATGAATACATTAAAATAATCATTTTGAAATTTCATTTATAAATCATGGGCATGGATAATATATATCTCCCCGAAATTATTTACACATAAACAATCTCTACTAATAATAAGATTGAGCAATTAACCCTTACCTTGCACTTTCCTTTGGTCGAGGGTATGTTTAACCTCCAGTATAATGACCATAGTATGTTTTTATGTTATACTAGAACCATATTTATATTCATTATATCATACATGATTCATTTATGACTTTATAATACCCATTTAATAATTATTTCAATGTTAATTAACATTTCAGGTAATAATCTCTTTCTTTATCATACATGTTTTAACTTGTTATTATTGATTGTATCATTTAGATCATGATTTAAATACATCCAGAATATATGACATGATTTATATATAATATATATTTATATATAAATATATATAATATATATATATTAAATGGAAAACATCATTTCTGGAGATGGTAGGTCGTACGTACGTATAAAAGCTGTTTCCGTTTTCCTATCATATTGAATGTAAATAAGTGAATAAGATATATGTGAGTACATAATATATATATATATATATATATCTCCAGCATCATTACTATATCATATATTATATATTTATTAATAATATACATTTTTATAATCATTTAAGAATGGAAAACCTGTAAATGAATCTCATCGCTTTGTTGAGACGGTAAGTTATACGTACACACGAGTGACACTAGCAGTTCCTTAATGATTAAAAGGTGTATAATTAGATGGAATATTAATTGTACAGAGAATTTATCATTTTATTTTCATTATTTATGTACATATTACTGATACTTATATTCTTC
Organism: Viscum album; assembly: GCA_963277665.1. Lineage (NCBI taxonomy): Eukaryota > Viridiplantae > Streptophyta > Magnoliopsida > Santalales > Viscaceae > Viscum > Viscum album. The sequence continues at coordinate 179,875,521 of OY728140.1, forward strand.
CTAATACAATAGTATTGAATAACAAATTACCCCATGACATGGAGACGGTAAGCCGTTTATACGCACGCATGGTGACATTGTCATTCATAGGATGGATAGAATAATGAGTATGGTAGTACCGTATTAATAATAAATCATAGTATGTAGAATTTACTGTAGTTATAATTTTGGTATGGAAATAAAAAATAAAGAGAATGTGGTAGACAAAATGAACTTTGAAAGAGGTGGTAAAATAATTACCTCTTCTTCTGATGTTTCATTTTGATTTGAAAAAAAGGGAACCATAGGATGGATTTATGCTCAAGGGAAGGCCTCGAGGATGGAGTGATAGAAGCTGGGAGGAGATCTGGGTTGGGGTTGGCTGAGACAAATGGCTCTGGATGTGTGATTTTAAGAGAAGGGGAAGTACCCTTTTATAAGAGAAGTGAGTGTCACTTTAAGAAATGTTTGAAATACTATATTTATTAAAATAATTTTCAATTTGTAATAGATATAAATTAATTTATTTCTAATCGATTGTGGGGATGGGTAAAAATACTCTCAAAAAAGTAGGATTTAGACAAGTTTAGGTATCCATATAAACCATATCTTTTATATTTAACCCTTAGTTAAATAGTTTAACTTCTACCATGTCCTCTTGTATTATTATAATAAATGGTTAATAAAAAAACAATAAAAAGAAAATTGAACCAAAAGTGGCTCATTATTGATATATATAACAATATATAATTCTTTTGAAAGAATCATATATTTTAAAAAATATTATATTAATTAACAATATAGTAATTTATTTAAAAACCCATTTATGTCAATTTTGACACTGTTGGGTATTTTCTTTTTCGGGAATTCATAACAACGTTATCAATTCAAAAAAATATATTTAATAAACTATATCATGTCATATTAACCTATAAAATTCGTGGATGGCATCAAAATATTCAATTTACATTAATTTTGATATTTATAATATAAAATATTTTAATCTTTTATTGATAATGTAATAACTAATTCATCATTGTGTCATAAATAATTTTAATTGTTTACTCTTTAAAATTATAAAAAAAAAACTATTATATTGGAAATATTTTTATATTTTCAATGAATATTTATTTTTTTATTTGTTTTATGTATATCCCTATATTAAAAATTATATTTTTATTAATATTTAAATTTAACACTTTTAACTCTTCATTAAATAAAATAATAATAATTGTCCTGATCTAATCCAACTGGACCAAAAGGATCATATTTTATTTATAATGTGGGTTTTGGTAGAAATAAAATTATCCAAAAGAATTAGGACATGTGTTAGGGTAATTATAATATCATTTTGACTATTAATTACCCTATTTACTTTTTACAGTGGTAAATAAAAGTCAAAAGTTACTATTCAAAAATTATTATTTTGTCTTATTTAACCAAATTTTAAATTACTAATTTCATCCATGTCTCTCACAATTTTGAAATTCAATATACATAAGAGATAAAATTATGTTTAAGGAAAATTTTCAACTGTTCCTAGAAGGTGGGTTAGAGGCGTTAAAAAGTTTAATAAAAGTTTATAAATATAATTTTATATTTAAATCACTCAAATAGATTACATTGAAAATATATAGGTATTATATATATATATATCAATTTTAACATGAAACAAATTTAAATAAAATAAATAATTTTTTAAATAAAATGTTGGGTTTGAACAATAATGCAATGTTTTTCAATATTCATTAAAAAATTGAATGTTTTCAAAAAAATACCAAAAATTCACCCAAAGATAATTTTGATATTCTGAAATCAAATATGAATTATACTTTACCAAATTAAAAACATATATGATTTATTAATTAATTTTAAGTTAATTTTCATTGTCAAAACCAAAAAGTTGGTTTTTCAAAAGTAAAAACTATCCAAAGATTGACAAGTGATTATGTCAAATTTAAATATGAGATTACATATAACAACCTAAATTGTATTAAATGAAAACAATATAATCTAATAATATATTTAAATTTCTAAAATGATTAATTTAACACTATAAATTATTTTTATTTAAAAAATTTCAATAAACATTTAGTATTTTTCACTATTCATCAAAATATGAAAGTTATCAGAAAATTACCAAAAATTGTTACAAACTAAATTTTTATATCCCATTTCAAAAGAGGAATTTAATTTCAATAAATTTATTTTATAAAAGTGTCAACTATTGGTTTTAAATAGAGTTCTCTATTAAAAGGTGGTAAAATTGCATTTTTTTTAAAAAACTTCTTTTATTTGACAAAAATATTTTTGTCTTTATACTATGTCTTAAGAACACGTAATATGGATTTTAAAATTATATGGAGTATAGAAAATTCAAAATTTAGTAAATACTATTCATAAACTCTTTTGAATTGCTAGTTTGGTATGTCAGGGTAAGCTCGAACTCAGTGTTGCGTGTAGCGAAAGTTAATGAATTACATTGAAGAGATAATGCACTACGAAATCATGCGGTGTTATAATTGTTATAGGTATTTATAATCCTATTTTCTATTTCATGAAAGTGAGATGAATGGAGGGACATAATTTCAATTTTTGGATATAGACATTCCAATATGGAATAATAGATGTTGTTATTGTTGCCAGTTAGCATTGTGTGAGGGGAATCGAATTTCATGATGATATTTAAATTTATGAATATGGTTATTATCTTTATACCAACATCAATGAGGGGTATTTAATCATAAAATTTTAAATACAATCCAATATCAGTAAGGATATTGTTAAACATCTTAGCGATAATAGGGGGATATGGTCTAACATCATGCATTAAACATACAAAAAATCTCTATTAATATTTATTAATATGAAACCAATCAATTGGACGAGGGATGAATTTTTAAGGTATATGGAATGGGTTAAAAATATTTTTGAACTGTACACAATTTTATATCATCAATGGCCATATGTAACAAAGCCTCATTATTGTTTGGGACTCCTAATATATTGTTTTGGTGAGAACCGCACGAGCCCATGTAGACATCAATCATGATAGTAGATGTCTCTCCTTATGTAATTCATTTTTGGAAGAGTGAATTTTAGAGTCACTTATAGAGGGTTTTTATTAATTTCTCCCAAATCCTTGTGTGGCATTCACCACTAAAAATTAGATCATTTTTTATCATTGATTAAATGACTGGGTCCCATATTTGTAGTAATATACTATTGGGATCATCCATAGAATAATATATATCAGCTTATCATGACCTACAGAAGTGTTTTTGTGATTGATTTTCTCCACATCTCTAATGATGAATAGTGATACTACCATTAATTTTTGGATACATAATACATTTTTCTCCTGGTTTGGATCATCCATGACTATGGAATCATTAGACAATATATAACCATGAGTATTCTATGATCAATAAAGGTGATATAATGTTGGTTCTCATGGAAATATTCTGCTCACCCCCTCGTTTAACAAATGGGAGGGGCCAATTGTTCTTTCTTGAAGGAATATTCACCATTTATTTGATTAATAGTTTTTTTGGATATCATTTTTTATTCAAATAATCTACATTCAGATATAGGTCTTTCATAATGATGAATACAAGGTCTTGGAATTACCCCTCATTATTTATGCATCCATCATAAAATTATAAGGAGTAAGAAAAAATAACATTTTCTTCTGAGACATTGACTATCCATATACTAACTTGATTTAGCTACAAAGTTTCCATCATCATCTGGGTCATACGTTTAGTGCACCCATCATAATATAAATCCCAAATTTAGTTGTGATATATAAATAGGAAACAACATTGTTCAGATATTTAGTATTCACTGATGTTTTGTCTTGGGTAGGATGATCTATAGGGAAATATTCTATAACAACCCTTTGAGTTAATTTTTGGATATGAATAATTTATTTTACTATTGAATGATAAATTACCTTGTTCTAAGTCCCCATTTTTCATGGTAATGTTTAAAATATACATGATGTGGTCGATATGAGAGACTAGGTGTACTTCATGATGTTTCAAGTAACACATTTTATTATTCACAATAATGATGGGTGTTTGGAATTTATTATCATTATCATAATACCATGTATAATTATATATAATAATTAGTTTGAGATAAAAGATTCAATTTTCCTTCCTTTTAAGATTTTTATTTACATAGATGGCATCGAGGGATCACTTCATATTGACCATTTATAGGATGACTTCATTCCTTACTAATGGATTTATCAAAATGGTGGATATAGTAGAAACTGATTTATATTCCTATGTGTATCATAGTCATCCTTATCCCTTATTTAGAAAACCCATTTCCTTATTATCAGAGTGAAAAAAAGATATCTCTCGTCAGTTTTTCAATGAAATACATGATATAAATGATGGTCCCATGGAAACTCTTCAAGTCTTTATGATTCATATGTGGTGAAATTTCTAGATTCTCACTGGATGTTTCCAAATTTACCTCAATTCCCTTGTGGCATACAAAAACTTGAGTAATTTCTTTAGCTATACTCTGAAATAACTATTCATTAGATTCATCTTCAAACAATGATATTTCTTGTTTCTAAAGATCACTATAATATCTATGAGGTGATCGAATGCTATTGATATTTGACAACTAGGTTGATGACATTGAATTCCAGAATGATTCCCAAGATGGGTTTGAAAATAACAATAATTAAGTACTGAAAAGTGGCCCCATAATTTTTTATTCCAAATATAATAAACAATAAAAATAATATCCCTTGAGTTGATTTTAAGTAAATGAATTCCTTATCTACATGGTCTGTCATTATCATATTGTACCCAAAATAACCATCTATAAGAAAAAAGGCACGGAACCCTATATTCACATTGAATAGAAGTTATGTTATTTATTTTGGGAAAATTTCATTAAGGTAGTTCCTATTAAGATCCCTAAAATCGATGAAGTCGCTATTATGTGAACTATTGTTCTTAACAAGAATAATTTTGGCTTTCTAATTAAGGAATTTTACATATTAGATGATGATATGTTCGATTAATTTGTCAATTGTTTCTTATACATTGTTAATATTTGAGGTATGAATTCTCTTTCGTTGTTTTCTTGATGCCTTAGGGATCATCTAGAAAGCCCATGTGATGAGATGCTATATAAGGGTCCAGTCTGATCATATTTATATATTTCCATTAAAAACTTTTCATTTATTATTTATGAATGAGTTGTACATCATTCACTCTCTATGAAGAATTAATGAACAAATAAATGTGGGATGTGGGTCCTATTTAGTTCCAATATATACCTACAAGAGCTCATCGATGGTGTTGAAGACCCCTTCCTCTATTTCTCGAGGGAAATCACTAACTAAAACTTCATTATCATTCATCCCCAAAACACAAGGATACCATTTAAGACTAATGAATAATATTAGAGTATCTCTATCCTTGATGATGGATAAAAGGTTACAAGAAGATTAATTTACATCTGGATCCAAAACGGATATTGTGGAGGTATATTGAAGACAATTTCTTCCATTTCAGCAACCACCAAATGATATGGAGGTATTAATAGTGAGAGCTGTAAGTAATTTCATAGGGAATACGTTAAATTTAATTTGTGGTGTTAGATAATTTTATGGTACTTTAGAGTGTTATTATGGAATCCTCTTGAGGAACATGCTTCATCCAGTTCAATCATTAATTCAAAGGCATGGGATTGTGATGATTTCAATATGTAATTTCTTACTAGGACAATAAATTTCGTTTATAAGGTTTATAGGATGAACACAGTCACAAATATGCAAGATCCATTTTTTCAAGGGAGGATTAAAATCCATTTAGTGAGGATATCCATATGCCACCTTAAGTTAGTAATTATATTCCATTCCACTTGGAGAATATAGAATTTCTGTATTAGAATTCACATGATTAGAAAGGGAAATTATTTCTAGATAATATGGAAACCTTTCTATTGAAAGGGTAATTCAAACATTGATTGAATGTTGATGGAACTGTGATGTGGTTTTGAAGAAAGGGTCTCCCAAATGGAACATTTTTTATGTCTTACTTGATAACCATGAACTCATTATTGTATATGATGTTCCTAAATTTTTATATGAGAATTTCTTCTTTGAGAGTATTTTTCTATATCTTTTTGTACTCATGATGGATAATCTATGTTGGAGATTGATCATATCCACTATCTCCTAAATGTTTGGGGGTTCGAATCGAGAAAATATTTATTTCGAAATAGTAATCCACCAGATTCCATCAAATATTGATAATATTGAGATTTTTGTAATCATATATGGGTTTGATATACCACTTAATTGATTCTTCATTATCTAAATATATGAACTAGATTGTTTTATGACATTATATCATTGTTTATTTATACTAATATAATTTTTCTTCTGAAAAAAAATATCTTGAACACATGGGGACCCCAGGGCCTCCCTAAATGGATTTTTAATCCTTTTTGAAAGAATAATAGCATCCTAGATTGAGATATCATATGATAAAACACCCAACTATATCAAAATTTCATATTTCCATACCATATGCTAATGTTTCCCAATGAGGAGACACTGCTTAGATATTTTTTTAGCAATGAACCACAGGAGGTATTCAAGGTTGGTTCTTGGATAAAGAATTAGGTAATAACTACAGATATTTTTGAACTAATTCTCTAAAAAAAGTTGAATGTTGAGTGAATACTTTATGATTTTCCATGAAACACTAAATTAAATAAAGAGAATATTTTTTTCAATAATTGAAATTCTTGTGGTAGGAAATAATCGTTTTTCGTATCATGGATGTGAATTAAAAGAAGAATTGATTTAATAGGTGTTCCCATTATGTTTAAAAAGCAAATGGGTTGTGGATATAATAAAAAATACTATCCCCATAATAGTATGTATAAATTTTCTTTGTTTCAGTACTTTATCCTTGACATAGGGTCCCCTCAAAGGACCATATATGTATATAATGTGTATGATATGTTATTCTAGAGAACATATGTTATCGAGGGATAAAATTATAGAATAATTGAGATTTTTTGTTGGGAAATGTGTCATCTACCCATTTTAGGAACAACATCCTCCTAGGACGTATTTGTTTGTTTTGACTCTCGATGGATTCAATGATAGTAGCTAGAGACTCAAAGGTATTGAGGATTTAATGGGATATCTCTATCTATAATACCTCTAGATTATCAGATTGTGGGAGAGTATTAATGTGGTTTCCAAGACAACATATCCTACTAATTAGAATTTTATATATGGGCTAAATGATCATCTTGAATAGGATACAGTTTTCCCCATAATGGTGGGGTGGATTGTGTTCTTCCAGAAGTAACATGATTATATGTTTTAGTTGTATGGTTTCTAAACTGACATGTTTAGGTTCCAACCTTGTAGATATAAAATATCCATCCATATGGCTGTGATGATGGTTATAAATTTCCAATTATGGGTGATAACAAGGGGAATATTTATAAAGAGAAATTTATAAAGGATTCATATCATATTGTGTTACTCATTGTCAAACAATTCTATCCATTCTTACATATATGTTATTTTAGAATCTATAGGTGGTGAGAGGTATAGAGAAATACCTTAGCCATTATTCTTGGTGTAATGCTCTTAATGATGTGGTAACTCATCATTTAATGTTACTGGGTTTTAGTTCATCCACTATTTCCATTTATGTGTATCCATAGTTAATATATCAATACCAAAAACCTCATGGGGCCCCATTTTCGTAAGGTTCCATTCTGTGTCCACATCTTAGTCCATATCATCTGGTAAATTTATGGTGATGATTTCTATAGTGGATAATTTGGTGTTTGGAATCATCTTGTTATCTTTTGAATAATAGATAGTTTTGTACCACTCAATTCTTATTTGGGAATTTCATTAGGGTATTCTATATGATCTTAATTATTATTGTGATGTCTTTGATTATGAACCTTGAATCGTTTTATTTTCATTTGAGATGATCCGCTTTTTTGGTCTATTGGTAGTGACTATTTTCGATTCCGCAATCATGTATGAGGGGAAATCCTTAATTGTTAGGGGTATAACATTGGATAAGAGGAAGAAATAGGGTGTGACTATTTGTGGGAACTATGTAGCATATATGATATCAACCTCTTACTTGGATGTGATAATATTTCCCTCATCCCTATTGGACAAGGTTGATAAATGGAAAATTCTAGTTTTTTATAATACCATTATTGAGGATATGAAAACTATGAGGATGGAGGCTGTTATTAAAATTCCAAAATAACTATTTTATGGGAATTATTTGAACCCACTGCATATTTTATTGGGACCCTCATTGGGTTTGATGACCCTAGTAGTGGAGGGGATAGTAAAAGGTTTCCTTGAAATATGAGCTTTGGAATCACATTGATGATTTACATTGAATTTTCATCACAATATTTCATATATGGGATAGTTATACATACAAATCTTCCTCTTGTAGTGTCATACCATAATGAAACATACCTTTTATGTGGAGTTATCAGGATGTATGAGGCTTCAATTTCTATATTTGGGTCACATTCTCCTTTTATCTGGAGGACATGATTGGGAGCTGGTGGGTGGATCTATTTCTCTACTCTTGTTGATTTTCTACTATTAATATAAGAGATCTTTATTTTATTAAATTATTGTCTCCTTCATTCCTTAGTACTAATATTTCTATAGTGAGAATGATATTACATGATTCCATGTCTGATAGAATATGTCGTCCTTGGGAAAGGGTGATATTCAAATATTCATATCTACCACATCCCTAGAAACATTTGACTAATGGGGATTCAATGATTATCTATTGAAAATATATTAGGATTTGGATGCATGAATGGAATATAATAACATTTTTTATTTCTCATCTAGGACCCAATCCATTTATAGAGTCGTTAGGTATATCAGACAACAAAGTGTAATTATCTATTGGAGAGTACCATTATCATTCTGATAACAAAAGTGTTTATCCTTCAACTGTTGAATGTATTACCACATTATCTAGTATTAGTAAGACATATAGTCCTCTCATGGTTAATAAGGGACATTTTAACTAGAATTTTTAAGGATATATAAAATAGCATGAATGTTGGTTTTGAAAAACACATTCTATATATCCTTGCAAGCCATGACATCCTCTGAGGAATATTCTTCTACCTGATTTGACCATAGAGTTCACTCTAATGGATTTCATACTAACTGAGGTGCATTATTATTTTTTATGGGTACTATATATAGTTAAACCCATTCTTATGAGTTCCTATCTATTCAATGTGGTTTTTACAATTGGGGGATTTCATTGTCTCTATGATATATAACTGCAGAACATTTTCCATGAATGATTTCATGGGAAAGGTGAATGTAATCCATATTTATGCCACAATGAGAATGCTTTTTAGGATAAATTTAACCTTATTCCATTGATAATGATTTGGATAACCGTTGTGGTGATAAAAATATTTTTTGAATGGCCTCAAAGATACTATAATCAAGAAAGAATAGAATATGATCCACATTATGGCCCATAACTAAAATATTCTCCTAGAGTTATTTAGATGAGAAGGAATATGGGCCATAACCTTGGTTATCATCAGATAATATTGATGAACTTATGATATATGGTAATATGATCTGATTTCTCACATTTTACTAGAGTATTCTGGTGATATGTTTTATAGTTAGTGGTAATATGATCCTTTGTTGGGAAGTTTATGCAATATTATGACTGAAACTAGTTCATGAATAGATAAAATCATGATTCAAATATTCATTTCATATAAAAATATGTGGATTAACCTCCAAAATGGGATAAGTAATATGATATTCATGTTTTATATATTCAGAAGGATACTGGTGTAGTAATCCACTAGTATAAAGAATATGCCCATTTATCTTATAATCATCCAGAACATGTTGAGTAGATTGTTTAACATGTATATGATAATTCCAAAATGTGTTTTTACAACTAGGATAAAATCCTAGATTGGAGTGGGTAAATGATAAAAATCCTACTCGTATATAGGAATATGATTCAAACATTGTTTTATAAGAATATTCACCAATGCAAAGGTGATTATAAAGTCAGGTTAATGATTCGATGTATTGAAATTAATATAACATCAGTATTATTCCTCTCTTTTTATCATAATATCATCATAATAAATCAATATTAGATAAAGAATGTATGATTGTTAATGATTATCCATTTACTAATTTAGGGAATACTGATCTACTGCTCTAGCTGTTTGGATATGAATATATTCTGATCGCTAAATCATTTCTATAATATATCAGAAGTGTTTCTCCATCATTCTAAATGTGTGCAGCAACATAATAGTGTATATAATGTAAAAAATTCCAAATATTTCTTCATTTCAATAAAATAAAATTATATGGCTTCAATTGAACTGATAATATATTCCGACTCATAACCTCCTTGGTGTCACTTAATTTTGGATAGATCAATGTATTAATCCTTGATCAACCATCATTTGATAAGAGAGGATTTTATTATCATGATATTTGTATTGTCTCATGAACTAGATAACAATAGTGAAATCCATATTTAGTTACATCATATCCTTCCATGAGACAATTGTGCTTATGGTATTTAGTTTTTAATGTCCTATTACTGAATTTGTGAGGGTATTGATCTTACCAGGTTTGTGGTAATCATTGACCATCATATTTTCTTCTTGATGATAATTTAATCAAGTATGTGATTTCATTTCATGATCTTTGTAGGTCACTATGATATAAAATGTACTAAAACTTTTCTTGATAATGACTTGACTTTGAAACTAGTGAGTTATTAATTGAATAGTATATTTAATCATAAATACACCTATAAAAAAGGAAAATGATCATTTTATTATCACAAGTATGAATCATGTTCATTTAGCTATATATGGGTAATACAATTGATCATTTATAATTTCGGTTTGGCCATTTCTCTATTGTGGGATGTGAATAATTAAAATGGAATGTTTTATGGGAATCACAGTTGTCTTTAATTATTGAAATCATAATGTATGGTTCAGAATTTTTGATTACAGTAAAATTTGGTTTGGTATGAATGATTTGTTTTGAGAGGTAATGTATAGTTTTACAATCATTTGGATTAGCAACATAATATATGGAATTTCCCAATGAATCCCATATTCATAATGAGGTAAGTTCATTATTTCCAAAGGAATGTAGTAATTGGGGTTTCTCAAAACTTTCACTTTGGAACACATATTTGTTGAGATGATGGAAGTTTGGTCTCATTTAACACAATAAGGAAGAATTACTTCCTACTCCATGATTCTATTATATAATTATTATATATTCATGAAACATTCATAGAACCTAATATGGGACTATGTAGCCCAATAAAATAATGGTTTTCTAGATACCTATTTTTATAGGAAGGAATCCAATCAATCATCACATCTAAAAAAATATGATTTTCTCAATCCAATTACACACTATTGATCCATAATTAAGGGGTTTTTATGAATTATCATTTTATAATAGGATGATCTCCTATTTTGTTCATTTTCGGGGATGATTGGTGTTTCAAAATTTATATTTAACTACAAATATGTTCCCTACATATCCATTGTGAAAATGAATAAAAACACAAATAGATGTTATATGACCATTACCTATGGATTAACGTTATCTGTGATGGATGTAAATAAGAGATTTTGACCAATGGGAAGGGTGGGTCCATCTATGAAGAGTGGTACTATATATATATTAATGACTAGATTCATAGAACACATAGGAAAGAACAATCTTTTATGTTATTATAGGCATGAAAACATTTTTTTTGATCATGAATTTTCATATAAAGATTTCCTAACGATCTCCATTTATACTATGATCCTATAGAATGGGAGATGATATAATAAAACATATATCTTAAAAGATACAATGTTGAAGGTATAAACATTTTTCTGATGGCATAATTTTCAATATTCTCTATGCCCACATGAGTTATTCTTCATGTCTAAAATAAGATAAAATTAATTAATGTAATCATCAAATAATATAATGCGATTAAGTTCTATTGGTCATACACTCTAAGGTATTGTGGATATTTCAGAAATAATTACATTCTGAGTCACCCTAATATTTTATAACATATTAGACAGTACAGTTTCCCATATATTTGGGTAAGGATTACTCACTAAGGTCACCCGGATATTCTTCATCGAGGGTATATCCATTTGATGGAATGGTGAACATATTCAATGATTACACCAATATAGTATTACCATGTTTCATTATGTTGTCATTCTATTCACATGATCTTTATAAGTTTCAATATGCACTTGATCTACACTTGGTGTGATAAACATGAGATAGTAGTATAAAAGATTCATTGTACATAGGTGTGGTACTAAGGATATGTTTAATATGTACCTTGGTCATTAGGAATGCATCCTATGTGTCTAATTTAAATATGAATTGGGGTATTCAAAGTTCATAAGTAATTTTTCCTTCGACGATCAAGGAGTCTGGAATGATCTTACATAGATATTGCTTCTATGTGATAGGGTGTGTTGGAAGATATTTAAAAGAACATGGACTCTATAAATGGAAAAGTTAATATTAAAGCATGAATGAAACCCCTTTGGGTTATTTGATCAAATAGATTTCAAGGATTCATGTAGTTCATGAGACCCAGGTTTGGTCTTCTGCTTCATAAGACCATGGGCTGGTTATGCACTCATGTGAAACATGATGAATCACATGAAAATGAAATGATACGTGGTCTATCGAATCAATTGACTTGTTGTGGTTCATGTAGTAACATGGTTTGGTATCATTTCAAATAAGACATATCACAAAGAACATTCCCATCGCATGACCAAGAGACCATCATTAATGATTATTTACTTTGAATGACCAAAATGAAATCTCGTGACTTTCATGTCAGTTTAATGATCAAGGGATATCACATGTTAGTCACCAACCATATGAGAAAGTATTTTATGACCATATGATCCCTACTCTAGAGAAAGTCCTTTCACTTCTCTTTGTGTTTCATTTATCATCAAAGATAGGGGTTTTATAGGATTTTCCTCCCAATTAATAATGTTACATTGTTTTATGATCAAGATACCAACCATGTCATGATTCAGAAAAATGCCCATCAATATAGGATGAAATTACCTAATCTACATTACATGATTAAAATTAATGTCACTAAGAAAATATAATTCACCACATGTATAACATTGATAACATATTCCATCCATCATCGAAAACATCTTACTCAGGAATCCCACAATGTCTTCCCATCAGATATTAGTTGATGCCCAACATGACCAATCAATAATGATAACAGGAATGGTGTAATTGTTTCTTGTAAAAAACACCATAACCTCCTTCACATAAATATCCCATCAGAGACAACCTACAATACCTTAATTCCAGGATGTTTTACCATTATCTGTCAACTAGGATATTGGATGATCAGTAAGACAATCATGCAAATATCGTTAGCTCTTTAGAAGAAGAAAACTTATCATATATTTTTTTCCATGAATAAATGGGAGAATCGTGTAAAAGATAGATAACTCATGATCTGATCATAATAATCTACTTTGTTGAACATATGGAATGGATGTCATTTCAAACATGATAAATATAGAACTATTATGGGTTTTAGTTTCATGTCAATGTATGTATGTTATGATTTTCTTTAGGCAATCACATTTAATTATTGCATAATAATCATTGGATTATTCTATGATAGATGATCTATGTTAGGGACAACTTCTATGCTTTTCATGGTGTGTCTCATGATCTATCACGTATTACATGATAATATGTAAACATTTTCGTTGATATATTATTTGGTTTTACCTGACTCCAAGGAGGGGCACATATGGAACAACAACTACATTATACTTCTATCATTACCATCCTCATAGATCATGAAATCATTTATCATGAACTAACGATATTTTCATTAACCATGAGACTCTAAGTGGGTGTCACATGATCAATCCTGGATCATCCAATGATGTGAATTCCTTATCAAAGAAAACCCTATTTATTTGATGTTGTTTGATGTGATATATTAGGTGTTATGTGATAACATTTCTGAAAATGGTATATTCATTCATGAAACCATAACACATTATCCACACATTGGCATAATAATTGGGATCAAGTAATTTATTAAAATATTAATTTTTCAATGCTCATTCTGTGGAAATCAATGGATAATAATACATCAAAACCATGAAATTTACATAAAATATTTAATTTTTTTGGCATTACTATAGTAAAAAATATTAATTCATGAAGCCTAAAAATAAACATTAAATGAATTGGTATTTTTTAAAATAGTAATTTCATTTTTATTCTATGAAAAAAATATAGTTTTTTAAATATTTTTATTTGTGGAGCCTAATAAAACCACTAGATTTCTATAATTATTGTGGAGTCTAATAATAGAAATAAATTGACATCAGTAAATAACTACGATGTTTAGAATATAATATTATTAGAACAAATTAACTAAATAAACATATGCAATGTTTTTGGGTGATGCTTTTATCAATAAAATAGTTAAAAAGAAAAATCATTAACATGAAAAATGGGAGAAGCAACAAAACAATTACAGAAATAATACACTGAAAAGAAGAAACAAAATTAATCAAAATACAATTATTATGTGAAAAAACTATGTCAAAACAATTTTTCAAAAAACTATTGTAAAAAAGTAAAAATAAAAAATTAAATATGGAACTACCCTTAAAAAAGAGATTACAAAAAAGTACCATTGAAGACAGATGACGAAATGTTTCCAACATTTTTCAAATACTACACATTAAGATTCATTTTAAAAGTAATTTTGGTATCAAGAAAAAATATTCCAAAACATTTAATTGATTAATTTATAATACAAATATTCTAATGAACATGAGAAAAAAAACTCTCACAAAGTATTACTCAGTTTCGATGATAAATAGTGTTATAATGTCCCGACAAAATCACTCAAACCCATGGAATCAAGTAAAACTACATCAAATACATATGTATATTATATTATTTCAGAAGGAATAAACCTATACCTTATGTAAACACCATATTAATTAAATAATTATTTTCACTCCTAATAAATAAAATACATTTCTATGGAATGAAAAGTTTTTATTAAATTTAAACTAAAAAATTATAAAAGGAGTTGATTTTAAATTAAAAAAATATTCAATAATGTACAATGGAATAAAATTAGTAATTTATGACATAACACTACAAAAATAATTATAAAAAGTTATACTCATCCATTAAGGATAACATATTTCATCCTAAATTATATACTACAATACCATAACATTTCACAAAGTACACAACTTATAGAATCCCTCTTTGATGATTAAGGAACCCTTTCAATTTTATGCATCATAAAAAATTATATCTATATTCACACAAATATGTGTGGATAGTGGTTACTATAAAAAAACTAATATAATTTATAACATCAATCCCTTGTATTCTAATGTTGTAATATCCCAAACTATTAAATAAATTCCATTTCATAACTTTAAATCATTTTTAAAACAATTTAGTATATCATTATTTTCATAAAAATAATCATTGTATTTAAAAAAATCATAAATGGGTTTTTAATAAAAATTCATTTAACACATTCTAGTTCACCCATAGTAAATTATTTCCTCGTCCATAATCATTACAAGAATATTGAGTAATAAAAATCAATATTCCTAAGGAAAAAATATTTATAAATGTAGAATTAAAAAAATGGATCTCCGTGAATTTGAGGGTTTAACAAAACATATCTATATCATATAGCTAGAATATTTAACAGAACCTAAAAATAACATTATACTTTGATAATGCTAATCATTAATGTTATCATTAATCATTTCCTAACACTGAATGTTAATATTTGATAACCATGATTATTTATTTTCCCAAACTATTTTTATCCTTCAAACCAATTTTCTAATACAATTATATAAAATTTAATTATCTTAATTTAAAATCAATTTTATGATTTAAAACGAATTATTTTTCTAAATTAACCAATTTAATCGAAATCACATTGTTTTCATCTAGTTCATAATAATCCAAGTTTTTTTAATCTGGGAATTCCCAATTTTATCATACCAATTCCATATTATTATTCTATAAAATAAAATCGAAAAAAATTTAATTTTAATTAATACTAATCATATTTTAAGGAGTATTAATATATTATGATATGAATAAAATCTACCTTTCTTACGAAATTAAAATTTTGTAATCCATGAAACCCTAAATATGATGTTAATTATAATTATCTAATCCATAAAACTCTAGAAATAAATATCATTATCACAAATATATGGTTTATAATCCAATTACACTTAATTAAACGACATGATATTAGTCTACAGTGATTGATATGTTAGGGGATATAGAGAACTAATATAGTAAATAACTCGATCTAGATCTTATTTATCAAATTCTTCACTAACACCTTTGATATTAAATAAAATTATATACTGATATTATGAAACACATCCATCATTGAAAACAATAATCCCTATGTTCAAATATTTTGTATTGGGGTATAAATTAGGGTTTAAATAAAATAATTTTCTTTTTTTATATTCAGAATATAAAAATAAAACATATCAATATTATTCAACCAAATGGGCTTGTAGAAAATGTTATTATCAATGAACATCCTCATGTTCAATTTCATGTGATGTATAGTTATGTTACACATTCTATCTCACTTTTACCCACTTCTCAAATATAAATATTCCATGCCAACAATATGCAAAAATTTATAGGGTAACCAAATACTAAATCTATGGTTTCATAATCATCAACACTATATGAAACATGAACTATTATATTTCTAATGACAATTCTATACATGAAATGTTTTACCCATTGACAACAAATATGGTACCCTCTCATCTATGTGTCCTCTTAAATCATTATATTCTTTTAAGAACAATAAAAGAACATAGAATCCTTTCAATCAATATGTTTCCTTTACATTCCATCATTATCATCATTCCCTTAGTAAATCTTTTGGAATGCTCTATGCCAATGTTATTAATGAAATCTTGGGTGAGTGTATATGATAGATCTGGGAAAGGAGTAATATAATAAACTATCTAATATTCATTTATAATATAATTGAAATGATTGTATACAAGATATATTCAAGACATAATTACATGAATAAATAGTGTGATTAAATGGATATTTAAAGCTCATATAGCTCAAAATAACCTATGCATTTTATTATATCATATTATCATATATGATATGATATTTGAGTTATAAAAATGAAGTTTTGATAAACAATATTTGTTGATAATTTAATAATCATTGATCAATATTCATCGAATACATTATAATATATTCTAATATGACAAGAATAAAAATTATTTATCTATGATAAACTAATTTATCAATATGATTATTAAAATATGAGATCATTCCACTTATTAGTGGAATTATTTAAAGAATAATGTATTGTTTTTTGAATGATTATCCGAACAAAAAGATTCAGAAATATTATTTTGAAATAATAGCTTATAAGTTAAATATTCTAACTTAAAATAGAATTAGTTATATTTCTTACCATAAACTACTTTGAGAATAGTACCATGATATTATAATGAGAATATATATAATAATTAGTTTGTGGGAAAACTTTTGGAGTTAGGGTTTTTATCATTTTAACAAATGAAATATTATATTAGTCGTGTTAAAATGAGTTCCATTTTATAACCTAATTGACTATAGGTCATATTGGTAAATATATAATTTAAAGATTTATAAATTGTAACAAAAATATTATCAAGTAAATTATAATTGGAAATTTAAAATAATAAGTATGATAATGAATATTGAAATATTTCTAATTATATAAAATATGTTATTAATATTTAAATATTCGGTGTACCATGGGAATTTATCTTGAATACTATATTAAGAGATCTTAACATTCATAATATGAATACTAAGATTCATAATTATTATAATTTACCAATATCATATTAGGTTATGAATAATAGAGTTTAGATAGAGGATTTTATAATATAGTTAAGAAGGGATATATAATGAATTACATTGAGAGGTAATGAGTTTATAGAAGCCATAAAATTGTAGAAAACATATGGTACACCTAATAGAGTATCATATAGGGCATCATTAGGTGGGTTCTTATGTATATATATCATAGTTTTATAAAATGATTTAAATAATATAAAATGTATCATATTATACAAAAGTCATTATCATGTTTATCATTATTTCACGTTAGATACATATATTGAGACTTCTAAAACCTGCACTCCCAGATCAGGTGTTAAAACCAAATAATTTAATTTCCAGAGTATTTACCAAATGAGATACCCCAATCTCACAATCATAGGTTCAATTATAAGAAAATATTAGTTTAAACATGGATCAATACCAAGGGAGATAACATAGAAAAAACATTCCTATACTTCACAATGATTAAAAATTACATTACATGTTAATATCACAATTACATAAACCAAATATATAATGTATTTAGAAATTTTTGAATAAAACTTTTAATCCATATAATTTTTAAATTTTCTTTAACATTGAAATAGAATTGTTCATCCAACCAACTCAGATGTTATACAGATATTCATAATCCGGGAAATAAAAATCATAATAAGTGGGATATTATAAATTCTAAGAAAAAAATGTATCAACATGTGAACAAGGGATATATAATATGAATGACAAAAAATGATCATGATAGAAATATTTGACTACAAGAAAATGAACAGATAATAATTTACCATATAATAGGATATGAAATATCACATTATTAAACATATGCCCTAGATTAAGAGTACAAAGTCATTTGAAATTAAACACCTATGATGGGGCATAAAATAAGAAAATTACATAGAATCATGGAATAAGAATATGTATTGGATAATATAATACAATGAAAATATATATTCACATCATATATGTTACACAATATTTGTTAGAATATATGATCACACTTAATCAATTGCATATTGTTTTGAGTATAACTAACCATAAATAAACACTCACACAATTTTAGCATAGTCAACCAAACCTACACTCACACATTATATTTATTAGAATATATAAAAAAAAATACACCCAAAATAAGTATATTTGATACTAGATAACTAATAAAATAATCATTAATAGTATTTGTAAGAATAAATAATATAATATACACTCATGCATCATCATGTGAACATAACAATACAAATATTTATCCACACACAAAGCCATTATCTGGTAAGATATAAATCTCTAACCAATGCATTTATGGGAAATATAAACCCCCAATAAACATTGATAAAAATATTTTCTTCAAGAATTAATTCATTTATAACATAATAAAGAACCAATGTGATGAAAATCATTTTTGTAATATTTTAGAATATTATTACATAAATCAACTTCATGAATTATATTTATAGATACATAAATTTAAATCACAAAATAAGAGTATTTAATGTAGGATTTTGTAGGGTTATTGAAAAAATATAACACTATATAAGTTAGATAATTTTTAGATTATGTTAAAAATGGATGAAATATAGTTAATAGATATTCCATAATACATTAGTAACATTTTACTATGAAATGTTTTGAGCCACATTCAAATTCCACATTTGAGGAGGTAAGATGAATAAATATTAAAAAATAAATTAAATTATATCCCATTAATGGATCCATAAATTTGTCGTATTATAATTCAAATGGGATGATTGAGTGGAAGATAAAATATATGACAATGAAATGAAAATTCCATTTAAATATTTTAATTTAATGAAACCGACATTCCAATAATGATATTAAATAATTTATTTCAGAATAATTAAAGGGAAATAATAATAATACCTTAAATGATGTATATATGAGATAATAATAATAATAAAATCAATTATGTAATGATAGAATTTGGAAATGGAGGAAAATAATGATTCAATGAGACATATATAATATATATAAAAATACATTTTAATGGGAATATAGCCCATAAATGAAGAAGAATTGATGTTAGTATTTTTCAAAAATGTGTTCATAAGAATGAAATGAAAATTTCAAGAAACCTACGATGATGAAAAATATAATTAATTATTCATGAATAAGGTAACCAATATATCAGAACAATTTCGATGAAGAATGATCATAACTCAATCAATGAAAATTTTTTAGTAAAAAATGATTTGGATATTGTAACCTTTAAATCAAGGGACCATTAATAAGAAACAATTATATGGACTTGTAAATATCCTTAATTTTATGAAATATTTATGAATAAAATATATATATTTTATATACCCCAAAAAATGTAAACTTTTAGTAACTATTTTATATGTATCATCAGAAGAATGTTGAGATAAGAAACACGCTCACATTAACACCCAACATCAACACAAGCATTGTGACCACATGTACAATAAACCTAAAAGTCTCTAGAACTAATTCAATAACCATATTCATATATATTTTCTTTTATATACATAATTAATATTCTTTCTCCATACTTATTATATGTAGTTTTTGATTATTTTCATCATTGGATTTTTTAATTTTAGTTGTTTCATACAAGATTAATAATAAATTTAATGATACTTATTCATTATAAAAAATAAATTATGTTTATATTATGAAAGTTATTTACATTAAATTTCAATGAATGTAGGTATCTCTATTTTTAATTGATGTAAATTATGGGAATGGTTTTGTGATAAAATAATCCATGATGGAAATGTTTCAATTAATTTATTAAAAACAACAAACCACTTTTTCATGATACATTATTTTTGTGTCAAAATTTCAAGAACATATTTATGAATAAAAATTGTCCTTAATATAATATATATTCATAAAATATTTTTTTAACCATCCATGTATAAAAATTATAAAAAATTAAATATGTATTTATGGGAGGTTGTAGTCAACACATAACATATGGACCATTTAATTTTCTATTGAATTTGATTAATATGTTATCATATAATTAATCATTATATAATTTTATTTATGTAATATGATTACTATATATTATTTAAATACATTCAGCAGACCAATACTGAATCATGGGTGGTAATGAAAAATGAAGCATGTAGTCTATATAGGTGCTACATTGCAAGTAACACAAATTAAGTATTTAATATTATAATGATTATAAAGGTCGTAGAGAATGGTTATTCCAAAAACATAGTAATATTTTTTTAATAAAAATGATATATATGTAATTATATTAGTATATGTATAATATATTTATTGGATTTAAAAGAAAATATAATGGTATAGGAAAAAATGAGTGATTAATAGTGAATACCTTACTCAATGGGAGAAATAAAGTACCATTTTAAGAATGTTATTTTAGTGAGTTCATCAACACTATGTAATGGAAGAGAGACATGGAGGTGGCTATTGATATCATAATATTATGGTTGAGAAAAATTGATTTTAGTATGTGGATAACTGGGGTGGTGAATGGATCCTTTGATAATGGAGAAGGGTGAAAATTTTGTAAATATGTATAACATCTACTACTTATACTAATTTCAATGGCTCCAATCCTTGGGTCATATCCTTCTTACCCTATTTCCCTTCTTCTGTATCATTCTATCCACTTTCTATCTAGCTCATATTCTCCTCATACCCATCTCCATATATGCTCTATCTAATCCATTTTCTCCCATTTCTTCCTCACCCCTCCATCTTCTCCCTGTGGTCATATGCTCCCCCTATCCCCTGATCCCCTCTCCCCATCTCCCTATGCCATCCCTCTGTGCACCCCACCCCACAATTCCCACACCACACTCATCTACTCTTTTCTCATCTTCCCTGCACTACTCCACCACCTAACTACCCACTCCATGAATCAATGATGCCAGAATAGTATCCTCTGTGCTCTTCAGTTAATGGGGAAATTGAAAGTGTCTATTGGTAGATTCCAAATATACACTCTCTACCCATGATCTACGTATATTTTAGTATATGGATATTTTGTGTCTCTCTAATGTCCGAGATTCTTGTATCTTCCTGCTTGCCTTTCCTTTCACCACACCTATCCTAATTCTTTCATCAGCACTGATAGTATTTCATTTCTAATTTCTACAAATATTGAATTCTTTGGATTCATGAATTGGTTCTCTGATCATGATTGGTAATTGAGATCAGGATATAAAATATTTAGTGTTATATAAATAATTGAAAGTCTGTTCATGTTTAAAATTACATATCTATATGTGTTTGTTTACTGGAATATATTGATTCATATTTATTAATAATAATTTTCCTTTTCCACATAAATATATTCTAATATACATATTTGTAAATATTATGATTTTAATACTTTTTGTAACTATTATGTATCAGGAAGTAAAATATATCAATTCATATTTCTTAAAAATATTTGTTCTTTTTTCTACAGTACATTCTTCCATGGTACATGTATATAAATATATGGGTTTTGATAAATTTTTTAAACATACATGTTTTAGGTATGTTATTATTTTGTTCAATGTTTTTTAACTTATATGTTTCGTGAAATAATGTTTAATAAAAATATTAATTTGAAATAATAATAATTTATACATACATAATTTGTTGATGAATGTCATAATGTATGTCTATTGACATATAGAGACCATATAATTTGTAATTAATATTTTATGTGTAAAAAATTATTGCAAAATTTAAAAAACATTTCCACATAATACATTTACATAAAACTCTACGATTCTCACTATAACATAAAGGTTGGTGATTCACTGATGCTGAAATAGTGATCATTCGTGTTAGGGAATGATCTTCTCATCTCATTTAAGTGGTATGTAACTGAAATATTTGGTTAATAAGAAAAAAATTTTGATACTTAGTTCTAGAATTTTATTGTAGTTGTTTTAGGGTTAAATTTTTTCTTCTTTATTTAATATAATGATATATATTCTTTTTCTTTATTTATATTTATTTTTGTTTATGTCCACGTGATTCTTTTCCTAATAACCACATAATGAGAAAACCTTTTCAAATTAATTTAAGAATGAGTAACTTTAATATGAAATTGATCATTATTATATACCAGTTTTATGTAAATTCATTTTGAAATATGTCCATTCAACCATTTATTTCATGTTACAACAATTCCTTTAGCTTTTATATCCAGGTTCATATTTATCCTTATCATCAAAAACATTTGAATAATTATTAAATAGTATCTTTTCACATTAAAGTATTCAACATGATGCCATTAAATCGGTGTTTAACCAATATATTTGATAAATAATGATATGTTTATGGTTACATAATTCTAGAATATTACTGTAGTTTTTTTGTTATTTATTTCATCAATTTTTAATTTCCACATTCATATTAAACTCCTTTATTAATATAATTGTGATTTAAAGTCCACACGGTCATTTTCCAAAGAAACACACAATGAGATATTTTTTGTTGTGTAAAAAATTCAAAAATTGGTATCCTTTATATAAATGGGATCATTATTAAATTCAAGTTTTATATCGAGTCGTAGTGCAATATGCCCACTTAACAATTAATTTAACGTTACACTAATTTCTATATCTTTTATGTTGATGTTCATATTTATCAATTTCATTAAAAACATGAGAAGCATATTTATAGTGAATTAGGTGCATATTCATTCATATATTTGAATAATAACACAGGATCTCATTTCTTATGTTGTAATTTTCACCGAAAAAACAACTAAAATAATGATGTTTTGGATTTAATCCATCTCAATTACCACATTATGTGTTAAAAATGTTAACTATCCACTACAAAATATTTTTATTGTTTATACTATGTTTGTTAATTTATTTATATTAACCCATGGCATGTATTAATTTTATTACACTATCAAATCCCATCTATTTTAACTTCTTATCTAATATTTGTTTTACTAAAACAATGATATCAAATAATTGTTCCAGTTTATGTGATTTTGAATATTGTTAAAATTAAATTTACTATAAAAACGAAATGTGGATCCATCATGCACAATTGAGTTGTAATTATCAACAATATTAAAATATTTAATGTGACATAAGTTAATTATATTAACTAGATTTTTCTATCAATTTTTTATGATTTGTTACTAAATTATTTTATATGTACATAATGAGTGAAATTAATGCTGATAAATCATAGTTGAATAATATCAGTTATTTTTTTGATATAAAGTTGATTCATTTGTTCTAAAAAATAGAATTTTAAATAAGAGAATGTTTTCAACATGTAAGTACTTAATTCATGTTTCATTAATATACAAACATACATTAAACTAATTTCTATAATATAGTTATATATTATGCCTATGACTTATGAGTTTGGATTCCCTCATGATCTATATATTTTTAAGGAAAAACACCTATACATTCAATATAATATTCATATTATAATATATTAGAACACCCCTAGACTATGATAAAAATACATTGATTTTTAGAGATTTCTGAAATTCAAGTGATTCTCATGGACTTCTATAAATATTATGAATACAGTAAGGTTGTATTTATATTTATAAACATATTTTCATTTATATTAATCATATATATTACTAAGATAATTAATATTATTTTATTTTTTTAATTGTTAAAAGATTCATGATTTTATTGGAACATTATGTTACAATAGTGGATTTGATGAATCCATGAGTTCATTTATCTAGTTTGGAACCCCTGTGGTATGCAACTGGTCTCTTAGATCATTCATTAACATAATAAATCTATTATTAATTACATAGTTTGTGTCTCAATGCCACATGTCATCTACTCTACCAATCTTCCCCATCCCTTTTATCCTTTTTTAAAGATGATTATGCATGCAGATGTTAACAATATGTATTTAATTATTTTATTTGCATTGTATTTTCCTCTAAAATGGATCATTAATTGGCCTCGCGGGGAAATTGATGATGTTAAAGTTTTATCTAATTATGTTCATTTTTTATAAATAATAGTATGTTTATATTCTATAAAAAATGAAAAATAGATTATGGGTGCATCTTTGTGTTCAATGTTTTATTTAGTAATGTTTGTTTTATAAAATAGATATTTGAGAAGTTTTGATTTACAGTTTGGTTTATGAGGGTTTTTATTGATGAAATGGAATTCATGTGAAAGAATTGATTAAATATAAGATTCAACAAATTAAATTTAGTTACCACAATGAATAATCATCAATCTTTAATTTACAAATGTTTGGAAGATTTGATTCAAAAAAGTCAATAAAAATAATAAAATAGAAATTTGTGGTAATTTATGATCAATATTTATAATTAAAATTAGTGATTCAGATTATTAAATTGTTTAATTTGGTTTTATAATTCCTCCATTGGTTAAAAAAATTCAATCATTTATTTTATCTTTTAAAAAACATGTTTAATATTTTTGACTAAAGTTATCTCAACTCATTGCATTGGTGATTGATTGGAAAATAAAAATAGATACAAGGATGATGTGGCATATATGAAAAGATCCATAATATATAATATTTTAATATGAGGAATCCATTATGTTATAATTTATTCAATGATTATTTTACTATTTTTTAAAATAAATATTACAATATTGTAGTTTTTTATTTAAAATGATCTCAAATAATAAAATAATTTAATGAAATCTGGATATTATTATAAATTTTTATTAAAAATATGTGCATTTAGAAATTACATTTTGATGATTAATACTATTTAATATATTTTCAATATAAATAGATTTATACTATATAGAACTAGATTATTCTAAAAAAACATAATATGTTTGATCAATAATATTTAGTTTCATTAAAAAAAAATATGTTATGTATAGTTATTTTTTAATTAATTTGAATAACTATGTTTTAGAATGGATTTTTTTTGTGAATAATGAAAAATTTGGATTGAAATCAATTATTTTTTTTGGTTTAGATGAATTTATTTGACTTTGTTTTATGTACTTCTGTTAAATTAAGTTATATTTTTGTATATTTATGTAGTGTTAGATAATTTGTATTAATATTAAATTCCTTACATATGTATTTTTTTATTATACAGTTGTGGAATTGAATATATTATTGATTATCCTAAAAAAAATATTGAAGAATAGTCATTAGTGGGTTTGGGAAAAAAGACCGAGATGGTTTCATTAATTTTGAAATTTGAAAAAATTTTCCATTTTAAAATCTTCCAACTTATATAAATTTTAATCATCATTTTCAACTTGTGTTTCATTATTCACATAGGCGAGGCTTCTTATTTTTTGACTTACATCGCCTAAATTGAATTTTCCAAGAAAAAGTGAGGCATGAGCTTAAAAAAGTATTCTTTGGAAATAGAAACATTTTGGAGATGATATATACTATATTCTAGCCATTTGGTTCCCCTTGATACATTAGGATTCTGATAATATGTGTATGTGTTGGAATTTGATGATTTTAGGAAGAACGGTATGTAGATGAACATTATATCTATAATATTTTCATTTAAACATTGTATTATAGGGAAAATATAGCATTACTAATCCTAATTTTATAAATACAACATTTTTTATTTTCTAATGAACACATTTATCTTAATTGGATCTTAAATTACAATATATGATTTTAAATTCATCATACTACAAATTATTGGATGATTTTAAGGTCTGACATCGTGGCATAACAATTTTAAAGAATGAATTTTTTGAAGTGTTTTGGATAGATTAAATCAATCAGGGGAATGAATGAATACTTTTTTGGTAAAAATTAATCCATTTTGAAATCAAGTTTATTTTCTTTTGCAACCATCTCACACCTTTCACATAATCACAAACACCTAGTGATTTCTATATAATGACATGAGCTTAAATTTTTCAAATCACATTACACAATCTGATCTATTATTAAATAGTTTGACTGTCTAATTTATCAATTATTTTATTTTTATATTCCTATCTATTTTATTTCTACAATAAAATTATAGTATTTATTACCATGTTACTATTATTATTTTCATAAAATTTCAAATCATGTGTTATTGTATGGGGGAAGACTAGTTATATTAAAGTAATATCACATTCATAGAAATTTTGTACAAATAGTTAAAAATAATGGATTGGTTGTAATTATTTGTCAATCCACATCTCATACAGAAAAATAAGGGATTTTTTTATATATTTGGCCAGTCCTCCTTAATTTAGAATTCTACAACATTTTAATTTTGGCACATTACCTAATTTTTTTACCGAGATAAAAATAATTTATTCCAAAAAATAAATTTATCCTTATTATATTTCATGGATATTATAATCCAAAATATAAAAAAGTTTTATAATATAAAATTTAAAATATTTTTAAAAACTAATTCTAAAATAATAAATTTGTAATGATGGAAAATAGTTAGAGGAAAAAAATTACCTAGGATCTAAATTATCATATACAGTCACAAAAGTTCATATTTATATTTTTAAATGTATAAATATTAATATTAAATAAAATTAATAAAATTATTTATTATTCTTTATATCATACTTATATAATTGGTGTAACACTCCAAGTTTTCACGGTACGCTTCTCTTTGAATAATACAATAGTGTGTGTTATACGCAACTTCGAGCTCTAACACACCACAACCAATCAAAATAGCCGTTATGAACAATAATACACACTTTTTGAAATATTATACATTTTATCTTTCAAAATGGACTTCATTTTTGGATTTGGAATATCGAAATTATCCTAGGGTGAAATTTTGGTATCTTTCTGAAAACAGTCAATTTTTGATGAATAGTGAAAAACATTGAGTTATTGTTTAAAACAAAATTTTTATTTAAATAATTACATATTTTATTTAAATATAATTATGGTCAAAATAGATACATAATACCTATATAAGTTTAATGTAATTCATCGGAGTTAGTTTAGAATAAATTTATACATATATAAATTATATGGAACTTTTTACCGTCTTTTAACCACCTCCAAGGAGAATTTGGAAATTCACATAAAACATAATTTTACCGCTTCTGTGAGTGGAATTTCGAAAATCTGAGAGACACTGTTAATATCAAGGGGTAAAATTTTTTTCAATAAGATGAAAATAATTTTTGGTGAATAGTAACCTTTTTACTTTTAATTACCACGGTTAAATGTAAATAGGGTAACTAAGGGTAAAAATGATATTAATATTACCCTAACACATGTCATAATTCTATTATACAAGAGTATATCGACCAAAAACAACCTTAGGAATAAAATATTATCATTTAAGTTCACTTGGATTAGATTAGGAAATTTATTATTATTTAATTCAATGAAGAGTTAAAAGAGTTAAAATTAATGTTTAATAACTAATTTTTTTTAATATAGGGTTATACAGAAGATAAATTCGATTATAAATATTCCATAAGAAGATAAAAATATTTCCTACATAACAGATTTTTATTTATAATTTTTAGAAATTAAATAATTTAATTTATTTATGACACAATGGTGATGCAGTAATTACCTAATTAATGAAATAATAAAATAATTGATATTATAAATTTTAAAATAAATGTAATTTTAGACTTTTTATGAATTCCACTAATTTTATATGTTAATATGACATGTTAGTATTGATTTAATAAAGTTGGTTCGGAGTAATCATGCTGTTATGATTTTCACAAAACTCAAATACCAAATAGTGTCAAAATTGACATAAAAGAGTTTTTAAAACAAATATTATATTATTAATTGATATTCTATTCCTAAAAATATATAGATCGGCCAAAGACTTATATAATTATAGGTGAATAATTAATGGACCACTTGGGGGGTCTCTTGGAAGTATATAGCATGTTTATTAACTATATAATATAAAAATACAAAAATGACATGGTAAATGTCAATCTAATAAACTAAGAGTTAATACTGAAAGATAAGGTTAATATAATGACCCAAACCCATATAAAATCTATTTGTTGAAAGGATTTAGAACCATCCCAACATTATAATTTGAAAAATCCACTTTTGAGCCACTAGAAACCGAATATGAATTTATTATAAAATAGTACTTTAAGTTTTTCCTAAAGAGCCCCTCCTCCCCCTTATAAAAGATCACCATTTCTATCCATTTCTTCACACCTTAAAAGCCTTTTGGTTCGGAAAAAAAATGACCAAATAATCTCTTATCTTCCCTCACTTCAACCTAGAGGCTTTATTTTGATCCGATAGCCAACATATAGTGCCTTTTTGGTCAAATAAAAAGGAAGAACCCGAAGAAGAGGTAATATTTTCACCACCCTCTTTCAAGTTCCTTTCTTCTTCAACTTCTTATTTCTTTGTTATTTCCATTATAAAATAATAACTCAAGTATCTCCTATATAATGTGATTTATTATAAATATGGTACAACCACATTCAGTATTCTATCCATCCCTTGAATGACATGTCACCATATGTGCGTACGTACGACTTATAGTATCCACATCGTGGGGTAATTGTTATTCAATAAATTATTATTTGGATGGGTATAATAATGATGTGTAATTGATGTAAATAATAAATATAACATGATAATTATTATTTATATATGATATAACACCCAATTATTTTTTATTTTAATATCAAAAGAATGATATTGTTGCTCGTACGTACGTACAGATTACCGTCTCCACGAACATGATGAGATTCATCTCCCATCGTATCCATTAAATACTAAATTTTATTTGATGATTAAAAATAATTTTTAGAGACATGATATCATTCTGGATATGAATAATAAACATCCCATCAATAACCAATATGTCTCACATTATAATTAATATTAAGAAAAACGAATCCGTTAACACTTGAGACGACGATATTACTAAGATATTATTAACAAAGCAATGTTAAAAGATCATATATGATATCATATTAATGTATATGATTATTTTATAATTTAATAGCAATTATTTCACCATTATAAAGGAGGTTAACCTACCCTTGACCAAGGAAAATTACAAGGTGAGTTTTTATTTCACAATCTCTTTATTATCCGAGGTTGTTTATACGTAATTATCTACTGGGACCTCTTTATCATCAACATCCATGTTTCTTAAAAAAGTATTTCAAATCATTCATACTATTTTATAGAATATGGGTTAAATTAATTTTTATCCTTTTTTACTTTTTTATAAGAAAATTATAAATTAATCTTTGCGTCGTTTTCCAAACAAGGTCCTTTTTAACCTTTTCGATAGAATTAAGTTAAGAATGTATTTTTTTAACTTATACGGAGGGTGCAGCTATTTTGCGCCGTTATAAAATCTTTGATACATCCCTTAAAATATTATAAGAATATTTTGAATGTAATTTTTATATTTTATAATTATGTTACTTTTAAATGATTTCAAAAAAGGAGATATTTCTCTCAAATAGTTTTGATTTCATCTATGACAACATCTTTTGATGGATTTTAATCTTATTTAAAGTTGATTTATTATGATAAAAAACATACACATTGTATTGAAGGTTTTGTGATATGTTTGACTATGGATGTGTTATTTTTATACCATTCATGGTTTATGGATATAGTATTGACATTTCGTATTCTATTTTTAATATGAATGTTTATGTTATGTTTAAACCTATTCATATGAGGAATGCATTGGACTTAATAAGTGATGGGTGGAGCCCTCTATAGCTTCTCGATGCATCATTAGGTCTCATGAGACAAACTAGTGTCTTGGTACAAGGCCTTGACAATATCTTATGTGTAGTCTTGGCATAAGGCCTTGACTATGTGGTTATGATAGTCTGACATTATGAATTCCATCATTATGAAAGTGGTTATTGATATTGAATGCTATTATTCGACTAGTAGAATATGCATTTGAATAAGTAAATAAAATTATTTAATTTTATATTTTCTATATTATGCTGAAGTTCAAGTTTAAAATTCTTTTGTTTTAGTTATACATTTCCTTAAATGTTTTTGTTTATTTATGAATGTTTCTGCTATATTTTTATCCTTACTAAGCATCTGAGATCACCCCTTTCTATGTTTTAATTTTACCCAGGATGTAAAGATGTATTTTATGAATGACATGCAGGGAATGTATGAGGGGATGTGAACAGAAGATGTTGTTTTAGTTTTTTTAAACTTTATGATGTAATGTAAGACTTATGAATATATCTAGTGTTTCCAAGGATAATAAACTAATCGGTCTTTCGAGACTTGATCTTTTGTGATCATTCCAATGTTATGTAATAATGCACTGCCTTTGGGTAACTGGGGTCAGGGCGTTACAGTTGGTATCATAGTAAGTTTAGCAATAACTTTGGAAACTATATTTAGATAAACTATGATTAAAGAACATTACCCTAATATAGAATTTGAGGATTAGTATAGAAGAACATCCTAGAATATTGGTAATGTAGATATTTTGTGAGTTTCCAAGAAAATACATCCCTGTCTAGATACGAGCAGGTAGATGCGGCTCTGGAATAGATGTACCTAGGCGTAAAACCTGAAAACACTTCTTTTATCTAGACTCGAACGGGAACTGGTGCACGACAACAGGCCTTGATGCACTCTTGGTTATGAAACTCCCAGGGGATATGCTTAAGACAATTCTCATTTTCATTACAAACCAATATGAAGTGTTTATGAGTAAATATCTCCTCAAAGAAAACATTTTTGAATAGGGATTATATCCACAAACTATTCAATTTACATTAGCTATTTTACATGTTTGGAATTATGAATTGCGATTCATAAACTGACCTAGTGTATGACATTGTCTTGAAATGGTTCCCAATAGAAGGAATGAAAACTCCAGCAATACATATGATCCAAAGAGTAAGAAGTATCATATCTTTCACGGTATTAAGCCAACATTAAGAAGGGAAGTAGTCTCCCATGTATTCTCAACATATAAAGAAATAGTATCATGTGTTAATAATATATGTAAAGAATTCATTGGGTCCTATGGCTTTGATGGGAAGCAAGATAAGAAAAGGGTGGAAGAGAGAAATATGGATAAAGGGAAGAGGGAAATGAATAATATTCTCATATGTGATAACTATGGGAAGAAACACCCTGGAACATGCCTGAAGGGAATGTGAGTTTGTTATAAGTGTGGAGAAAAATGACATCATGTACGTGACTACAAGGGTAAGAAAAAGGTTTCAAATGTACAATGATTCATCTATAAGAAGTTGGGACACTATGTGAACCAATGTCATAATCATCAGAATATGCCCCAAATTATGATATTGGATAATAATCATGTTATGATACTACCTTAGATGAAAAGAATGACTAGTGTTCTTATGTTGTTATTATAGGATTATATCATTTGAGTGTTGTATCAACAAAATAATGGTTATATGAATGATGGAGATAAATAAGGATTGTACTACAATACTATTTTATTGAGGATTTTAGATTATATTGTTCAAAGAAAAGTGACATAATAGTAAGCTACACTTTTTGTAAAAAGAATGGTTGAAGGAAAGGTAATCCTTAATATGGTCCCGATAATGAGGTAGTGATTTTGAAATAAGAGATGGTTGATTTGAATAATTATATTGGATATTCTTAACTACCTTGAAACTGATTAATGATTTTTCATCATTGGAGATTACAACATTTTTGGATAGAAGGAGTATATCAAGAATTCTATAAAGAATAAGGGAGAATGAATGTAATCAATATGGTTTTATGGTAATTTAGGATGTTACCATGTTTTTAAATAATACATGATAAAGGTGTTCACATGTTATTACATGGCAAAAAGGATCTTCATTGTGTTTAACTACCTTATAAATTTTGGACTATGAGTTTGGATAGTATAATTTTGGATAAGTCTAAATTTTGGAATGGATTTAGTTTGAGAGGTTATTTTTTGATTTTTATAAAAGGACAAAAAGCAGACCATGTGACAACCCATCACGTCGGACAAAGCTATAGGAATCGAACCCACAAACATAGTTCGATTGGGATTTATCTCCTACCACTGGACTACGTGATGTCCCTGGATTGTATAATGTAGTTTCGTTTATTATAGGGTCTCATATGTGAATTATAAATTCATTATATTTGGAACCCTATACGATTAGGATAAATAGAGTATTTTTGAGTTGTATTATGTTTTGTAGTGAAAGATGAGTTTGTGGTAGAAATTTATTAATGGATAAGACTATAATTATAAAGTAATTATATCTCCTTATGATCTTATCCAATATCATAAATAAATTCCCCAACATTAATAAAAGGAACTTAGAACAAAAACTTTGTCCTAGATGGTAACTTAGATCATCACAAATTTATGGCTTTGTGATTGTTGGACTTTTAATAGCCATGTTATCTACCACTGTCCATCAGATACTGATGGTTATATTTCTCTTCCATATCCATGTTTCAATACATGGAACCCTAGTATGTGTTATTTTCGATAACCTTCATACTTACCAATCTTTATTTTATATAGAGGCCTCATTAATCCGTTTTTCGATGTGGGATTTTAACTATGATATTTTGAAATGTCAACCCCAAGTCTCTAATACCATGCATAAATTATGAGAAGGAAATTTATTGAAGGAGGGAATAATGCAACACCCCAAGATTTCACGGTACACTTCTCTTTGAATAATACAATAATGTGTGTTATACACAATTTCGAGTTCTAACACACCACAACCAATCAAACTAGACGTTATGAATAATAATACCCACCTTTTGAAATTTTATACATTTTATCTTTCAAAATGGGATTCATTTTTTAATTCTTAATATCGATATTAGCCTAGGATGAAATTTTGGTATCTTTCTAAAAACATTCAATTTTTGATAAATAGTGAAAAACACAGAGTTATAGTTTAAAACTGAATTTTTATTTAAATAATTATTTATTTTATTTAAATTTAATTAATTTCAAAATAGATACATAATACATATATAAGTTCAATGTAATTAATTAGAATTTTTTAGAATAATTTTAGACATATAAAAATTTTATGGAACTTTTCACCATCTTTTACCCACCTCCTTGGAGAATTTGGAAATTCACATAAAACTTAATTTTACCACTTTTGTGAGTGTAATTTCAAAAATCTGAGAGAAAAGATTAATTTCAAAGAGTAAAATGTGGTTCAATACGATGAAAATATTTTTTTGTAAATAGTAACTTTTTTACTTTTATTTAGCACCATTAAAAGTAAATAGTGTAATTAAGGGTAAAAATGATATTAATATTACCATAACACATGTCCAAATTCTATTGGATAAGTTTATCTCGACTAGAAACAACCTTAGGAATAAATTATTATCATTTAGGTCCACTTGGATAATATTAAGACACTTATTATTATTTAATTCAAACAAGAGTTAAAAGAGTTAAAAACAATGTTTAATAACTACAATATTTTTAATATAGGGTTATACATGAGATAAATTCGATTATAAATATTTCTGAGAAACCCAAAAAAACATTTCCTACATAATTGTATTTGATTATAATTTTTAGACATTAAATAATTTAATTTATTTATGACACAATGATGATGCAGTAATTACCTAATTAATGAAATAATAAAATAACTGATATTATAAATATAAAAACAAATGTCATTTGAGACTTTTTATGAATAAAACTAATTTCATTTGTTAATATGACATGTTAGTAATTCTTTAATAATGTTTTTTCGAAGTAATCATGCTGTTATAATTTTCACAAAAATCAAATACCAAATAGTATAAAAATTGACATAAAAGAGTTTTTAAAACAAATATTATATTATTAATAGATATTCTATTTCTAAAAATATATGGTTCTACCAAATGGCTTATATAATGATAGTTTTATCATTAATGGACTAAATGGGGGTCTCTTGGAAGTATATAGTATGTTTATTAATTATATAATATAAAAATACAATGTGACATGGTAAATGTCAATATAATTAACTAAGAGTAAAAACCAAAAGATAAGGTTAATATAATGACCCAAACATGTATAAAATATATTGGTTGAAATTATTTCTACCCATACCCACCTTATAATTTTAATAATCCACTTTGGAGCCATTTTAAACCAAATATGAATTTATTATAAAATAAATATTTATGTTCTTCCTAAAGAGCCCCTCCTCCCCCTTATAAAAGGACACCACTTATAACCAATTTTTCACACCTTCAAAGCCTTTGGGTTTGGCAAAACCCTGCCCAAATACTCTCTCAACTTCCATAAAATCATACAAGAGGCCTTATTTTGATCATAAATCCAACCTAAGGGGCTAGTTTGGTCAACTCAAAAGGAAGAACATGAAGAAGATGTAATATTTGTACCACCTTATTTCAAGTTCTTTTCATCTTCCACTTCTTATTTCTTTGTTATTTCCATTATAAAATAATAACTCTAGTATCTCCTATATACTGTGATGTTATTATTAATATGGTACAACCATATTCAGTATTCTACCAATCCCTTGAATGACATGTCAACATACGTGCGTACGTACGGATTACCGTATCCACGTCGTGGTGTAATTGTTATTCAATACATTATTATTTGGATGGGTATATTAATGATGTGTAATTGATGTAAATAATAAATATAACATTATTATGATTCTGTATATATGATATTCCACCCAATTATATATTATTTTAATATCAAAATAATGATATAGTCACTCATGCGTACGTACGGATTACCGTCTCCACGAACACGATGAGATTCATCCCCCATCGTATCCATTCAAGACTAAATTTTATTTGATGATTAAAAATATGTTTTAGCGACATGAAATCATTCTGGATATGAATAATATACATCCCATACATAACAAATATGTCTCAAATAACAATAAATATAACGAAAAACGAATCTGTTAACACCCGAAACGACGATAATACTAAGATATTATTAACAAAGAAATGTTAAAAGATCATATATGATATAATATTAATGTATATGATTATTGTATAATTTAATAACAATTATTTAACCATTATACAGGATGTTAAATTACCCTCGACCAAGTAAGAGTACAATGTAATGTTTTATTTCACAATATCTTCTTTATCGGAGGTTGTTTATACGTAATTATCTACTGGGACCTCTTTATCATCCACATCCATGTTTCTTAAAAATGTATTTGAAATCATTATTACTATTTTATAGACCGTGGGTTAAAGACATTTTTACCCTTGTTTAATTTTTATTATATGTTTATAAAGGAATCATTCCGTCATCTTCCAAGAAAGGTCCTTTTTAACCCTTTCGACAGAATTAAGGTAAGAATGAATTTTTTTTAACTTATACGGTGAGTGCAGCTATTTTACTTCATTATAAAATCTTCTAAGATTCCATTACAAGATTATAAGAATATTTTGAATGTAAATGTTTTATTTTATTATTATGTGACTTTTAAATGATCTCAAAAAAATGAGATATTTCTCTCAAATAGTTTTGATTTCATCTATGTCAAAATGCTTTGATGGATTTTAAGCTTATTTAAAGTTGATTTATTATTAAACAAAAATTCCACATTTTATTGAAGGGTTTGTGATATGTTTGACTACGGATGTGCTATTTTAATACCATTCATGGTTTATAGATAATGTATTGACATTTAGTATGCTAGTTTTAATAAAAAGTTTTATGATATGTTTAAACTTGTTCATATGAGAAATGCATTGGACTAAATTAGTGACGGGTGGAGCTCGCTATAGCTCTTAGATGCATCGAAAGGTCTCATGAGACAAACTAGAGTCTTGGCACAAGGCCTTGAAAAAATCGTATCTGTAGTGTTGGCACAAGGCCTTGAATATGTGGTTAAGATAGTATGTCATTATGCATTCCATCATTAATAAAGTGGTTGTTGATATTGAATTTGATTATTCAACTAATAGAATATTCATGTGAATAATTAAATGGAATTATTTCATTTTATATTTTCCATATTATGCTGAAGTTCAAGTTTAAAAGGCTTTTGTTTTAGTAATACACTGCCTTAGAAGTTTTTTTATTTATGAAAGTTTTCGCTATATTGTTATCCTTACTGAGCATATGAGCTCACCCCTTTCAATGTTTTAATTTTTCCCAGGATGTGAAGAAGTATTTTATGAATAAACTACAGGGAATGTATGAGGGGATGTGAAGACAAGATGTTGTTTTATTTTTTTCACTTTATGATGTAATGTAAGACTTATGAATATATCCAGTGTTTTGAAGGATACTAAACTAATCTGTCTTTTGAGACTTGATCTTTTGTGATCATGCCAATGTTATGTAATAATGCACCGAATTTGGATAACTAGGGTCAGGGCATTACAATTGGGATGTTATAAATGTTATTATTTGTTTAAAAAAGGTATTTTATACATTACATAAAAATATATCATTTTAAAAATATTAAAAAAACATACCATAAGATAATTTTAATATGATTAATTCAAATCTCATGATATTTTTTTCTAATTACAATTCAATAATATAAGAATTGTACATTTAAATGGACATATAAAATATAATAAACACTATTTTTATATCTAAATTTCTTTAAAAAAAATTAAATATACTTAATATTTTTCAAATTAATATCTAAAAAAATAAATGTTACTATATTATTAATATCAATAATATAATTTGTCAACATTTACAAATATATATATTTTTTAATTAAAAGT
This sequence comes from Viscum album, assembly GCA_963277665.1. Taxonomy (NCBI): domain Eukaryota; kingdom Viridiplantae; phylum Streptophyta; class Magnoliopsida; order Santalales; family Viscaceae; genus Viscum; species Viscum album. The sequence goes on from OY728140.1 coordinate 179,913,196, forward strand.
AATATTCAGTTCTCTGTGAAATATATTTTCAAGCATAAAATGGATTTAATATTCTTACATTGCTAGTAATAACTGTTGGATAATTGTTAATTTTTTTTATTATCAATACAATTAATTAAAATAATTATATATTAAAAATTAATTAAATATTAAATAATCTCACAAAAATGTGTATATTAATAATATCTAATGTATATTAAATGTCCATATCCCAAATATATTGAAAAATAGTTATTTAAATTTTAATCATTTAAAATTATCAATATATTTATTCTAAAATATTTCATTGAATTTTATCATTTCACTCATTAATAACAATATTTTATTCAATAAAAAATTATTAAAAAATATTATAAATTTAATATTATAATTATTTCATGATTTATTTATCATAAATTATATTCTTTCAAATATGATACATATAATACACAATTGTAATGTAACTATTGGTAAAATATATCTCCATAGAACATATTTCCAATGGCCATGTTTCGAATTACCTTATTCTTAATGACAATATTATATATGACCAAATTTATAATTGTAAAAAATATACATCTATATATAATTAAAATATCATTCATTCATTCAATTCTCACATCGTATGGAATAGTTCTTATTCAATGTTAAGGACTATTTGTCATTTTTTATGCATTTAACGTTTTCTTTCTCATTATAGGTTTATTTTAAGTAATTATGGTTTTCTAAGGAAAATATCAGCTTGGGGATCTCTTAGTTTAAAATATGTATTTATTGTTAATTTATTACAACCATTAAATTAATGTTTTATTTATTTGTTTAATGAATAAGGTTTCTAATAAAATTTTTCCATATTTTTTACTGTTCCTTTATGAATAAAAAATGTGAAAATAGTTTGATTGATATTGGCTATGATTTATTTCCTAATCTTGATTAATCAATTTCAATGTATAATGTAAAAAAACTTTAGAATATTAGACATATAATTTATGAAATGATAACGGTTCCCAAAACATGGAGTACAAGAATCCCCCCCTTAAGTAGATTAAATCCACAAAAGTTTAATTGTAACACACCAATAAAAATAGCTTAGGATATCCATAAGATATACATGACTGGAGAAAACCTATCAAATTTGATATGTCCCTTATTATCATATGTAATAAGAAAGAGGTATTTAAATAAAAAATATGGGTTATTAAAATATTTTAGAGGAGTATATTTTATAGATTCATATTCATGATCTTTTTTTATTATAAAAAATAAATAAAAAATGGTTATTTTACTATAAAATAAAATTAAATTTATTGACATTATGAGCAAAAAAACAAAATACTATGATGTATTACCATATTACACCATAATTTCAAACTATGAAACCTTTATTCTAAATGGGATATTATTTTATCAACTAATAACTCATTTAGGATAGCCATTGTTATACATGATAATTTTTGTATTAGGCTAACTAACTTATCTCGTTATGTATTAAATCCCAAAGTATATTTATATCCATTATAATTCTTCAGAAGGAGAACATGAATCCAGCAATGGAAATCCCAAGTGAGTCTCAAACATGGTGTGTTGTTATTCTAATTAATATTCATCTGGGTAAATATCATGTTAATAAGAAAAAAATATTTAGGGATAATACACTAAGGTTAATTATAGAAATATACAATTTCCACATTCATGTACCCAAATAACGATTTAATTTTTAATTAAACACTCATTCAAAATTTTTATAAAACATATCATATTTTTAGCAATATTTATTTATCCATATGGGTTTTTCTAATATTAAATTATCTTAATCCCCAATAGTCACTAAGCCCATCCTATATTTCATCTCAAGCAGCCCAAACTAAGACTCCTAGATTTGGTGAAAAAACTAATACTATTATTTCCACCTTTTAAACTAACACAGTTGCATTTAAAAAAAACTATGGGGTCTGGTGAAACCAAAACATTATTTATAAATTGTATTTGATACTACGTAATATTAACCAAGATGAATTTTCATATAAATCACATTAATTGAAATTTACATATAATTATATTCTCACAATCCATGATCCAAAATTTTTATCTTATTTGACGATTAATATTTTTTAAATACAACATTATAATATTTGGAATACTTTCCCTTATTTTCAGTAAACAATTCATCCTTCTCTATATCTCATATTTTATACTCATATTCATAACAAAAGGAATGAAAAAAGGGGGTACCTAAAATGCTCAGTAAGGGAAAAAATATCAACATTTCATCAACGGTTATATGACATGAATGAGAAAACATGATCATTCTTGAAACATATGATTAATTAAAAATGGATTAATAAGATATTACCATACAATAGAAGTGAATATAATCCCAAAGGATCAAATATATACCACTCTAGGGGAGTATGGAATCATTAGACAATAATATTGTGTCATGGGGCATAACATAGGCATAATACATTGAAATGTGGCATAAGAATAAGCATATAAAAACATAACATTTGGAACAAATCCATTCCAAAGGATTACCAACACTATTATAGTTAGTGTAACTGACCGCAATTATACACTCACATTATATGTGTGAGTATAACTACCTATAATTACTCTATCACTTAGTTGTAATGAGCACTACTAAAGGCAATATACACACACGCATAGACATTTGGGAACATCTAATAAATACAAAAAAATTTAAGTATTATTTATCATACATAACTAACCATAAAGTCACACATAATCTATTAGAGTACTTATTATTGAGAATACACTCAAATAATGTCATTTGAGCATAGATACAAACAATTATTTTCACACCCAATGTTGATTTTTTATCATATAAAAATCTATAACCAATAAATTATAATTATCTATATTACCCCACCCATAAATATCCATAAAAATATGTTCCATATGGAATCATTAATTTATAATATGATAGTTAAACTATGGAATGAAATTTGGATTTGAAAATTTTAAAACTATATCACACAATATTACTTTATAAATTAGATTGTTTTATATAAAACATTTTATTTCAAAAAAATACAATTCAAAAATGGAATTTGAGGATTATTTACATAAAACCATCTTTGTTTAATGTTTTATTTTTCATGTTTTTTTATTCTTAAAAATGTTTATTCCGAGGAGAAATGATGATATGATATATCTACTAGTTTTGAATATATGATTATTTTTTATTTATTGTAAATTTTTTATTAATGTATATTTAATGAATTTAATTTCAATGTGTTGTAATAAATTAATTATAGTACATTTATTGTAATTTTTAACTATGAATGAGTAATCTTTATTCATTTTTATTTATAACTTATATAAATTATTTTGAAATTACTTTTTATTATTTTTAATAAATATAATAATGTGAGTATTTTAGAAATATATTCATATATTATAAAGACAATATAATGTGTCCTCAAAAATAGGATTTTATATTTTCCCCCATTAAATAAATATTATCTTAGAAAAATTAATTTATAAACACTAATTAAGATATCTATGGGTAACCATATGTTATTAATGAATTGATATATAATTTAAATTGAGATATATAAAATTTCAAAATTGGTTTGACTAGCGATATATTTGTCCAAAATATGATTATTTAATAAACTTTATAGGCATATCATTTATAGTCTCTTCTATCTGGTCTCTTTTTAAACCAAATAATAAATCAAAAATGATTATGATTCTCTCTAATAAAATTATAGAAAATGATATTATGAAGTTGAAAACCTGAATAGTAAGATTAATTCAACCATGAAAACGTTATTTCAACCATTGATACTTTTGTTTCAACTAATATATAATCTTAAAAACCTATCAACCCTTCAGATTATCCTAGGTTTTCCATGAAAATTTTCACATTGGGTTCCCTAACCTCTGTAGTGAAATATCAAATAATAAAATTACATTTAAGCCCATACAAATTGTTAATGAATTTAATGTAAATCAACCAAATCATAACACCTAAAAGTGTCAAATATATTGTGACATTTGGTCATATGATTTTTCACAGGGAAGACCAGGTTAATACTAAACCAATTCTTTAGGTAACTACCCATAGGAGCAACTAATCAATCCCTTATATCAAACAATTTATATAAAATTTCAGATTATATTTTTTTGAAGTAACACACTATCCTCAATTAAAAAACATTATGATCTTTTCATATATTTTTTATAATATTGATGTTTTTCATTAATGTTCTCAAGTCCTAATACCTAAAAATTTCTAATCACATCTTCAATACGAACTGAGTTGCTCCAAAAATGAAATCCTTAATCCATTTATAAAAAAATACATTAATTTGATATATTAAACATTAATGAAATATTAAGTCTCAAAATATAAATAGAACATCAGATCATAGAAGACAAATGTTTTTAGAAAATAACAATATAAAGATCTAATTTAATATATTTATAAACATTTACCTATAATAACATTGTAATAGAACACATTATTGGAAGCACAAATTTCATCGTATTTTTAACATGAGGAATGTAAAACAAACGACTGTGGTGAGATGAAACCCTCGATAAAGAAAAATAGAACAATATGTTCTTAAGGGTTAGATCATATGCATGATAAAAAGGATCATGGGATAAATAAAATATTAAAATAACAAAGAACAAATATGATTTTACGATATAATAGAAGAAATTAAATCTCAATTGATAAAACATATAACTTATAATAAATGTGTAGAACTGTGATACAACAGCCATATGTCAGTGGTTATTACATAGGAATATAAAAATGAAAGGTCTAATAATAGTTAAGTGAAGGAAAAACATTTTCAAAATATACATTCAAATTTTTTAGCACAATAGTCTTTGGGATAATCTGTGACCATAATTATATTATTATATTGGTTTTGTTATCATAGTTAATTGAAAATATACTCACACGTGGTATTTTTTTAACATAGTTAACCACAAAAACACTCACGCACCATCCTAGTGTTTATAGATCTTGGAAAATGTAGTCATGAACTGTATTTTAGTGCATTGATAAAAAATATACTCAAACATAATCGTGTGAACATGGCTAACTAAAATTATTTAGACATGGAAATTAAAAAACACTAGAGATGAAAATATAGAAATAATTCATTGGAGAGATATATTGGACCCCACCTATCAGCATCCCTACAATTGTATAACGCGTGAAAGCATTAGGTTACAAATTGATAAAGATCCCACAAAAATAAAAATAAGACTCACAAAATTTCAAAATTGTATCATCTAAAATGAAATCAATAATTATATCATTTGATATAAAAAATAAAATAACCAACAAAGTGTATTTCATAAAAGCATTCATATCATGAATCAAAAAACATTACTCCATAAGAGATAGATCCTTTGGGGATAAGTTGGAAAATGATACAAAATTATAAATTAAAATTTTATAAAATATTTCTTACATTTTCATAAAATTATAATGTAGTGAGTCACTGTAAAAATTATTTTTAAAAAGTCAACATTAAATAATATTTTATAACTACATTATAATAAATCCCAAAATTAGATCCTTGAAAATACATAATGGGTCCTGAGTGGAAAATCCCTTTTTTAATATTTTAAATTACCTTTATTAAAACACACATCATTTAAAATATAATAATACCTTCATATAAAATAAGTAAGGAATAATATTAATAGCTTACAAGATAATTTTTTTTGTTTAAAAAATAATAATTGATATAATTTTAGGAATTAAATATTCTGTGTTTGGATGTAGATAGTCATGTATGGTTATAAGAAACATTATTAACTACATTGTAGTTTTATGGGAAAGGATACCATTAATGAAGAAGATTTTATCTAACATTCTTATAAAATAATTTCAATAGAAAAAACATAAATCTCTAGAAACAAGTTATTAGGATTAATATAATTCACTAATGTCGAAATTTATCGAATTTGAAATAATAAAGTTGAAGAATAATCATCATAACACAATGATTGTGAGCTGATTTATGAAAAATACATATGTTTATGTTAATTTTTATGTCAAATTAACATGAAATTGAATTCTTGATACATAATTTAAAATCTATATCATTTTATGAGTTGTTTTATAAAAAACAAAATAGTATGTATACACACCACCCAAATTTAAGATATAGTGAATATGATATATGTAAAAATGAAATAATGTGGATTTAAGGATAATGATTCGCTCGAATCTTGAATTAAATTAAAACACTTTAACAAATAATATAACAAAAATAACCATGTTAATAAATTATATAATATCCTTATTCATATATATTAACTTTTATTTACATTGATTTTTAAGAGTATTCAGACATGTTTTTTTAGTCGTAGTTTATTTTCATCATCAAATTCATCCAGTTTTAGGATTTTAGTATATTTTTTAATGGAAATGATTATCTATATTTAAATATTAATTTATTATTAAATATAAATAAACAATGTTTAAATTATTTATGAATCCTCATGATTATTTTAAGGAAATAATGGATATAGGTTTTTATCAATGGAACAAATAAATATTTTTTTTAGTAATTTACAAATATCAATAAGTTTTTGAATGATTATAATTGACTTGTATGTTATACTTTCGAAAAAATCAGTATTAAATATATTTATCATTATCATAAAATATGTTCCCCAAAAGTATATTTTAATAATATATATATGGAAGAGATGTAAATTGATATACGTCTTTCATGGAGGTGGTAGTAAGAATAAAACACAGTCCACGATCTAATTCTCTAATGAATGATATTATTAATAAAATAACTAATTTATCATTTTTGAACAGTTATTTTGTCAAAAATATAATAATTTTCTATTAAATAATTTCATAAAACCAACTATGTAATTCAAAAATGAAAAAAGATACTCGTCATCCATGGTGGCAGTAGTCCACACGTAACACAAAATAAAATTTAATTTTTACAATGAATTGGAAGGTTGTTTTTTTTGGACTTGAAAATTATTTTTTATAAATGAAAACACTTTTGTGGGAAAAGTGAGAAACCATAAGGTCCAACAAAACACCCAAACAACCCTGAACAAAAAACGGAAAGAAACAGGAACTACCTCATTCAAGAAACAACAACAACCACCATCCTTATGCGGGACACTCGGCGATCCCATGCAAGAATGGTCCCTCCCGATGTTTCCATCCCTCCAAATCAGCCATATCCCAAACGACCTGCAAAGGTGATGGAAGAGTTCTCTAGCCCAATGAAGATGTCCAGACTGCACTTCCCAAATCAGTCTGGGGGTGAGACCTCAAAATAAAAGGAAAAGTTACAAAAACAGAGCCTTAGCCTATTATTGCTTTCCTCCCTATAAAGATTCCAATTCATTACCCATACCATAGCATCAGGATCTTCCCCAATAACTTCTTCCAAATGGTCTTCCATTTTGTCCCATGTTCAGATATATTATTCTTTTCTGATTTTCCGATCATTGAAGCCTCTCATTAAGATCAATTCTTGTTTGTCAATCGACTTAGCCTGCTAATTATTGACCTCCACTCTTACAGATCTACCCATCATATCAGCCTCTTCCTGTGGAATGTCAACATATAGAAATTCTTATACCTTGTCCTCCCTGGAACAAAGGAAAGGTTCCTTTATTTTCTTTACCTTTTCAGTATATCTTCCCATTTCATTGATGTTTTCCTTGATTAAAACCTGAGAATCCTCTTTCACCATACTGAGCAATAACACTGACAAATTCTTCGCAGAGCGGGTCTCCAATGGTGGGGGAAGCGAGGAGTAATCTTTCTTCCCCTTCTTCTTTTTAAGACTCATGATATTCTTTGGAATTGGAACCTCTTCAGAAGAATGATCCTGTTCACCTAGGTTGGCTTCCTCCAAGCTAACCTCACCACCACCCAGCTGCCTAACAATCAGTTTAGGAATAGAATCACTGTGTGGAAGAATAGAAAGATTATTTTGATTATTTTTATGGAAAGGGGTTTTCTCCTCTTCCAAATCATGAGATTCTCTAATATCTGTACTTTCCAATACAAAAAACTTATTTGAGGAACATGGTATAAGATCATCAACCCTTACCTTCACAGAATTGGTTGAAGTGTTCTGAACTAGAATCACAGGCTCGCCAGAGTCGTGATGGTGCTCAATTCCCCTGCCCGTAAACTGAAGATTATAGATCCCATCCGTGTCCAGTACATGATTATTTATAGCAGAATCATGACTCAGAACTTTAGAGTGAGCACTCTCCCACTTGCACGGCTCAAGAACATCTGAAGGAGTAGCCACAACATCTTCAGACATGGGTTCATTCCTCCTAACATCATCCAATCCTACCTGCACTCCCAAATCTGGGCACAGTATGTCAGATTTATGCCTCATTTCTTCCAGAACAACAGTTGGTATAGGTGCAGCAACCTCCCCTGAAGACACCCCCGACACCAGTGAGGTATTGTCACCAATTGGGTTAGAAGGATCCTGACAGTCCTGAGAAAGGCCTGCAGATGGGGTCTGGGCACTACTTTTCCCAGCATTAGGAATGGCCACACCACCCCTCAAAAGTACATCAAATGTCACAGCTGGGATCTCAGAGGGTCGGACACTCCCAGACCTCCTTCGACATCCATATTCATCATGACCCTGTCTGTGACAATATGAACAGAAGGAAGTCCAAGATTCATAAACAATCAACTGTGCATACCTGTACTCCTCTTCAACAACAATCCAGACGATATCTGGTGGAATTCTTAAGAGATCCATTTAAACAAATATTCTTTCCAACATGGGATGCGACAAAGATGCTATCCATTGATCACTACACACAAATCGTCCAATAGAGTTTCCAATTGATCTCAGCAACCCATGATTCTAGAACGAGAGAGGAAGGTTGGGAAATTGAACCAAATTTCTATATAGGGAGAATCATGGTTCATGTGAGCATCAAAAGACCAGCAATGAAAATGGAAAGGGAGACCAGAGAAAGATTTCCTCTTTCTAGACCAAGCCCTACCCAGATCTTCTTCATCAGCAAAAATAATAAGGAATTGGCGCGGACCCAGAATACCTACCTGCGCACGATGTTTCAAGCCCCAATCTGCATTGACCGACTTGTCAAAGTGCTGCACAAGAGGTCACCGCCACGCAAATCTCACAATCAGAGCCAAAGAAAGTAACGCCGATGATTCAGAGAATTCTTTCACCGAAACCGAAACAATAGTCTGACCTGAAATACAACCAGGGACCTTCGGAGCAACTTGGATTTCAGGGATGAAGAAACCCGCATCCGATGAGGATCTAAAGAAGTCACGATCTCTCTATTTCATAGCTCCAGGATTGTGAGTAGGAGGAAAAGACCCCTCCCCCCATGGGAGGAGGGGTCACGGTGGACATCATCACCGTAGGGTTAGCGAAGCGCCATTGCCATCAGGAACCCACATCAAAATCGCCTCATAAACCTATACATTTGATTCTGAATTGGAAGGTTGTTTAAATTGTTATTACACATAAATAATAACACATAATTTTACTAATGAAATTTATGTAATTATCATTCAATGAGAATAAAATATATTAATGATGTATAAATGCAATGAATTGAAATGAAATGAAAAAGGGTGATTTAGAGTATTTACCATACCATTAATTCCAATTCCTTGTGTAATTTTAGAATTTTATTTTAGTGTGATAATAACCTATAGAAATTTTGAGATGGATTGTGGGAGTTATTTTTGAATATAATTTGAAATAAATGTATTTTGGTGCGAGATAACATGGGTTATGAAAGGATCCTTTTATAATTGAGTGGTGAAACTATTATAAATAATAATATCTTTATATTAAAGTCTTATTACATTTGAAGTAATGCGACTAAAAATGTAAATGATAATGTAAGGACTTTAATTCATTATTGATTCAATTATCATCCACATAAATAATGTATAATTGTTTATATATTTTTTCCTTTTCACCTTAATTTAACTTTTTATCTGTGATTTACTTTCTCCATGTTAACATAATTTTTTAGCTTCATAACATATTTTCATTTTTGTCAACTAAAATAGAAATTATAAAAATATTCTATATTATGATCCAAAATATGAGATATATTTATATTATTTTATTAAAATGAGTTTTAAAAATTAATTAAATAATAGTAATTGTATAATGCCTAAAAATGTTTTTAGAAAAAAATAAATCTTCAATAATAAAATTTCAATAAAATGATTATAAAATAAAAATATTATATTAAATTTATAATTTTACTTTTTAAATAAATAAAATTTAGGGAAAAATAATCATCACTTTTTATGTGGAATTTATATCAGGGGGTTTTCAGACATTCAACAGTATTTTTAATATTTTATTTCATACTATTCATTTAAACATCAATATTTTATGAAAAATACAAAACATTAAAACTAAGATAGCTTTGATATGATAAATCCAAAAATTGATTTTATTTTGTATTTATATATAAAAAATTTATGAATATAAATTTTAAAGGTAAACATAAAATTTACTAAAAACTAAATTTTAGGAAAATGACTTTCTAAAATACCAACAATTTTTATTCATGAATCCTATCAACTAATAAAAAAATTAACTTTAAAATATTTTTCATACTATTATTATATATTATCATTATTTTAACATAATATCTTTATTTATTTTGATATAAATATACATAGTAGGTATAAAAGTAATTTCTTTAAAATACTCCTATTTTCATATAGTGAATTTATTCTTACTAATTTCCAAGTAGTAAATATTTTTTTGGATATTAAATTATTTTAATATAAATTGATCATTCATATGGTGGTAATGATAGTTCATATTTTTTTAAGTCAAATTATAATTTACTATCCCAAACATTCACCAACTACAAGGGTGTAGTTTAGTGTGAGTGTGGGGTAGATCCCATAGGGAGTCCATTTTTTCATATGGGGAATTATGGTTTTTAAATCCACAGGGGGTTCATTTTGGGATTAATTTTTGTTTGGGATTTTACATATCTTCCTCATCATGGTGACTAAAATTAATAAATGTGGGGTCAGGATCATGTAAAGTATCTGACTGAATAATGGTTATTAGTTTTAATCATCAAAATGTCCTTCAATTTAGATTGTGAAGAAAATAGTTGTCGCTAGTTGATCATGATATAATGTCGAAGTTCTATATAGGAAGTAATTATATTATTGTTAGGAGATATTAAATAGCTTAGGCTCATTACATTTTGTTTCAAATGTAGAAGGTGTCATAATCAAGTTATTGTATCCTAGTCTACTGCAATCAAGATTGGATAGATTACTAGAATGTCCCTTGGTTTGGGATGTTCACACAACTGGGTTGTCCTATTATGTTTCATCTTGATTACTAATCCCATGAGGTTTTCCAATTATAGAATTAAATATTTATTTAAGTATGTAGATACATCGAACATGATCCCTACCGATAAGTAAATTTTCTACTCATTACGAGGTAAGATGCTATTAAATAAACTAAAGATAGCATGTTTGATGGGTCAATTAATGGAAAAGAGATGATGAAAAAGAACTGTAAAATAAAACATGCACTATGTAAATAACAATTATGAATAAAATAATTAATTGAGAAAAAAAAATATAATTGCATCAAAATACAGAAATGGAATTGGAATGTCATTGAAGAACATAAGCTACATGGAACATGGATTAAAAAAATGTAAAAACATGAATAATTTGAGAGTTAGAAACTGGAAAGGGAGAATGTATTGACAAGGGAGATTAATGAGGGAGAAGGATCTCGTTTGGAAGTGTCTCAAATGATCTACCGCCTCATTTCTTATATAGGAGAAAATTGTCAAAATGTGTACCAGAAGTATACATCATGTACCCTCGATCCACATCATTTTTCTGTGAATTTTGGATCTCTAGTGTGGAATTTGTGTCTCTTGAGAGTTTAAGAGGTCAGACTAGGTACACGTCATGTCTTGGGTGTTCCCAACGTGTACCCCACCTCCAACTATCATTTTTGAGGAATCCTTATGGATTTCTAACTATCTGGTATGACTGGAATAAAGACATGTCCTTTATGTACCTAAGGTGTAATGGTTTTTCTTTCCTTATTCATGGTGTGGTCACTGTGTGGATTCATGACTTTAGGAAGATAAAGATCTTTTAGTAATGGATTTGTACAAGTGGATCATGATGTGGACTTGGGCATTTTTTTATTTTTCTTCAAATCATCAGTGGAATATTGTGATGCATTTATTCATACAAAATTACACACATACCACGTGCATTATCTAGTAATTTAATGAAAAAATATAAACAATTGAAAGAAAAATGTATATATAAATTGAGCTTATCAAATACCCCTACACATGAATGATTTTTGTCCTAAAAAATAATGTCTCAACAATGATTTCACAAATGAAAAGAAATTTTTAATGAAAATAATATTCATTTTGTTTGTGTAATTAATATTAAGTGAAAGTAGAAAATGGTCAAATTCTAGAATTAAACATACATAAAAGAATCAACCATGCCATATATTCTAGAATTTTAATACAAACTCTATTCATTCAATTACACCCTTTTAAATGTTACTTATGTTTTATACCAATTTTAACATACCTCAGCATGATCTTATCTCATCACTCAGGTTAAAAAGGTATTTAAAGGTATGCTCATAGCTGGAGTACATGTTTGTAAACACAGGCTTGAACTTGTTATATCATATCCACTATGTAAAGACTTTTATAAATATAATCTAGGGGACTTCTACAATAAGGTTTAGATGATAATAAGGCAAAAGGTAGGTAGGTAAAATGCAAAATTTAGTCTCAAAAGGAGGGTAATATCTGAAGTATATTCCATTGGTATCAAGATAGGTGTGATAAAGTCCCTCCCTATGGTGAATCACATATATTCTTTAGCAGCACAATTTGGACCCATATGTACAAAAAATATGTATAAAAATTCATTATATTCATTTAAAAGTATTTTCTTTTTCATTTTTTTGAAAGTCATTCCATGGATATCTCTCACATCCATCACCTAACGACATATGATCTTTCATGGTATTCATCAACCAGATAAATAGTGATCTTTGACCTTCTTAATAGATAATCCAATTCAATTTTTTCGTTTCTTTTTTAATTTTGAAAAGGAATATAATATTAACGAAATGAAACAAAAGTGGATATAGATCAAAACCTCATAGTCAGGTGATCAGACCATACATCTCTAAAAGTTAAAGCATCTAATGCTGTGTGGATGCCTCTCCAACACATGTACACATATGTCCTTAATAATTTTACAAGGATCAGGGTATGAAGGGAAATAAGCTTGAAGAAACATCATCCTAATAGGTCATTTGTGGGAACTATAGGCTAAATTAAGAATATATTTAAGGCGGGCCTCCGGGATAGTGGAAATCAATAAATGTCTCTTTCATCTTAAATCAATACTTGTAGATTAATCATTTTTATATGTTCATATTTCATGTTCTTGACAGTTTTCATGCCCCAATTATCTCTCTAGAAATATTACTTGATAAGAGTTTGAACATGAAGGCTTAGAGTCCTCTCAAGAAGCGAGAATCAAATAAAAACTGGAAATCACAAAGGGAATTAATCCTAAGCAATAGGTATAATAATAATAATTTTAGGTTTTTCAATTGTAATAATGATGGTTAGGTTTAAATCATTATTAATATTATGGAAATTTTCTCTTATAAAAGTGAGAACAATGAAAAATCTATATGCATCACAAGTGAAATTGTGGGATGACCCCCTAATCATAGGATGTGATAGTGTCCACACTATCAATGAAATGATTGTGGGACTGGTATAGAAGTGATTTTTAATGGATTTGTAATCTAATATTGTAAGAAATTAAAATACAATAGAATCGAGAGGTAATTGGGAAATGGGGGCCTCCATGGGGGTGTTTGAGCTATTTTAGTATGAAAATCCAATATTCCATTAAAATTGTTAGAAAAAAATATCATATACTATATAAAAATCATTAGTTTATAGGTATGAACATTTGGAAGAGCATATAAATGGGCTGGTACACAGATTGAAAAAGTGATATATTAATTTTATTCAAATTGTGATAGGTTTATAATGTAGCTCCCTAAAATACCCAAAATGGAAAATGAAAATGCAATGAAAAAGAAACGAAAATGAAAACTCAAAAATAATTTGGATGAAATATGGGTTTCCAACAATAATTTGATATGAAAATGTTATTCTCTAGACGTCTGTATAGATATTGTTATCAGATATTCTACTGAATCAGTTGATCCTTTTCCTATCACAACATATAGAGGCTGTTTCCTCAAGTTTCAAGGGTCTATTTCGTGGATTAATATCTTATAGTGTAGTCATGAGAGTATGATTGAGGTGTGATAATAATGGAATCATTGGTCGTTGTGGCTGCAGCTATTTGATAATTTCTAATGACAGCTCGAGAAGTTTTCAAGAAATGTAGATGAATTTCTAGAGTACACTTTTTTTTCTAAAACTGATGGCATGAATGGACCATCGCGTATGGTAGATGATATTGAGGAGCTTGGCAGTCTAATGATTAAATGAAAAGGCAAAAAAATCAAAACACAACGGAATGTAAAAAATGAATTCCCTTGTATATAATAATAAAATGTCTGTACATGTGTGGGAAACAAAATGATGAAATAACAACCAGAACAAGTACCTAAAAAGGTCCCAAAATCCCAAATGTTAAATGACAGTCTGATAAGGGAAAAGTGAAGAAAAATCGTCGAGCATCATCCCATTGCCCGAAGTCTCAATATAATGGTCCAACATATCGCGTTAGAAGCAACAACAGTAGATGCTGGTGGGGTGGCTACAATGGATGATGTGGTTTTGGAGGTAGAGAGAATGGTTGGGGTGGCTGGTGGGGAAGTACAGATCCATATTGCGGCTATATGTTTGGTAGCTGGATCTATGAATGGTACCTTGGGGATGGACTCAGTGGAGACTAACTTGGCCCTCTGGTCCTCCTCTATTAGATATGCTTGAAGGGTGGTAGGGTTAGTGAGATTGGGTGGGAGGTCCATTTGGTCGGAATGGGGTTGTGGAATGGTGGAGGAGGAGGGGTAGACTGTGGTGGGTGAGAGTGATTGGGTACCAGAAGGAGGATCAATGAATGGAATATGGAGATGTGAAGTGATCTAGTGAAATTCTCTAAAATGACCTCATAAAGTCCCTATAACTTAGTCATGGTGGGATGGGAGGATGGTGGGGGCACAGTAGGTTGGGAGGGGGGCAGTCATTTTGGGAATGAATTGAGTAGATGTTGTGGTGTAAAAAGGCTGGGTGGGTGGGTCTACTACTGATTCGGTTGCCCGATCATATAGGGAGGACACTTAGATGTATAGAACCTAGAAATAAATATTGTCCTCATTCATCATAATTTTCATCTTGTCATGTAGCTCAAGATGTATCAACATGATAGGTATAACGAATGACATGGGATGATATTCCTAAATGATTCTAAGATACCTGGCTAGGTTAGTGATGAGAGATCCACCCATTAGAGAACCATGATTCCTCTGAGTTTGGACATTGATGTATAATGTGAATTTTGCATCCATATTTATGGATAGTCTACACATGGTAGCAACTAGAATGAAAAATTTCATCTAACTGATACTTCCACGGGGAACTCCTCATTCATAGAAACTGTGCGCCATGGATCGATCCAAGATGTGCAAGGACATGCTCGGTAGATAAGTGGACATTGTGAATCTAAGATCATGATGGTACTTGGAGTCATGGGCGATGAGTGCCCAGAAGTCAGGTTCTATCTATCAGGGTGGTCGTGTATGAAATGTAGGATGCATATATGAAATGATGAACTGCTTGCTATAGATACTAATATGGTCTCCGAACTCTATCGGACTAAGGTGGTGAGGTCTTCCACATTGTAGGAAAGACATGCAGTCCACAGTGATGTTGAATGTCGCCAAGAACTCTCGGAATATCTCCCTATACATCTCATCAAATTCATCTATAATGATGATTATATGAAATGCCTCTATGTAGTGGAGAACACAATGTTCATAATAGAGAGATCGTATAATTCCAATTTTTTTATTGGTGCAAAAAGGATTTTCCTGTAGGTGGAGAAGATTAACATGAAGATGCGTGTTGCTAAAGAAGAGAACTAGGTGAAAGTTTAGGTTCTCATCGGTGGATTGAAAGGATGTGTTTTCTTGAGAATTGGACATAGTTCAAGGGAGAATAGAAGAAGGATGTTGGAACACATAGTCGGCAGAGAATGAAATGAGTTCAGGTTGGGGCCTCTTGGTGCATGCTAGGCATGTAGGGCGTGGGGCATGGGGAGGGTGCATGTATTTCACTAGAGGAGGATGGTGTTTTGATGCATTGTTATGCGGTTTGGGAATTGGAGATTTGGGTGTTTGATAATTTATGAGATAGGATTACTAGTTTAGTAGGTGGGAGAGGTGGGGGCATGAGAGGTGATGGGTCTGCAGGATGTAGTGGTGTGTCATGACATGCAGGTCATGATTTTCTATTTTAAAAATAGTAATGAACCTATACATGATGTGAATATAAGGATCATGTCTTATAAGGTTATGATTAATTAGATTATTGGTGAAAAGGTACAGATAATGAACCATAGTTTCTCATGTTGTACTAAACTGTTCTGGTCACTTTTTTACTTCTCCTTCTTTGCCTCCTACTCCTGAGTACTCAATAGTGTTCTATGATGATCCTAGTCTACTTCTCTAATGCTCTCCTATCCTACATTACCTAACTGTCTGCACATCCATTAATTTCGGTATCTTTAATATTTTTGATGTTTACTTGAACTTGGGGATGATGAAACAACAATCCTGGAACAATTTCTGAATAATATTTAGTCTTTGACCATTTACTTTGAATGGTGGTCCACAATCTCTTTGACTTTTAATTTTTCCATAAGGAAAGACTTGAACAACATCCAATGGGCATGACCATCTTAACTCTAACTTTCACAATAATAATTTTATACATTAATTGAATAACATGACTTTATTTTATGAGATGAAGGTACACCAGGAAATTCATTGGGTTTTTCCACTTCTTCTTATTCTCCTTTTAAATTCTATCATTTTCATATGCATCACTACTTATTTCATCCAATGAGGATATTTTCAATAAACATTCATCTCCATCATTTTCAACATCTAGATAAATATTTTTAATTTCCCAAAAAGTAACTATGTTCTAGATCCACCAAATGATAACACAGATTTCTAGAAACTAGTCTTAATAGAGTGGTTCCTATGGGTGTTTTGTATGCAGATCTATACTCCCATAACACATCATCTGATTTGAGGCTCCAATCAATTTAGTTGGTTTATAAAGTCTTCTATATAATTTTTCATACCTCCCTATTTGGTAATTCGACTAGTTCACCTATTTTTGGGAGATAGGTAGGTCTAGTGTTGTAGAAAATTCCATATATTTTAAGAGTTTTTCACACTAGTGAGTTTGAGAAGTGTGTCTGGTGAACACTGATGTGCAAACACAGAAATCCAAAATGTGCAAAAACCTTTTTTTGAAGGATGTACATAACTAAATTAGCTGTTCCAGGGGACATATATTCACCTTGAACCAACATAGATACATTATCTATTGTAACTAGAATGTAATTCATGTCATGTGATGTAGGTAATGGTCCCATGAAATCGATTCCCTATACATCAAAAACATCAAATTATAGAACGAGGTTCCATGGTATCTCATTTATTCTACTGTTGTTCCACTTTAATGGAAATTTATCAAAATTATGGTAGAATATCCTTGCAATGAGATGCAATGAGGGACATACAAATCCACCTTGTATGATCTTCTCCATTATGAACATAGGTTCATGATGACTTCTAGTTGGAGATGTGTGGAAAATTTCGATCACATTCTATATCTCTTCTTCTAAAATGCAATGCATTAAAAGGCCATCGGAAAAACACTTGAATATCAGAGGCTTATCCCAGACGTAGTTTCTATATATGATAAAAAATCTTTCTCTACTGAAATTATAGGTCAAGATAGAGAAATCTTGTGTAAAAAATGTTTTCTATTTTTTCTAACTAAGCCTGGTTCATGAAATTAAATTATTTTTCATCTGGGAAATCTACATCAATATCTGCTTTTTCATCTTCTTTGATGAAGGAAAGAGGTAATTGAGAGAGGTGGTATTCAATGGAATTTTATATTCCATTCATGTCCTTAATTACATCATCAAATTATTGCAAAAAATTAATCCTGTGTATCAATATTTATTTTTCATCTTTATTGTTCATCATGTATCGAAGGTAGACATGATTGATATGGACAATGACTTTTGACAAAACCAGGTATGAATGAAAATTCTCAAAGGCAAAAACGATGGATATGGGATCCTTCTACAGAGCCATATAATTGATCTGGGACTAATTTATAGTGTGGTTGGAATTATAGATTGTGTAGATGATTTTGTAAATGCATTGTATGAGTACAACTCATATAACAATGTTGCTGACAACGCACATAATCTTATACACTTTTTTATGGTTTGGTGAAATGATAAAAAGAGATGAAATCAGGCAGTTTTAAAATGTTTTAAAAGATTTTTGTTAGTAATTATTGAACTCTAACGAAATATATATTGACAAGATGTGTGTCAGTAGACATGAGAGTTTAGAGAAATATTTTATGAATCATCTATAAAAAACAACATTCCCAATGAAAATACCAATCCCTTTTATGGTTGATTTTTCTGGAAGATCCTTGATGACCATGGACATTTTGGGAATGACCTCAATTATTTATTTGGAGATATTTTTTCCCTTTGTGATTACTCATATTACACTAAAGTTAAATTTTTCATATAAAATACAACAAATTTCTCTTCATAGTAATGGAGAACCAGTTCTAGATTACTTTAAAAAACATCGAATGATCTCCCATAAACTGAGAAATAATCCATGAATATATCAAAAAATTCATTAGTCATATAATTAAAAAAAATCATGCGTATTTGGAATGTTTTTATGGAATTTGGCATACAAAATGCCATACGTCTAACTGCAAAAGTACCTATGGGATGGTGAAGGTGGTTTTGGGACAGTCAGTGGGGTCTACAAAAATTTTACTGTATCTTGAATAGCCACCCACAAAATATTATAAATAATTCCCTCCTAGTCTCTCTAGAATTTTGATTCATTATATGTAATGGAAAATGTACTTCTCTCCTTGTTGTGTTTAAACATCTGTTGTCTGTGCAAACTATTTATCTAGTTATAGTGTGTGTCAGAATGAGTTCTTTATCATCTATCATTTCTATTGTAATAATTTTTTTTGGGAATAACTTGGATGGGGATCTCCCATTCATAGTTTGAGATAGAGAATATTATTCCAAAATCCATGAACATAAACACTTCATTCTTGAGAACCTTCTTCAATATGGGTTTGGTTCACCTAGGAGGTTTTCTTTTGGGGTTTTCATCCTCTTCCAATAAAATTCCTTGAGTGAACTCTTTAATATTGATCTGCATGATGTCTTCCACCCCACAAGAAGTTTATTGTGTGTGACTTTTTTGGTCATCAACCAAATTTTCCTCTTAATCTTGGGATAATTTAGAGTTAATGATGATGCACAAAGAGAATTACTCTC
The DNA here is from genome assembly GCA_963277665.1 of Viscum album. Taxonomy (NCBI): domain Eukaryota; kingdom Viridiplantae; phylum Streptophyta; class Magnoliopsida; order Santalales; family Viscaceae; genus Viscum; species Viscum album. The sequence goes on from OY728140.1 coordinate 179,932,859, forward strand.
CCATGTATGTGTACTATAACATGTTGGGTAAAGGATTCATGTCCATAATGGGTGGATTCATGATGTATGGAATAAATTGTTTCACGATGTCTCTGGTGAGTTTTTCGATAAAGGTGTGTTCATTTCATTCATAGTCTTCTCCCTTCTCTGAATATTATTCATTAGACTCTTCCTCAATATCCATGTAATACTCTCCTTTTTGACCGAGGGAGTTAGCATTGCAGTTGATAGTGTCATCAATGTGATGTATGACCTTATTCAAGTTGAAGATTACTTAATATTATCTGAATATGTAGATGATATGTCCCCGATTGATACTAATATGTACATTACATGTATCCAGGAATGGTATTCTAGGAATTATTTGGACATATCCTTCCTCTTCTATTACAAACAGAAGGCAGTCTTCTAGGAAAATAAATTTTCCGGACATAACCTAAACATCTCAAAGAATACCTCTTAGGTACATAACAAAATTTTCATCTTACTACAATGATACCCTTAATTCCTTGAGCTCATGGGGTATGATCTTATGGAATGCACTCATTGAAATCATGTTAATGTTGGCACCATGACCATAAAGTGTTATTCTGAATTTACACACTCCAACCACACAATGAATTGAAAAGCTTCTTGGATATCTCATATTTGGTAGGATTTTCTACTACACAATAATATGTTATTCTTAATTTAATGAAATTAATCATAGATATTATATATTTATCTTCTTTGGTACAAAATCATTGATATATTTTTAATAAACAGACATTTGGACGATTGATTTAACAAATTGAATATTGATTTTCCACATTTTGAACATTTCCAGAAACATTTTGTACTAAGAATCATACCTAACATTAAAAAATATTTCTAAAAAGGGATCAGGTGGCTTGTATGGAGGTGGGGATACATAAACAGGTTCCTTTTGGTTTTTCAGGCCATGCTCCTTATCAGAAGGAATTGATTCAGGTGATGATGATGGAATGACTTCTTCTACTACTTCTTCTTTCTTGTGATTTTTAGGAACCGCTTGTGGCCTTGCATATTTCAGTTGTGGATAGTCCAAAACATTTCATATCCTTAGAAATATATCCTTAGGCTCATCTCGTTAGTATGTCAAAGTATTAATAGGTAGAGTACTGTGTAATCATTCAGATAAGGTCTTCGAGAATTGACCCATTTGAATCTCTAGGTTTCTCGAAGTTTCACACTGATTTTTTATCAGCTTCACCTATGTGGCCATCCTTTGATCTAACTTTCGAACAAGGGATGTCAGGGGGTTATACTTGTTATTTAAAAATTTTTAGGTAGTTGTTGTGTTCTTGGTTAGGCGAGTGGATATTTTCGTTTTTGTTAGGGCCTCAGAAAGGGTTGCAGTGGATATGACTATAGTTGTGGTATTAGGACACGGTTCATTCATGGATACCCTGGTAGTATTTTGTTGAAAAAATGATCTTTACCACATCATTGTTGGTGAAATCCAATGTGTTTTGAGGTTGTTGTTGAGAATTCATCTTCTGTTAAAATGGAAATTGTTTTTGCAACTAAAACAAACAATTTTTTTTATTATAATTAACATAATGACATTCTTCTCATTCTAAATATACTACATTACAATCTCAAAAATATTTTGTTCCACCACACATCTCACTTGAATAAATATCAATGAAATTTGTAGGAGGGGGTTATGTGGTTTGTATTGGAATGGAGTCCTGATTCTTGGTTAGCGCTTTGACATGCGTTGATAACTGGGTGGTCTCAATAATTTGGTGGATTCCACATCGCGATGGTCTGTAGTAACTTTTCCTATGACTATCATTGTGGGATACAACAGTCTAAAATATATCTTTATACATATGGTGTTTTAATCATCAATCATCCCTTAGTGGCATCATCGAAGATAGTTCATACCACTGGATGGATTATTTGATAGAACATTTGAATTTGAATCTATGTGTCGAGTCTGGGTGCACACATTTCCTCATTATTTCATTGAGTATATCCCATTTTCCCATACAGATTCTCTATCAGCATGAGAAATGTTCTAAATATCATTCTGGAACATCTATATTTGGATCAATGGAAGTTATTTTTGAGATTTTTTTTTGTGAGGTCGTCCCAAGTCTTAATTGACTCGGGATATTGGATTTTGAGACAAAATATTGCTCAGTATCTGAGAGAAAATGGGATGACACAAATTCCTATTTCATTATATGATCCTCCATAGTTTCTAATGGTATTTAAGAACTCCATGAATTAAAAATATGTTTTTGGGGGTCTTCTCTATGAAGAACGCTAAACTGCCCCATGTTCTAGATCCTGTGAATGATTCCAAGTGTAATTTGAAATGTGTGGGATTGGATAGGCTGGTGAACGAAGTGGGGAGTATCACCATAGATCGATTGTAAACCATAGTCCATGATGGTCTTCTCAAGGTGTATTTAAGGTTATCTAGGTATGAGTTGACAGATTAGATGTTTGGGTCACACAATGTGGTGCTGGTTGGTAATTGATGGCCAGCAAAGAGAAGACAGATTCCCTTTGATCTCTGGATCAAAGGACAAGGATTTGTGTAGAGACCCGAAGCCTGACATACATAGACTTTACATTACTTTTGCAGAATACTTAGTACATAACAAAAACACACACACACAAGGATCGTAATAGTTTAGTGTCTTTGGAAACTCGGATCGTAATCTTCTAATCGTGGTGAAAGATCTTCAAAATCTCCCATAAAGATCTTCCTTTTTTTTACCTAAAACCTTTCTTTATATCCTGGGGAAAAGAAAACATAAAAGGGTGAGCTCAAATGCTCAGTAAGGGTAAACAAAAGAAATATCAATCACATCATATGCATAAGCACATAACTTTTGGAAATCTTAACCTGCAAAAGAGATCATAATTTCATAACATGGGGTAAATCATGGTAGTGAAATGTAATCACAATAATCATAACATAAAACATGAAACTTTGTGGCATTCACACATAATCATATAGAATCATTTCTTGTTAGTCAAGACTCATTTCCAAGACTATCTTAGTGGACAAAGTCCCTTTCTGAATCGAGTAACCCTCGTTTCAGTCCCGTTTCACTGAACCGGTATAACCTACCGTTCCAGCCCTGTCTATCTCATGAGATATAAAATATTTACCCAATGCATTGTAGGTAGATATAGGTCCCACCCATCTCATAATGATACCATTCTTATGTGTGCCACAAAATCATAAATCATACATCATTTCATAACCCATGTAATACAAATGGGAATCTTAAACATCAGGACATCATAAATCAATTCATATAAGATAAATTAATTCATAAAAATAATTCCATCACAACATGATCAAATAAATGTAATAATAGGGATAAAAACAGAACCCTCTATTATCTTAGATGGAAAATAATTTTGATAAAACACTTGAACTCCATTCTTGAGGAAAATATCCTTTCTACTTCAATTTTTTTTTTCCTTTCTTAATATTCCATACAATTTTAAACTAAAAGAAGTTGATTAAAAATAAACTTGAAAACATGTAATGGAAGCTTCTTGGAAATAATGTTTTAAAAATCCATTCATGCCGTATATGTTAAAAAAACATTCTTCGTACTTTTGTCGGAAAAGTCAAAAAGTACCTCGTACGGAAAACGACAAAAGATTCCTTTCATTTCTTTTACTAAAAACTCACCGAAGGGTAAAATTGGATTTAAAAAATTGTAGTAGGATGGAAATAATATTACATATTTATGAAACATGGACGTGGATGATAAAATACACCCCAGTAAATACTTACGAATAAACAATCTCGGATAAAAATGAGATTGTGATATTTCCCTTACCTTAGGTACGATTTTCTTTGTACGTGTCTGAAGCTCCTGTATAATGGTTTAAATAATGTTATTGAATTGTTCCAGAATCATACATATTTATATGATATCATATATGGTCATATTCTTAGCTTCTTGTTAGTAATATTTCATTGTTACTTGTTACTCGGGTCTTTATTGCCTTTTGTTCTTATGCGTGTTTTGCCGAATACATTATTATTATTCTTTTAAGGTTATAGATACCTTATATCCAGAATGGTATTAGTGTAACATATATCATATTTATTCATTCAATTCATTTATATAATTACTATGTAATGATGATCATGTAGAACGAGTCGCATCACATCGTGGAGACGGTATTCCGTACGTACGCACGAGTGATGATATCGTTCCTATGATCGTGGAACTATATTGGAGTATATATATATATTATTTCAGTATCAATATTACTTTATAATAATCATAAATAGTTACTCATTACACCATTATACCCATCCTTGTAAAGTGATGGTGGAAAAATAGATTACACCACGGCATGGAGACGGTATTCCGTACGTACGCACGCGCGGTGATTTCATTTTTTTCCGTAGGATGGATAGAAGTTAAATTAGGGTTGTTTCATATTTATAATAACATATCAGTATGTAAGTAATACTGATGTTATTACTTTATCATGAAACAACTAAAGAAGAAGAAGTTGAAGAAGAAAGAAATTGAAAAGATCGGTAATGGATATTACCTCTTCTTTGGAACGCCTCTTTGAATCCTCCACTTAGGGAACTATGATTGGTCTTTGAAGAAGACCAGGACCTCTAGGATTATTCTAGGGAAGTTTAGAGGAGAACATGTCAGGGGTTGGCCGAGCTTGAGTGCTCAAATTGGTGTGAGGAGGAGGGGGAGGAAGTACCCTTTTATAAGGGAGGAGAGGGGCACCTTAGGAATATCTCAAAATATTATTTTATATTAAAGTCACAATCGGTTTATAATTGTTCCAAAGGGTCTTATTTAGAAGCTAAAGTGGGGATGGGTCGAAATAATATCATCCAATAGGATTTAGACATGTTTAGGGTATTATTTTAACCTTATCAATTAGATTTAACTCTAAGTTAAATAATTTAACTTTTACCGTGTCTTTTTGTTTTCTTTCACTATATGGTTAATACACTTACTATAACATGCCAAAAGAACCCCAAATTGTTTATTATTAATATATATATCCTTATCTAAGTCATTTGGCCGAACCTTAGATTTTTAGGAATAAAATAACAATTAATAATATAATATTTGATTTAAAAACTATTTTGTGTCAATTTTGACACTATTTGATATATGATTTTTGTGAAAGTCATAACAGAATTATATGTTCGAACCAAGTTTCTTAAATCAACGCTAATAAATCATAGTAACCTAGAAAATTAGTGGAATTCATAAAAAGTCTCAAATTACATTCATTTGAGCATTTATAACATCAATTATGTTAATATTTCCTTAAAAGGGTAATTACTGCATCATCATTGTGTCATAAATTAATTAATTTATTTAAAGTCTAAAAATTATAAATAAAATATCATTATGTAGGAAATATTTTTATCTTTCTAATGAATATTTATAGTCGAATTTATATTATGTATAACCCCATATTAAAAATTATTTACTTATTGAACTTTAATTTTAACTATTTTAACCCTTCTTTAAATAAATTAATAATAAATGTCCTAATCTAACCCAAGTGGGCCTAAATGGTCATATTTTATTCCTAAGTTTTTTTTTGGTCAAATTAAACTTATCCAATATTATTAGGACATGTGTTAGGGTAATAGTAATATCATTTTTACCCTTAGTTACCCTATTTACTATTAACCGCGGTAAAAAAAGTAAAAAGTTACTATTCACCAAAAATTATTTTTATCTCATTGAACCACATTTTACTTACTGATATCAACCGTGTCTGTCGGATTTTCGAAATTCCATTCACAGAAGCGGTAAAATTAAGTTTTATGCAAAATTCAGTTTTTAACCTACCACTTAGTGGTTTCACTATTAATCAAAAATTGAAAGTTTTCAGAAAAATACCAAAATTTCACCCTAGGCTAATTTCGGTATTCCGAATCCAAAAATGAAGTCCATTTTGAGAGCTAAAATTTCTAAAATTTAAAAAGTGGTTATTACTATTCATAACGGCTAGTTTTAATAATATTTTAATAGAATATTGTTGTTTAGTGAAACTCAGTATTGCGTACTACACACGCTATCGAGGAAGGTTGCTATTGCGTGTAATGCAAGGCAAGTCAAGGATGCGTGTTGTGCAAGCTCCTTTTGGTGTAGCGTACAACACAAGACATTAGTGAAATTAAAAAGAATATTTTTCATAAAATCTCGGGCTGTTACATTCTACCCCCCTTAAAATGAATTTCGCCCTCGAAATTCGTCGGGGTTATATATGGTTTACAATTCGAAAGTTTCTTTAATAGAAACCCACATCGTAAAAAGGAATACCAAAACTTGACTTTAAAAACTAAAGTATGAAATGTAACGATTACCCAAATAAACTAATCACTGGGTTTCTACATAGGTGAAAATATGGATATGGAAGAAAAATCTAACCATCATGTTTTAATGCAGAGTGGTAGAGAACATGGCTATGGGAAAGCCAACAATCACAAATCCATAAATTTGTGACGATCTAAGGTACCATCTGATTAATCAGATATAAGAGCACTAAGACAACATTTTTGGTTTTCAAGATCATTTCCCTAATGTTTGAAGAATTTGAATTAGAATAAATACTTACTTTATTTTGGTACAATCTCACTGTTGTTCGTGCCTTGAACAATTTCCACTTCATCTCTTAAATAAATGAAGTTGAATTTGTTATTCGTGAAGTGTTAGCAGATCATGTGATAGAATGACGGGTCATTCCATCAAAAGGTTAGAAAAAGTTATTAAATATACATAAGTCATTCTATAGTGAGATTAATCATATATGGTACCTAAAATGGACTTATACTTTATATATCATACTGCTTAATATAATAAAACTAGTTTCTACTAAACAGGGACTTCCTGTAGACCAGTGGTAGGCGATAAAGGCCAGTCGCACTTCAGTTGTGGGTTCGATTCCCACAGCCTTGTCCGACGCGATGGGCTGTCGCCCGTCCTGCAGGTTGTCCTTTTTACAAAACTATATTACTATAACATCCCATCAATAATATCAAGAAAACTTCTATCCTTAAACAATACTAACTTATGTCCAACATAATCCATTCCAATATTTAGGCTTATCCATAATACTGCAGTCCACTCTCATAACATAGTGAAAATGATTACCAGAGATTCAATACCATCGTTGATCCCCATATATCATAAGATATGTTTTGTTGGTCACATTCCAAACATTCAAAGTCCTTAATCATGTATTCTCTTGAATACCTTAGTGAAAACATGAATGCAGTTTAAAGTTAACACTTTCCACATACAAAAATCCTCAAAATTCTATATACTCAAACCATGATATCACTTAGTCCTTATATCAATCATGAGCTCATGAATACTATTAAACATTTCATTTTCTCGTTTTCCCTTCATTATGCGCATATCATCTTATTTCCAAAAAATATCTCAATCACTTTGAATACCACATCAATAAATATTGCAATACTCAATGATACAAAATTATTTTGGAATCCCATTACATAAACACTTAATCATTCCACCACATCGTTGTCATATTCAACATTGCCAATAGTGATCGCATGTGACTTCCCTTTGTCCTTTGCCTTCAGTAGTTGCTCATGTTGATCATCACTAACCCTTGGATTAGGGCATTTATTAGCATAATGCCCCATTTCCTTGCACTTGAAGCATTGAAGTGTTGGTGGTGCGTTCTCTGCAGTGTTTGCTTTATTCACATCATTAGAAACCCTTTTTCCATTACTTTGACACTCAGCTGCTCGATGACCTTCTTTTCCACACTTAAAACATTTCTAGTCCCTTTAAGACAATCTCCACTATGCTTCTTTCCACACTTTGTGCATAAGGAAACATTCATCTTCTTTTCACCGTTATTCTGAGATTTCTCCTTGAACTCCATCTTTCGTTTCTTGTCAAAACCATGAGATGGATATGTAACACCAACTTCCATTTCTACCATGATAGCACACCGCACAATTTCTTCATAGCTACTGAAGTCTCTTATAGCTAATGCCCTTCGAAGACTTGGTTTTAAGCCACTGAAAAATCAATCAACATTACTTTCAGGTTGGATGATAATGCCAGATGCATACCTTGCAAGTCTTGTAATATTCGCTTCGTATATACCAACAGATTCATCATCCTTTTTCTTTAGTTCAAGAAACTCCTTATCCATCTTTGTTCGAAGAATACGAGGGAAGTACTTATTGAAAAATAAGTTCTTGAACTCGTCCCATTCCATGGACTCAATTTCATCTCTTTGCCTTGTATTCTTGATAAGATTCCACCACTGATCAGCTTCACCTTCCAAACGATATACTGCTAAGATGACTTTATCATGTTCAGAACATTGAAGAACTGAAAATATCTTTTCAGTGGTACTGATCCATTGTTCAGCAACAAGTGGATCAGAAGACCCACTGAAAGAAGGTGGACGTTGCCTCATGAAGGACTCAATAGAATATTGTTCCCTTCTCTGCTCATTTTGAAGTCCAGAATGATTCATAGTTTGTGTAAGTATAGCAATAAGATTTTTCACTCCATCTCCCATAACATTTGTTTGTTCAAGAGGACAATCATTGCATTGTCCATTGCATTGATCAACACGGTTCCTTCGGGTTCCAGCCATCGTCTAAAACCCAAAAAGAATAGTGTGAGAGGCAAAAATCATGCTAGGGAAAACAACATAATAAAGGGGGAGTACATTCAATATCTAACATCTTAGGTTTAATTCTATGATCGTTAGCGTAGTTCTAGTACTATAACCTATACGTATACTTAACCTTAGGAACATCCCTAGACATACAGTAGAAATATCTCTAGGGATCTCACTAACGTCTTCGCATCCTAGTTTCCAAAGGATGACTAAACCTTTCCTCTGATACCAACTGTAGAGACCCGAAGACTGATGTACATATACTTTACATTACTTTTGCGGAATACATAGTACATAACAAAAACACACACACACAAGGATCATAATAGTTTAGTGTCTTTGGAAACTCGGATCGTAATCTTCTAATTGTGGTGAAAGATCTTCAAAATCTCCCATAAAGATCTTCCTTTTTTTACCTAAAACCTTTCTTTATATCCCGGGGAAAAGAAAACATAAAAGGGTGAGCTCAAATTCTCAGTAAGGGTAAACAAAAGAAATATCAATCACATCATATGCATAAGCACATAACTTTTGGAAATCTTAACCTGCAAAAGAGATCATAATTTCATAACATGGGGTAAATCATGGTAGTGAAATGTAATCACAATAATCATAACTTAAAACATGAAACATTGTGGCATTCACACATAATCATAGATAATCATTTCTTGTTATTCAAGACTCATTGCCAAGACTATCTTAGTGGACAAAGTCCCTTTCTGAATCGAGTAACCCTCGTTTCAGTCCTGTTTCACTGAACCGGTATAACCTACCGTTCCAGCCCTGTCTATCTCATGAGATATAAAATCTTTACCCAATGCATTGGAGGGAGATATAGGTCCCACCCATCTCATAATGATACCATTCTTATGTGTTCCACAAAATCATAAATCATACATCATTGCATAACCCATGTAATACAAATGGGAATCTTAAACATCAGGACATCATAAATCAATTCATATAAGATAAAGGAATTCATAAAAATAATTCCATCACAACATGATCAAATCAATGTAATAATAGGGATAAAAACAGAACCCTTTATTATCTTAGATGGAAAATAATTTTGATAAAACACTTGAACTCCATTCTTGAGGAAAATATCCTTTCTACTTCAAAAACATTTTCCTTTCTTAATATGCCATACAATTTTAAACTAAAAGAAGTTGATTAAAAATAAACTTGAAAACTTGTAATGTAAGCTTCTTGGAAATAATGTTTTAAAAATCCATTCATGCCGTATATGTTAAAAAAACATTTTTCGTACTTTTGTCGAAAAAGTCAAAAAGTAACTCGTACGGAAAACGACAAAATATTCCTTTCATTTCTTTTACTAAAAACTCACCGAAGGGTAAAATTGGATTTAAACAATTGTAGTTGGATGGAAATAATATTACATATTTATTAAACATGGATGTGGATGATAAAATACACCCCAGTAAATACTTACGAATAAACAATCTCGGATAAAAATGAGATTGTGATATTTCCCTTACCTTAGGTCCGATTTGCTTTGTACGTGTCCGAAGCTCCTGTATAATGGTTTAAATAATGTTATTGACTTGTTCCAGAATCATACATATTGATATGATATCATATATGGTCATATTATTAGCTTCTTGTTAGTAATATTTCATTGTTACTTGTTACTCGGGTCTTTATTGCCTTTTGTTCTTATGCGTGTTTTGTCGAATACATTCTTATTCTTCTTTTATGGTTATAGATACCTTATATCCAGAATGGTATTAGTGTAACATATATCATATTTATTCATTCAATTCATTTATATAATTACTATGTAATGATGATCATGTAGAACGAGTCGCATCACATCGTGGAGACGGTATTCCGTACGTAGGCACGAGTGATGATATCGTTCCTATGATCGTGGAACTATATTGGAGTATATATATATATATTATTTCAGTATCAATATTACTTTATAATAATCATAAATAGTTACTCATTACACCATTATACCCATCCTTGTAAAGTGATGGTGGAAAAATAGATTACACCACGGCGTGGAGACGGTATTCCGTACGTACGCACGCGCGGTGATTTCATTTTTTTCCGTAGGATGGATAGAAGGTAAATTAGGGTTGTTTCATATTTATAATAACATATCAGTATGTAAGTAATAATGATGTTATTACTTTATCATGAAACAACAAATGAAGAAGAAGTTGAAGAAGAAAGAAATTGAAAAGATCGGTAATGGATATTACCTCTTCTTTGGAACGCCTCTTTGAATCCTCCACTTAGGGAACTAAGATTGGTCTTTGAAGAAGACCAGGACCTCTAGGATTATTCTAGGGAAGTGGAGAGGAGAAAATGGCAGGGGTTGTCCGAGCTTGAGTGCTCAAATTGGCGCGAGGATGAGGGGGAGGAGGTACCCTTTTATAAGGGAGGAGAGGGGCACCTTAGTAATATCTCAAAATATTATTTTATATTAAAGTCAAAATCGGGTTATAATGGTTCCAAAGGGTCTTATTTAGAATCTAAAGTGGGGATGGGTCGAAATAATATCATCCAATAGGATTTAGACAAGTTTAGGGAATTATTTTAACCTTATCAATTAGATTTAACTCTAAGTTAAATAATTTTACTTTTACCGTGTCTTTTTGTTTTCTTTCACTATATGGTTAATACACTTACTATAACATGCCAAACGAACCCCAAATTGTTTATTATTAATATATATATCCTTATCTAAGTCATTTGGCCGAACCTTAGAATTTTAGGAGTAAAATAACAATTAATAATATAATATTTGATTTAAAAACTATTTTGTGTTAATTTTGACACTATTTGATATATGATATTTGTGAAAGTCATAACAGAATTATATGTTCGAACCAAGTTGCTTACATAAACGCTAATATATAATAGTAACCTAGAAAATTAGTGGAATTCATAAAAAGTCTCAAATTACATTCATTTGAGCATTTATAACATCAATTATGTTAATATTTCCTTAAAAGGGTAATTACTGCATCATCGTTGTGTCATAAATAAATTAATTTATTTAAAGTATAAAAATTATAAATAAAATATCATTATGTAGGAAATCCTTTTATCTTTCTAATGAATATTTATAGTCGAATTTATCTTATTTATAACCCCATATTAAAAATGATTTACTTATTGAACTTTGATTTTAACTATTTTAACCATTCTTTAAATAAATTAATAATAAATGTCCTAATCTAACCCAAGTGGGCCTAAATGGTCATATTTTATTCCTAAGTTTGTTTTTGGTCGAATTAAACTTATCCAATAGAATTAGGACATGTGTTAGGGTAATAGTAATATCATTTTTACCCTTAGTTACCCTATTTACTATTAACCGCGGTAAAAAAAGTAAAAAGTTACTATTCACCAAAAATTATTTTTATCTCATTGAACCACATTTTACTTACTGATATCTACCGTGTCTGTCGGATTTTCGAAATTCCATTCACAGAAGCGGTAAAATTAAGTTTTATGCAAAATTCAGTTTTTAACCTACCACTTAGTGGTTTCACTATTCATCAAAAATTGAAAGTTTTCAGAAAAATACCAAAATTTCACCCTAGGCTAATTTCGGTATTCCGAATCCAAAAATGAAGTCCATTTTGAGAGCTAAAATTTCTAAAATTTAAAAAGTGGTTATTACTATTCATAACGGCTAGTTTTAATAATATTTTAATAGAATATCGTTGTTTAGTGAAACTCAGTATTGCGTACTACAAACACTATTGGGGAAGGTTGCGATTGCGTGTAATGCAAGGCAAGTCAAGGATTCGTGTTGTGCAAGCTCCTTTTGGTGTAGCGTACAACAGAAGACATTAGTGAAATTAAAAAGAATATTTTTCATAAAATCTCGGGCTGTTACATTCTACCCCCCTTAAAATGAATTTCGCCCTCGAAATTCGTCGGGGTTATATATGGTTTAAAATTCGAAAGTTTCTTTAATAGAAACCCACATCGTAAAAAGGAATACCAAAACTTGACTTTAAAAACTAAAGTATGAAATGTAACGATTACCCAAATAAACTAATCACTGGGTTTCCACATAGGTGAAAATATGGATATGGAAGAAAAATCTAACCATCATGTTCTAATGGAGAGTGGTATAGAACATGGCTATGGAAAATCCAACAATCAAAAATCCATAAATTTGTGACGATCTAAGGTACCATCTGATTAATCAGATATAAGAGCACTAGGACAACATTTTTGGTTTTCAAGATCATTTCCCTAATGTTTGAAGAATTTGAATTAGAATAAATACTTACTTTATTTTGGTACAATCTCACTGTTGTTCGTGCCTTGAACAATTTCCACTTCATCTCTTAAATAAATGAAGTTGAATTTGTTATTCGTGAAGTGTTAGAAGATCATGTGATAGAATGACGGGTCATTCCATCAAAAGGTTAGCAAAAGTTATTAAATATACATAATTCATTCTATAGTAAGATTAATCATATATGGTACCTAAAATGGACTTATACTTTATATATCATACTGCTTAATATAATAAAACTAGTTTCTACTAAACAGGGACTTCCTGTAGACCAGTGGTAGGCGATAAAGGCCAGTCGCACTTCAGTTGTGGGTTCGATTCCCACAGCCTTGTCCGACGCGATGGGCTGTCTCCCGTCCTGCAGGTTGTCCTTTTTCCAAAACTATATTACTATAACATCCCATCAATAATATCGAGAAAACTTCTATCCTTAAACAATACTAACTTTTTTCCAACATAATCCATTCCAATCTTTAGGCTTATCCACAATACTGCAGTCCACTCTCATAACATAGTGAAAATGATTACCAGAGATTTAATACCATCGTTGATCCCCATATATCATAAGATATGTTTTGTTGGTCACATTCCAAACATTCAAAGTCCTTAATCATGTATTCTCTTGAATACCTTAGTGAAAACAAGAATGTAGTTTAAAGTTAACACTTTCCACATACCAAAATCCTCAAAATTCTATATACTCAAACCATGATATCACTTAGTCCTTATATCAATCATGAGCTCATGAATACTATTAAACATTTCATTTTCTCGTTTTCCCTTCATTATGCGTATATCATCTTATTTCCAAAAAATATCTCAATCACTTTGAATACCACATCAATAAATATTGCAATACTCAATGATACAACATTATTTTGGAATCCCATTACATAAACACTTAATCATTCCACCACATCGTTGTCATATTCAACATTGCCAATAGTGATCGCATGTGACTTCCCTTTGTCCTTTGCCTTCAGTGGTTGCTCATGTTGATCATCACTAACCCTTGGATTAGGGCATTTATTAGCATAATGCCCCATTTCCTTGCACTTGAAGCATTTAAGTGTTGGTGGTGCGTTCTCTGCAGTGTTTGCTTTATTCACATCATTAGAAACCCTTTTTCCATTACTTCGACACTCAGCTGCTCGATGACCTTCTTTTCCACACTTAAAACATTTTTTAGTCCCTTTAAGACAATCTCCACCATGCTTTTTTCCACACTTTGTGCATAAGGAAACATTCATCTTCTTTTCACCATTATTCTGAGATTTCTCCTTGAACTCCATCTTTTGTTTCTTGTCAAAACCATGAGATGGATATGTAACACCAACTTCCATTTCTACCTTGATAGCACAACACACAATTTCCTCATAGCTACTGAAGTCTCTTATAGCTAATTCCCTTCGAAGACTTGGTTTTAAGCCACTGAAAAATCGATCAACTTTACTTTCAGGTTGGATGATAATGCCAGATGCATACCTTGAAAGTCTTGTAAAATTCACTTCGTATATACCAACATATTCATCATCCTTTTGCTTTAGTTCAAGAAACTCCTTCTCCATCTTTGTTCGATGAATACGAGGGAAGTACTTATTGAAAAATAAGTTCTTGAACTCGTCCCATTCCATGGACTCAATTTCATCTCTTTGCCTTGTATTCTTGATAATATTCCACCACTGATCAGCTTCACCTTCCAAACGATATACTGCTAAGATGACTTTATCATGTTCAGAACATTGAAGAACTGAAAATATCTTTTCAGTGGTACTGATCCATTGTTCAGCAACAAGTGGATCAGAAGACCCACTGAAAGAAGGTTGACGTTGCCTCATGAAGGACTCAATAAAATATTGTTCCTTTCTCTGCTCATTTTGAAGTCCAGAATGATTCATATCTTGTGTAAGTATAACAATAAGATTTTTCACTCCATCTCCCATAACATTTGTTTGTTCAGGAGGATAATCATTGCATTGTCCATTGCATTGATCAACACGGTTCCTTCGGGTTCCAGCCATCGTCTAAAACCCAAAAAGAATAGTGTGAGAGGCAAAAATCATGCTAGGGAAAACAACATAATAAAGGGGGGAGTACCTTCAATATCTAACATCTCAGGTTTAATTCTATGATCGTTAGCATAGTTCTAGTACTATAACCTATACGTATACTTATCCTTAGGGACATCCCTAGACATACCGTAGAAATATCTCTAGGGATCTCACTAACGTTTTCGCATCCTAGTTTCCAAAGGATGACTAAACCTTTCCTCTGATACCAACTGTAGAGACCCGAAGCCTGACGTACATAGACTTTACATTACTTTTGCGGAATACTTAGTACATAACAAAAACACACACACACAAGGATCGTAATAGTTTAGTGTCTTTGAAAACTCGGATCGTAATCTTCTAATCGTGGTGAAAGATCTTTAAAATCTCCCATAAAGATCTTCCTTTTTTTTTACCTAAAACCTTTCTTTATATCCTGGGGAAAAGAAAACATAAAAGGGTGAGCTCAAATGCTCAGTAAGGGTAAACAAAAGAAATATCAATCACATCATATGCATAAGCACATAACTTTTGGAAATCTTAACCTGCAAAAGAGATCATAATTTCATAACATGGGGTAAATCATGGTAGTGAAATGTAATCACAATAATCATAACTTAAAACATGAAACTTTGTGGCATTCACACATAATCATATAGAATCATTTCTTGTTAGTCAAGACTCATTGCCAATACTGTCTTAGTGGACAAAGTCCCTTTCTGAATCGAGTAACCCTCGTTTCAGTCCTGTTTCACTGAACCAGTATAACCTACCGTTCCAGCCCTGTCTATCAAATGAGATATAAATTCTTTACCCAATGCATTGGAGGGAGATATAGGTCCCACCCATCTCATAATGATACCATTCTTATGTGTGCCACAAAATCATAAATCATACATCATTGCATAACCCATGTAATACAAATGGGAATCTTAAACATCAGGACATCATAAATCAATTCATATAAGATAAAGGAATTCATAAAAATAATTCCATCACAACATGATCAAATCAATGTAATAATAGGGATAAAAACAGAACCCTTTATTATCTTAGATGGAAAATAATTTTGATAAAACACTTGAACTCCATTCTTGAGGAAAATATCCTTTCTACTTCAAAAACATTTTCCTTTCTTAATATGCCATACAATTTTAATCTAGAAGAAGTTGATTAACAATAAACTTGAAAACTTGTAATGGAAGCTTCTTGGAAATAATGTTTTAAAAATCCATTCATGCCGTATATGTTAAAAAACATTCTTCGTACTTTTGTCGGAAAAGTCAAAAAGTACCTCGTACGGAAAACGACAAAAGATTCCTTTCATTTATTTTACTAAAAACTCACCGAGGGGTAAAATTGGATTTAAAAAATTTTAGTTGGATGGAAATAATATTACATATTTATGAAACATGGATGTGGATGATAAAATACACCCCAGTAAATACTTACGAATAAACAATCTCGGATAAAAATGAGATTGTGATATTTCCCTTACCTTAGGTCCGATTTGCTTTGTACGTGCCCGAAGCTCCTGTATAATGGTTTAAATAATGTTATTGACTTGTTCCAGAATCATACATATTGATATGATATCATATATGGTCATATTCTTAGCTTCTTGTTAGTAATATTTCATTGTTACTTGTTACTCGGGTCTTTATTGCCTTTTGTTCTTATGCGTGTTTTGCCGAATACATTCGTATTCTTCTTTTAACGTTATAGATAACTTATATCCAGAATGGTATTAGTGTAACATATATCATATTTATTCATTCAATTAATTTATATAATTACTATGTAATGATGATCATGTAGAACGAGTCGCATCACATCGTGGAGACGGTATTCCGTACGTACGCACGAGTGATGATATCATTCCTATGATCGTGGAACTATATTGGAGTATATATATATATATATTATTTCAGTATCAATATTACTTTATAATAATCATAAATAGTTACTCATTACACCATTATACCCATCCTTGTAAAGTGATGGTGGAAAAATAGATTACACCACGGCGTGGAGACGATATTCCGTACGTACGCACGCGCGGTGATTTCGTTTTTTTCCGTAGGATGGATAGAAGGTAAATTAGGGTTGTTTCATATTTATAATAACATATCAGTATGTAAGTAATACTGATGTTATTACTTTATCATGAAACAACTAATGAAGAAGAAGTTGAAGAAGAAATAAATTGAAAAGATCGGTAATGGATATTACCTCTTCTTTGGAACACCTCTTTGAATCCTCCACTTAGGGAACTGAGATTGGTCTTTGAAGAAGACCAGGACCTCTAGGATTATTCTAGGGAAGTGGAGAGGAGAAAATGGCAGGGGTTGGCCGAGCTTGAGTGCTCAAATTGGTGTGAGGAGGAGGGGGAAGAGGTACCCTTTTATAAGGGAGGAGAGGGGCACCTTAGGAATATCTCAAAATATTATTTTATATTAAAGTCAAAATCGGTTTATAATGGTTCCAAAGGGTCTTATTTCGAATCTAAAGTGGGTATGGGTCGAAATACTATAATCCAATAGGATTTAGACAAGTTTAGGGTATTATTTTAACCTTATCAATTAGATTTAACTCTAAGTTAAATAATTTAACTTTTACCGTGTCTTTTTGTTTTCTTTCACTATATGGTTAATACACTTACTATAACATGCCAAACGAACCCCAAATTGTTTATTATTAATATATATATCCTTCTCTAAGTCATTTGGACGAACCTTAGATTTTAGGGAATAAAATAACAATTAATAATATAATATTTGATTTAAAAACTATTTTGTGTCAATTTTGACACTATTTGATATATGATTTTTGTGAAAGTTATAACAGAATTATATGTTCGAAACAAGTTGCTTAAATCAACCCTAATATATCATAGTAACCTATAAAATTAGTGGAATTCATAAAAAGTCTCAAATTACATTCATTTGATCATTTATAACATCAATTATGTTAATATTTCCTTAAAAGGGTAATTACTGCATCATCGTTGTGTCATAAATAAATTAATTTATTTAAAGTCTAAAAATTATAAATAAAATATCATTATGTAGGAAATATTTTTATATTTCTAATGAATATTTATAGTCGAATTTATCTTATGTATAACCCCATATTAAAAATTATTTACTTATTGAACTTTGATTTTATCTATTTTAACCCTTCTTTAAATAAATTAATAATAAATGTCCTAATCTAACCCAAGTGGGCCTAAATGGTCATATTTTATTCCTAAGTTTGTTTTTAGTCGAATTAAACTTATCCAATAGAATTAGGACATGTGTTAGGGTAATAGTAATATCATTTTTACCCTTAGTTACCCTATTTACTATTAAACGCGGTAAAAAAAGTAAAAAGTTACTATTCAGCAAAAAATTATTTTTATCTCATTGAACCACATTTTACTTACTGATATCAACCTTGTCTGTCGGATTTTAGAAATTCCATTCGCAGAAGTGGTAAAATTAAGTTTTATGCAAAATTCAGTTTTTAACCTACCACTTAGTGGTTTCACTATTCATCAAAAATTGAAAGTTTTCAGAAAAATACCAAAATTTCACCCTAGGCTAATTTCGGTATTCCGAATCCAAAAATGAAGTCCATTTTGAGAGCTAAAATTTCTAAAATTTAAAAAGTGGTTATTACTATTCATAACGGCTAGTTTTAATAATATTTTAATAGAATATCGTTGTTTAGTGAAACTCAGTATTGCGTACTACACACGCTATCGAGGAAGGTTGCGATTGCGTGTAATGCAAGGCAAGTCAAGGATGCGTGTTGTGCAAGCTCCTTTTGGTGTAGCGTACAACACAAGACATTAGTGAAATTAAAAAGAATATTTTTCATAAAATCTCGGGCTGTTACAATTTGTGTGCTTCAATATTCCATGACTGAGTCATAGGACCATGTAAAATTTAAAAAAACTAATATTAAAGGACATGGTGGTGTCCAAAAAAGGTGAAATGTGATAAGGGAATAGTAATACTGGGTAAATAAACTTGAGTTATTTTTTGTAAAAAATGTGTTCCGCCCCATGAAATGGAACTAGAATTTGATCAGCTACATGGAGATTTTATTACTTCCTCTGATGTGACTAAAATTAGAATTTATTTTCCAAAACATTCTTTCACTATAAGTATGTATTGTAATGGGAGTGCAGGGTCGAACCCATATATAGACTGGTATTTTGGATAGGGAATTATGGTTTTTTAACCCACATGGGAGTCCTTTTGATAATTCTTGTTTTTTATGGTTTTACTTGTCCTCAAAAGTATGTTGATTAAAATTACATAAATGTAGGTCGGGGTCAAGTTTAGCATTTGAGAGAAGAATGGTATTTTGTTCTATTCTTGGAATGGTCCATTGGATTTGTCTACAATGAAAACAGTTTCCTCTAGTTGATATTGTTATGTCCACCATGTTCTATATAAGAAGTAACAATTCCATGGTCGATAGATAGTTAATAGTCTAGGTGCATTATATTTGGTTTCAAAGGTAGAAGGTGTCATAAGCAATTGATTTTAGCATAGTCTTCTCAAATCATGATATAATAATTTTTTTGAATGTCTTGTGGTATGTGGCGTTTGCACAATTGGGATCGCCTATTATCTGTTATCATGCATAAAATTTACATTAGGGTTACATAGATTATAATTACAGGGTTATATATGTACGTATACACAATGAACATAATTCATAACCCAAATGAATTTAGATACTAATTTCGGGGTAGGATACTGTTATGTAAATGAAAGACATCAAGCATGATTGGTTGATTAATTGAATTGAGATCCTACAATGTTTCAGGAATTGGAATATCCACAAAGTAAATAAAAATTATAAATACAGTACTTACATGAGAAGGAAATTTTAATTTAATCAAACTACCGAAATGGAAACGGAATGTCATCAAAGAACTACTTTTTTATTGATCTTGTATTAATAAAAATGTAAAAACATGGAGAATTTAAAAGGTTGAATCGGGAAAGGGTGAAAGAATTCACATGGGAAATAAAATGGAGATAAAGAGGTCATCTTGAAGTGGCTCAAATTCCATGATTCTCAACTAAATATATAGGTAAAAATCTCCATGATTTGTTCCTCAAGTTCAAGTCATGTATCCACAATCTGCATAATTTTCTGTGGATTTCTTATCTTTAATGTGACGTATAGGTCACTCATGAATATAAGAGGTTTGACCATGTGCACCTCAATTCATCGGTGTTCAAGGCGTGTACCTCACGTCAATCTATCATCTGTGTGGAATACTCAATAATTTCTTCCTATCTATTTTGACATGAATCAAGATGTGTTGAATATTTTCATGATGTGCATTAGTTTTTTCCTTCAAACCTATGGGTGTGGTTATAACATTGTTTCATGACTTCAAGAAAGCTGTGATCTTCAGGTACATGACATGTACTGGTGGATCATGATATGTACTTGGCCCATTTTAGTCATTTTTTTTTCTATCATCCATAGAATCCTAGGAATATTTTTTCCACAATATTTGACACATAACAGATAAATTATTAATTTATTTAATGAAAATCTATAAATAAATGATAAAAAATGTATAAACAAATTAGGATTATCATAAATATTATAAATAAATTTAATTAATTCATTATATATTAGTTATTAATTAAGGATACTCCACTCCTCTAAAAATTGTTCTTTTTAAATGTCTATTTTATATTATATGATATTAAACAATATAAAATTATAATTATTAATTTATATTTTCATAATTTATATTGATCAATTTACTGGTTTTAGAAATGTTATTTTAATTTAATTATATAATTATTTAATAATAATATATTAATTCAACAAAAAATTAGAAAACAATTTTACCCATAAATAAAATATTTTGGTTTCATTATTTATTTTCTTTATATTTTATTATATTATATTATTTATAAATGATACACAGTTTTAGTATACTTATTAATTAATCATATATCACCAAAACATATATCCATAAACAATTCCGAATGACCCCATTATCATGGACCATATTCCCAATGACCATATTTATAATTGATAGTTAACTTTTGAAACATATAACAATACAAAAAAATAGTTATTCATTCTATTCTCACAACACAAGGCATATTTCAAATTAAAAAATATGTACTTTTCATTATTCATTCTCTTTTCATGGTTATCATTCTCATTAAATTCTAAATTTTCATTATATTGATTCTCATGGATGGGGAAAATTGAGAGGACCTCATAACTCTTACAATATTAATATATTATATTTATATTCCCCAATAATTTATGAACCATTAATTGTTGTAGTTGAACATTTATTATAACACATGTTCTGTTGTACAAGAATTACAAATATTTTTTTATCAATTAATAATTTTTATTTATTTTGATTCATGTATTTTAGATGCAATTTCCCATCATTTTAAACCATTTTTAAATAATATAAAAAATTTATAACTATAATCCTATATTTAATTGAAAGATATTGGGTCTTAAAACCATGGGTGTCACATTTTCACACATAAATAATTTGAGTCCTAAAAATTATAATTCTCACTTAATAAGGAAAATATTAATGGTGTCCATAAGTTAATAATATATGAGGAAATTTATTTTCATTAAAAATAAACTTGATAAAAATTAGTAAGAATATACTGTTATTTTTTCAATATAATGTTCATTATAATATTTTTGATAAATACATTTAAAAGATTAATTTTCATTATCCTCTTTCCCAACAAATAATAATCCAAAATGGTGATAATAATTTCCAATATTGTTAGATTATGTGAACTTATGAATATGACAATTAAATACTTGGATTTATTCTATAATGAAATAATTATTTTATTTTTTGATTATTTTTGTTAAACATTGATTATATTTGAGCAACCTATAACAAATCTGGTTTAATATAGGAAATCCCTGGTAATTTTTTTTAGGTTTTCTATCCTATCAAATCATATATGTCAACTTCAAAATTAATCTTAATCCATAATAATTTTTTTAATGATCATGAATATCAAAAAAAGAATATCCCAAAGAGTGGACGATCCGGTGTGTAGTTAGTTACATAATTGTACAATGAGTAATGATTAGTATAATATCCAAAAAATAACAATTTATGTTTGTTAACTGTAGGATCATGTAAAAAATTATTGTATCCAATAATTTATAACCAAAAAAAGATATCATTCCTTGAAATCAACACACTCACCACATTTCTAAAATGTTTAGCTACTTTCCTATATTTTGGATTATCTATATCTATTTAAACAATTTTATATAGTACCAATCATCAAAAATATCTTATCCAGGCTTTTATTAAACACGATACATGATTAACCCCTATCCTATATTTCGTTCAAAATAAAAATACATTAATTACGTTTATTTCATATTAATTAATCATTATATCTAATAATATTAACATAATCCTAGAACTAAAATGTTTTTTGTATTTAGATATTACCAATATTAAAAATCTTATATTGTATAATTGAGATCATTTTTCTATAATCACATAATAATATACATCATTCCTGAAATATCATATGTTATAATCATACTCAATATTGGGTAATTGATAATAGAATAAAGGGGTGTCACAATACAATTAGTAAGAGAAAAACATATCAACATGTCATCAAGGGTGAGTTCATATTCATGAAAAAACATTGTAATAAGAGAAATATATATTTAAAATAATAATGACTATCATGAGCTTCCCACATAATATAATTTCATGATATCTCATATGATAAAGTATATAAAAATGAATAATAGTTCAGAATCATGAGACAATAACAACGTGAAAGGGGGTATGACATATGCATAGAATATAGAAACAAGGAATTTGAATAAGAAAAAGAAAATTTATGACCCCAATATTTTTTTGGTACTTGTTGGCACCAAAATGTGTGCATGGGAAAAGTATAATAATAGAACACCAATTACAAATGAGGATGTTTCCCGATGCACC
The DNA here is from genome assembly GCA_963277665.1 of Viscum album. NCBI lineage: Eukaryota > Viridiplantae > Streptophyta > Magnoliopsida > Santalales > Viscaceae > Viscum > Viscum album. The sequence goes on from OY728140.1 coordinate 179,955,876, forward strand.
ATCACAATGTCCCTTGAAATCACAAATATAACATAGTCATGGCCATCACAACGATCACCGTAGAGAAAAGAGGCAGAAGACACTACAGTTACGATGAAATTGAAGGAAGGATTCATGTCATGGAGGAAAAAATATCACCACTACATTCCATTGTAAATTGAAGGGAGCCTCTTCAAGAACCACTAAGAGAATGAAATGGGTGTATGCATCGTGGAGGATATGATGTTCGACTATGTGGTTAAGACAATATGAAGCAATCCACCACTGATAGAAATGTGAAAGAATCTTCGCAATGCACTGTCAAGGCTTCAAACTACCTTTCGACTATAAAATTTGTGCTTACCCAAAACCCAAAGGAAGGATACCCTATACTTTTTCATTCATAGCTCTTAAATCCTGAATCACATTCTTCTCTATGAGACATTAAAAAAAATGAGATGTTCATGGTAGATTATCATTGTAAAATACATTTCCCTTGGATCATATGCTGCCCCTATTCTTGAACGGATTCCCTTTACAAAGCCCATTATCCATCAAAAGGGAAGGATATCTCTAAGGGAACTATGGATATCACAAAGCACAAATTCTTAATGAAGTATATTCCCTTCATGTGAACCCTTTTTCTTCACAAACCCTTCTCCCGTAATGCCCTTTAGGTTTGTACTATCTAACTTGAAGGTCCCTTGGGTGGTGCTTCATATGCATCGCATATCCCCATTCTTCTTCACATATCAATGCAAATATCTATTGCATCTTCACATAGACTTGCTAACGTGATCCCCTCAATGGATCAGTCCACAACCCTATCTCCACATGGCATTACCGGTTCCTTCTCTTCAATAAGGTTTGAAGAGCACCAGTTATGTAGTTCCTAGGGTTGGGGAGGGAATCCTCATATTCTGAGATGTAGGATGTTCAACTGGCTAGAACCATCGTCCCCAACACATGACATTCAATTTTAGCCTATCTCCATGAAATATACATAGGGTGCCCCTCCTTGGATATATTTTACACCCACTAGTATCTAAGGGAGTGAAATAATCCACATAGATAATGGGATCCTATTTGCATTGAACGACATCTATCTGTGTGGGAGGGAACCATCATGGTGAAATCCATTATCCTATTATGAATTAGGAATCATCATTGTTCCTCCTCTCTTTATCCATGCGCCAACACTACAGGAGATATGGAAATAGGTAATTTCGTTACGATGTCCCTCGCCCTTTGGGAATTATTGCCATCGGGCCTCCATCCATGAGTATGTCCCAATCTTCATCTCCCTGGGTTGAAAACCATGTGTAAGTGCCACTATATTCCTTGAAAATGCACGATTCGCGACATGATAATCATACATTAACAGCCACGTGTTTCTCACACCAAGCATGAATCATGTGGGCATATAGTACGCATCGACCATGGAATCCTCCCTAGGTCTCCTTAGTATGAATGCCCCATTTCCCCAGAACCAAAATCTGTGAACTTTTATCATTACACTATATTGGCAAGGCACTTAGGAATCCTCCCTGATGTTCAATCCCATCACCCATCGATCATGACCACATCATGTCAGTTCATCCCCATCCTACATGGAGTTAACCTGTATACATTCAAAATATATGGGTTTTGACCACTATCACATAGGAAGTGTACGTAGTAATCCTCCATGAGGTTCGACCACCAAACATTAGTAAACATGTATTTCGACTTTATTGGGAAAGACATCCTCAGTTCGTCTTTTATTGGCGTTAGACTAACACTCATGCTTCTAACCATGTGAAATCCCCATCATGTTTTTGGGTTGCTTCCCTTTGCGTACACCGCAATTTCATTCCCCCCTATTGAACTAAGTGTACTTCGATTACCTCCCATGTTGATATATAGGAATCCTCCCAATAGTTCAAACCTATCACCAATGTTCCATCCCAGTATTTACTTTGAGACTTTTTGTTTCGGGAGGGTCATGATCCAACCTGGGGTTCTACTTCCTCTGGGTCCCCTCCATGTTCCCACCCTCATGGGATGCCTCCTTAGGTGTCCCATTTTCCAAATAAACAATGTGGACTGTGATTCCATTTCACAGGGATATGTAGGAAACCTTTATGGGGTTTATGACCAAGACTACCATCACTTCCATGATGGTTCCATCTCATTCATTATCCAATTCATTCAACACTCCATCATCCATCATGATTCATACCCAGTCCATCACATATCATTAAAGTCATACCATCCACCTAGAATTCTAGACAATCCTAATCCCCATTTAATCCATAACCATCTAACCATTAGTGTCCCTATTTTTATGGGCCACTATCCATGTATTAGTCCCAACATGTCTTCAAGTATTTCTCCTTTGTGTACAACACAATTCATCACCCCTTCGAACTACATTTGTTTTAATCCATTACTACTATGCATGGTACATAGGAATCCTACCTGAGGTTCAACCCCCAAACACTAGTAGACTCATTTGAACTATGTGGGTTTTGATACTTGTCTCATATGTATAGTACGTAATAATCCACCCAATGTTTCAATCCCATCAAATGGTAAACATTGGATTCCACATTGTCAAGATCCAATATTCTTTCGAATCATCATCACTGGAAATTTTGACCCACCATCTATTAATCCTCCAATTTTCTCTCTCTTAGGGATGTGCCCATATGATTCACTCTCATTAGCGTTCCGATCAGTCCGTTCTGTATTTTCTAGACATTAAATTCGAGGCATACCCATTGTTAAGATGGGTATCTGGAAAAAACATCAGGGACAGTTCAATGGAATATAATTACCCGCATTCGGAGTGTGATTCCTCAGGCTTCTGTTCCCTATAGAATACCTATAATAAGGGGGGAAACCCTAAACACATAATTGTTTCAGTGCACATGCATGCAAGAAATGTCAAACATGAATACAACACTTATTGAAGGATGCTACCCATACCTATTCCCATAGAATGTACTGAAAAAATTTGTGTAATTATCTAGAGTACATGAATATATTTCACCAGGGAAGAGGATCATGAACAAAATATTAATCAATATGGGATTCCCAGAATATGAGACGAATTTCGAGGAGGAATCCACAGAATGATAGACCGACACACCATCATCATGTTTCAATCGATGAGAAAAATTACCTAAATAAATGATGGATATATCCTACCTTTGGAAATAGAGAGGGTGAGGCCACAACACAACATTTCCCCATAAAGGGACGCTCACCCCGGTGAAAGCGCCAGAAAAAAAAGATTAACTGGGTGTGAATCTTCTCCTAAATCTAGAGATTATTAGAATTGGAAGTATCAATGTATAAGAATTTCACTGGATCCAACTATATGAGACTAGGTCCCACCATTAAAAATGTGGTTCTAGCATGAAACTCCCCAATGATTAGGGCAGTTGAATTTTGGATATCCTGGTCTGTGACATTATCAGCGTGGATACTTCTTACCATTCCTAGGAGACATGATTTTGTTGGGGGTAACGGATGTAATTTTCTTCCTTTCTTCACTAATGGTTGAATATTCCAGTATTTCAAGACCCAAGATGCTTGTTCAGGAAACCGATCACCACCCACACACCGATTCAGGGGATAAGGATACACCAATGCATAGATCCTTTCTGAACCCATCTCTTCTAAGATGGCCTCCCCATCAATAGTTTTTGGGTTCCCACACCCTATCACACGATGTAAACTAATTTAGAGGAGGGTGGTCAATGACCTCATCTGAGAGTATAAGGAAGAATAGATTAGACAAACATAGTATATTTCCGATAGGACCCAGTGGCTTTTTCACCTCACCACTACTGCAGCCCCTGAAGGCCACGTAGGAAGCCACTCTTCCCTACTCCAACCTTCAACTGTTTCCAGTGCCTCTCCCCAGAATTATTTGATAAATTTATCTCTTACACCAATGAGGGAAGTGATGTTTGGGCCAGCCTAGATATGATCCCTTCTTGGGGGCCTATAAGGAGGGATCCCACCAGGCAACATCATTGCCACCAAATGGTCCCTCATTCTCAATCCCTCAATATTTTTCTTTGTTTGTATAATGTTAAACTACAAGGATTTAATGGACTGTATGGATTTTTATTCTTATTATAAAACATGATATATAGGATGTGTAATAATGGGTAAATCCCATCCATGAATAATTAACTTCTAAATGGGATGAAAATAAGATTTAGGGTGCCAGGTTATATATCATCATCATACAATATGATATCAAGAAGTTGGAAGTTGATGAATAACCTTAGATATAATAGATGCATTCAATAATATGAATAATAGACCACTAATCATATAAAAGTTTTTAACCTATGGTCATTTTGTAAGGGTAAAATGTAAATATTAGGACAATTAAAATATTAACGAACATGTCATAAATTAATTAGAGAGTTTTGGATTATGAAACAATTATTCACAAAATCATTTCATGAGTTTTATCTCCCATCCTATAGACCGATTAATGTCCCTATGTGTCATTGGGTATGAAACTACAAATGATCACCTACCATAAAAAATAATGTCCATACTAATTTTTTGAGATTTCAATCATTGGGAGTTTCCATTATAGTTTAAAAAAATTATAATCCAAAAAATGAATGGTTTCACAATACATTGAACCCCTCCCCTCAATCGAATTATCAGTTAGATCCAACAGTATATTTTCACATCAATTTTGGTGAACATTATATGAAATCATTTATTGGTTGAATATATTTTATTACATAAAATGGATATATATCCCTATATTCAAAGAACTATTTTTTTTGAAAAATGGGTTGTCATTATCCACATTCCAGTGAAAAAAAATGTTTAACCCAAAGTGAAATCATCTAACTACAACATCTACTCCATAAGATAAAAATGTAGACTTTCCAGATCATGTCAGGCAATTTTTCCTATCAAATGGGAGGTCCTTATGCTTCTTCTAATGAAACTAAAATGGTGAACCTAATTTGAATCTCCAATCTAAAAATACTATTTTTTGAATATACATTATGATATTTTTTCATATTATAATAAAAAACATCAGAATCTTGACCTTGATATTATGGTAGATCCCCTATGGAAATGGTTCTAATGAAAGAAATGCATCCTCACATTGAAAAATCAACATGAATAATATGGGTTGTTCGGGAATTAAAAAAAATATTATGTTACCCATTCATATAGGATTCAACAAGTATCATGCCTATAATTGTGCATTGATCAATATCATTGTTCCCTGTTTTCGTCAGGAATGGAGATACCAATCTAACAAAAAGCACTTATCTTAAGATAATTTCTATATCTAGTTACTGTTTTGGGAAATTAGTTATGTATGAAACCACATTGGGAGTTTTAATTACATTACCTTCTAAACACCATCAACATTATGTGAAAAATTGAATGTTTGGGAATAAAATTGAAATGGAATGATATCGTACATTAAGGTAGTGAATGAGGGTTTAAAAATGATAAAAATTATTGATCTAAAACCTATTTTGAACGATACAGTCTTTCAAGTGGTGCCCATTGATATAATAAACTGCTCAAGAAGCCCATCCATGAATCATGACATTCAACACCTTCACTACAAGATGATGGATCAAGGAGTCTACTATAGCTCACCTATATTTTAGGGTACACCAATGATGGTTCCTATCAATCAATGTCACCATATTCATCATGTTGGTTCCCCCTAGTCACCTGGTGAGGGTACCACAAGAAAAACTTCCACATCAATTATTATTTCATATATAATAAGAAAGAAACTTAGGGAAAAAAGGTCAGGATAATCATGATTCGACCCAAATCTCTACTCCTAATGAATATTTAAATTACCATGTTATGTTTCTAACCAGTGAGCTTGATCTTATCCCTACTCCATAAATTATGGTTACCTACAGATTCTTATAGTGATCATTGGGGAGGCATATATTCCTACCCGTATGCATGAAGACCATCACAATATTAAGGTGAATCAAGGTATAAAAACTAGGCTCATATCACCATAGTAATCAAAGATATATATTAGTACATAGTAGATATATAGAATTTGATGGTTTACATTACTTCTCCCTCTTTTTAAAAATGTCATTACATATTATCCATGGAGGAATAACTCCTTCACTATAATATTGAAATCATATAGATATAGGGACAGATTCATATTAATACAACCGAATATGAGGAAAAAAACACTCTGATAAATATGAAAAGGTGGTTTTGGAAGATCATGCACACAATCATACGCTCATATAGGAGGATTATTAGAATATTACATTAAAGGATGTAGAGATGGATATGACTTTTATTGTTATTCCAACTGGGGGACACAAGGTAAGAGCTTCACATTCCACAAAGTCGGGGTCCATTTAGGTTGAGAATGTACATCAGAATTTTCCAAAGGCCCCAGATTAGGCCCATATCGACGATATGGATGGCTCTTACCAAGTGATAGGTGCAGATAACTTGGATCATGCTTGTATTTATATTGAAAAATTCCAGCGACATACTTGAATGACTATTTATTGGGATAATATCCCCATTTTGGATAAGTCTCACATGGTGAGATTGTAAAATACATTAGAAAAAACTCATTTTCCGAATAATGAATATACCTTTCATATTCTAATAGATCAAATAATATAGGTTCATATTACTACTTCCACTAATGAACTACTCCTACATGATAAGTATATGACCATAAAAGAGGAGGATCATATCACTTTTCCCATTTTGGAAGTCCAATGAAATATACCAATGGGGAACACAAATTCAGACAGGGCACATATTTCCATTCCAATAAGTGATCACCATGTGAGGGTTGAACAATCCCTGATACTGGCTCATATTCATGTCTAAAAAATAATCAGAATATTCCAAAGGCTCGAGATTAAGATGATATTATTGTTTTGATTGAGACTCACCAATGATACACAAAAATGGATTAGGATAAGCTAATATTAAATTCAATCAATCTAATTTCCATTTTCTAATAGATCACATATGCCTATAATATTTGAATACTTATTCTGATGAATGACTATATCACCATCTATCCATGTCCAAAAAATAAGAGGCACATATACCATCTCCCATTCAAGAGTTCTATAAAAAAATTCATATGGTGATTTCATATTCATATTGGGAAAATATTCACATTCCAAAAGTAGATTTTCATGTGAGAGAGGAACATGCATTAAGAAAATCTCATATTATTTTCCAAAAAAACATTGTGGAATATTAAAAATCTCAAAATCTAGATCATATTCAGTTTATGATAAAGGATCATTTTCCAAGAGTGGAACATGGATTCATATATACAAAGGTTCCAATAAATAATGATGAATATTATTACCCTAATATAGTAGCATCTCATTAGCCAACTAATAATCCTGCAACACCATATATTTATCAACAATGTGTTGATCCCCTGATATAATAAGAATTACCACTTCAAAATTCAAAAATGAAGGTTAGAATACCCATTCCATGATACAAAACAAATCTCATAACCTTAATCATTTCAATTCAAGTGTATTTGAGGTGGTTAGAGACACATTATGAACACTTCAAGGGTCCATAAAATCTACAAATATATTAACATGGAAATAGTTACTATGATATTCCTTAACGTGGTAGCGTGATGATCTATCATAGGGACTCTACTTCTAACATAAAATTTGAACACCTCCTAATGGTGATATCTCTCATGGGAAAGGAAATACTCCACTTTCCCGAAAACCTCTTTATAAAGTAGTGTTCAAAACTCATATACATTTTTTGGAGAGGTTATCAGATCATCAGGGTCTACCACATATAATTACCAACAAAATTATTGAAAAATTTCAGTTTAGTCAATTAGAGACACCAAGAATCACCATATGTGTTCTGATCAGATTAAGGCATGTAAATATAATGTGGATGAGACTGACATTATCATATGGGGATATTTATCCAGAAATAATCTCCCCACCATGTTCCAGAATATTTCCAAATCTGAATATGTGATCCCAGATGAGCGATAAAAGGAGTGCATGCCTTATATATGACAAAATATGTTGGCTAGTCCTCATTTAATGAAGGATATACATTTCCCCTACATGGTATTTGAGTATTACCATCAAATCACCTATAGACTCTATTTTTAGCTGGATGCCACCAAATTTTTTGTTGTATGGAACCCAATAATGCAGTGGAATAAAAAATTACAACATACTAATTGTCTACAAATCATGCAAACTCTCCAGCGACTAATTTATATAGCTTCACCAAATGCATAGATTCAATTATAGGAGATCTATGAATAATTTCACTTTGATATGTAATTATAATTTGATAATTCCAAAAATAGAAGGTCATGTAATATCAATTTCTCTAGTAAAATTAGATGACTGAGTAACATGAGAGAAAGTTGGTCACTAAAAGGACATTAAACCAAAAAAAGTGTCAACACATCAAGAATTAAAGAGGAAAATATATAAAACATCTTTTAATTGGGTCCCATGGAACAATGGGATCACATTTCATATATAAAATACTATTTTGTAATCATCCCATCAAATTCCAACAAAAACTGACTCTCATTCCAGAATCCCATTGTACCCATCTCCTCTACAACCACTATTGTTCCACCTCAAACAACACATCGTAGTATCTTCCATCGAAACTATCCAAGAGTGAACCCATCCCACTAGACCTGGAAGATATCTAAAAATTCCACTACCCTTTAGAGAATCATTTACTATGATAATGCATGAAATATTAATTTATGTTGAAAATAAACCACTATAAAATGGGATGTGGTTTTTATATCTTAATAACTATGATGAGTTTCATAAAATTCCTATAATTTCATTGGTAAATCAATGATGATTCCATGTAATACCCAGCCCACTGTGGTGGGGGATTTATATGAAAATGGTCATCACATTTATCATTAAATTCTTGAAATAAAGCATCATATCATCAACCAAATGATCCAATGATACCAATTTTGGCCCCAATAGTCACCATCCCTTTGGGATAAGGGCCGTTTCATCATCATTATCTCTATATAGATAATTTTTCCAATCAATGATGAGAGGTTAATATTGATGATCAACATCATATCCTTTTCTCCCACTACAAGACAATCCTATCCTATACATTTCCTTTTTTTAAATAATGACCATAACTCTCTCAATTTTGTGACTCATTGGTTGATAAAGGTTGTGAATAATGTTATGGAAATTAATCCTATTTGGGATTGAAGGATAAAATTTCCTAGAATTTAAGGGGTTTGAGAAATGAACCCCAATGTTGGAAATGTAGAATCATCCTGTTGTGTTTAAACTAATGGGAAAAATACAATTTACCAATGAAACTCCATTATTTTTTTCACTATAAACAAAATAGATAATGTGGATAAACATGCATATGTAGAGGCAAAATATGGAAAACATACACTATGTGGTGGATCCAAAATAACCCATTAAGGTTAAATATTTCTGGAATAAGAAAAATTTCCAAATAATGGAACATTCATATATTCGATATCCAACCCTATTTAGAAGACATACATAGATAATGAGAATGGTGTGGAAATATCCAAATCAACGCCACAAAGTTTCTATGTTCTCTTTATGGAATTGAATTATATGAGAATTAGATTCAAAATCATATGCTACTCAATGAGGAAATATTCATGGGAAACCTTCACATTGGGTATTATATTCCGAACGTGGTGAATATCCCTCATCCCATATATTTGGAATCAAATGACCCCACTATATGTTCTACATCTGAATTTTATACATGCTCCACATCCATGTATCTGATCTACATAAATGGAGAAGTTGAAAATTATCACAACATCTCTCTGTTATAGAGAAATCCTATACCTCTATAGGGAAATCATTTATTCACTAAAAAAATTGTAAATCAACAAGAGATTAATATTAGTACACCTAAAAAAACATTCCTTATCCTAATATATTGGAGGAATCTCAAACAGTTGTACCTTCAGAAATTATCCATTCCATCAAGTCGATGGATACTTGAATTGAAACCATGTAATGGCTACATGCACCTATGTAGCCATTTTAGTATCCTTATCCTTAATGGGTGGGTGAAACTTTTCCAACGCCCAATTTAAATAATCCTACCATAACAAAATTTTATTGAATGGGATACCATTAAAACTATCAAGCTCACTTTATCTCCAAATGCAGTATGATGGTGGGCCGTTGAGATTAGCAGGATGCATGTAATATGAGGTGTTTTATTACCCTATCTCATAGGAACATCAATTTTTTGTACAAGGCCTTCCATCATGATATACGTTAGGATGAGAAGACATTTATTATACACCCATTCACTAGTTCAACTCCCCACAATGGAAAACCAAAATCGACAACCTGAAAAACTACATGAAACATGATAATGATATGGTGTCAAGCATCATACCAAGATGTAAGAGTTTAACATATTTTGTCAATATATATCTCTCATAAGATTAATTAATGTATCTCTTTACATAACTCTATATGATAAGATAAATATACCTATTATCCTAATAATATACCAAGGTGTAATTCTGGAGTTCCCAAAAAAAAGGAATATTTTTTGAAGAAACCGTTCTATGGACCAGTGCTAAATCTTTTATCATTTCTTCACTATAGAGGAATTTATCAATAATGTAGAGATTGTCTCTTTTAATCTTATACTATTAGTAGAAAACATTCACACACCTAGGAAATTCTTGAAAAAGTTATTACATCCTACCAAGAATTAATAACCACAAACTATTCCTCAGCCAAATGAAAAAATTGTAATGGTCTCTATGGATTTGACAAATTAATGAAAAAATATTTATCCTTTTAAATTTAACTAGTCTTTAGTTATTTCCATTAATTCATAGAAAAAAACCTTCTATATCTACAAAAACCCAATGATCCCAATGAGTTCAACCTCACCAATCGTACCAACTACTATAATTTCTTTATAAGGTTGGGTCATTACATCCAAATTTTCATTGTCATAAAAAAGTTCTCCAAAGCATGGTTCATTCCCAACAGGTGATACTGGACAACCCCATAGTGCAGGTGACTGACATAACCTTTTTCAATTTAGAAAAAGTATATTATTGGATAAATGTTCTGACCAGGCACAAATACAAGGTCTATAGGTGGATATATTAGATAGTTGTTGACGGAGCTCATGATCCCTAGAGATCATAAAACCGTATAACGAAAAAAATCATCAACAAATGTGGTGACATTAGATATGTCACCAACAGATGGATGTAACCTTCATACAGTGAAAGGGGTAGAATATGAAGGATCATATTCTTCTTCGATTCACGAATGTTGGATTCTTCCTTGAAACATCTGAAGCGTAGTAACTATATAACTAAAATGAAACTTCATCTGATAAAGAGGCCACATATGATACTATGATCATGATACACATATATAAACCCTTCTAGGATGATGATTATTCCTTTAAATATGAGTTCTCAACACCAAAATTGGGGAACAATATTATGTATGCACATGTACCTTGGATACAGAAGAAAACTGTGCATGGAGAGACAAAATATTTTGGGAAAGACCCCATAGAGGACACATATGTCGCTGAGTCCCATGTGAATGAATCTAAAAAATCCCATTAGATAAATGGTGTATCCATAAAATCCAACAATGATCATCAAAAACCCGTCATTTTGTAATTCTGCCTAGATGGGGTGTGATTATCTAATCATCCAAGAAAATGGGGCTGACCTATGCATCCTATAGAAATGGTTGCAGATTCTTTCCCAACCACAACCCAAGAACAAGTCCCTTGTACTTATAATTACTAAACTCATGAGCCACATAATAATTAAAAACCTCACCATAGAACTAGTGACCCCCAATAGTTATGAATTTATAAAATATAGAGATGTTGTCTTAACCAAGCTCTCAATCATAGATGTCAAACATATTTTTTTAAAAACCGGAGAGGCTCTAATTTAATCCACCTATGGACTAAAATAGTTTAAGAAATAATTGACCATATATGAGGGATATTGAGTGGAGACAATGAAAAAAAAATTACATGTCACTATCTCTATCATATATTTGGATCAGAAAGAGGAAATCTGATGACACATTAGACCCCTATATGCTTTAAGTGTAATTGATAATCTCAAAATTTATTGTGAACTTATTGAAAATTGTTCTATATTCAACATCATTAGTAATCAATCCAAATGAAACTTTGGGTATAGAAAATTGTTGTATACTACGTGTTTGTAATGTCTCCCTTGATACCTATGAAAGAAAACTTTATGTGGACAGTTTCTAGGAAAGGTATAGATAACCACCAATGGATGATGAAGATTTACATGATTAATCCCCAAACAAATTGAGGACTTCCTGATATAATCCATGAAGTTTGATTTATATTGATAATTTTCTCCCCATAAATCAATTTGAGGTAATAGAAATGATCCCCGATGTCAATACCCCTTCTTATCCTACTAATAGTGTAAACGAAAATCATCTCCAAAATCACTCTATGAGGACTCTGGAAATGGAAATTAATATTGTGTTTTTTATAGCCTCAATAATCTATAATTTAATATAGAGAAACCTATATTTTTTAATTCTTATGGAAATGAATCCACTGACATAGTGTTTAAAGAAGAAGAGGATGACTACAAGAACTCCCTTCCCAAATCAGAGGAAGGAATCTGAACCACCATTAATGATCTATTGAAGGTAAATATTGGAACAAAACAAGACACATGGCCCACACTGGTTAATGATTCTATACATATCAATATGAATGATATTTAATTTTCAATTAGTAGGAAACTCACATATATATTTTCATGGAAATACACATAAATTCCTAGACTAAATATTGATGTCAATCTACCCAATCTTGGATTACTCATTGACCATTGAGGATTAATTTATATATCCAAGTGGATTTTCTCATATCACGATACTAATGTACTGGTATATGATGAAAAATTTATCATAAAAAACGTTTTATGAGAAGTTAAAAACCCATGATGTCTGACCAAAATTATCCCTATCTAATTTTTTTTGTGTATATTAGTTTCTAAAATAATTTCTGAGACCATTATCGACACATACTGAAAGAATATTTTAATTTAATAATCACAAAACACCTAATTGATGCCAATACTAAAATAAACTCCATTTACATAATTGATAGGTATTCATGGAAAAATGAGATATAAATTTCAAATGAAAATGATGAAGTAACTCCCTTTAAAGAACCCCAATGGATATTCAACTATTATGTCATTTACTTGGTCTTAAAAAAATCTATCCAAACATATCAATACATAGACCATAATATCATTAAAAACATATTTATGAGAATAGAATTATTTTATACAGAAAACATGATGGTAAAATCCCAACAAAAATACGATCACTTTTTGGATATTCAATTAACGTTAAACAAGTTGCCAAATCACAAAATGAAGATGAATCATCTGAAATAAGAATTTTTACAAATATCGTGGATCATGAATAGGTTGGGTAGTTTTCCACTATGTAAACTAATTATCCCTATAAAATAGTGGTTCAATTTTAGAAATTTCACCCTCTAGGAAACTCAACAAACTAAAGGGTATCCAAGGAAATATCACCTACAATAATCATTTCATGTCCATCCTAGCTAGAAATCTCTCCCCTTCAACATGAAAATTATGAAGGGAATCACATATCTATGGGATATAGGCTTACAATAATCCTTAAATATACTCAATAAGTACATGATTCACCTATGGGTCCTGATGAAAATGGTGGTAGTAATGACACTAAACTTATATGATGTTTCCATCAAATGATCATTTAGAGACCTCCTAAAACAAAATAATGATTCATCGAGTGAGAAAATTCTCTACTACCTCATACAAATAATGATAGGAACTGTGAATGATATTATTAGGTCAATAATAACTTCCTCACTCTCAACTATGATGTCCAAAATATGTGGAATTACATTCAACACCACAATTTCCTTATAGTTTCTCTTATTGATATGATCAAGTATATACTTATTCATACAATGTTTACATGGTTTCTGGATCTACAAGAGGTTATTCAATAATGAAATTTCATAAGTTATTATCATAGATGGATCTGAAATGGAAAACCGTAGCTTATTACCTCATATAATATCCACCCCTAGTATATATTCCAGGGGAAACTGAACTCCCTGATGATTATGTCACTCATTCCCATGAAACATCTCATACATGGAAGATATACAATGATAGTGAATCCAGATGTCCTATTGAAAAAATGATTAAAAATAAAACACCTAATTTAGTTATCTTAGTGATTTTATTTGTTTCTCTGGAAAAAATAATAAATTTCCTAATATTTCACACATTTTGATGGATTTATGAATAACGAGTAAATATAACAAGACCTCATTGTTATCATAGAAATACTCAACTTATGTTATATATTAACTAGATATCAAAGGGGATTCATATTTACTGAATTAGAATATCAATCATGAATGTCCTATTAAAAATGAAGCGTTGAAATATCTCACTGTATACATCAAGAAACTAATGACATAGTTCATGATTGATTCCATATTGCATCATGTTCCCTAATCACAAAAAAACCACACTGATTCACTATAAATTACAATCATAGTATTGGACTACCCCAATTAAGTGGATGTAATCGTTTACATCACTCACTGATGAATGTTCTCACCAATCTTCATTTGCAATGAGAAATCAAATAATCATGAAAATGTGGCCTCATAGTGTGATGAACTAATATCCACCACTAAATGGATGGAGGCCATAAATTGATATCTAATAATATGGAAATACTATGATAGATCGATACATAAGGGAATATATTCATCACTAATACAAGAAATTTAATGAGTTGTATATTCCCAATGAGATAAAATCCATCTACAATAATGTCTTAGTGAGAATCCTCATCAGATTCATATAATAAATACTAATTTCCACCACTATAGTTGATGTCCATATAGATTCAATTTGTTCTAAAATATTGGGGACTATGCTCCCCCACAAAGTCGATAGGATGGGTCAGTATTAGAAATCCATGATATAGGACTGTTTGTAATTCACTACTAAATTTCATCCATAACAAATCCATGAAATCAACATCCATCAACCCCTAGAATTTTATCAAATATGCAAATATAATATGTCGTTATTAATGTGTGGACATACCCCTCATCCATTTCTAACAGTTTATATATATCAATTCCCATTAAAAATTCTTCTCCCAATAGGATAAAGAAATACCCCTCAATGATGTGGGCAATATAATATAATCAACATAATAATGTCTGAAATTACAACTATGATCAGGGTCCGAAACATGATATTGTTAGACAAAATCACCAAATTCTATTCTATAGAGTAATTAAACTATTCTAGGAGTACAACATTTATTCTAATCTTTCATCACGATAATATGAAAATGATATAGAAAAAATAGGCCTTCAACATTACTCTATCAAATATAATATATAAGAAAGTGAATAGAAACAACAATTCCTGGTCGGATAAGGCCCTCTATGACTTATGGGCCTACCATACAACCATGAATACCTCAAAAAATGTTAATCTTTTATCATTTTTTTATGGGACCAACGGAGTGTCTCCCATAGATGTCTATTTACCCACACATGGAATATATATTTCTAGGAAATTGTCGAATGATTAGAAATGACAAAAGATGTTAGATGAGATTGAATGTCTAGATGAGAATAGGTCGTGTACATTGAACTACATTGAATTACATTAAAATCATATCATAATAGTCTTTAATAAAAATTTTATTCTCTATTCATTTCTTCTAGGTGAAATGTTTTTAGATCTTGGAAGCCCAATGAAACTAGTAAAGAATCATTCAAAGGTAAAATAAAAATAGAATGATCCTTATATCAAACATAAGGACTATTATAATGGATCTTAATAATTGTGCACAATTCATTGGTAATGTGTCACACCCCACATATATGAGTGTTTTCTCAAACATACTTTTCTTAGAGGCTATTAGAAATTGTATTTCCCAGTTTCAAGATGTTAAATTGCGAAAAAATGTCTTTACCACATGCAGTTAAATAGGAAGGAGATCATCCTATAAGAAATTATATGTAACAAAGAATGTCTCACATCATAAATTTTTTTAAACAATATGGATCCCATCCTAGTAGCAAGTTGATAAAATGAAAATACTTATTTTTATTTACTAAATAAAGACAAATGACATGGAAAATGTCTTTACTAAAATATTTCCAATAGAATGGTTGATATCTTCTCAGTATGATAGTAAAATTCATGGTTTCCATGAAATATGTGTTGATTTATTCCTTCAATTACAAGAATAATATTTATTATCACACATCCATTCTTATGCATAACCCAAAATTAAAAATCTTTCATTTCCATTCACCCATGTTCTTACTCTAAGATGTTAAAATACATGGATTTTATCCTTTACTCCACTCAGAAAATTTCATGTGGTTCTTAAACTATGTGTGAAGTGATTCTCATTCAAATGAAATATGTAGTGATACGTATATCCCATATCTTTACCCAACCATAACTTGACTTAGAATTCTCATATCCTTTCATCAGTCACCTACATGTGTTGGGGAATATTTTCCATTCCTTATCTCTCAATGTAAGAATAGCTAATGTGAAATTATAAATTTTGGAAGGGGATCCCTCAACATGATAGGTACATATATATTCATTATAGGTTTTTCATGGTTCTAAATGTATGTTCTTAAATGGTACTCCTTGATTCCTCACTGCATGTCATTAAATTACAATTTTGATTTATCTTGGAAGACACAAAATTGGACATTCCAATATACCATGCATGATAGGACCACCGTTTTTTGTTTTTGACTCTCACCATAAATCAATTCAAGAAAATCCTATTACTTGATTCCTATCATCATTGGATTTGTAGTAACACTTAAATTTCCTACCCTGAGTGTACTCAGAATAATAAAATTAAAAACTCCCCTACATATGGGTCAGACCAATGCATAGAGCTATCATTTTAAGAACAATACATTGATTGAGTCTTGTATTTATAGGATACAAAGTGATTCTCACATCTCTAATGATGGGTCTTTTTATAAAAAAAATGTTGAAATATTTCCCCACTCTAGGTATGGCTAAGACCATTGTATGGAGTTTAATGTTTAACAATAATATGTGTCTTGATTCCTACAAACACAAGATATGTAGTACCTTCCACACCTTTATTCATGGCCCCTACCGCATCATTATAACATTATGTTGGTGAGACAACATCATTATCCTGGGATTTTAAACAATATATCTTATCATGAACAATTTGTGTTAAGATTCATGCCCTCACATGACATGTAGTGAAACCTGGATCTCTAATCTAAGGTCTAACTACAATAATCAATGGGAACAATTACCACCTCTATGTATTTGTTAGACCTATGCTGAAAATTTCATATTGAAAAAAAACATTTGTATGGCTTCCAATGATTATAAGTTAATTATTGACACCAAAATATCTAATCATGATTCTAGATAATACAATAAATTTTAGAGAATTTACACCCAACTTCCTAAGGATCGAGTCATACATCCTCATTTATTTTATGCAGTATTCAGATCTGTGTATGGATTTCTTTTTCACATAATTCATCATGAAAAATATTTCACATAGGTTCCCACATCCATTTACAATGATCCCAAACATAAAGGAAAAAATATTTCATCATATAATGATGGTAATCAAAATGTAAACTATAAATGGTGCATAAAACAAAAAAAATGCTTCCCCAGAACAAGATGTTAAAATGTGAAGTACAACACTCAATATCATTACGTATCAATGAAAAACTAGAGCCTAACAACAATCAACTAGAATATGGGGTGTTTCAATATTCATATAACCCCTACATAACATATTTCAAACATCATTTCTTGAGTTCCACATGTGGTAAAAAAACATTTCATTTCCCCTATAAAAGAAAATAAATAACTCTATTTCACAATTTTTTCAATCCATAAATATATTATTGCAACAAACTAATGTCACATTGGCCGTATATGAAGGGATTTAGTATCATTTTGATCACTAAAAATACTATAGATGAACCAATAACCGGAGGGTATATTGGGCCATCCTTGACATAATCACTACATATCATTACCCATGTCCAAAGAACCATGATCAATGATTTAGAAAACATTTATCAATTTCTTAGAATGATTATAGAGTATAATTAACACTAGGAATATTTTTTGGGTTCTTATGTAACATTTCACTCATATTATCTACTTTTGTGTCATGTCCTTAAACCTCATGTATTTTGGATAAATAGGTATCACCTTATTCTTGAGCCTATGATGTTAAAAATTTAAAAATCCCAAACTATTAGTTAATGATACAAAATATCATTTATATGAAACCCACCAATGGGAGACCCTAGAAAATCCCTATATTTGTATTCTAAACTATTCGTATCCATTGTTAAAGAAAAAAATATTAAATAAATAAGGAATTTACATCATAGGTCATGCTTTTTATCCATTATAAAATCCAATATATACTCATTAGACTACAAATTCATGAAACATATTAGAGTAAGGAATTTTAACATATCATTTGTTTAAAAGTGTGTTCACTAAATGGTGATATATATTTTAGGGGTATAAACCCTTCAATAATCATACATTTTTTTATAAATAAAACTTTATAATTTATGTTCACTGGGTCAATGATTACCTTTAATTCTCCTTGGAATGGAAATGATATGATTTTTTCCATTATGTTGATAAATTAGTGTTTATACCTAACTAATAGAAATATCATTCCATATATATGGGGATTTTTTATTCTAGTGAACCTGATGTCACTGCAGTTGTACTCATATCTAGATGGGGTTTAGGTATATCCCTGAATTTATTTTTCCCATAAAATCCTGCAGACCCAAGAACATTGGATTGTGATTTACAATCCCCATAACATTACTATTCATGTATATTGGATATCATTGACCTTATATTATCGTGTTTTTACCCTTTATCAATGCATGGATGAAACAAACTATATCTGAACAACTTTAGGTCCCACACCCTATGAAATGAAATAGCATAGTGTTGGGAGAGTACATCATAATTAAGATATAAACATCCCCAGGTTCCAATACCCTCCTTAAATATTTTTCACCTCAAACCAAAATTCATTGATAGGGTGTTTTAATTTTCATAATCATTTCATGGTTCTTATAAAATGGTGGGGAATCATATATTTGAACATACTACCATTGAATAATATATTCAATAAAAAAATTATAGGCATCCCCTCTTTATTGGAAAGGAACCCCAATCCCTGTGATTCCTAGAATGACTATTGAAGAAACATACACGGTATAGTGGTATGAGTTATTCCCAAAACAAAATTTCCATCCCATAGCACATAATCATGTGTTTGGGTTATGAATTACACAACCAAAATTCTAAATATACCTGTGGATGCAACATCCCTATAATTTCTTGGTCACCCAATATTATATCACAATCATACATACATCTCATAAAATATTGAGGAAAAATATTTTTGACCATACAATCAATGCATTAGGGTACTGTCCTATAAACCAGATGAGTTCCCTCCTTGTAGTAATGAAATTAAAATCTTCATGACCCCTGGGAAATCTCGGGATTAAATCAAAACCTTATATTGTATTAGGTTATCCATGGTATGTCTTCCCATATTTTTTATTCTATAATATAAGGTTCGAGCTAAATTCCCCTGTACTAGAACAATACAATGTCTGAGAAAAATAATCCTAAACATCAGAAATGGAATGTATGTATTAAATGATCCAAAACAACAGTGATATAATGTTTGAGAATAATGAACATAAATGTAAAAAATATATGATATAAGAAAGAAGACCCAAAAATTTGACAACAAAATTTCTGATCCTAATGACCAAAAACTCTACCAATTATTGATATTAAATCAAAAAAAATAAATTATAACACATCTATGAATTATTCTATGTGATTGGAAAATATACATATCATTTGAGGCCCACTTTATGGCCAAATAAATATTTAGTTTATGCATTAAATCTCCATTGAAATAAAAAAACATAGAGAACCCTGCTTCAAGAACATATATTCTTACCATATGATCCATTAAGGGTCAGGTAATCTGATGATTGTTGTAGAAGATATGTTAATGAGGAATCTTTTGTTGATAGGAATTCATGATCATTTCATGAGAATAATTTAATTGAATTTAAAAATTCTAATCCAGTAATTTAGGTTAATATGATATTATAAAATAAATGGTAATCATTAATGATTCACCCCACACTAGATCAACGAATTTTCATGCATATCATGAATGAAATAATGATGGAAAAAATATTTTTTAGATGATCCATTCATTGATAGCATGTAGAAGGAAATATCTCCACATATTGAAGTATCTACCATGAATGTATTGTCTATGTAAAAGATTAAAAATAAAAAGTCATTCACATAATATTCATAGAATATCCCTTGAGATATGCTTGCATTTGACCTAATGAGTTAATGTTTTGCATCAACAGATCCACTATCTTAGTATCGACATTCTCAATCTGATACAAATCCTTTTACCTAGAATGAGCATCAAGTCTAGTCTTCTTCTACTTGTTAAGAATACCATGTTTATCCAAAATAAATATTTTATATCTGTAGTGAATGATGAAACAGGGATAACACATTCTGAAGAAGAAAAATTACAAACTGGAGACGGTCAAACTCATCCTTCAAAACACTAACTACATCCCTATGAGTTTCATTCCACCTCATGTTGCGAATCATTGTTTAAGGTCTCGTCCTATCTTTTCATTTGTGAAGAGGATTGTATGGAATGTATTTTATCTATAATACTCAATAATGTATGAATATTTTTATGCTCAAATATATATATTTTTTGGTTTTCATGTACATGGTTTTAGGAATATATTTCCAAGTTAATGGAATTTAGTATTACAGAAATTAGTTTTTATACTATGTTTCATACCCAACATTCAGAAAATGAGAATTTTGTTCATTATCCCTATGTTATGCAAGAATGTAAACACTTGAATATAGAATCAATCCTACGATATACTATGTAGTTTGTTTTTGGATATATAACCTTACATTCAGAGAATTTTCAAATATATAGATCAACAACACTACATTGGAATTTGGGGTCTGAGGTTACTTTTGAAACCCTAAATTCATAAGGTTGAACATATGGTTATTCAGTTAAAAGTTAGAGATCATATAATAAAAAGAAAAACGTATGAATTCTCATCCCCATGAAACGAAAATGAATCCTATGATACATTATGGAACCATACACTATTCAATGGTACTTAATGTTAATCAAAAGAAACCAAAACTATATAAAGGAAGCATTTACTAAGCTACTCATCCTTACATTTTGTTTTCAACCGTGATGTTTCTAAGCATTGTTTTCAATTTGATTTTTTATATAATTATTGGGTAAGACTTAAATAATGATTATAGGATCATTTGGATTGTTTTAATGAATTATTTTCATTGGATAAAATCACTCCCTTTATTAATGGAATATATGAATCCACTGAGCATTTGCAATTTGAATTTATGGGATTAATCAGGAAATTCAATTGGATCTGGAATACTAAATATAGGATTATTTTCTACATATTTCATCAGAGTATCTCTTCAAAAATATGTTTGATAAGTGTTTCACATATGCAACTATAATATGAAAATTAAAATTTACAGTAATATTGCTACGACGAATGATCAAATCCCTATTATTTGAAAAAGTTAATTCTGTGAATGTTATTTTCAACATTGAGTTATTATCACTATATAGTTTCTACCTTATTTATGATAAAATTATAACAGGTATCCCTTCATATGGTTTCATTCCTAATGATATTTATTTATGAAGAAGAGTATCCATTAACCATCATTTGTTGATGCTACAATTGTGATGAACCACCCAAATCAATAAATCAACCACTCTTTATCTATTAGAGTTTAAATTTCTCATACACGGTTATAGTGGAGTATCATTTTCACATTCTATTCTATATATGTTCATTGTTATAAAAATAAATGAATTATTTTTTAGTCTTATTTGTAATGGTGTCAACAATCTTCACTCATTTGTGAATTCATAGACTTGTGATAAGATTATAATTATAGTGAAATCATCAAGATCACATGGAGTGTGATTGGTGGAGTGGACTAGGGTATATTTGTGTCCCGATCCACTATAAAATGTCATGTTATTTAATACAATTTAATACATTTCTCATTTTAATAATGAAAAAATACTACTTTTCTACATAAATTATTGTGGCTGTTAAAATCCAAAAGAGCGAAATATTTATGAAAAGGCATAATTAACCTTTCTACTGTTACTTTTTAATATTCAAACCTAAAAATTATTATTAAATGTGAGTTATTATGATAAATTTATATAAATTTAAATGTATATAGTCTATAAAAATATGGAAATAGATGATTCAATAGAAGGAAATTCTATGGTATGAGATCTATGTATTAATGATAAACAGTTTGGATACTAAAAATATCAAATAATTATCTATATAAAACATCTAGGGTTTATAATATACTAAAAAATCATTACTCCATATAATAATACAAGGAAAAATGAAACTTGGACTACTTAAATATATGCCATGTATAATATCAATTCTGAAGAAAATAATTCGATTATTTACTATCTTGGAAAAGATAAATTCAATTGTGTATCATAATGCCTAACAACCTATGAGATGTGGAAAAATAAAGAAGTTGATTTATAAAGAACTCATAATGCATGATTTATGAGGTATTGTATAAAAAAACCACCATTATAATTTTGGATGGATAGAGAACCAAGAATATGAATGGAAGGATTACAGAAATTATCAACAATATAACTACCTTAGGAGAACCCATCAAAAAATATGATCATGTCTTGAATCTACACAAATTAATACCATCAAAATTGAATGACCTACCAACTTCTATTCATCAATTATAACCTATCAACGATCTGACAATGAACGAACTATTTGGGGCACCAATGATGTATGGTGTAGAAATATAGTCTAATGTTAAAGATCATAAAATAATACCAAGTATGGAAAATACTACATTGAATGTGAAATATTATAAGTAAAATAGAGGAAACAAACAAGAAGTCATAGAATAGAAAAATTTAGATTCCTTGGATTCTGAAAAGTAATTTTATCAGCTAGTTATAAACATGATTAAATTTTAAATGAAGAAACGAGTCTTCAGATGAACCTTAAAAAGGATGAAAATGAACCAAGAGATGTTCAATGATATGAATGTATCAAATAGGTTCCTATTAGACTGGTTTGTGCTCAGTTGAAATATGAAAATAAATTTCAATTGAAAATGTATAAAAAATACTGATTATGATTAAAAGAACAAAAAGAAATAAATTCTTCATGATGTGTAGATAAAGACTTCCACTTCCCTTCAAGGTCTAATTTAGAAAAAGTGAAATCAAGTTTAAAATCCAATATGTGCTTCATGGATGAAGCTGAAAAGTTATAAACTTATTAATTCATTGATTTTGATACTATTAGTTTATCAAATGATAAATTGGATGTATACTATTCTATGTTATAATATAAATACCATTCATTCATAAAAATACAAAATAGTGAAAAAAATTCACAATATTGTTTTAGGGGATGTATATACCATACGAAACAACATTAAGAGTTAATTGAAAAAAATCAACTCAACTACATCAATCTTTGATGATCAATAAAAAGGGATAACAAAATATACGATGATGTAGATTATTATAAGATGAATTCTATTTTTTTAACTAAATGAAAAAAATACTTCAACTAATATTATTGGGAAACATTTCATTAAATGGGTAATATTTTGAATAGGATAAACATGTATGAAATCAATATTATATAAACGAAATTTTGTTCCCAATTTGAAAAATGACACCTATTATTTTTGTGGAATAAAAGGTCATGCCACTAATATGTTCTATTTAAAAAATCTAAAAAGTAGTTGTTTCAAAATATGTTTGGTTTCAAAATACTTATCTAATGAATGTGATATAAATTTATGAAAAATAAAGATAATATGAATTCCCAAATCACTTCTATATAAAACTGTAGGACCCAAGAGAGTGTGGGTAACAAAACAGAAATTTTGAAAAGAATTTTTAGTAACATGCCAAAGGATCATAAATTCTATATTGGATATAGAAATTGGGTTTTCTAGGATCATGAGTTTAAATCCATAAAATATTCCTTAATTTAATCAAATAGATTATGATTTTTTCACATCTGGGGACAATGAGAAAGGAAAAATTGATGGAGTTGGAACTATTGGAGATCCAAAAACTATATCAATCAACAAATTACTATATATAAAAGGGTTAAATAAGAATCCGATATATATTTTTTAAACCTGTTATGTTGGATTTTATGTTGATTTTTCTAACAATTCATGCACCATATTTAAAGAATATTTTCTTAGATTTAGATCACCTATAAATGATAGTGCTTATACGTTAGATTTATATTCCATATTTAAACATAAATTAAATTTTTTAACTTCTTAGAGAAATTAATTATTAATTTGGAATAGAAATCATGGACACTATAAAATATATTCATTCCATAAAAATATATACAAAACAATTAGCTTTATATTTTCATCATTTAAAGGCTGACAACAACAGATTCTGTGATGCATGCCAAATTGGAACACAATATAAATCATATTTCAAATCTATTAAAACACGTTCCACATCTAAACCAATAAATCATATTCATATGGATTTTTTTGGACCATCGATAGCAGTATATTTTGCTGGTATATTATATTTCTATGTCTTAGTTCATTATTTTTAATATATTTACATGTGTATATTTTTGAAAACTATAAAATAATGTTTCCACTATTTTTTAATGTTTCTATAAAATTTTTCAAAATGAAAAAGTTTTTGAAATAATTTCATTGAGTAGTGATCTTGTTTGGGAATTTTAGAATCAATAAATTACTTCTTTTTCCTAAAATCTATGTCTATAACATATCTTCTCTTGACCAAGAACACGTCAACAAATTGAAATTTTTGAAATGAGAAATATTACTATTCTTGAAATAGAGAGGAATATAATGAATGAATGTAGTTTACCTACCTATTTTTTGGGTAGAAGCTGTATGTGTAGATTGCAATATCATGAATAGTGTGTAATTAAGGCATATTTTCAATGGGATACCCTGTGATATTTTGTATAACATAAATCCTAAAGTTGTGTACTATAATGTTTCTGGATGAAAAGTTTTTATCCTAAATACTAAATACAACCATCGAACGTTCGATCCAAAATATAATGAAGAAATAATTTTGAGATATTATGACACCTCTAATGATTATATAGTGTTTAATAAAAAGTCATCAATTGATGATAAATCAGTTCAAGTTATGTTTTATTAAAATGACACATTAATTAAAGAAAGATATCAAACTAAGAAGTAATTAACTCATTTGAAAACATGAGACACAAAACCCATGAACTTTAGTTTGAAAATGATATTAATAACGATCCGTCTAGTTTATAAGAACATGATATTGAAGAACCTAATAGTTTTTTCTAACAATGTCCCAGAAAATAAATTAAAATCCAGTAGAAATTGTTATAGGAGAAGTAGATATTTGAATTATAACCTGAAAAAATGTAAGAAGCCTAACTGAATTATCTTCCTTTCCATCATAGTTAAAAACTAAATCTATAGAGGAAAGCATAAGTGATGAGAGTTGGATATTTAAAATTCATGAAGAGATAAATCAATACTACAGGAATGTTATTTTGGAATTAATAGAGAGACCGACCAATTATCTAGTTATATGTACTATGTAGGTCTTTATAAATTAAGTGGATTATCATGGGATCATAACCAAAAAGTAATCCATATTATTACCTAAAAGATATAATTGGGATGAAGGTATGGATTATGAATAGACATTATCCCCTAATTTTTTTTAACAATCCATTATAATCATTTTATCCTATGCATCTTATAAGATTTTTAAATTATATCAGATGGATGATAAATCACCCTTTTTAAATTTTTATTTAATATAGGATGTTTATGTTGAAAAACCTTATGTTATTGAAAGTCCTCAAAAAGATAACTCTTCTTTTAAACATACTAAATCACTCTATGGTCTTAACAAGAACATATATCTTGTTATGAAATATGAATTCCATTTCATTTGAAATATAGACTTACATTCGGATTGGAAGATCCAAAAGTATTTAATAAAACTATTTATTATAATATTTTAGTATATCAAATTTAAGTTGATGATGTTTATTTTAGTTCAAATAAAAAAAATAGAAATGTGTTTTGTAAATTAATTAAAAAAGTATTTTAAATGAGTATGCTGGTACAAATAAATTTATTTTTAGTATTTTTGATTTATCAAGAACATTATGGGATTTTTTTAAATCAATGTATGTAAATTGTTGATTTACCGAAAATGATTGGTGTTGAAAATAATAAGACATATACTACTCACATTTGAACTAATATAAAATATTATTTAGAAGAAGAAAGAAAACTAGTTGACAATAAGTTGTAAATTTTTAAGATTTGTAATTTGTCATATCATGCATCTATTAGACCAGACATTGTTTTTTGTATATGTTTATGTGCTAGATTTAAATCAGGTCCAAAATAATAATATCTTACTACAGTAAAAATGATAATAATATTTTTAAAATGAAATATTTTTCTATATCTTATTTACTCGAAACATATGATTTTAATCTAATTTCATATTTATATTCTTATTTAGGATATTGTAGATTAGATAGTAAAATAACCTCAAAAACTAATCAGTTTTTAAAAAAATTAGTAATGTCATGGTCTAGTATGAAACAACACCGTGTTACCAATTCAAATGATGAAGAAAAATATGAATTTGATGGTAGTTCAAGTGAACACGTTTTGTGGATGGAAATTCCTTATATATTTTTTTAAAAGGTTGTGGCCGAAGCCTCAATTTATTGTTTAAATAAAAGACCTCTTTAGACTGGGTAGAGGGTGACCCATTACATAGCCCGAAGGCCCAAGGCCAAGTGGCCTGAATACAAGGCTTGAAAGCCCATTTTTGGCCCAAAGGACCCATCGGTGAACAGTAATGCTACACTACCCGCACTGCTACAGTACCTGCTACAGTAACTGCCCCCACTACAGTACCTACTACAGCCCTCCGCCACTACAGTGTCGCCGCTACTACAGTTCCACGGCTGCAACAGTACTGCTACAGTGCCCTGCTACAGTACCCCAGAAATTCACCCATGCCCGGATTTGAAAAAACATATAAGTCATTATAGGACAAAGAACATTGAAATATGGCATCATTATCAAATAGATCAAGTCCATAAAAATATATTTATTGAAAATTTATTTATACCAAATATCATTCTGATGATATTTTTACTAAACCACTATCCATTGCAAGTTTTGGTTTAATTAAGGGAAAGCTGGCATTATATATTTTTTAAATAAATGTTTTATTTAGTTCATTTTATTTTAATACATTTTTTTATATTTATATTGTTGTATGTTCTATATATAATCTTTTATCATTATTTATTTTATTTCATTACTAGTTATTATAATTGTAAATGAATTTTATTTAAATTTTATATTGTAATTAAAGATGTAATGAGTACATCTTCAATCAGTGCGAGAAACCGATTTATCTCCTATAGCTCTTCACATACACATGCTTTATGTTTATTGAGTATCAATATATATGATTCTCAATTATTGTTTTCAAAAACCTAATACTCCAATCCCTTTAAAATGAAAACCATCAGAGAATTAAAGATATCGAAGATCTGAATATGATGAGTTTGATGCGAATATGTATCCATTAGGGTTTCATCTCATATTTTACCAAGGTAAGGTAATCAATTTTGATAACATGGATTAAATAAATATTCCAATCATAGAATCCATAAGATTCCCAGGTATTGGTTATGATTTTCTAGATAGAGAAATCATGTGGTATATGAAATTAATGTAACATAATTCAGTAGGTATTCTTCGTCAATCTAGGATTTGATGAGTATACTCTCATCTCAATGATTAATGATTCTGAATTTTTAATTTCTTATGTGAAAATTGAAATGTAGTTGGATTGTCCTCCGATGGGGGACATATTAGTTTTATTTATGGATTATAGGTAATGGAATAAAATTTAGAGGTAGTTATGTTTTTTCTATTTGGAATGAGATCAATCAAGAATTTAAAGACGGAAGAGAATACTTATGATTTCTGATTTACGATTAAATTAATTTAATTGGGAATTCTCCAAAGGACATATGAGCTATATAATTCCCTTTAACTAGAAATATATGTATTTTTTTGTTCCTTAACCATATCAAGTTCAATTATATTTTTTTATGTTAAGGTATTTAACACATTTCTTCTATATGGATTCCCAGATTGGACATTATATATTTGGAAGGAAAAATTCATTTTTCATCCGAAGGATATGAAATATTATAAATAGGATTATTGGTAAAATATGTCATCACATAAAAATTTTAAAATCAAGAAATTTAAATAATATATGATTTATTTGGAGAAATGATTTCAATGGTCTCTTTCATGTTGGTGCGGAACAATAATAGATGTTGATAATAGATAATCATGGGGAGTAAATGATGATTCCTTTGGTTGATTCAATCAAGAAAACACATGTTAAATAAGGAAAATCAAGGCCGGGAGAAACACTTGTTCAAAGAAGAATAATTTCAGTCGACATACCAAAGACTATGGATGTTTTCATTTTTAGAGATGGGAGTGATACTCCAGTGGATAAGCATGTTGAGAAAGAGGCTCACATTAATGAACATCAATGGGGAGATTCCCCTAATCATGAAACTCAATATATAATAGTTCATGGTTTTGATTCTATGGGAGGATATTCCCTAAGATATGGATCATAAGGAAATAAGGGACCATGATTGGGTTCAGATTTATTTGATCAAAATATATATCAATTTCCAAAATATTATAAATCTCATGCTTATGATTAGGTAATAAAGATAAAGATGTTTGAATCTTAGATATTATCTCTACGATAGGAATTGGAATCTATGAAAAATATATTTGAATATTTTTAGGGTTCATCATTACCAACATTAGAGATTTAGGCTTAGAGGATTCATCTATAAAAATTCAATGAAAGTCTTATTTCTTTTGGAGAGAATCAAGAGATTATCTTCAAATTGTCTAGATAGATTTGTTTTTTGAAACATGAATCCATCATAATGTTATATTTTGAAGAGTTTAATCTTATGATAGGGAGGGAATTTCAGTCCCTAAGAGAATGAAACTAAGAATCATCCACCTCTCAATAGACACCAAAATACCTGATCATAGGGTTTTAGGAAATTAGTTATATTATGGATTATATTAGTGATAGAAAACACAATCATCAGTTAAATAGTACTCTTTTAAGTGTTCTGTTAAAAAATAAAGGGAATATGGTTAATGAAACTAAAATCTAATTAATCATAGTTGATATTAGTGCATAATTATTTTAAGAATATGTTAACTTCATTCATGCAATTAGAGGAATATTTTAATGAGTTTATGAATGTTAATATGGTTGAGAATATGAATATTGGTCGTAAGTAAATGTACCTTCTTCAATATTTTTCGGAAGTCTTCAAAATAAATTTTAAGATCTTATTTATCAACCATATTGATATTAACGGTGCTATAAAATCCATTCTTTATGATAATGCATCCCCCAATACTAAAAATCTTAATCCATAACACATATTTGGAAGAAGACTTTCATTGGTTGTAGATTTTACTTTTTTTTAAAAAATTGCTGGTTTCATTTTAAGGATAATTTTGTTTATATTTATATAGACATAATTTATCTTATTCATGTCTAAATAATTAACATCAAATATTAAATTTATTTATCTCTCCAATTTTCATATACTATACATTTATATTTAAGAGCTATATTTACTATGATTTAAATCAGTTATTCATTCCAATAATGTTTTGGATATCACAGAAATGAGGAAAATAAATATGGTTAATATCAATGGGGAAGATTATTTGTAAACCACAACATTTCATTGATAAAATATTATTTTATTTATAAATATCAATTTTCATTTATTGAAATAATAATATTTAATTGAAATATTTTCTATATCTATTTTGTATTATTCAAATTAGTAATTTTAATAAAATATTGTTATGGATTATATTATGTGTCTTGTGATCATCAAAAAGGGGGATATTTCAATGTATGTGTACATAATAATTTTTTTAATTTTTCAATGCTCACAAATACACTTTTTTTATCTAATTATTTTTTAATGATTTTTAGGAATTTATAAATAGTTCAATGGAATTTAGTGTTATGAGAATTATTATAGAAACATTGTTTCAAACCCTTCATTTAAAAAATGAGAGTATGGTTCATTATCCCTAAATTATAATGGAAAGATAAATACTTCCTAGGGTATCAAACCAACAATATTCTCCAAAATATGTGTTTGGATCACCATCCTTATGTTCGGAGAATTGTAAAATTTATGGATCAACATCCCTACATATGAAGTTGGAGTCTTGAATTTATGTTCATACCATACATTCAGAAAACTAAATGAATGGTTAATCAATGTTACGTTCGGGATCTTATGCTAAAATAGTGAGTGTATAGATTGTAATCACTATGCAATGGAATGGAACTCTAAGCTACACAATGAAACACTACTCTATGAAAATTTTCCAAATACGATGTGGAGGAACTGTGTGCTATTCAACTCATCCTTATGTTGTGTTTTCAATAGTGATGCTTTTATAGCCCTTTTTATATCCGATTTTTCTATAATGATCGATTCAGAATTAAATATTGAATTGTGGATAGTTATGATTTTTTCAATGAACCATGTTAATCTGCGAAAATATCTCATGTTTTTCTGGGATGTTATGAATCCCTTGGTCAATTGAAATTTTAATTACATAGGCTAATTAGGCTAGTCATTTGGATCGGGAACAACGAAGATAGCGATCAATTCTATATATTTAATCAGAGTATCTATTAAAAAATACGTATAATAATTGATTCACATATGTGACTACATTATTGAAATTAACTTTTTAGTGCTTTGGTAGCATTGAATGATATAATCTATATTATTTCCAAATGTCTGTGATGTGAATGTTCTACATATTTCATCCTCCAGTTAACATCATTGTTTAGTTTCTACATGATTTAAGATCATATTGAAATAAGGATTGATTTAGATTTTTTCATTATTTAAGAAATCATTTGATGTAGAATATCTATTAACTATCAGTTGTTGTTGTTGGTGCAATTTAACAAAACAACTTGAATAAAAAAATAAAACTCCCATGATTTATTGTAGTTTCAACTAGTTGTACTCATTGGTGGGGGACTATCATATTCTTATTCTAAGATGGGGATAACTAGTTCTCTCTTATAGAACCAAAAGTCTTTATTATTAGTCTTATTTGAAAGTGTGTCAAATTCCCACACTCATTTTAGAATTCATGGTCTAATAATAAGAGGACCATTCTAGTGAAATAACTATGCTCGCAGAGAGAGTGATCTGTGTAGTAGAATAGATTGTCATTATGCCTCTAACAATTATATAATGATGTGTGCTTTATTTATTTTTATTCAATTCTTATTTTTATATTGAATAAAATACCTCATATATGCATTAATCAAAGTGGGTTATAAAACCTAGAAATGTGGATGATTTTGGAAATGACACAATTCCCCCCCTCTTCTGTTACTTTGTTTTATTCTAACCTAACAAGGATTATTTAGTAGCTTCCACCAAAATTTCAAGGGGCCTCTTCAACTCTCTCACAGAAATCACCACTGTTAATTTGGCATGAAGGATGGTAGTGTGAAAACCCTTTTATCCATGAATGGTAAACATAAATTGAATGTGACCCAGATTTAATTTATCCTTTATAAATGGGTCTACATTACTATGGATAATATTTCCTTCTATATTTTACACCACATAGACTTTTAAAATTACACAGATCTGATTCCAGGATCTAAGAGCATCATAGGAATGATAACATATTTTGGGACATCGTTACCAAGAGAAAGAGTCATTATCATGTTATGAGATGATGTAATAAGGGGTCCTGAATCAATGTTAATGTATATAGTTGTAAGATTCCCAATTAGAGAAAGGACACAAACCATTGAGCTATGGGGCGATGGAACTAAAATAATCTGTACAAGGGTTTACCAGAAAAAATGATATGATATCACAACTTTTCCAAAAGAATATTATCATTTTAAAGAACCTACCATTATCAGTTGCATCATTGGTGAAACCGGTCACACTATCTTTATACTAACGTAATGTGGTGGAAATATCTTCGGATGAGAAACATCATGGACCTTTGGTTGTTTCCTTGAGGATTTTATTTTCTCTCTACCCTTGAGTGATGTAATAAAAAATTATAATATTAGGATTCATGGATTGAGATGACTAATTATTATAGTTTTTGGAGAAGTATTAACGTCCTCATTAAATCTCCTCCAACAATCCTAATACCATACAAGAATAGATAATTATATCAGTTTCCTCCAAATGTACATTATGCCATGCTGGATCAAAGGATGTGTTCAATTATAAATTTTTCTTAGATAATGGATACAACTATAGAAGTACCTCAAAAATCATTTATTCATGATCATTCTGGACTAAAAGTGAAGTGAATGATGAAGAAACCAATCACTCACATGAATCCACAATGGTGGATACATTGACCTCACTGAATTGTTGGTAGGTACTAAAAAACTATTTATAAATATTAACATCTTATTGTAATAGTCTCAAAGAAGAAAAGAGTGAAATATAAATGATTGTTAAGGTGTTTAAGGGAGAAGACTCTATAAATTCATAATGCTTAATTTTCCATTCCCATTCAAGGAATGATCAATAAATGGTATCAAAATGGAATGATATAAAAAATTCCCCCCTATAAGGTGTTTATGTCGAGTTCATCAGTCTAAGTAAGATGATCACTAACCTCATCATGACAGTTGACTCGGTGATCCCTTATTATCTATCCTTGAATCAATGCATTTTCCATATCCAACATCAATATCCTGAGATAATAAATAGTGGGGTACATGATTAGATAGTCTTCTACAACCTCCCACTATTATATAAAAACCCCAACACGTCAGTAAGACTGTAATAGAACCACAAACCATTAAACTTAGTAGCATGTTCTACCTTACCGCTACCTCTATAATTGGATAACCATGTTCTTCCAAGGAAATTTAATTCATTGGACAACCTTTTTGTGAAATATATTTTAAAATAAAACAAAAACCTTGAACTATAAGAAATGTTTTTTGTGGTCTCAAAAGAAGGACATTATGTCATTTGGTTGTCATTAGAATATGATACCCATAGTGGGGGTGACATGAGAGAATCATTCCAATGGTTAATCAAATTAGAACAGTATGCCCCTAATCTCATCCTATAAGGTCATAGTTCTCCATGGCATCCAATATTGAGATTTTATAGAATATAATAATTATGGGGTGGCTTCAATATCTATCTCTACCCAAACAATGTCGTCCTAGACTGGTTCTTTTATCAGAAATGAGAGTAATTGTAAATGCCTTATTGTTTACCGGGTGCTTCTGAGGCTGTTAGTACATTTGAAAGAATTATCATTCTGGGTCATTGATTAGCATCATCAGTTTGTGTAATTTGGGTATCCTCACTTATGAATTTGGATAACATCCCATTGATATATGAAAATTTATAAATATCATTATTATTTCAGTATAAACAAATATCTACAACACAAATTGGAATGTATATCTTGAACTATGTTACCCACTGGGTAAACATCAACTAATTTTTGGAATACCCCATTAAATGTTCCTCTAATTGGTCATTGATTGGGGGGGGGGGTGAAATCTTCACTGAACACACTAATAATTATCGTTAAACCGAAATGGCATGTATCATTCACTGTGTTTACTTCATTACATACGGGTGGAAAATACACCATTTCAAAGAGGTATAACGTAGGCATGAACCTTAAGGATTCATGTACCTTTATTAAACATATTATTACTAGACAATGGACCATAGTTATGGATGGAAACAATCATAATTAACTATAAAGTAATGATCTCCCAGTCCATTATAGAAATAGGTCTTACCTAGCTAATTCACTGTAAGATTGGTTTGAACTAGATATTTGGAATGTTTTGGATGTTTATATACTCATCACCTTCTAAATGAGAACCATTCAACCACATAACACAGGAAAGGGGACCAAGAGTCTATGAGATGATTTTCCCATTTATATATGTCTAGAAGGTAATAATGTTTGTCCTATATAGGGATCAATACCATGATATTCCATTCTCCTTCCATAGAGGTCACCATCATGAAAGTGGTAACTCTTAAATCCATAATTTCCCTTAGTTGTAAGTATATACACACTAAGGTACATTTAATATTAATCGAACAAATTGATGTTCTGGTAAAAATAAGGGATTAACTCCCATACCCTGTTTGTAATGTCCCCTTATTTATCTATCTTCCAATAAACACCCTCTATACCATGATATACCTTCATTGTGCATGACAATGGCATCTTGTATTCTGGATCATCATTAAAACTGTTGATGTAGTTTTTCTTCCATTTATTGAACATGAAATGTAACGTTGGATGAAGGACCATTTATATCATCTCTTGGGCCAACTAGATCATCTCATGAGAAACCATGGTGGGGTGGTGGATTTCTGTCCACATTTTTCAACATAGACGATGGTGGAAAAACTCATCATACTTCCCACAAAAATGGGTGCTCTATATATATAATCAACATCCGAGAGACTAATAACCACATCACTATTAATAATGTTTAATGTGTTTTTATATGGACTCTATTGATTATAAAGGTTAGAAATCAAACATTTTTTATAGTAGGACAATGTTTGAGAGATCCAGACATCCACATATATCCCAATTTTATTCTTCTCCAAATAAAATCTAGAAGACAAATTCTCCACCGATAATCCATAGGCTCAGTCTATAGTAACCCTTTTTAAATTTTAATATAAATTAAATATTTTTTTGGGAAAAATTAATACAATTGAAAAAATAAATCCAAATAAGATGCATGTTTTGATCCCTTGGACACATGGAATTATAAAAATGGGTTCATATGTGAGCTACATTATCTCCAACTAGGTTTCAAATAACTATCACCCTTCATAAAAACATCATAGATAATACAAATATTCATATCATAGGGAATGTAATAATAAAAGTTGTTCAGTAGAGATAGTCATGAAGGGAATATAATTGAGATGTGTAAGAATAATAATGAGAATAATGATATGAGAACATTATTATAAAATTGGAATATCATACCATGCATTTAAACAATCATAAAAATGAATCATAGACAATTGATGGGATGTTAAAATGTCATGAATGATCAGTGTAAGATGAGCATAATCACTGTAAGAATTAAACAGGTATAGGAAATTGTATTCTGTCAGACACATTAACATGTAATAAAATTCTCATTATGTCAAGTTAAATTTCAAAAACATATTAGGGCACTTCCTGACAACTGAAACTATTTGTAGGGACACACCACTATCCCCATTTACAATATTTTTTTACAAGGTATTGGGATTCACCTTCTTCCCATAATGGACCAAGCACATCAAATTTTCTCATATAAATATCTCATGATATATAAATATTTACCCTATGAATAGGAGTGTGATTATGCTCGACCAATCCCATAATAGAAACATTCCAATATCTACCATTTTAACATAAAAAATTATACAATCATGACCCATAAAAATAGACTAGTTTCATAAAAATTATATCATAACCCATGAAATGAAATATTTATCATAAACATGACATGAAATAATAACCTATGAAATAGATATAGGGTTCACATTAATTTAATAATTGAATGTACAATAAAAATAAGTTATTATCATAAAAAGATAATATATGAAAGGTAAATGGATTTAAAAAATATAATAACATAAAAAAGAGTGTATTAAAATAAATAGTATGAATAGATTCCTTGTATTATATCCATAGTAAACAATAAACTACTATAAAGGATGAATAATTATATGAATAATGAATTCAAATGATCATTTGGAACATTTATTAAGAAGAAGAAAATTTATTTCAAATTCAATTTTTAAAACATGAATCATTTTAAATATCATTTTTTTTGAAATTACCATGAATAATATATAATGGAAACATTTATAAAATCCTTTACAACATTTCTTGCGGTAAATATCATTTCTTTCTTGAGAAAATATTTTTCAAACATAAAATCTTTTGGAAAACAACTTATTGAAAAAGATCATTGAAAATTAAAAATTATTTTTTGAAATGATTTTTAAACTACATTTAAAAAATAAAACACTTTTAATTTATTTTACATTAAAAAAGTTTCAAATCATTTTTAGAAACCATGGTTATTGAATAAAACCAATTTCCAAATGAAGATGGAAATATGGTACGATTTCCTTATGTACTTTCTCTTAATGATATAAAGTATGAAATAAAGAAAAAATTGTTCCATTATATTAGTATATCAAGAATAACCAGAGAGACATATGCGTCGTTATATTTCATGGTAAATTGATCAAATTATTTCATAAATGGAATCGTAATTGTAAAAAATTATGATAAATGATGAGATTTTTTTAATAACTCCAATCATTTTAGTAACAATAAATAATTATCACAGAGATATAAATAACACAAATTAAGATTATAATATCATAATAATAGAAATATCCAAGATGTGAAATTTCAATGGGAAAGTATATAAACCTGAAAAAAATATAGGTGTCTAAAAAACATGTGTCTTAATGATTGAATATTCAGACAAAATTACCTTCGTGATTGTGTAACATTTGAAACATAAATCCATAGAAAGAGAGATCATAAAAATAGTATTTAAATATTATTAAAATTATGGATAGATAGAACAGAATATATTCATGAGATTTGAATACAACAAAAAACAATGGGTAGTGAATATTTTATTTTCTTAAAGGATTTAACTATGGGAATGGACATCTTTTTACCTTATGTATTTACTTTATTCATACACGTTGAAAAAAGTTTTATAATAAATATAAGCTTATTGTAAATATATAGAGATAAATATTCAGTAATATAATAAAATATATTATTTAATGATGACAATCTATTACCTATTAATTAACAATTTCATGCTAATGTTATGTTTTAGGTAACAACCACTTTTATTTTATTGCATGTGTTTTGTCGCGTTATATTTTTGGTCCTTTTACATATATCACGATTTCATCATCACAATATTTATAAGCATGATATAAATATCATATATATTAATTATGTATGTATTTATATTAATATATAAAATGTATAACTAGAAAATGAAATACACCATTCTTATAGATGGTAGGAAATACATACTGATGAACACAGTTTATATTTTCTTATTGTATTTAAAAAATAATTTAATTAAAATTAATATATATATATATATTTATTAAATTATAATTATTATTTCATATATGTCATATGTGTTCAATAAAATATCCGCAATATATTCTATGTAATGTGTAAATGGTCACTCTACATAGATGAGGTGATAATCCACACTTCCAAAAATAAATTTCTAGTTTTGAAAAAGAAAAATCACTATGGTATGTGTTATATAATTTTTCCAAATGTAAAAATTAATTAAAAACTTTATATATATCATATATAAATAGAAATTATATAATTATTCCCCACTTTTAAATGTGCAATGGAAGAACCAAATACATCGATTCTCTAAGAGGTTTACCTTCGTACACATGAATGATGAAAGAGTATCCCATTTTATGGAATTATGAGTGACTATATGTGTAAATAATAATATAACAATACATAATTATATTTTGTATATTTATATTGTTATGTAATCAAAGAGTAAGAATAATTTAGGGCATATAAGATGAAAGAATTTTTTTTTTGTGTTGAATGATGATACCTTGTATGTGGGTAACTCCTTTTGGTTTGTGGAAGAGTGATTTCGTGGGCGCCCTAAAACAATTAGTGTGATTTTGGGGTACTTAGGTGCAACACAATGGCTGACCAAGGTCATCTCTCAAAGAAGGAATTGAATTAAAACTAATATTTAGAGGTATTCTAAAAATAAAATAAAAGAGAATGAAAAAACTACATGAAAGTATGGGGGTTAGTTATAGTTTATAAATCAAGAAGAAGTTTTCTGGAGGAATATTTTATTTTTTTGTATTTAGTTTTGAAATGAATTTCGATTAAAATCACACAACAAGAAGATGTTTTTAGACAATATTTAAAAGAAGAAATCGATCTAACTCTACTGCTTCATTTACAAATTAATAATTATCAATTAAATTAACATCCAATTAATTATGATCCCCTAATATGTTATCCCTCTAACCATATGGGAGTTAACTTAACCACAAAGATGAAATTAATTAACCTGTAGGCTAGTTTCGGAACATGCAATCGTAGCACCCTGCTTTGATTTTTGTTATAAGTCTAGATTATGGTTAGTGGTTAATTAGGGAAAAAATAATCTCTATAAATTAAGATTAATTGAGTTTAGGGATGATATTTTAACTCTAGAAATTTATATCATGTGACCTGGTTTCACAGATTAAGTTTGTGCTCTCATAATTTACACAAAATCTCGACCTCGCGTATTTTTGTGTAAATTGTTCAATTGCTTTATTAATTTAATTTAAATTAAAACTCAATTAATAGACCATATTATTAGAAATATATTATCTCATTGATTAAAAATAAATTAATGAAGGAGGTGAGAATTAGATCGATTATATAAAAAAACTACTCTTCCATGAGCGGTGTAGTCATCGTAGAAACGTTTTGCATTTGCAACAGTTTAAAAGGGTATAACCCAATCAAGTTTCCACTCTTGATTTCCAATCCAAATAGTAATATTAATATAAGGATAAAATTTAAAATAACAGAATAAATGGAAGACAAACTAAGAGTTTATTGAAAGAAGAAAAGAATTACAACATGAAGAAGAAGAAGGAGAAGAGGAAGGCTTGATGCGGGGATCCTTGATTCAAGACCTACCCCTCTTACAATGGTTGGATAATTTGAGTTAAATCTCTCCTCTTCTTTCCTAGACTTCCCAATTATAGTCCTGTAGATGCCGGAAAAGTCCGTTGTTCCCAAACGAAGCTCCGGATGCGGAAAGCGAGGTCATATTCGGAGTCGGAAGAATGTTTCGGAGGGCCCGGAGGCCTTGCGCGGAATTTCAGAGGTCTGCGCGCAAAGATGATGTTCCGCGCGCAAAACCCCCGGGATGCGCGCAACTCCCTTGCGCGCCGTGCCCGATTCCGCGCCCGCGAGGAGAATTCCGCGCTCGCGCCTTGGATTCCGCGCCCGGGGTTGCCTATAAATACTAGGCGACCCCCAACGTTTAAAAGGTTGCTGGAAGTCGAACGGTCTCCCGCGCGCGCAATTCAACCCCTTCCGCGCGCAATGCCGATCTTCAGGTAACCTCCTTTCTTTCGCGCAATAGAGCCTTGGGGTCCGCCTTCGCGCGCAATCCCCTTGGCTCATTTCCTTTGAATAAATTTCAACCCGAAGGCCTTTGCGCGCAAAAGAAGCCTCTTGCGCGCAATTGCCCCCCGGGTGCGCGCAATCCAACCCGATTGCGCGCACCCCCCATTTTCAAAGTGGCCATTCGTTAGAGAATGAGCCGTTGCCCCCGCGCGCTACCCGAAGCCCGGTGCGCGCAATCCCAATCATCCGCGCGCAAAGCGCTGGCCCAATTGCGCGCCAGCCCGCCATTTTGCGCGCCGACCCGCGGTTTTGCGCGCAAAGCTCCTCTTTTGCGCGCAATCCGCCAGGGTCGCCTCCCTTGACCCCCTTTGGGTACCCGCCTGCGTGGCGCCCGATGGTCTTCATCGCAGGTGCCCGCACCGTGCGCTGTCTTCCCGTGCAGCCTTCCAGGCTCGTGCGAAGTGACACGGACCCGTCGGCGGCAATCATTCGTCCAGCATGACGTTAAACTGCATATTCTTCCAGCATGACGCTAAACTGCACCACGTCCTGCACGACGTTAAACTGTATACGTCCAGGCTGCACGACGTTAAACTGCCTAGCCCCCATCGTCCGCGCTGCAAGACGTTAAACTGCCAAGTGTTTCGTCCTCAACACACGACGTTAAACTGTACTTCGTCCGGCAAGACGTTAAACCGTCCGCTTCGTCCTCAACACACGATGTTAAACTGTATTTCGTCCGGCAAGACGTTAAACCGTCCGCATCATTCGATCCCGTGCTTCGCACGCAGGGTCTCCCCCGGTTTGGACGTGGCCCCCACCCGCTCGTCTCTGCAGGGATGTCGGGATTGTCCCCCTTTTGGGACAATTTAATGGGAGTGGCTTTTCCCTACGGGGGCAGGGTATTACAAACCCCTAGTTTCTCGTGGGAGGCTGCACATGTGTATCTCCATTGCGCCTCCCCACTGCCGAAGCCAGTAGAGGGTGTGACTGGGATCGAGGTGTCTTCTGCTTTCGGTCCAAGTCCCTTCCAACTGAGTTTTGCCGCATCCGGGCTGCCTCAAGTGCGTAAGTCCTGACAGAATGAACTACGTGGACTTTGATCCCTGTCTTCTATACAGGGTACGTAGGAAGCCTCCCTGAGGTCCAAGCCCGCCACCTGGTCGTCCCGGTCGTATTTACGTCGGTTCGTCCATCAGTGGACCCCTCCAGGGTTCACGCTTGCGTCGATTCACCTATGAATCCGCCCCTGTGGGAGACTGCCCGTGTGTATCTCCACTGTGCCTCCCCACAACCCCTTTTTCCATTTCTCTTTTTATCGTCCAGCATGACGTGAAACTGTGATCCACCCGGCCGTTCCATCCCCCTCTGTGCGAGGTGTTTCGGTTCAATCCTCCGCCCGGCGGCCTAGACCTCTTCGTGAGTCGGCTTGCCGACGTCCAGCATGACGTTAAACTGTATACCCGAACTACGTTGACTTTGATCCGTGCTAACGCGCGGTACGTAGGAAGCCTCTACGGGGTCCAAGATCTTCACTCCATCATCCATCCTGATCCTTACCTGGGCCGCCACATCCCGGTGGGGTCATGCCACTTCACTCCACTCCACATCATTTGGGAAGCCGCCCATGTGTTGGCCCCAGCGTCGGAGGTTCCCCGCAAGGGGTTCTGTCATCTGATCCACTTTTCGTGTTGATCGGTCCGATGCCGTCCCCGCTGGACGTTAAACTCGCGGCATACCCCGTGTTAAACATGGGAAGCTGAGGAAAACCTCAGGTGACACAGTTCCCCGCACCTAGTACGGGATGCCTCAGGCCATCATGCCTTCGAGAAGCCCTATTAGGGACGGAAGACAGACGTGCAGAGCCGCAGTGCTACGACACGCCCCCAGCACCAAGAGCTACCCGGCCTTCTCACCGCAGGTTGCTGCCCCGCCCAGACTCCTTGGAGCGTCCGGGCGGAAGCAGCGTAATTAACCGGTGTCCATGAAGATATGGCGCCGGGAACGAGATTCACGAACATTCTTAAGTCTATGAGGGAGACCCGGATTAGGCGACGAGTTCCAAGGAGACGTCTAAGGAAGGAGGAGCCGACATCCCATCATCCCGGTTTCGATCAAGGAGCAGACGCCCCTGAATAAGGGACGAATGCCGCCCGCCCTTGGAAAGCGGGACTGCGGGACCACAAGCCGCGCGCCCATCCCCTCGGGTTGACGGGTGCACGCGCGAACGCGTCCTGGAGGAACAACGTAACCCGACGCACATCCGCACCGAAACAGAAAAATGGTGAACCCGACGTGAATCTCTTCTCCTCGATACGAAGACCGATGGCTTTCAGAGGTGTTGGAAGACCGGCGTGTTGCCCGGCCAAGCATTCAGTCTTACCCGCCAGGGGCTGGGGAAGGGACATCGGGCACTCCGTCTCGCAACGTCGAGGGCCTGGGTTCCCCCCACGGAAGGCGTCGTGGCACTAATGGTTGGTTGTCGATTCCTTTTTCCTGTCAGTGTTAATGGGTCATTCTCCCTGCTTTCAGAAATCAGGTCGCCCGATCCAGTGCCCGATCGCCACCCGCCCACTGGCGCAGGGACAGGGGAAACACCGACGCGGCTACTCCGCGCGGTTCCGCCCGTTCCACAGCCATCCCAGCAGCCACAATTGCGGGCCGACCACGCCCTCTCTCCCCCTCGGAGGTCATCCAGAGAAGGGTGATCAACACCCTGGTGCGGAGATACGAGGAAGAGGGAGTCATCCCCACTAGGGAAATGGCTCGCCTAGACCTTGAGGAGGCTGCGCCTCGCCACCACCGCCGCCCCCGAGGGCCGCGCAGGGAGGCACCGCTGCCTACCTCAACGTCCAACCGCTTCGGGAGCTTATCCCCGGAGCGCTCTGACAGTTCCCTTCCCTACGCGGATGAGGTGGAAGAGGCCCGGGATCACCCTATCCGGGATTCGCTCCAGGGATCTACGGTAAGGACTCCCGCCAGGCCACGACGACACCGCCGCCAGGCCTCTCCAGTCGAAGAGCGGGCTCTCCACCTGCCCGCGCCGCTCACCCCGACTCGTTTGTCTCGACGCCAACGTCGGGCACGAGCGGAAGAGGATGCCCACCTTGGGGCTCTAGCAACAGCGGCCGCATTGGCCCAGGCCACTGCTGGCTCCAGTCGCCAGGCCTCTGCGCATCCTGAGCAGGGGAACTCCTATGCCCGACCTGGATCGAGGCCCCGACCGCCCCAAAGGCAGGTTGGGTCGACTCTCCCGGTTGCTGGCACTGGCAGTAGCCACCGCGGACCACCTCGCGGTAGCGCTATTCACCGGCAGGATCTACTCTGTGTGGCCGATCCAGGAGGCATGGGTCATCCCACCTTCCGATCCCGGCCCGGAGTCCTGCCCGGAATCATCTCTCCCCGCGTCCCCTTTGATATCTGTCCCGGTGCCCCTCGCACCTTGGTTCCCAGTCCTCTTGGCCCCAGCACCAGTGCGGCCGGAGGACGCCAGGACAGAGATCAGCCCTGCCCCGAAGAACCACCCAGGGGCAGGAAGGCAAGGCGTCGACGCCGAGGGAAGAATGTTACGGAATTCCGGACGGAGATCCGACCGGTTTGCTTCTCTGACTCAGAGGCGGAGTACGATTCGGCGACAGAGCCCCTTCCCCAGTCCCGCCAGTCAAGGGAAGGGGTAGGAATGCGGCACGTCAGCCTCGTGCTCCCCGAGAGCGAGATCGATGTGATCCCCGCTTCTCTCCGAAGGTATATCCGGAGTAACGAGGGCCTGGTAGACCCCCAAGGATCAAGCTTGCGGTTGGTACCGGCCCCTCCGGAAGTGCCTTCCGCCTCGATCGGAGAAGCCGGAGACTTTTTCTGGGGATCGACGGTCGAACCACGATCTAGTGCACCCTCGGCGAGCATCGATGCTACGGCAAGATGTTCGCTCGCCGGCCCGTCCTATCGTGATGTGGTAGCCAGGGCACCGCCACCCTCAGAGGGCGGCCCGGGATATGGAGGCCAATCGGCCTGTTCGCCGTATTCACCGTCGGCCCGGCGGCCCGCCTCGGCACCACTACCAGTTCCCCGTCCGTTCCCAGCCATGGAAGAGGACCAGGGAGACCTGGGTCCCGAGTTTGAGTCGTGGAGCTTCTGGACCGTCCTTGCAGAGGGCCACTTCCCTGAGAAGTTTTGGCCAGTCGCAGGACCGGGCTTTGATGCACCCGAATCGCTCACCCCGGATGAGTTCGAATGCTTCCGCCGAACTCTCCGGGAGACTCACTCCCGTCTTCACTGCCTACAAATGCCATACCCCGGGAGTCAAGCGCACCTGGAGGATATTGGTGAGCAGTGCCGTCAAATTGACCTGGCCATGCTCCCCGCGGTTCGGCACCCCGGGTCATTTGAGCGCCACGAGGCCCTCCAACAACGATGCGTTGAGTGCTTTCAAGTACTCCGCAAATATATCGAGGAAGCCACTCCCCACGTGTATATCCGTGGATGGGGGCAGTACGCTGCCCTACGCTTCAGTGTGATTCGCCGACAGCCCGATTCGCTGGGTGGCCCTGAGGGTATATCCCCAGGGACAGGAACAGTCAATATGGCTGACCTGTCGGGAGAGGGGAACGACTTGGAACTTCTCGACAGGGGTTTC
Organism: Viscum album; assembly: GCA_963277665.1. NCBI lineage: Eukaryota > Viridiplantae > Streptophyta > Magnoliopsida > Santalales > Viscaceae > Viscum > Viscum album. The sequence continues at coordinate 180,000,278 of OY728140.1, forward strand.
CCCCCCGAAGACAAGCCGTCGTCAGATCCATCAGTGAGAGTTACTCATCATCAGAGAAACCTCCTGGGGCTCCCCGCACCCACTGAAGCACTAACGTTAAGCCGAAACGTCAGCAAAGGAAAAGAGCACAGCGAGGCTATAAAGCCCGCCGACCCATCTGCCTCCATGAAGAAGGCAGAGGAGGATCCCGAGAAGGCTACGCTACGTCAGCAGCTCGCCGAACAGAAGAAGCTGGTTGACCAGCTCCTCGCCGAGCGCGCTGCAGAACGGCGGCCTGACTACGGTGATCCTAGGCCAGGACAGCAGGGACCGGAACAACCGCTCCTCGACGAGACTCTCTCGGGCAACCGTGATTACGCCGTGTTCGCCGACAGGAGAGAGGCCATTGCCTATGGCAAGAGGGCGCGGTATGTTTCGCCACACCCTCCCGAGCGGCGTGACTACCTGAGAGATCCCGCTCGGATTCCTCCCGCTGCCCCAAGGGCCGCTCCGCCCGCCATCCCACGAGCTGCCGAGTTCGACGACCCGGTCGACGACCCGATTGAAGGGCCATGCAATGCGCTCGTGGTTAGAGATCCTCGCCAGGACTGGAACCCATGTCCGGACGATCCGATGGCGGCACTCATTGCCCGCTTGGAAGCCTTGGAGACTCGGCATGTGGCGATCCCACCGGACGGCAAGCCCTACCCAGCATGGGTGGATGACATGCCGGCGCCTCCGGGATTCGGGAATCCCACTTTCGCCCCCTTCAACGGGACTGGAGATCCGCCACAGCATTTAGCCCACTTCAACTCGAGGTGCGGGCCTATGTTGGGGACTCCGGCGCAGCAGGAGGCCGCTAAGCTTCGCTGCTTTGTTCAGACACTGGAAGGGCCAGCATTTGTCTGGTACAGCCAGCTCCCCGTCGGGTCGGTAACCAGCTGGGAGGACCTCCGTAGACAGTTCCTCTACCAGTTCAGTTCCACGACCCGGAAGACAAGTATCGCAGACCTCTTCAAGTGCAAGCAGAGGCCTGATGAGCGAGTCGCGGACTTCGTCGCCCGATGGAAGGGTCTCACGTATTCCCTTGACATGCCATTGACTCAAGAGCAGTTGCTGACAATGTGCGTCGGGAACGTCAAGACCGAGTTGGTCCCTTCCCTGATTACTCAGAATTACCCCGGAGGGTTCAGGGACTTCTCAGACAAAGCTCAACGTCTTGAGGAAGCCCTGCAACAGGCCAGCCAGGCACACCCGCTGCCTCCTATGATTCCTGCAAGGAGAGTCAGTAGGGCTGAGCCCGCTGCTGTTGCCCAGATAGAGGCCCCCAGGCCGTTGGAGCTGCTGCCGGTGAGGCCAGCTCCACAGCCTCACAGGAATCCGCCTCCACGGGCTCAGTTCCCGGCCCAGCAGCGGCAGCCTCAGAACCGGCCGGCCCCTCCGCGTAATGTACCGCCGCAACCCAGGCGAGATAATCAGGGTCCACCTCCTCGGCAGGCCCCTCCAGCCCCTCGTCAAGACCACGCTCCCAGGGGCCCGCGACACCTGACTTACTCATTCCATGAGGATCAGGTCCCCGGTTATTTCCGGAGCGCCCTGGAGCAGAGGATTGTGCGACTGCCTGAGTGTTGGAAGCCAGAGGAGGCACATCTTACGAATAACCCCCGCTACTGCCCCTACCACCGGGCCCTGGGGCACACCATCCAGCGGTGCTATGTGTTTAAGGATTGGCTCCAAGACCAGATTAACAACAATGTAATCAGGTTGGGCCCAGCTCCAGCACAAGTGGCGGGCGTGTTCGTGGGATCAGATGACGATAGTGGCAACGAGGATGAATGGCAGCTGGTCTCCAACCGCGGATCCCAGAAGTATAATAACTGGATGGCCCGCAAGACGACCATTCGCGCCCATGGAATCATCCGTGCGCGCTTGAATCAGCCTGAGCCCCCAGAATCCGCGGGTGCTGCTTCGGCATCGTCGTCCCAGCCTGCCTCTTCCAAGAGGAGAAAACGGCGGCAGCGCAAGAAGGAAGAGCGCGCCCCGCCAGTTCCGCCACTATCCCGCACTCTCGGCGATTTCATGCCCCCGGAGATGGGGGTCCCTCCTCGGATTCGCCCGGTGATGGATGATTCGTCCGATGACGGTATTGGGTACACTTCGGTTAATACCGTCGAGCTGGTAAATCCCTTTTCGGTTCCCGACGTTGAAGAACACCAGGTGGACCTCCCTAGTGTCCCCGGTCGTCGCTACCGTCGGAAGAACCGCAACAACAGGAGTCGCCGGGGCACAGCCGTTGATACCTCCAGCCAGGCCGTGCACGCCACTGAGACTAGGCAGCAGGCTCAAAACCGAGCTCAGCGCGCGCAGCCCCCCCATCCGGGGATGACGGATTCGCCTCCACCACTGTTTGTGGTGTGGGACCAGGCAGAACCGCCTCAGCCGCGTCGCGACCAGCTCCGCCCTGCCACGAGTCCATCCCGGCCTCCTGACTCCAGTACGGTGACCATTTCCCGGACTGCGACCAGTGAACAGCGAGATGCGCCAAGTACCATTCGGCCGCCGATCCAACCGGCAAGGCCCGTCATGCCACCAACCGCAGAGCAACCTCCTGCAACCAGGGGCTCGCGCTTGGCCAAAAAGTATGATGTCCTGAAGCACTTGGCTGACATCCCAGCAAGGCTCTCCATCCTTGAGGCTCTGCGCATGTCATCTGAGATGCGCGAGGCACTCGCTGAAGCCCTGAAAAGCCCCCTCTAGTTTGAGACAGAGGTTGCGGCTGCAGAGGCCTTTCACGCCGAAACGATCGAGGACGCCGAATGTCAGGCAGTTAACTCGTTCTCTGGTAAGGATGAAGACCCTCCTATACAGGGACACATTCGTCCGCTGTATGTCACTGGCCAGTTCAATGGCCTTGAAGTCCGGCGCTGTCTTGTCGACACGGGGTCTGGGATTAACCTGATTCCAACTCGGATGCTCCGGAGATTAGGGTTGTCTGAGGATGACTTGATTCCCTCCGACCTCAGGATCCAGGGGTACGATCGCACCGAGCAAACCCCGGTCGGCAAGATACGTTTGAAGACCCAGTTCGGTGACTTGGTTGCCAACACCGAATTCATGGTAGTCTCTCAGGACACTGCGTACAACGCATTGATGGGTAGGCCATGGCTCCATCTTCACGCGGCGGTTCCCTCGTCGTACCACCAATGCCTCAAATACTCCCTTAATGGTCGAGTGGGCGTGCTTCAAGGAGATGCCTCTCCTTTTGCCTCGTGTGAAGCCCGCTATCTGGACGCAGACTATTACAAGAGCAAGGATAAGAAGATCCTGGCAGGTGAGGTTGAGCCTGTCGCTGTTGCAAGTGATCCCTGGGCAAGTCTGGATGACGCTTACGTCCTCCCGATTCAACGGTTGGACGTCGCCATGGTCTTGACGGTCCGCGAGTCTCGTGATGAGATGGCCGCGACCGCCCGCGCCAGCACCAGTGGCCCAGCAGGATCTGGTAGCCCCAATGCAGTTGCCAACGCAGTCTCTCCCGTGGACGATCCCTCCCCGAGTGGAGAGGATATGGAAGACGCACCCCCAGCCTTCGAGGAGGGCGTCCCCGCCACGGTCGATGAGTTAATACAGGTGAACCTTGGAACCGAGGCCGATCCAAGACCCACATTGGTTAGTGCCGCCATGCCCTCTGAGGAGCGGTAGCAGTACGTGGACTTTCTCCGGCAGCACCGTGATGTATTCGCTTGGGGCTATGACGAGATGCCGGGGCTGGATCCTCAGGTAGCCGTCCACCGCCTTGGTCTCCCGGCGAACCATCGCGGGTTCAAGCAGCCTCCCAGGAAGATGCACCCATCCCACGGTGCCATGGTTGAGGCCGAAGTTGACAAGCTTATCAAAGCCAACTTCGTGAGGGAAGTTCAGTACCCCAAATGGCTGGCCAACATTGTGCCGGTCAGGAAGAAGAACGGGCAGATCAGAGTCTGCATCGACTTCCGCGATCTCAACCGCCACTGCCCGAAGGATGATTTTCCCCTTCCAGTGACAGAGCTGTTGATTGATGCCACGACAGGGTTCCAAGCCCTCTCCTTCATGGATGGATACTCCGGATACAACCAAATTCGGATGGCCCCTGAGGATGAGGAGTTCACTGCCTTCAGGGCCCCCCAAGGTACCTTTTGCTACCGGGTCATGCCTTTCGGCCTGAAGAATGCAGGTGCCACCTATCAACGGGCGATGCACCGCATATTCAAGCCAATCCTCGGCACACTGGTGGAATGCTACGTCGACGACTTGGTTGTCAAATCGCGCCAGCGTCAGGACCATCTCAAAGATCTTGAGAAAGTGTTCAGCTTCCTCCGGTCTCGCTGCCTGAAGATGAACCCGTTGAAGTGTGCCTTTGGGGTCACCTCCGGAAAGTTCCTTGGATTTGTGGTAAGATACCGGGGTATTGAGATCGACCCAGAGAAAATCAGGGCGATTAGCCAGATGCCTCCCCCAGGTACCGTCCGGGAACTGCAAGGGTTCCAAGGCCACTTAGCCTATATACGCCGATTCATCGCGAATCTGGCCGGCAAGTGTAAGCCCTTTTCTCGGCTCATGAAGAAAGGTGCCACCTATGTATGGGATAAAGAGTGTCAGACCGCTTTCGAGGAAATCAAGCAGTACCTGCTTCAACCTCCGGTTCTGATGCCGCCTGTATCCGGAAATCCGCTGGTCCTTTATGTGACCGCCCTGGAACGGTCCCTGGGTGCCCTTCTCACCCAGAAGAACAACGAGGGAACGGAGAATAGCCTCTATTACCTCAGTCGCATGCTCCTCGATGCGGAAGTTAGGTATTCCCCCATCGAGAATAGCTGCCTGGCGCTCGTATTTGCCGTACAGAAATTACGGCACTACTTGCAGCACCATGAGGTACAGTTGGTTTCTCGGGTAGACCCGTTGAAATATATCCTGAGCCGACCTATGTTGACTGGCCGTCTAGCGCGGTGGGCTGTGATTCTCCAGCAGTTCGACATCAGGTATGTGTCTCAGAAGGCCATCAAAGGGCAAGCATTGGCAGACTTTCTGGCAGCTCACCCGACCTCCGCGGATCAGCCGCTGGATCTAGGCTTTCCTGATGAGACCATTCTCTCGGTTGATCGAGCCGATCCATGCTGGCAGATGCACTTTGACGGTGCCTCCCGGAGCCCCACCGGTAGAAGACTCGATAATCCTAAGCTCAACAGAGTAGGCTTGGGTATCGTCTTCATTACCCCGGAGCGAGCCGTGCTGCCATACTCTTTCCTGTTGTCAGAGGGCTGTACCAACAATGAGGCGGAATACCATGCCCTCATCACCGGCCTCGAGTTGTCTCTCGAGATCGACGTGCCCCGTCTGTGCGTTAAAGGGGACTCCGAGCTGGTCGTTAAGCAGATCAATGGCTACTACGTTGTAAGGAAGCCGAAACTTGTGCCATTGTTGGAGTGCACCCTCCTTCTGATGGCCCGGTTCCCTTCTCGGCCGGAAATTGTCCATGTTCCCCGGTCGCAGAACGGTCGAGCAGATGCTTTGGCCAGCCTCGCTGCGTCACTTGCGGAGCCTGAACAGGACAACCTGATCGTCCGCGTGACGCGCCGCAGGCTCATCGCTCCCGTTATCCCGGAAGAAGATCGCGGCCCGTTGGTAAGTAACCTCACCACGGTTGCCCATATGCCCGGGGCCCCGAGTACCCCAGATATGACAGTCGGATCAGCCCCTGATTGGAGGACGCCTTTGGTTGAGTACCTCCAACATGGCATTCTTCCATCGGATCGGGCCGAGCACGAGCGAGTTCGACGCCGCGCATCGCAGTTCGTCCTCCAGAGCAGTCCCGGCCTGGAGCAGATCCTCTACAAACGCGGATTTGATGGTGTTCTCCTCCGTTGCCTTCAGGGAGTTGAGATCCCACGAGTCATGCAAGAGGTTCATGCTGGTTCATGTGGCGCCCACCAGACTGGGCCGAAGCTGTCCCACCAGATTCGGAGGTTAGGATACTTCTGGCCCTCCATGATCCATGACTGCATCGAGTATGCCAGGAGGTGCCATGCGTGCCAGGTTCATGCGAACTTTGTGCATCGGCCGCCGGAGCCTCTCCATACCACTAGGTATTCCTGGCCCTTTGCAGTCTGGGGTCTGGACGTTGTGGGACCTTACCCGCCGGCGGCAGCTCGCTAGTGCCGGTTCATTCTGACCGCTACGGACTTCTTCTCCAAATGGGCAGAGGCGATTCCGCTCAGAGAGGTCAAATCCTGTTCGATCGCTGACTTCGTGACCTCCAACATCATCTATCGATTTGGAGTGCCTCACGCTATCCTCACGGATAACAGAACCAATTTCCGAGCAGCCGAGTTGAAGAAGTTGTACACCAAGTATAACATTCGCTCGAACCATACATCTCGCTATCATGCGCAGGCGAATGGACAGATCGAGGCGTTTAACAAAACCCTCTCTAACATTCTGCAAAAGATGGTTGGTCAGAACAAGACGAGTTGGCCGGACAAGCTCCCCAACGCCCTCTGGGCTTATCGGACGACGACTCGCAATTCCACCCAGATGACCCCTTATTCCCTGGTGTATGGAGCTGAGGCCGTCCTGCCCATCGAGATCCAGTTACCGTCCTTGCGCACTGCGGTCTACGACCAGCAAGCGCCGGACAGAGTTGCTGAAGCCCGTCTAGTCGAGTTGGAAGCACTGGATGAGAATAGACTTCGCGCTTTGCACAACTTGGAGAGGCATCAAAGCAGAATGGCTCGAGCTTTCAATAAGAAGGTTCGCCTCTGCTCCTTCCTGCAGGGTGATCTAGTGCTAGCCCTAAGAGCACCAATGATCCCCGGCAGGAAGCCGCCCAAGTTGGAGCCCAAGTGGGAGGGACCTTTTGTTGTCCACAAGGTCTATCCCAATGGCGCGTACTCCCTAGAGACTATGGATGGTGAGCGTGTCACTCCTCCCACCAACGCTAGGTTCCTCAAGCAGTACTTTGTCTGAGTGTGCCGACGTCCAGCATGACGTTAAACTGCACATTCGTCCCGCATGACGCTAAACTGCACTTCGTCCCGCATGACGCTAAACTGCACTTCGTCCTGCATGACGTTAAACTGCACCACGTCCTGCACGACGTTAAACTGCATTCGTCCAGGCTACAAGACGTTAAACTGTTCAGCATTCGTCCGCGCTGCAAGACGTTAAACTGCCAAGTGCTTCGTCCTGCATGACGCTAAACTGCACTACGTCCGAGCTACAAGACGTTAAACTGTTCAGCATTCGTCCCGCATGACGTAAAACTGCCCCTCAAGAACTACGTGCGGCTTGATTCCCATCCTTATGGGATACGTAGGACCGCCTGAACATTCATGTTTCAGGCCCAGCCCCATCCTTCGGGAATTTCCATCCCATCTCGGGCCCTTGGCCCAGTTGCCCCCGGGTGTGCGGCGTATGGTGTGAGTGCGGGGCTATGCCCTCATTCACGTCGGTTTGCTCGTCACGCTGTACGCCCCCCCACGTTTGGGGATGCCTTCTGCTCCCCCCTTCTTTTTTCCTCATCGTCCTGCATGACATTAAACTGCACTTCAAGAACTACGTATGGCTTGATTCCCATCCTTATGGGATACGTAGGACCGCCTGGACATTCATGTTTCAGGCCCAGCCCCATTTCCCGGGAATCTCTATCCCGCATTGGGCCTCTGGCCCCAGTTCCCCTCCTTTTTGTGCGAGGCGTATCGCGTGAGCGGGGGATTATGTCCTCATTCACGTCGGTCTACTGGCCGCGCCGTACGCCTCCCCCGTGTGTGGGACTACCTCACACCCCTCATCGTCCTGCATGACGTTAAACTGCCTCTCAAGAACTACGTATGGCTTGATTCCCATCCTTATGGGATACGTAGGACCGCCTGGACGCTTGTGTTTCAGGTCCAGCCCCGTCTCTCGGTTGATCATGGGGATATGCCCTCTTTTGGTTGCTCTCAGGGTGAGTCCTCCGACCCTTTCCGGAGATCTGTTAACATGTTTTGGGTACTTCGGTCTATGACTCGTAGTGTCAGATTCAACCCCGACAAGTCCTGTGTTGCTTGTCAGGCCTCGCGCTTCCTCTTGTTCGAGCCTTCACTCAAAGGGATCCTCGTTAGCGGTTTGGGTACGATGCCTCAGTGCTCTCCTACCGCTCCGGGTCGATTTACCGTCGGGTCTTGGGCCGCAAATCGATATGAATCCTGCGATTGAGCGGTTGATGCTCGTTTGCTTGCCCCGTCTTAGGCTGACGCGATCGGATGTTGTGTTGCGAATGCGTCAGCAACATCCTTGATCGCCATGTCAGCTCCTTCAGGCTCTGAACATTGGTTGCGCAGTCCTCATCACACTCCGCCTTTATGCGTTGTAGTGGAATCTGGACACTCTTTTCATACTGACCTTCAGTACACCTTTACACGTTAGGCAGACCAACCAAGGTAATGATGTCGTTCGAGGCTCCCATGATCTGAGCACCAAGGATATATGCGGATGTTCTCCCCAAGGGCCATGCGTAGCTGGACCCTCGTCCCCATAAGGAGGGAGGAGTCGCTCGAACAATCGCGTTCTGAGCCCAGTATGTCTGGAGGCTAGCATCTCTGCCCCTCGGGTGATGGACATACGCAGACCCCCATCCCAAGACTCTTCTCCTGGAATCGTGCGTGACCGCAGGGCTGGGTATGCTCCCACCTCCGCCGTGTCCGCCGTACCGCGGTAAGCGGATTCCTCCATGGTCCGAACCACACGACCTTAAACTGTGTTGTCTGGTCCTACCACACGACCGTAAACTGTGATCGTCTTGGCCGCCCGACGAGAAAACGGCACTGCATCGTGATGTTCCCCTCAGGGGACACTCATGTTGGGCGCTGGTTAATAACCACACCATTCATCAATGCCTTCCGTGGCTTGATTATTGTGGCGACACCAGAGATTTCTCAATCACAGGCATGTCGCCGCACAAAGAAAAACCATTCATCTTTAAGGACAAACAAGAAATATCAAATGCCGCTCCTTTTGTGTGCGAGGGTCAGACCCGCACTCTTCCCCGCGCTGGTACCCGATTGTGTTGCGCCGCGCTTCAAGAACTACGTGCGGCTTGATTCCCATCCTTATGGGATACGTAGGAACGCCCAGATGTTTGAAACTTCGGGTCCAGCCCCCCACCTCTTAGAGATTCCCCCTTCTCTGGGGAATCCGCCGCCTTCAGGTCACCCTCAAGGCGTGTTCCCCGACCCCTTGCAGTGGTCCACCGGTGTCAAGAGTACTCTGGTTTATTGCCAGGAGGGTCAGGATCCGCTTGGTCAGGTTTCCTCCGCTTTTCAGGCTTCGTGCTCCCTTTCATTCGGACCCATCGTCTACGCCCTGGGTGGAGCCCCCGTGAACGGTTCGGACACAATGCCTCAGTGCTCTCCCACCGACTCGGGCCGGTACCCCCAATGGCCTCGGGCAGCAAATCGATATGAATCCTGCGATTGAGCGGTCGATGCTCGTTTGCTGCCTCATTCCACCAACGGTTAGTGCGATGTTGATGCTGCTTTTCCGCCACGGTCGGCAGTACTCTCATATCGTCACGCCGGTGCTCCCGGTCCTCGAGTGAATGGCCGCATGATTCACATTTCCCACCTCCCATTCTGACCAGGCGAAAACTCGACACTCTTGACACTATCCCTCAGTGCATCTTCGCATATCCAGGGGAAATGACCAGATGCGGCGTACTTTGAGGTCCTTATGGTCCGAGCTCTAAGACCTTAAACTAAGATCTCTCCTTATGGTCCGAGCTCTAAGACCTTAAACTAAGATCTCTCCTTATGGTCCGAGCTCTAAGACCTTAAACTAAGATCTCTCCTTATGGTCCGAGCTCTAAGACCTTAAACTAAGATCTCTCCTTATGGTCCGAGCTCTAAGACCTTAAACTAAGATCTCCCCTTATGGTCCGAGCTCTAAGACCTTAAACTAAGACCTAGCCCTTATGGTCCGAGCTCTAAGACCTTAAACTAAGATCTACCTTTATGGTCCGAGCTCTACGACCTTAAACTAAGATCTACCCTAAACGGGATTCTACGTCCTGCATGACGTTAAACTGCACTCACAGAACTACGTGTGGCTTGATCTCCAGCCTGATGGAGTACGTAGGAACGCCCGGGCATCTCAACTCGGGTCCAGCCTCAGGGATCGTTAAGTCCCGCCCCTCCTCGTCGCCGGCCGTCTGGCCTGACTTCGGGTAGAGTGGTGCAGTTGTGATATTCTCCCCGATTCAGCTCGGGATGCCCCATCACAAGGATGGGAAGCGACAGTTTCCTCGTCAGAGAGGTGCTGTCTAAGAATTGAGGTGACTCACGGCCAGATTAGTGCATCCGCCTAATACGTTTTCCCCACGGTGGCGCAATTTTGAGAGCGTTGGATTCTGTCCGAACAAATCGTCACTTCGCCCCACGCTTCGCATGCCCTGTTGATCTGGATTTTCCACCCTTGTGTCTGAAGGAACCCCAAAGCGGTATTCATGATGACATGTGGTCCGCCTCCTGCAATATGAATGATGGCCTTTTTCGGTCCGTCTATTGCAGTTGTTATGGTCGATCCACTGTCCGCCTACCGTCTTGGGCATTTCCTGGAAGGCCGACCGTTGTGGATGTCCGGATTCGGGACACGCGATTCACCCTTTCTCATTTCCCTATGTTCGGATAAAATCTCAACGCCCCTAGCGTTGTCCCGCTCGTGTGTTGGAACAAGTTGGGGGATGATACATTGATTAGGTCTGAGGTCTCCTTTCCTAGGAATGACCTCCCTCTTTTCTCCAGAAATCCAGGCCCAATTATGGATGCCTGATGCTTGGTTAACACTCCCGCAAGACAACGAATTGTGGTTGAGCATATTAAACCAAAAGATGCAGATAAATATATTGATTCATACAGATGGATCAAAGTAGCGGAAGAAAATGTTTTGGGAATGGCAAAACAAAGCCCTTAGGGATTAGCGTGCTGAATGAGTCTTTCTAATGCCGCTACCCTTTGGCTGGTGGCCTCCAGAGCTGCTTCTCGCTCTCTGCGTGCCCTCTCTTCGTCGGCGGTCGCAGCACGCAGTTCGTCGATTCTGGCCTGTGCACGCTCCCGCTCGACTTGAATTGTGACCATCTGTTGGCCCGCCTCCGTCAGCTGTACTTGGGCGTCAACCAGCTGAGCTGCTAGTTGCTCCACAAGCTCGGTACACGTCGCGACGAAGGCCTCCTTCTCTGCCGCCTGCCCTTCGAGGCGCCGGACTTCCTGCTCCGCCGCGAGGAGCGCCCGCGTGCTCTCCGACATGTCCCGACTTTGTGTGACGTCGGCACGCCGGCAGCTCTCACGCATCTTTTCGGCCATGAAATCACGGACCGTCAGATGGAGGCGTTGAGCATCAGCTCCCCCGGCACACAGGAAGCGCAGCCAGGTTTGAAGTGATCCCATGCGCCCCAGCCACTCCGACGGGTCTCGCTTGAGGAAGCGCTGGATGCACTTCCACCCCCTGCGGCACGTTATCCGGCTCTCCTCGACCGTCTCCGCGTCCGAGTCGTCCATCTCCTCGGGATCGGCAGGCCGGTAGGCAGGGAAGGCAGCCAGCAGGTCTGCTGCAGGGTCCGCCCCTGGGAGGTCCTCACGAGGGATAGGTTCCCCAACATCCGGGCGACCTTCTTCTCTCTCCCCAGTGGCGCTGACACCCTCGTCAGCCCCCAACCTCTCTCCGATGTCAGCACCGCCGATGTCCGGAGCCCCTTGATCAGCAGTTGGTGGGGCCGGCTCGGTTTGGGAAGTCTGTTCCGGAGCAGGCGGCATGTCCACCACTGGTCCACTCGTAGATGGCCTGGGTTCGGCAGCCCGATGAGCCTCCAATGTTGAGATCACTGTGCGGGGCATGCCATGGTTAGTCACGGATCGTCAACGGCAAGCACCAACAGTAAAGTAGGGAGACTTACGGGAGTTCGGAGCGTCATCTTCCGCTACCCCGGTCGCCGCAGGAACAGTTGCAGCAGGGGACCCTTCCACGCTTGTCAGTTCGATGATGGGTGTCTGCCCCCCGCCTTGTCCTGCTGGCGCCCCTCCTACTCCCGCTGAGGATGCCTGACCAACATCTGTGCGCTCCTGAGAAAGATGGAGAAATGGGTTAGAAGCTGCATAAGAGAGTGGATGAAGCAGATTGAGTAGGGATAGAAGCGGACCTCGAGGAGCTCAGTGACATCAACGTTGTCAGAGCCGGCCACCTCGCCGCTCTCCCGTGGGCTCCCCTGATGGGATCTTCCCTCGGAGCCTTCATCCTCCCCCATTTCCTCCTCTTCTTCGGAGTCGTTGCTACTGTCGTCTTCTTCCGGCGGCATCTGTTCCGGAGCGGGCTCGAGACCGAGCATCACCTTCACCAGAAGGGATGGCTCCGCGCGCTGACCACGTTGGCGCGCGTACTCGTCCATGGCCGTCAGATACGCATACTGCCGGTTGAAGTCCACCCTGTCGGCAATGTGGAGGCGCCCGACCTCTGGCAGATGGATTCCTTCTCTGAGAATCTTTCGCCAGATGGCGTCGGTCCCCAGTGACTGCCGCAGGGTCATCCAGGCCGACCACAGCGCCGGGAAGACTGCATCGTGGGAGGGTTCGAGCAGACGTCTCACCTGCTTCCCGGGCCGCTCTTCGACCGCCGCATGTGCCCCCTCTCTGGGCGCCGAGGTCGTAGCGGCAGCCTGCGATGTGCCCGCCGCCGAAGTCCCTGCCCGCGCCGGCTCCGCTGCTTGGCGCGCCTCCGTTCTCCCCCGTGTGGCGGCGCCCCGCCTCCTTCCTTGACGCCCGGTCTCCGCACGGGTAACCTCGAGCCGCCGAACTAGCTTCCGCAAAAGCCCCTCAGGGTACGCGATGGCCCAGTGTTCGGCGTACTCGGTTGCCAAGCCTGCGTCAACTCCGGTAGGAGGGAGAGTGATGACGTCGCCAGAGCCGAAAGCGGCAAACATCAGCCACATCTGGCGAAGGACGCCAGGGTTCGTATCGTCCCGGACAGCAGTGAATACCCTCTTCGGCATCCGTTGAAGGCACCCGAACTGCCTGGCGAACCGGGTCGGCACGTAAGGCTCGCAGATCACCTTCCCGTCGATCCGAGCCACGAGCACCCCGCCCCGCATGTTCAGGAAGTATTCATGCTGCTCCAGCGGACCCTGCCCATTGTCGATCATCTGGCCGACGGGAGTGGGGAACGGACTGAAGTTGAAGTTGGCATGATTGCCAATCCGGATCCGCACGCCCTCCTCACTTAGGGTCATCGGAGCGACCCCCGCGATGTTCAGCAGGGAGGGTCGCAGGCCGTTGCCCGGAGGAATGATGGCGTTCGGAAACGTGTACCCACCGAGGTGAGCAGCCACCCAGCCGTGGAAGAACTGAAAGGGCCCACAGATCCTTCGTGGCGACCCCCCTCGTGAGATGCGTCCCAGGATGGCATACAGCCTCGCCAGCACTGGGACCCCGAGGTTGTATCTCTTGTTGGCGGCCATAGCGCCCGCCACCGCCAGTGTCGCCGGGCGAACGCCCATTCTCGCGTCCCGCACTGGCAGGAGCCACCCACTCAGAAAGGCGGCCAGGAACGCCGCGTACCGGACATTTGGGTCCCGGGCCTCGATGATGCGGTACCCCCATGAGCGGTAATCGCCCGTCTCCAGGACCCGCCAGTACGACCCGTTCCGGCTCCTCTGAGCTGCGGTCGGGCACCGCTTCCCCCTGCCTGGCATCTTGACCGCCGGGTCATGCTCCAAGAACTGGCCGAACCATTCCTTGTAGGCTATGTCCTTCTGGAAGTCTTTGATCCCGAGCCGCTGCGTAGCCAGGTCAAGCAGATGCCAGGTCAGGATGGGAGTCCGTGACCTGTCCTCCCAGATGTTCTTCGGTGGCAGGAACTCATCGTATTGGTAGCCCTCCAGCGGGATACCTCCGATGCAGTGGATGTCCCAGAGACTGATGCCGACCTCCCCATGGTGAAGATGGAAGGTGTTGGTATCCGGAGACCATCGGGTGAACAGCTCCGGCCCGAGCTCAGACTGCTGGTAGAAGTGGAACTGCGACGTCCACACCGCCTCGAACAGGCCGATGTACCGCAGCTCCTCTGCGAAGTGATCGCAAGTGTGGCGTACCCAGAACGCCCAGGCCCACTCGCTGGTGAAGTTGCCCCCAGACCGCAAGTCCCAGTCCTTCAGCCAGCCCTTGGTGTCGTCCGTGACGCTCTGGCGATATATGCTCGAGTAGAGGGCTGGAGAATTCTCCGCAGTAGGCTCACCCCCGTCAATGGTTCGCATCCTCGGGTTCAGGACATAGACGTCCAAGTGCCTGGTCTCCCTGGCAGGATGCCCATTGTTGGTGATGTTATAGCGGGAAAGCTCGTCCTCCCGAGCCACCCAGGTCCGCGGCGCATCAATCTCGAACCCTGGCACCAGAACCTCATCTAGGATGCCGAAGTTCCAGAGCGGCAGGTTGTCCGACAGTGGATATGTCTTCTGGGCCGGAGTCAGTAAGTCGAACAAGGATTGATTGTTGGAAACAATCTCCTTGGCTCCGTAAACCTCCTCGTTCGTCGCCATCTCAGCCCTGCGAGTGGCGGCATCCCCCTCATTTCCTCTGTGCGCGGCCATCTCAGAAGTTTCGGGAGTCGTGCGGGTTAAGGGATGAAGCGTGCGGGATCGGAAGAGGCTGGTAGAGAAGTTTGAAGGTTGGCGCGCAATCCAAGTGGGCGGCGCGCAATTGGGAAGACTGTCGCGCAAAGTTCCGGGTTTTCGTGCAAAGACAGGCGGAATCCGGACGGTTTTGCGCGACGAGCGGGCGAATTCCGCGCCGGAAAAGGCAATTTCGCGCACGAGAGCAGAGATGCTTATCGCGCGGAAGGCCAGTGTACGGCACGGAGGGACCCAGTGCCCCTATTTATAGGCGAGGCCGGGGTCCGCGCTGCGCGGAAAGCGCTTTGCGCGACCGCAGCGGCAAATTTCGCGACCGGCGCCCCTTTTTGCGCGCCTAAGTCCCGCGCCGCCCAGGACTTCGGCATTCCGGCGTCTCCCTCGGAACCCGATCGTTGCGACCTCTCGCTGATCAGATTCCGAGGGGGGGCTTTTGTAGATGCCGGAAAAGTCCGTTGTTCCCAAACGAAGCTCCGGATGCGGAAAGCGAGGTCATATTCGGAGTCGGAAGAATGTTTCGGAGGGCCCAGAGGCCTTGCGCGGAATTTCAGAGGTCTGCGCGCAAAGATGATGTTCCGCACGCAAAACCCCCGGGATGCGCGCAACTCCCTTGCGCGCCGTGCCCGATTCCGCGCCCGCGAGGAGAATTCCGCGCTCGCGCCTTGGATTCCGCGCCCGGGGTTGCCTATAAATACTAGGCGACCCCCAACGTTTAAAAGGTTGCTGGAAGTCGAACGGTCTCCCGCGCGCGCAATTCAACCCCTTCCGCGCGCAATGCCGATCTTCAGGTAACCTCCTTTCTTTCGCGCAATAGAGCCTTGGGGTCCGCCTTCGCGCGCAATCCCCTTGGCTCATTTCCTTTGAATAAATTTCAACCCGAAGGCCTTTGCGCGCAAAAGAAGCCTCTTGCGCGCAATTGCCCCCCGGGTGCGCGCAATCCAACCCGATTGCGCGCACCCCCCATTTTCAAAGTGGCCATTCGTTAGAGAATGAGCCGTTGCCCCCGCGCGCTACCCGAAGCCCAGTGCGCGCAATCCCAATCATCCGCGCGCAAAGCGCTGGCCCAATTGCGCGCCAGCCCGCCATTTTGCGTGCCGACCCGCGGTTTTGCGCGCAAAGCTCCTCTTTTGCGCGCAATCCGCCAGGGTCGCCTCCCTTGACCCCCTTTGGGTACCCGCCTGCGTGGCGCCCGATGGTCTTCATCGCAGGTGCCCGCACCGTGCGCTGTCTTCCCGTGCAGCCTTCCAGGCTCGTGCGAAGTGACACGGACCCGTCGGCGGCAATCATTCGTCCAGCATGACGTTAAACTGCATATTCGTCCAGCATGACGCTAAACTGCACCACGTCCTGCACGACGTTAAACTGTATACGTCCAGGCTGCACGACGTTAAACTGCCTAGCCCCCATCGTCCGCGCTGCAAGACGTTAAACTGCCAAGTGTTTCGTCCTCAACACACGACGCTAAACTGTACTTCGTCCGGCAAGACGTTAAACCGTCCGCTTCGTCCTCAACACACGACGTTAAACTGTATTTCGTCCGGCAAGACGTTAAACCGTCCGCATCATTCGATCCCGTGCTTCGCACGCAGGGTCTCCCCCGGTTTGGACGTGGCCCCCACCCGCTCGTCTCTGCAGGGATGTCGGGATTGTCCCCCTTTTGGGAAAATTTAATGGGAGTGGCTTTTCCCTACGGGGGCAGGGTATTACAAACCCCTAGTTTCTCGTGGGAGGCTGCACATGTGTATCTCCATTACGCCTCCCCACTGCCGAAGCCAGTAGAGGGTGTGACTGGGATCGAGGTGTCTTCTGCTTTCGGTCCAAGTCCCTTCCAACTGAGTTTTGCCGCATCCGGGCTGCCTCAAGTGCGTAAGTCCTGACAGAATGAACTACGTGGACTTTGATCCCTGTCTTCTATACAGGGTACGTAGGAAGCCTCCCTGAGGTCCAAGCCCGCCACCTGGTCGTCCCGGTCGTATTTACGTCGGTTCGTCCATCAGTGGACCCCTCCAGGGTTCACGCTTGCGTCGATTCACCTATGAATCCGCCCCTGTGGGAGACTGCCCGTGTGTATCTCCACTGTGCCTCCCCACAGCCCCTTTTTCCATTTCTCTTTTTATCGTCCAGCATGACGTGAAACTGTGATCCACCCGGCCGTTCCATCCCCCTCTGTGCGAGGTGGTTCGGTTCAATCCTCCGCCCGGCGGCCTAGACCTCTTCGTGAGTCGGCTTGCCGACGTCCAGCATGACGTTAAACTGTATACCCGAACTACGTTGACTTTGATCCGTGCTAACGCGCGGTACGTAGGAAGCCTCTACGGGGTCCAAGCTCTTCACTCCATCATCCATCCTGATCCTTACCCGGGCCGCCACATCCCGGTGGGGTCATGCCACTTCACTCCACTCCACATCATTTGGGAAGCCGCCCATGTGCTGGCCCCAGTGTCGGAGGTTCCCCGCAAGGGGTTCTGTCATCTGATCCACTTTTCGTGTTGATCGGTCCGATGCCGTCCCCGCTGGACGTTAAACTCGCGGCATACCCCGTGTTAAACATGGGAAGCTGAGGAAAACCTCAGGTGACACAGTTCCCCGCACCTAGTACGGGATGCCTCAGGCCATCATGCCTTCGAGAAGCCCTATTAGGGACGGAAGACAGACGTGCAGAGCCGCAGTGCTACGACACGCCCCCAGCACCCAGAGCCACCCGGCCTTCTCACCGCAGGTTGCTGCCCCGCCCAGACTCCTTGGAGCGTCCGGGCGGAAGCAGCGTAATTAACCGGTGTCCATGAAGATATGGCGCCGGGAACGAGATTCACGAACATTCTTAAGTCTATGAGGGAGACCCGGATTAGGCGACGAGTTCCAAGGAGACGTCCAAGGAAGGAGGAGCCGACATCCCATCATCCCGGTTTCGATCAAGGAGCTGACGCCCCTGAATAAGGGATGAATGCCGCCCGCCCTTGGAAAGCGGGACTGCGGGACCACAAGCCGCGCGCCCATCCCCTCGGGTTGACGGGTGCACGCGCGAACGCGTCCTGGCGGAACAGCGTAACCCGACGCACATCCGCACCGAAACAAGTCCCAACCACACAAAATGAGAAAAACACCAATTTATAGAGTGGTGGGGAGGATAGGTTCAAAGTGGTTTCAAGTGTGAATGGGGAATTTCAGCCAAATATTTTAGTCCAACTTCTGCCGCCCATTTGACCACAAAGACGCATGAATCAGCTATCCTTCAAGAAGGTTGATTCACGGGAAAATTAGTCATGTATCTCCTCTCAAAATTTGGCCTTGATCAAAGAAAGGATGAAGACAGTGTGGTCCAAATACAAAACCCATGTCCATTTTGTCGAGTCCATCCCACTATAGATTTCATGGCCCATTTAATCCATCCAAATGCACTCCTTATCTCTAATGCCCTTAATAAAAGTTGTCGAAAATTACATTATGAAGGATTTAAAAAAATATTAATTTAAAATAATAAATATTAAAAGATTTATCTTCAAAATACTACAGTACATTTTGAAAGGGTAAAACTGGAATTTTCATCAAATTTTCAAATGAATGATCTAATCCTAAATATTTCAAAAATGAATATATTTAGCACAATTTGAGGAAATTATATAATTTATTATCAATAAAATATCCAAAAAATTATTGTTTTATCATCTTCCCCACACTTACCCTTTCGCACTCCTGGGCAAAACCTCATATCAAGAAAACATCAATATCAAATCAAAACCAATTTTAATACACATATCCTTGAGATACACCAATTACACACCAAGAAACAAAATATATCATTACTCATAATAAAATATTATTTAATGTTATTAATTTATATAATTCAATATATTTCCACTTCATTTATCCTCCCATGAAAAAAACACTTACCTCACTAGAATTTTCTCTTACCACACAAATATCAATTTTTTCTTGCAATGTATTTCTCATCCAAACTCATACAAGGGACACCATAAGCTTGATAAATTCCTAAATCACTACAAGATTTGAGTTAAGGACATATGTTTATCATGAGGACTTTTCAGGGTTGTTATGTGGCTCTCGGTTGGTAGGATTTAGTTGTAAAAATTATAAGGCTGAATGAGGAGGGCTTGACTCTTTTTGAAGAAAAATTGCATTAGTCTAATTTTCACTTAAATATGGTCTCAATGTCAATCCCCATAGTATCAATTCATATATATCATCATGAAAAGTCATGGAAAGTTTACACTATTAATCATTTCAGCATAAAAAATATCAATCTTCTCAAACACGATTTTCTTGAAAGCTCGAGATATGCACATATTTCTACCTCAATTAGAAGCTCCAGAAAAGGCACTCCTTCACTTATCATGAATTCTCAAGAAAAGGAACAACTTTCAATAAAATGTTTTTCTTCAGCAGTAAACACATCTCTTCAGAATTTAATTTTCCACCCAATGTATCACAGAATGTGGTATCACAACTGAAGATCGCTTCCCCCACACTTAAGATCAACTAGATTATGTAATTTCACTTCAAGAGTTGGTTGGATAGGGAAAATTGGCTTGTAATGTGGCTAAACTAACATGTTTTAATGTCTTCTAAGGGATAAAAGGATTAAATGTTCAAGTTAGGCCATAATAAAAAGGGATACTTTGAAATAGGGGCTTTAATACCAAACAAATGCCTCAATCATTTAAACATAAGTACCTCAAACCCTCAAGTTTTGACAGGAATAAATCAAATTCTGGTTAAATCAAGCATGGTTTGGTTCTATCAATAATTTAGGTGAATGTAAAGAATATGAAAATAACTGTTTATAAGCCTCACAGGAAAGTGGTTTCAAATATAAATATAGTGAGATGTGGCATGTGATTCAAAATTCAGTGTAATTTTCATGAAATTACTAAACATTTAAAATTGAAACAAAGTCATTTCAATATTCATTTAAGCCTAGTATCGAGGGATAAATTTATTCACTTATTGATATTGATTTAAAAATGGTTTTTGAGAATAATTTAAGCTCAAAAGTTTCAAATACACATAGAAAATTGAAAAATAAACAAACAAAATTTGAAAAATACACTATTTTTTTGTCTTTTAACAGGAAAACAATTGAAATTAATAAAAAAAAAGATTCCCTCCACAACACCTAAAATATTTAATTGTCCCCAATGTGAAACCATGAGATGATATATGCACATGAAAGGTATAATTTTAAATAGGATAAAGAATAACAAAGTTAAATGGTTTGGAACAGCCTGATGTTCTCAAGTGATGATGGGGTCGTGCAATGTGATAAAATCCACTGCATCTGTAGGAAGTCCATCAATGTATCTCTTCAAATATTGCCCATTGACTGTAAATCTCCATCCCGTTTCCTCTTTTGTGATCTCCACTGCACCATAAGGAAAACCATTAGTTACAACATAAGGACCTAACCATCTGGAACATAACTTACCATGCATCAGCTTCAGTCGTGAACTGTAGAGAAGGGCTTTCTCTCTAACTTGAAACTCCTTTTATTGGATCATTCTATCATGAGTTGCTTTTGATTTTTTCCTTGTAGAGCCTTGAGTTCTCATATAAAGACAATCTGATCTCCTCAAGCTCTTGAATTTGCCGCTTCTTTTGGATTCTAGCTTGGGAAAAATCCAAGTTTCATTTCTTTATAACCTAATAAGCTCAACTCTCAACCTCCATGGGGAGATGACATGCTTTACCAAAAACAATCTGAAATGGGGACATACCAATGGGTGTCTTGTATGCTATACTATAAGCCCACAATGAATCATCGAAGCACTTGCAACACTCTTTCATATTTGGATGGATAGTTTTCTCCAAAATTTGTTTCAATTCCCTATTTGAAACCTCAGCCTGACCATTTGTTTGAGGGTGGTATGGTGTTGATGTTTTTTGTGTCACCCCATACTTTCGAAGAAGGGAAGAAAAATTCCTATTGTAGAAGTGTGTCCCTTGGTCACTGATGACGGCCTTCAGTACTCCAAACCTGCAAAAATCTATGCTTTGAAAAAGTCCACAACAACATGAGAATCATCAGTCTTGGTGGCCTTTACCTCCACCCATTTACTCATGTAATCAATAGAAACAAAAATATATAAAAATAACCAAATTAACTCAGAAAAGTACCAATAAAATAAATGCCCCATACATCAAAAATCTCACAGAATAGTATGGGTTGTTGGGGAATCTCATGTATCCTTGAAATGATCCCAGTGTGTTGTAATCGAGAGCATGACTTACAAAACACATGGTTATCCTGGAATAATCTAGGACAATATAATCCAGTGTCCAAAACATTCATACCTGTCCGTTGGGGTCCAAAGAATCCACCACAAGCAAGTGTATGACAAAAATGTAAAACAGACTCCAACTCATGATCATGAACACACCTCCTAATAACATGATCACTACACATGCGCCAGAGGTATGGATCATCCCAAACATAATATTGAGAATCACTTTTTAATTTTTTGACTTGATGTTTCATTAAAGTTTTAGGTATTTTAGAGGAAACAAGGTAGTTAAATAAATCTGCATACCAAGGATGCATACCTGAGATGGAATAAAGATGCTCATTGGGGAAAGTGTTCTAAAGTGGTACCTGGTCCAAGGTGCCATCCTCTAGTGTGTGAGTAAGCCTACTCATGTGGTCCGCCACCATGCTTTCTAACCCCCTTTTGTCCTTTATCTTAATATCAAATTCCTTAAGAAGGAGCATCCATCGGATCAGCCTGGGATTTGCATATGGCTTCTTCAAGAGGTACTTTAGAGCTCGAAGGTCAGAGAAAATGACTACTTTAGAGCCGAATAAATATGAACAGAATTTATCTAATGAAAATATGACACCAAGAAACTTTATTTCCATGGTTTTGTAGTTTTATTGGGCTGAATCTAGTGTCCTCAATTCATAGGCGATC
Organism: Viscum album; assembly: GCA_963277665.1. Classification (NCBI taxonomy): domain Eukaryota; kingdom Viridiplantae; phylum Streptophyta; class Magnoliopsida; order Santalales; family Viscaceae; genus Viscum; species Viscum album. The sequence continues at coordinate 180,021,860 of OY728140.1, forward strand.
ACATGTGAACGTCCATCCACCCTATGAGATAAGACAACTCCAACCGCAAAGTTGGAGACGTCACACATAAACTAAAAAGGAATATCTCACCATGGAGTCTGCATGATAGTTGAAGTGGTTAGACAATTCTTTAAATCATCAAAGGATGTCCTACAAGAATCATCAAACACAAAATCAGAATCCTTTTGAAGTAATCGCAACATTAGAAAAGCAGTCTTACTAAAATATTTGATGAAGCACTAATAAAATCCTGAATGACCTAGGAATGATCTAAGATCTCGTACACATGAAGGATATGGTAAGGATGAAATAATGTCTATATTAGATATATCAACCTCTATCCATTGTTTTGACACTACATGCCCTAAGACAATGCCATGCTCTACCATGAAATGCCACTTTTCAAAGTTTAGGACAAGATTTTTCTCAATACAATGATTCAACACCTTTCCCAAACTACATAGACATTCATCAAATGAAAACCCATACACTGCAAATTAATCCATAAAAACCTCCATGCAGGTCTCAATAAAATCAGAAACAATACACACCATATATCTCGGGAAGGTACCTAGGGCGTTGCAAAGTCAAAATGGAATCCTTTGGTAGGAAAACGTGCCAATGGGACAAGTGAATGTAGTCTTATACTAATACTCCAGAGCTATAAGAACCTGAAAATATCCAGAAAATCCATCCATGTAACAATAGTGTGTCTTCCCAGCTAGTCTATCAAGCATCTGATCAATATATGGAAGGGAGAAATGGTCTTTGCGAGTGGAATGATTTAGTTTCCTATAATCAATACTCACACGCCAACTGTTTTGCACCCTCATTATAACTAACTCATCTTTCTCATTTTTAACGATAGTAACACCACTTTTCTTAGGCACAACCTAAATAGGACATACACATTGAAAATATGAAATGGTATAGATTATGCCTGCCTCGAGAAAATTTTCAACCTCTTTTTTAACAACCTCCAAAAGGGTTGGATTGAGTCTCCTTTGCGGTTTCCTCACTGGTTTAGCCCCATCCTCTAAAATAATCATAGGCATGAAAATGGAGGGGCTAATACCTGATATTTTAGCAAAGTTCCACCTGATTTCCATGATGTTCTCCCTCAAAATATTCAAATGTTTTTCTTCATGTTCAAAAGGGATATTGTTAGAAATGATAACAGGTAATTTGTCACCACTTAACAATTATTCGTATATGAGATTTGGTGGAAATGGCTTGAGTTATAGTGTAGGGGGTGGTGTATGGATGGTGACATAGAAGGAACTGAAATATTTTAACAAAAGGAATCAGTATCAGAATAGAAATCATCACAATCAGAGAATAAAACATCAAATCCATCAGAATACTCAACAACCATGTCATAATTAGAGTACACATGATCAAAATCAGAATATAATTCCATTTCAAAATCAAATCATGGAGATTATTGTTCCTTAGAAACGGGTGTGGAAGTTCTCTTAAACATTAAATCAGAACTAATACTCATAATCTCACTAAGAATAATACAATAAAATTCCATGAGGTGTTTACTTGGTGGTTCAAAATGGGAGATAACAAATGCCGAATGATCCTCTGAGGTGTACTTCATGGAATCTATGACATTAAATATCACAACATCATCCCCAAATTAAATGGAAAGTGTACCCTCATTGAAATTTATGATAGTTTTTTCAGTTTTGAGGAAGGTTCTACCTAAGATAATGGGGGAATGAGAACTTACCTGATCATCCTCCATGTTAAGCATGTAGAAATATGCTGGAAAGATCATGTCTCTTACACAGACAAGTACATCCTCAAGAACTCCTGCTGGATATTCCGTAGCTCTATTCGCCAACTGCACCACTACCCTCGCATTTTTTAGCTCACCAACCTGCAAAAAAGAGAATATAGAGTGAGACATCACACCTATGGAAGCTCCTAAATCAAAAAGAGCATCAGAAAAGTGTAACTCCTCTATGGAGCACGAAATTGTGAATGTCCTGGGATCCTTGCACTTTTTCGGCATAGCTAGAGTTGGTGTAATCAGTGATGGCACATTCCTTCCAACATTTATCCTTTAATTTCCCTTGAGCCCTCTTCTATTAGTTCAATGTTCTTATAAAAATTTTGCATACCTTGGGATTTTCTTTATGGATTCAATTAAAGGGATGTTGATCTCAACATGCTTGAATGTATCCAAAACTTCTATTTGCATTGCCTCATCATCCATCTTCTTGGCTTCTACAACTCTATTTGGAAATGGAAGGGGTTTGTGAGGAAATTCATCTATCTTTTTTTTACCCTTATCTTTCTCCTTGGATTGCTAATCAGTTGATATGGAATGCGGATTTTCCAGATTTGAGCTGAATTCAGGTGGAATGGTAGGTGGAGAAGCATCAGTTGTTTGTTTCCTACTTATCAATGTGATGGCACTAAAATTCCCCATGGGATTTGGAGTAGGTTGGGATGGTATATTTCCAGAAATCTTACTTACCAGTTCATGGAGGGCAGTGGAAATCTGGCTCATTTGTGTCTTCAACTCCCTCAGCTACGAACCATGACTCTTCAGCTCATTCTGTTGATTAAGAACAATTTTTTTCGAAAGATCATCATTATTAGATTCTAACATTGATGGGTTATTTCCTTGTTGTTGGCTTGTTGATGCTTTGGATTCAAATCTCCTCTGGGGTTGTTGGAAACCCTGCTAGTAAGATGGAGGCAGCTGGAATATTTGTTGAAAGGGTGACCTTTGTTATTTTCCAAAGCCATACCTCATGCCAGATTGATCCTTCCACCCATGTTTGTATGTTGGTGTAAATGAATCAAGATTCTTTTGGGGATATGGTTGTGGCTGCTGATTAGGTCTCCCAGGAAACACTGCTGCACAATCTTCTGTTTCTTGTAGTTGGGGGCAACGGTCAGTTGGGTGGCTTGTCTCAGTGGAAATTCCACAAGGCCTTGAAGATGGGGGTAGGGATGTCTTTTGAGCCGAATGAAATCTGTCTCACCATAGTTGTGAATTCTTCTAAAATGGTATCAATCAAATGACTCTCAAGAGAAGAAGGACTAACCTGATGTACTCCAATAACATGTGGTGTACCTTGATCACTAAATTGTAGGGAGTTTTGCACCATTTTTTCAATAAATACACGTGTAGCTACTGGTGTCTTTCCCACCAATGCTCCTCCCCACATTTCATCCACCGTGCTTCTCTCCATAGGTAAGAGTCCTTTATAGATGTACTGAATGAGGAGTTTCTCACTAATTTGGTGATGTGGAAAGCTTACACACAACTTCTTGAATCGCTCCCAGTACTCATACATTGACTCCCCTTGTGCTTGCTGGAACCCTGAGATCTCTTTACGAATGGAAGTGGTCCTCAATGCTGGAAAAAATCTCTTTAAGAGAAGACGTTTCAAATTGTTCCAACATGTTACATCTTCAGGTTGTAAATAGTACATCCAATACATTGCAGCTCTATCAAGTGAAAATGGGAATTCCCTTAATTTTATTTGATCTTCAAAGATATTTATAGGTTTTAGGGTTGAGAAAACCACATTAAATTTATTTAAATGTTTATTGGGATCCTCACCAGAGAGGCCACGACTCTTTGGAAGTAAGTGAATAAACCTAGATTTTAGTTTAAAATCTGATTCGAGATTTGGGTATGCAATACAATTTGGTTGATAATTAATATCAAGTGCCTCAAATTCTCTAATGGTTCTATTTAGCACATTGTTCTTATTTCCAGCCATTGGTTCTTCTATTATGTTTGAACTTGAATTACTTACAATTTCATTGTTTCTAGAAGAGAGGAATTCACCAACTGGTTGAATATTGAATCTTCCCGTAGAGTCAGACTATCTATTTCGTGCTCGAAGGCTACGTTCAATCTCATGGGAATAATCTAAGAGATCCTCGGGACAAGTTTGTGTCATAAATCAAAAAATGAAATTAGGAAAAGTGGACCATAAGAAACATTAGACGTTTGAGTTGATTGTTTTAAAAGAAAATAAGAGGATGAAAAAAATTGAAAAATTGAGAAAGGTGACAGATGAAAGAGAGAGGTGAAGAAAATAATAAAATAAAAAATAAAAGAAATACCTCTAAATGGATGAATAAATTAAATGGATCCCTATAAATGGTGCCAATTTGGAATATCTCTATCATGGGTGACCTCAAATGATTGGTGTGATTTTAGGGTACTTAGGTGCAGCAGAGTGGCTGACCATGGTCGTCTCTCAAAGGATGAAGTGAATTAAAACAACTTTTAGAGGTATTCTAAAAAAAATAAAAGAGAATGAATAAAATACTTGAATATATGGGAATTGTTTATAGTTTATAAATCTAGAAGAAGTTTTATGGAAGAATATTGTATTTTTTTTAGTTTTGAAATAAATTTCGATTAAAATGACACAACAAGAAGATTTTTTTAAACAATATTTAAAAGATGTAATCGATATAACTCAACCTATTAATTTAATTATTAATCATTGTCATTTAAATTAACATCCAGTTAATTATGATCCCCTAATTTGTTAACCCTCAAACCCTATGGGAGTTAACTTAACCACAATGATGAAATGAATTAAACCCTAGGCTAGTTTCGGAACATGAAATCGTAGAACCCTACTTTGATTAATGTTCTAAGTCTAGAATATAGTCAGTGGTAAATTAGGGTAAAAATCCCATATGGAAATTATGATTAATAGAGTTTATGGATCATATATGAACTCTATAAATTTATTCATTGTGACTTGGATTCACAGATTAAGTTTGCGCTCACATAATTTACACAAAATCTCGACTTCATGTGTTTATGTGTAAATTGTACAATTTCTTGCTTAATTTCATTTAAATTAAAAATAAATTAATAGACCATATTATTATAATTATATTATCTCATTTATTCAAAATAAATGAATTAAGTAGGTGATAATTAGATCGATTACATAAAAAAACTACTCTTCCATGAGTGGTGTAGTCATCGTAGAAATGTTTTGCATTCGCAACAGTTTAGAAAGGGTGTAACCGAATCATGTTTCCACTCATGATTTCTTACCCAAATAGGAAGATTAATGGAAGAATAAAATTGAAAATAACCGAAAAAATGGAATACACACTAAGAGTTTATTGAAAGAAGAAAAGCATTACAACATGAAGAAGAAGAAAGAGAAGATGAAGGATTGATGAGAGGATCCTTTCTTCAAAATCTACCCCTCTTACAATGGTTGTAAAATAGGATTTAAACCTCTTATCTTCGGCTTTCAGCTCCCCAATTCACGTCCCAACCCCACCAAATGAGAAAAACACCAATTTATTGAGTGGTGGGGAGGCTAGGTTCAAAGTGGTTTCAAGTGTGAATGGGGAATCTCGACCAAATACTATGCCAAATTGCATCTCCCATTTGACCACAAAAAAACATGAATCAGATGTCATTCCGGAAGGATTATTCACGTGAAAATGAATCTTGTAGATCCTCTCAAAATATGGGCCTAATACAAGCACATATGAAGACGTTATGTCCCAAATATAGAACTCATGTCCATTCTGCCGAGTCTAGCCCACCATTGAATTAATGGCCCATTTACACCATTCAATGCACTCTTTAGCTATAGTGTCCTAAATAAACGTTGTAGAAAATTATGTTATTAAAACTATTAAAAAATATTAAGTTCAAATAATAAATATTAAAATATTTATCTTCAAAATACGAGAGTAAATTTTAAAATGGTAAAACTATAATTTTCATCAAATTTTTAAATGAATGATATAATCCCAAATATTTCATAAATGAATATATTTAGCACAATGTGAAGAAATTATATCATTTATTATTAATTCAATATCAAAAATTAGTGTTTTATTAGTTTGTAACAATGGGTTTCATTGGTTTCATTTATACTTGACGTTATTATTCTAGAATAAATGAATGGATGTTGGGAGGATATTTGCGAAGGGTTTTTCTGAGCTAAATCTCCTGTTATATGTGAATGGATGGGGAGGACATGAGGCCTTTTATAAGTGGTGAAAGAGACAAATTGGGTAACAATGAAAATATTTGAGTTATCTTCATGTTTTAATTGTCCCAAAGAAATAAAAATGAATTACTATAGATCCGTGAATGTTTAATTGTAAACATCTGACCATCCAATAACATTTTGTAAATTTTAGTCATTTTATCATGTAATATTTTAATTTTTTACTTTAATTAAGATAATTTTTCTTATTAATTAGTATAATTAATTTTAATTGAATTCAGTAATATTTTTGGTAAAAACTAATTTGAAATTATTTTCCATTATAAATTATTCATATTTAAAATATGGAATCTATTTTTTAAAATTTTAAACTATGAGTTGGTATAAATAAATTTAAAATTAATTCAAAATATATGATGACATGAAGTGTTTTTAATGTGAAAATGTTGAAATGATTGAAATGTTTTTATATGTAATTTCAATATGAAGTTGGATATAATGACATAATAGGATTAATTAATTCATAATTGATCTAATTATTCTTTAGAAAAAAAAAATTAAATAAATTATTCAAAAATAAGTTTTGAATTAAAATTAAATATTTTTCAATCAATATATAATAATTATGTTTTCCAAAAAAATACCTAAATCCAAAATATGGTTATATAGTTACTCTAAATTAAATAATGATTTTTTATATTTTCCAATTTAAATTCTAAAAGTTTCTAAAATTAATTTCATTACTATTCACATAAGGACATAAAAATTATTTCATTTAGGAAAATAGTAATTTAAAATTTATGAAAACATTACCAAAAGTTATATGTTTCATTAAAAATTAATTTTATTTATATAAAATAACAATGATTCATAATAAAGTTTTCTATACTAATATTAATATGTTTAAATTATATGACCTAACAATCTCAATTAAATAATTATAATATTTTAATGGTGATACATAGAAACATAGTGTTTTGAGTAGCACAATATTTGGTGACATTTTATGTTAGAGAATTAATCTAAGAAATTTAATTTATTTGTAAAAAAATTTAAAAAAAATAAGGGTGTTAGATTCTACCTGACAAAAATTAATTTCATTCACAACATTATTCATTCTAATAAAACCAATAATGTTGATTATACATCACAATATCCTTGAGATCTCATATTTCTTCATCGAAATAGTTTTCTCTCAAAAAATCATTGACATCATAAATGGTGTTTTTAATAAAACACTTTTGTATGATCTTGAATTTAAACCTTTTTTTCCTCAAGTGAAAGATCATTCTTGAGTAGTATGGCCTATGATTTCAGTAAATCTGAATGTTTTGGTATGAAATTACTCTTTAGAAATACATGGAACACATCATGGACTTGCAAGAGCTTTGGTATAAGGGCCATGTTATTTGATTACATCCTTATATGATCTACAATATAAAAGTGACTGATATACATGCAATTACGTTTTCCTTCCTTAGTTACATATCCTTCTTCCATTGGTAAATTCATTGAAACACCTTCTCACAAACTTCAAATTCTAGGACACGCTACTTGTTATCAAAACACCTTTTCTACCGACTTCGATCAACCATGACATGTTTATGAATGGTTCCAACCTTTTATTCTGCTTCGTCAGTGATATAAGGTCTAAATAGATATATTTCACAATATTTATTTCAATCCATTAGAGTTCAAAAATTATTTCTATATAATTATTTATAAGGAGACATATAAATTCATTAGTGATATACATGGTTGTATGAAAACTCAACTATTGGAAGGTGCTAATCCCTGTAACATTTTAAATTTCATGAACAATATATCAAAATTCATTATTGGGTGTGCCCTGTTTTTTAGACTTACCATCTAAATGATGATGATAAAAAATTCAGAAACACATTTTGGTATCATGGTAATGTGGTATAATTCCCCAAAACATTCACATAATGCTCAGATCATGATCAGATACAATGAAATTTGGTACTCTATGCAACCATTCCAATTCCATATTGAATATCAATAAATTCTGATCTATATATAATTATTAACTTATAACATTGAAATTTACTAACATTGTAAGGAGACTTACTTCCACCTATACAGAATTAATCCATTTAAAGGGTTTTGGGAGATCAACAACAAAATACGTAGTGATGTTCCCCCATTTCCATTTCTGTATGGGTATTGGATCCAATATCCCCACCTCTACATTTTTCAGGCATCCTTGAATTTTGGTAATAACACACATCGAGATACAAACTCTATGATATCCCTCTTCATTCACTCTCACAAGAAGTATTCCTCAAAATTTTAATAAATATTTTTACTTAGAGGATTAATAGACAATGAAGAATTATGATCATCCTCTATAAACTACTTATTAAACTCTATCGATGAAAGAACACATACATAGTTTCTAATCATTATCATTCTATCATGATCATGAATAAACTCTGCAATATTTATAAACATATTTTACATTTGTACATTTTTTTCCATGCCTCTTTAATAATCACTTGTATAGAATATTGAACATTCAATTGAGAAATATAATACCTTTCCCAGTCCTTCTGGATTTATAGGTCCATCCTTTTAAAATCAGGAAATAATAGATCTTTTTTCCCTCATCATGGATAATATTTTTTGATCCATTCGACTAAATGCATTGGCCATCGTGTTATCTTTACCTGGGTGTTATTGTATTGAGAAATCATAATCGTTTATCACCTTTAACCATCTTATTGGATGAATGTTATACTCAATATATGGGAATATATATTTCAACATTTTATGATCAGTATATAAATCCCCCTTAAGATAAAATAAATAGAGGGAAGATGGGAGAATGATACAAACCCTAAACTGGACGATTATGAAATGAAAATTTATGACATAGGTCGAAAGGAAGCTTGTGGTCTGGAAGATGATTTCTTTGGCCACAAGGATATCTTTAGTCAATGTGCAAAGAATCCCAATGAGGATTTTCAAAATGATAGATCTAAAAGGAGATTTTGGGAAGCTGTCAAAGGTATGGGGAATGCATCCTTTCTTGAGTGTGAATCGGCCTCTGCTGTAAGAATTATTCATAAAGGGATAATTGTGCATGTCTTGATGAATCAAACTATTGTAGAAGAAAGAATAAAAATGTGTATGTTTTCAATAACTACTCAGGTTATCATACTGAGGGGGGTGAATCCAAGGAAGTTTAATTATCTTTCTACTATGATTACTGATATCTAGGGTTTTGATGAATGAAAGATGATGGCGATGGGTCGTGGGTTTTATCACATTATCTTTCCCTCAGATGAGTATAAACGACATGCCTAGAGTTTTGGTTCCGTACCCATAAAACCTGATTTCCTACGGATTCTTGAATGGGATAGGAATTTTTATCCCAATTCTATTAAGAACACATTTACACCAATATGGATACATATTTTCAATTTGAATTGTTTGTATTGGTATCCTCAAATTCTTTGGGATATTGCCTCATCAGTGGGGAATCCCATCAGGCTGGATAGACAGACTGAAAACCCCAATTTTGGTCACTCTTCCAGAATTCATGTGGAAGTGGATATGTCTTCCACATTAGTGGAGGAGGTGGTGCTAATTTCAAAGGATGACAGGCTCACTCTCAGTATTCTCTAGGAAATAATTCCCAAGTTCTTCTTGAATTGTATATTTTTTGACATGTTTCTTTGGATTGCAATTGGAATATGTTATGCAGCCTATGTAAGATCCGAGGTCATGATGAAGAAAAATGTTGGTGATGTAGGGGAAAGGAAATAACTTCCACTGTATTTGTTCCCTCTTCCTCTAAGGAAATACACAATGGGACTGCCACAGGGGTTGGGGAGAATGGTTGGAATTATATCAATGAAGGGACTATTAATTCTTCTCAGGAGAATACTACTGAATTTAGTAATCACACTTCTGAGACCGCCTTACTGGTCCCTGTTGATGAGACCAATGTGGGGTAGCACCCTTAGCCCGATGATCTTGCTGTTTGAAGAATCGGCTATTGATTCTATGGGCACTCTGCTAGACTCTGAGAAGCATTTTTCTGAGGCGATTGATGCAGGTCAACCCAGTGTTAACACTGATGATTTCAACACAATTGAGACCCATGCATTCTTGCAAGTGGAGAAGGTTGCAAAAATGTTAATCCCTTCCTGTCTTCTTGCTTCCCCAATTGACTCTGTCAATAGGTTTTCCCCGCTCATCAGTGATGAGCCTACTGGAGAGGAGGATGATTCTGCATCGGTTGGACACATGACTGGATCTACTGACAGTGATATAGTCTTCTCTAATAGGGATATGGTAAGGAAAAATGATGGGCCTAGCAGTAGGCTCAGATCAAAAAAATTAAGAATATTTATTGGAATTGTCAAGGGATTGGGGATCCTCTCACGGTCAGGTCCCATAGACATTTCATTATGACAAACAAACCTTTACTAATTGGTGTTGTTGAACCAAGGATGATTTTTGAAACCTAGAGGACATTCAAATGGGAAACTCGGGGTGACTCTTTTGTTGCAAATAATAAAATTGATGGAATCTCTAAAACGTTATGGGGTCTCAAGAATGACAACGTTCCCATTAATTCTATTAAAACATACATGCAATCTATTAATCTCACATGATGCTCTATTAATGCCCCAATTTCTGTGAGTTTTGTGTATGCTTTCAATCTCTACACAAGATGACGTGCTTTGTGGAGAAACATAGTTGATATTTCAGAGAATATGTTTTATAGATGGGTCTTACATGTGGATTTTAATACTTTTTTGAAGCCTGAGGAGAAAACTGTTCATGCCATTTGTCATATCTCAGCTACTGATCTCCCATCTTGTATTGATAAATGTGGTCTCTATGAGGTGCCCCTTTTTGGAGAGGATTTTATATAGATTTGTTACACTATTAATGGGAGGCAGGCAATCAAATTGGACAAATGATTTGTTCATGTTGATTATAGGAATGTGGAAATTGATGTTTTTGGGAGAACCCTTACAAGATTACATTCTGATCATAACCCTATTCTTGTTGATGGTTGTTTTCACTCTTTAAGGGAAGTGCCTCTCCCCATTAAGGTCAATAATGCTTGGCTTGTTATTTCGGGTTGTAGAGAAGTTGTCCTGGAGGATTGGAAAACTGAATTCTTTGGAAACCCCTCTCACATTCTTTGTTGAAAATTAAATTTGGTCACAGAAAGGCTGAAAAAGTGGAGAAAAGAATCATTTGCAACCATTGATAATGACATCAGAGAGGATGAAATTGCACTATCAAAATGCCAACAAGTTAATATGTCATAGGAATTTCCAACATAGGATGAGATTCAGGCTTTATCAAATATGGATAAACTTTTGGATCTAAAGGAAAATTTGGCATGGCATCACTTTAATAATAGATAGTTGAAAGATGGGGATAGAAATTCATGGTTGTTTCACTGCATGAATAGAGAGAAAAGGGCCAAGAGAAGTCTTTAAGTCCTAAATATTAAGGGTAATCTCTTCTCATCTGAGAATTATATTTCCAATGCTGCCATAATCTATTTTGAGAATCCTTATTAAGATCATTATAAGGACTACTCTGATAGAATCATTGAGTGTTTTGGCCCCTTAATTCAGGAAGATCAAAACAGAAAGCTTGTTGACATCCCTAAAACAAAGAGATACATGATGACCTCTTCTCATAAAATATTGAAAATGTTGAAGGCCTTGATGTCTTTATGAATAAAGTTTTCTTGTTTTACTGGGAAATTATACATATTGATGATGCCAATGCTATAAGTGAATTTTTTAGATCATTTTACATGCCTTTTGGTATGAACTAGAATTTTGTTTCTTTGATCCCCAAGAAAGAGAATTCACTTTATATTAAAGATTTCAGAACTTTTACTATTGGTAACACCTGACCAAAGATGATTAGAAAGATCATGACTCATCGGCTGGGATGTATTGCAAAGTAACTTATTTTGACAAATCTGCATGGTTTTGTTCCAGGACGAAAAATTCAGAATTTCCATCTCACTGCTTCTTAGAGAGTCAATGCCATGAAAACACTGGCAAAGGATTGTAACATGGCCCTAAATATTGATATCACTAATGCATTTGACACCATCAGATGGAACATTCTTTTTACCATCCTTAAAATTCATGGGTTTTTACAAAGCTTTTTTGATCTGATTGGATCCATTATTTCAAGCTCCAGACTCTCAATCCTTATTAATGGATCTCCTAGGGGCCTCTTCCAATGATCGATAGGGTTCAGGAAAGGTGATCCTCTCTCCAGGATGATTTTTGTATTTTTAGGGGATTACATAAGCTGGTACCTTATAGATCTTTCAAATTTTGGATGGTATCAGAGGATGAATGTTGGACGGGATTTGTGTGCACCCTCACATCTTTTCTATGCCTATGTCATTTTTCTCTATGGGGAAGTTGATAACAGAAAAATTTCATTGATTAAAATCATTTTTTCACATTATGAGGAGGTTTTTGTATAGGACATTAACTAGAGGAAGTCATCAGTTATGTTTGGTGGAGGACTTTCTTCGTCGAAGAAAAATAGATTTTCCTTGAAACTTGGTGTTAAAAGGGGTGTAATTCCATTTATTTATCTTGGGGTGCCTCTCTTTTGGGGTAGAGTTAAAAGGTGTTATTTAGAAAACATTGATTTGAAAATCACAAACCAATTAGCATGTTGGAAGGGAAAAAATGACACATGCATGGAGGATTTTCTTTGTCAATTCTGTGATTACATCGATGTTCGTCTACTCCTTTTCTTTGTATCGATGGCCTAGAATCCTTATTAAGGCGCTTAATTGTAAAATATGAAAATTTATTTGGACTGGCCCTATTCAAGAGAGAAATATGTTCATTGTTGCATGGAAGGATTGTGTGAAACCAATTCACATGGGTGGACTGGGTGTCAAAGATATAATATTATTCAATGATACCTTGATTAGTAAGCTCACCTGGAATATGATTTCAATGTTAGACGATTCCATGGGATTTCATAAAACTAGTTTCTCTGAGAAGCTACATAATGGGTACTCTAATTATCTCTTTTCATCTGTTTGGCCTGCACTAAAGTGGCCAAAACTGAGTTGATGGCTGGTTCAAAATGGATTGTTTGCAAGAAATCCCCACTAAATTTCTAGACTACTCGCTCGTTGTCTTGGCCCATTTGTGATTTTTTTGTTATCCATCCTCTCCTAAAAGAGATGACTATTGCAGATTTTCAATGCAGCTCATCAAACAGTGACCTGATTCCTAGTCAGATTGGCCTCGAAATGTTGAGGTACTGTTATAGTGATTGTGACATGTTTGTTTGGATGATGAACATGAATGGTATGTTCACCACGAAAGACTATTATATGTCTCTATGTCATGCCTCTTCAGAACCTCCAGTCTGGGTATTAATTTTTCATTACACTTTTATTCCCCCAGCCTCTTCGGTGTTGATTTGGAAGATCTGGAAAGGGAGGCTCCAACTGCAGGCTCTGATGCAGCGAGATGGCATTCAACTGGTTGCGGAATGTGTTTTTTGTGTGGAGGCGGATGAAGCAGCCTCTCATATTTTTGTCCCATGTAGATTTGATTGCATGTTATGGGATTATGTGGAGGGAATTTTTCATTGCTTCTTATACTATGCTTCGGTTGGGGAGCTTACACAATCCATCTTCGAGGCCATGTACAATGAACAATTTCATGTATTTCTTTTGGAAGATGCGGCCAGCATGATATCCTTCTTATGGAAGGCATGAAATGACTTGATAGTCAACAATGTTGTACCCTCAGTTCATGCTGGTGTTCGGGACATTCATCGTGCGGTCTGTACTACTTCTGGGATTCACAATAGAATGATGAGTAATAATGTATCTAATCTTGTGTTGTTGAGAACTATTGGTTTTATTAGCAGGGAAAAAAAAACTGTAACGCCCCGACCCCAGTTGCCCAGAGTCGGTGCATTAATTACATAACATTGGCATGATCACAAGAAAGATCAAATCTCGAAAGACCGATTGGTTTAGTAGCCTTGGAAACACTAGATATAATCATAAAGTTTTACATTACATTTCAAAGTGAAAAACTACTACAACAACAAAGTCTTCATATCCACACTATTAACCCCTCATAATATCCCTGTAAGTCATTCATAATTTACTTCTTCACTAACTGGGAAAAATAAAACATAGAAAAGGGGTGAGCTCAAATGCCCAGTAAGGATAACAATATAGCGGAACATTCATAATAAGCATAAACATTTAAGGCAATGAATTACTAAAACAAAAGCCTTTTAAAATTGAACTTCAACATAGTATGGCAAAAATAAAAATTAAATAATGCCATTTACTTATTCACATGGATATTCTACTAATCGAATAATCACATGCAATATCAATAACCACTTTCATAATGTTGGAATGCATAATGTCAAACATTAATTTCATTGTCTAGGCCTCATCCCAAGACCTAGGGGTTACTTCTAACCGGAACCCAACCCGGAGTGCCTCTAATAACCGGACACCAACCCGGAGTGCCTCTAATAACCGGACACCAACCTGGAGTGCCTCTAATAACCGGACACCAACCCGGAGGGCATACTTTTACCAGTCCCTAACCTGGAGGGCTTACTTTAACCAGTCCCCAACCCGGAGGGCTTACTTTTACCGGTCCCCAACCCGGAACATACTTGTTTAGCACATTCATCTGAAGAAAAGTTTGAAATATAACATAAACATTCGGATTAAAACTAGCATACGAAATGTCAATAGTTTCACCATAAACTATGAATGGTATAAAATAGCACATCCACAGCCAAACATATCACAAAACCTTCAATACAATTAGAAGTTTCGTATTATAATAAATCAACTTCAAATAAGCGTAAAATCCATTAAAGGATGTTGACATAGATGAAATCAAAACACTTTTTAGAGAAATATCTCTTTCTATTTTTGAAATCATTTAAGAGCCATATAAAATAAAACATTTTCTTGAAAATATTCTTGTAAGCTTGTAAGGAAAGCTTTGACGATTTTTATAACGGCGGAAAATAACCGCACCCGCCGTATAAGTAAAAAAAAACATTCTTATCTTAATTCTGTCGAAAAGGTTAAAAAGAACCTTGTTTTGAAAACGACGGAAAGATTCCTTTATAAACCTCTTACAAAAAGTCAAACAAGGGTATAAATGAATTTAACCCATATTCTTGTAAATAATAAATATGTTTTGAAATACATTTTGAAGAAACATGGATGTGGATGATAAAGAAATCCCAGTAGATTATTACGTATAAACAACCTCGGATAATGAAGAGATTGTGAAATAACCCTTACCTTGTACTTTTCCTTGGTTGTGGTAGGTTAACCTCCTCTTCTTCAGGTTCTTCCTTTTGATTTGATCAAAAGGGCTCCTTAGGTTGGCTTTCTGATCAAACTAAGGCCTCTAGGTTGTAGTGAGGGATGTTGGGAGAGTATTTGGGCAGAGTTTGGCCGAACCAAAAGGCTTTGAAGGTGTGAAGAAATGAGAAGTAGGAGTGCCCTTTTATAAGAGGGGTGAGGGGCACCTTTGGAAAAGCTAGAAATATTAATTTATAATAAATTCATATTCGGTTTCTAAAGGCTCCAAAATTGACTATTCAAAGGTTAAGGTGGGGATAGGTCGAAAACAACTCAACCAATAGAATTTAGACAGGTTTGGGTATTTATATTAACCTTATCTTTAAGTATTAACTCTAAGTTAATTAGTTTCACTTTTACAATGTCTCTTTGTATTTTTATATTATATGGTTAATAGACTTACCATATACATATAAGCGACCCCCAAGTGGTCCATTAATGATTAACCTATCATAATATAAGTCTCTTGGCCGAACCTTAGATTTTTAGGAATTTAATATCAATTAATAATATAATATTTGTTTTAAGAACTCTTTTATGTCAATTTTGACACTATTCAATAGTTGATTTTTTTGAAACTCATAACAGATTGATTACTTCAAACAAAGTCAATTAAATCAATCCTAATATATCCTATTATCCTAGAAAATTAGTGTAATTCATTAAAAGTTTCATATTATATTTATTTGGGTATTTATAATATCAATTATGTTAATTTTTTACTATTTTAGTAATTACTGCATCATCATTGTGTCATAAATAAAATAAATTATTTAATGTCTAAAAATTATAAATAAAACATCATTATGTAGGAAATCTTTTTATCTTTCTAATTAATATTTATAATCGAAAATCCAACATGTATAACCCTATGTAAAAATTGTTCTTCTAAAAGATGTAAGCTTATGCCATTTTTATTTTTATTTTAACTTTATTAATATAATGTGTCCCTACCACATACAAGTGGCTCCAAGGGGTCCCCAAATTGACCCAAGGATGCCCATGGTCGGGTATGTGTCCACCAATAAGGTTAGGACACGTTTTAGGGTAATTTTGTATTATTATAATATTATTTTTTAACCCTTATTTACCGGATTTACCCTTTAACCATGGTAAATAAAATATTTACCGCAGTAATTATTCAAAATGTCTAAAAATAAAAGTTACCTATTTACACAATTTGAATATCCTGATTCCAAATATGGAATCCATTTTTCTAAATTCAAAACACAGAAGTGGCAGAAATTAATTTAAAATTAATTCCCGCTGTCAAAACAAAAAGCGTGTTTTTAAGAGATAATAACTATCAAAAGATTGACACTTGTTTATGTTTGGTTTAATTGTAAAATTATGTCCAATGACCAAAATTATATTAAATGGTAAAAATATATTCTAAATATACTTTAAAACCACTCAAATTCATAATTTATCACTATTAATTATTTTGATTAAAAAAGTTGTTTTTAATTAAAATTTAGTAATTTTCACTATTCATCAAAATATGAAAGTTATCCGAAATGTACCAAAATTTCACCTTAGGCTAAATTCGATATTCCGAATCCAAAAATGAAGTCCATTTTCAAATATAAAATATATATAATTTCAAAATTTAGGTATTACTATTCATAACGGCTAGTTTGATCGGTTGTGGTGTGTGTTAAAACTCGACGTTGCGTACAACACACGCTACTGTTTTATTCGAGGAGAAACGTACCGTGGAAGCTTGGGATGTTTCATTCCAAATTTTTTTATGTCTCCATTTAGTCAAAAAGATTAAAATATTTTATTTAAAAAGGCTTCACTATCAAAAGTTGATAAAAGTGCAATACTGAAAATGAATCTGTTCTTGCATTATGACTAAGAAACTCATAATATGGATTCTAAAATTATAAGGATTATATAAAGTTAAAAATGTAGTTAATGCTATTCATGACCTCTTTTAATGGCTTTTTTTTGGTAAGTCATGGTGAAATTGAACTCGGTGTTGCGTGTAGTGCAAGTTATTGAATTATTTTGAAGGAATAACACACTATGAAATCTTGGGGTGTTACATTCTCCCCTCCTTCAATAAATTGCGTCCTCGCAATTTGAAATTGTTCTTCGAAAATAAAAGGTTGAAAATAGATAATATATTTGTGGGAAAACCCACATCGGAAATTGGGTTACTAAAATTTAGTCTTAATATGAGGAAAAGAGAAATGAAAGGGTCACCACCAAATTATGATCTTGATTAGGAGAACATTGGTGGCAATTAGAGACATATAATCGGAGGAAAAACGTAAATATTTATAGGTAGTGATTGAGGTCATCAATCACAAACAAGTGTATAATTGAGGTCCTTAAACTCATCAATCTATGATGATTTGAAGTACCATCGGTTCAACAAAATATAGGGTATTGGGATAACACATTTTTGACGTTTCAAAATATCTTAGTTGAAATCCCTCATCGAAAAATGAATTAACGAGGCCTCTATTTAAAATAAAGAGTCGAAAGTATGAAGATTACCGAAAATAACACATACTAGGGTTCCATGTAAGAAAATATGGATATGGAAGAAAAATCTAACCATCAATTATCTGATGGAGAGTGGTAGAGAACATGGCTATGAAAAGGCCAACAATCCAAAAGCCATAAATTAGTGATGATTTAAGGTACCATCTAGGACAACATTTTTGTTCTAAGTTGCTTTTCTTAATATTGAGGAATTTATTTATGAGATTGTCTAAGATCATAAGAAGATATACTTACTTTATAATTAGAGTTTTATCCATTAATAAATTTCTACCACAAACTCATCTTTCACTCTAAAAGATAATAGAATGTAAAAAAAAAAAAAAATTCTATTTACACTATTCGTATAGGGTTCCAAAATAAACGAATTTACAATTCATCTACAAGATCTTTTAATAAAAACTACATTATTTAATCTAGGACATCTCGTGGGCCAGTGTTAGGTGATACACCCTTGTCGCCCTTCGGTTGCGGGTTCAAGTCTCGCAGCCTCGCCGGACGCGACGGGTTGCCGCCCGACCTCCGGGTTGTCCTTTTATGGCAATCCAAAATAATCCAAACTAGAACTATCCAAAATACTTATATCCATACTCACAGTCCAACATTTATAAGTAAGGTAAACATAATGTAGAACCTTTTTACCCCGTAATAGCATATGAATACCTTCATCATGTATTCTTTTAATACACCGAAACATCCTGAATTACCATATTCCTTATTGATTTCATTCATGCTCCCTTATTCCATATAGAAAGTTGGATATACTTCATTAATCCAAAAATGTTTTAAACCCCAACAATGATGGAATATACAAATCATTAATCAGTTCTAAGGTAGTCAAGAATATCCAATATAATTTATCCAAAACAATCACATATTATTCCAAAATCACTACCTCAGTATCAAAACTATATTATGGTTTATCATTCTCTCAACCATATATTTTCCAAAAATCTAACCTGCTAATGAGTCACTTTTCTTTGTTCCACACAATCTCAAGTCCTTAATGAAATAGTACTGCAGTACAATCCTTATATACTCCATGATTATTGTAACAAGTACATTGTTGATACAACACTCAATTGACATAATCAACATAAGAACTCTAATCATTCCTCTTCATCTGTGGTAGTATCATAACATGATTATTATCCAATAGCATCATTTGCGGCATAGTCTGATGACTAGGACATAGGTTCGCGTAGTGTCCAAACTCCTTGCAAATGAAGCATTGTACATTTGAAACTATTTTCTTACCCTTGCAGTCACGTACTTTGTGCCCTTTTCCTCCACACTTATAACAAACTCCCATTCCTTTCAGGCAAGTTCCAGGGTGATTCTTTCCATAGTTACCACATATGGGAAAATTCTTCTTTTCCCTCTTCCCTTTATCCATCTTTCTCTCTTCCATCCTTTTCTTCTCTTGCTTCCCTTCAAAGCCATAAGACTCAGTAAACTCTTTACTTATCTTATCAACACATGATATTATTTCTTCATATGATGATAATACATGGGAGACTATTTCTCTTATAAATTCTAGCTTAAGACCATGAGAGATATGATCCTTCCTTCTCTTTGAATCATGTGCATTTCTGGAGTTATCATTCCTTCTACTGGGTGCCATTTCTAAACAATGGCATAAACTAGATTAGTTTATGAGTCAAAATACATAATCCCTTACTTATAAAACACTTAACATAAATTGAACTATTTATGGATATAATCCATAATCATAAAAATGTTTTCTTTGAGGAAGTATATACTCATAAACCCTTCATAATGATTTGTAAAGATAATGAGAGTTATCCTAAGCATATCCCCCGGGAGTGTCGTAACCAAGAGTGCAGCAAGGCCCGTTGTCGTGCACCAGTTCCCGTTCGAGTCTAGCTCAAAGCAGTGTTTTCGGGTTTTACCCCTAGGTACATCTGTGCCAGAGCCGCCTCTACCTGCTCGTATCCAGACAGGGATGTATTGCTTGGAAAACTCACAAAATCTCTACAATACCAAAATTCTAGGAAGTTCTTCTATACTAATCCTCAAAGTTCATCTTAGGTCTATGTGCTCTAATCAGAGTTTATCTAAATCTAGCTTCCAAGGTTTGTACTAAACTTCCTCTGATACCAACTGTAACGCCCCGACCCCAGTTGCCCAGAGTCGGTGCATTAATTACATAACATTGGCATGATCACAAGAAAGATCAAATCTCGAAAGACCGATTGGTTTAGTAGCCTTGGAAACACTAGATATAATCATAAAGTTTTACATTACATTTCAAAGTGAAAAACTACTACAACAACAAAGTCTTCATATCCACACTATTAACCCCTCATAATATCCCTGTAAGTCATTCATAATTTACTTCTTCACTACCTGGGAAAAATAAAACATAGAAAAGGGGTGAGCTCAAATGCCCAGTAAGGATAACAATATAGCGGAACATTCATAATAAGCATAAACATTTAAGGCAATGAATTACTAAAACAAAAGCCTTTTAAAATTGAAATTCAACATAGTATGGCAAAAATAAAAATTAAATAATGCCATTTACTTATTCACATGGATATTCTACTAATCGAATAATCACATGCAATATCAATAACCACTTTCATAATGTTGGAATGCATAATGTCAAACATTAATTTCATTGTCTAGGCCTCATCCCAAGACCTAGGGGTTACTTCTAACCGGAACCCAACCCGGAGTGCCTCTAATAACCGGACACCAACCCGGAGTGCCTCTAATAACCGGACACCAACCCATAGTGCCTCTAATAACCGGACACCAACCCGGAGGGCATACTTTTACCAGTCCCTAACCTGGAGGGCTTACTTTAACCAGTCCCCAACCTGGAGGGCTTACTTTTACCGGTCCCCAACCCGTAACATACTTGTTTAGCACATTCATCTGAAGAAAAGATTGAAATATAACATAAACATTCGGATTAAAACTAGCATACGAAATGTCAATAGTTTCACCATAAACTATGAATGGTATAAAATAGCACATCCACAGCCAAACATATCACAAAACCTTCAATACAATTAGAAGTTTTGTATTATAATAAATCAACTTCAAATAAGCGTAAAATCCATTAAAGGATGTTGACATAGATGAAATCAAAACACTTTTTAGAGAAATATCTCTTTCTATTTTTGAAATCATTTAAGAGCCATATAAAATAAAACATTTTCTTGAAAATATTCTTGTAAGCTTGTAAGGAAAGCTTTGACGATTTTTATAATGGCGGAAAATAACCGCACCCGCCGTATAAGTAAAAAAAAACATTCTTATCTTAATTCTGTCGAAAAGGTTAAAAAGGACCTTGTTTTGAAAACGACGGAAAGATTCCTTTATAAACCTCTTACAAAAAGTCAAACAAGGGTATAAATGAATTTAACCCATATTCTTGTAAATAATAAATATGTTTTGAAATACATTTCGAAGAAACATGGATGTGGATGATAAAGAAATCCCAGTAGATTATTACGTATAAACAACCTCGGATAATGAAGAGATTGTGAAATAACCCTTACCTTGTACTTTTCCTTGGTTGTGGTAGGTTAACCTCCTCTTCTTCGGGTTCTTCCTTTTGATTTGATCAAAAGGGCTCCTTAGGTTGGATTTCTGATCAAACTAAGGCCTCTAGGTTGTAGTGAGGGATGTTGGGAGAGTATTTGGGCAGAGTTTGGCCGAACCAAAAGGCTTTGAAGGTGTGAAGAAATGAGAAGGAGGAGTGCCCTTTTATAAGAGGGGTGAGGGGCACCTTTGGAAAAGCTAGAAATATTAATTTATAATAAATTCATATTCGGTTTCTAATGGCTCCAAAATTGACTATTCAAAGGTTAAGGTGGGGATAGGTCGAAAACAACTCAACCAATAGAATTTAGACAGGTTTGGGTATTTATATTAACCTTATCTTTAAGTATTAACTCTAAGTTAATTAGTTTCACTTTTACAATGTCTCTTTGTATTTTTATATTATATGGTTAATAGACTTACCATATACATACAAGCGACCCCCAAGTGGTCCATTAATGATTAACCTATCATAATATAAGTCTCTTGGCCGAACCTTAGATTTTTAGGAATTTAATATCAATTAATAATATAATATTTGTTTTAAGAACTCTTTTATGTCAATTTTGACACTATTCAATAGTTGATTTTTGTGAAACTCATAAAAGATTGATTACTTCGAACAAAGTCAATTAAATCAATCCTAATATATCCTATTATCCTAGAAAATTAGTGTAATTCATTAAAAGTTTCATATTATATTTATTTGGGTATTTATAATATCAATTATGTTAATGTTTTACTATTTTAGTAATTACTGCATCATCATTGTGTCATAAATAAAATAAATTATTTAATGTCTAAAAATTATAAATAAAACATCATTATGTAGGAAATCTTTTTATCTTTCTAATTAATATTTATAATCGAAAATCCAACATGTATAACCCTATGTAAAAATTGTTCTTCTAAAAGATGTAAGCTTATGCCATTTTTATTTTTATTTTAACTTTATTAATATAATGTGTCCCTACCACATACAAGTGGCTCCAAGGGGTCCCCAAATTGACCCAAGGATGCCCATGGTCGGGTATGTGTCCACCAATAAGGTTAGGACACGTTTTAGGGTAATTTTGTATTATTATAATATTATTTTTTAACCCTTATTTACCGGATTTACCCTTTAACCATGGTAAATAAAATATTTACCGCAGTAATTATTCAAAATGTCTAAAAATAAAAGTTACCTATTTACACAATTTGAACATCCTGATTCCAAATATGGAATCCATTTTTCTAAATTCAAAACACAGAAGTGGCAGAAATTAATTTAAAATTAATTCCCGCTGTCAAAACAAAAAGCGTGTTTTTAAGAGATAATAACTATCAAAAGATTGACACTTGTTTATGTTTGGTTTAATTGTAAAATTATGTCCAATGACCAAAATTATATTAAATGGTAAAAATATATTCTAAATATACTTTAAAACCACTCAAATTCATAATTTATCACTATTAATTATTTTGATTAAAAAAGTTGTTTTTAATTAAAATTTACTAATTTTCACTATTCATCAAAATATGAAAGTTATCCGAAATGTACCAAAATTTCACCTTAGGCTAAATTCGATATTCTGAATCCAAAAATGAAGTCCATTTTCAAAGATAAAATATATATAATTTCAAAATTTAGGTATTACTATTCATAACGGCTAGTTTGATCGGTTGTGGTGTGTGTTAAAACTCGACGTTGCGTACAACACACGCTACTGTTTTATTCGAGGAGAAACGTACCGTGGAAGCTTGGGATGTTTCATTCTAAATTTTTTTATGTCTCCATTTAGTCAAAAAGCTTAAAATATTTTATTTAAAAAGGCTTCACTATCAAAAGTTGATAAAAGTGCAATACTGAAAATGAATCTGTTCTTGCATTATGACTAAGAAACTCATAATATGGATTCTAAAATTATAAGGATTATATAAAGTTAAAAATGTAGTTAATGCTATTCATGACCTCTTTTAATGGCTTTTTTTTTGGTAAGTCATGGTGAAATTGAACTCGGTGTTGCGTGTAGTGCAAGTTATTGAATTATTTTGAAGAAATAACACACTATGAAATCTTGGGGTGTTACAAAAACTGTTGATTCTAAAACATGTTCTATAGATTCCACCTATTTTTCGATTGATGAGGGTAAATGGTGACAAAGCGTCTGCTGGTGCCCCCGATCCCTCCAGATGCAGTGGAGTTTTCCGTAATCACAGAGGCTTCGTCAAAGGATGTTTCTTCCACTTCATTGGCAATGGGTTTTCAACTGATGTAGAGCATTGGGCTATGATAAAGGCAATTAGATATGCTATTCAGCATGATTGGTATGACTTATGGCTTGAGTCCAAATCCTCTGTTGCAGTTCAGATCCTTATAGATTGATCAAGGAACGTTCCCTGGAAGATGTTACCAGCTTGGGTTGAATTCCTATGACTTGCAGAGTCTCTTTCACTTGAAGTTCTACACGTCTACCGTGAGGCCAATCAAGTTGCAGATGCTCTCTCTAAGAGAAAAATTTCTGAGGTGAGCCCGATCAGTTCTTTCATATCACCTTAGATTTGTAGTAGCCTTGTTCAGGCTGATTATTATGGTGAGTGCTATACTCACCTTTTTATAGTGTCTGTTTGATCTGCACTTTGTACTCTTTAATTCTTAATTGCTTTTATTGGGAGCAGGCTTTCTTGACTCCTGATCTTCTTGGCATATATCCCCCTTTTCATTATAAAGTTATTTCCTCTACGTCTTTAATGGAAAAAATATCACTATGAACTCTAAACAATGAGTTGTGTACATCTAAATGTGGAACATTTACATGCACAAGGAATAAGTGATAATCATGTTATTATGAATACTAAAACATCCCAATACCATACTATATGGAAAACTATAGATTAAAAACCATTATCCCCATCATGATAATGTAAGAACATTTTAACATTCCAACCTTCCCTTTTTTTCCTTAAAATGTTTCTCAAGTTTAGCTATATATAATAACATGAAATTCTTCCAAGATAACATGGACCATGTATAAAATATACATGAGAATTATACACAAAAAATTGATCACATCTTGATAAACAAAGAAATTTATTAATATGATTCCCTCTTGTTGGTCTATGTCATCAGTCATTAGCCACTGTCAATGATAGATCTACTGTTATACCATCTCATAATATTATGTTACATGAAATGATACATTTTACATCCAAAATTAACACTTTGTAATAATATTGTACATTTTATACTTAATTTAAATATTTTAAAAAAATTCATTAGGTTTTCAGGATCTTACATTCCCCTTGAATAGATAATAATATCAAATCTAGAGACTATAAAAAAATAATCACAGAAGTCTATAATTATTCTATTTATAAAATCCATGAAGATATAAAGGGAATTAGATAGAAAAAATGCATCAATTTATATTCATAGTGCCCATACCTTGTATAGATTTCTGTCTTTGGTAAATCATCCTTATTGACCATCAATTTATGATATCCATAATTATTATAAATCATTGAAATATATTTTTCATTTAATTGGTTATCAATCAAATCATCAATATAGGTAATATGATACATTCTCGTCGTCATTAAAATTTTATACTCTTGAAAATAGATGAATAGTTTCATTGATCCATAATAATTTTTTTTAAAAATAATAGATGAAAACCATTAGGACACACATGGTTAAATGAATCCATTAACATGAATTTTTTGGAGTTTATATTTCAATTACTAAAAATAAATTTACACCATTCTATATGGAGTTTTTGAAATTGGTGTCGTACTAGGAATAAGTTATATTGAGAATTGAAAATCATTTTTTTGTGGAAGGCTAGGAAACTCATCTGAGAACACATCCATAAATTCCCAAATTATTGGAATATCATTGATGATTATTTAACCCCACACTATTTGGGATAAACATACCTTCTGAATGTAAATTAATTTTCATAGACATGAATTAATTTCCATATGAAGTTATTACACTGTTTCACATTTACAAACAATTATATGTCAAAATAAAATATCAAATGAAACATCACATCCTATAAAATTGATTTGGGAATTATACAATAATTAGAAATTCATTCATTTTATGACATTAAATTATTCTAAAGGATAAATGAAAATGTTTTAAGGATATATATTCCCACAAAAGCCAACCGAAAGGGAATCATAGACATTGGATGAAATTATTGTACCATTTTGGGGATTCATATCAAAATATTCATCATAATATATGGGTGGAATTTCAATAACCTTAAAAAAATTCATCATCTATGAATGAGTTTGTATATCCTGAATTAATAAATACTTTAGTAGTCATATGATGATGGTAGGTTTACACATTACCTCTTCATTATCACACCCCTTATTTTAAATAGTGATATCATGATATTACCATTTGTTCATGGGATAAAGAGGGTTATAATTCCAATCATCATCCTTAACCCTTGGGTTTGGTCACTAGTTAATAGAATTCCAAATATCATTACACTTGAAGAAAAGATGTCTAAAAGGTAAATTATATGAACCATTCCATTTATTCATATCATTTAACAAATTATTCTATTTTTTTAATAAATATCCCAATGGAATTCTATTCATTAATTAAAAAATTTATTATACCCCATAAATCATTTACCTTCATGATTATTTCCATATATAGGGCCTAAATGAAGTCAAATATTATACACTATATTATTTTAGTATTTTCATTTGAACTCCATCTTCAATTTCTTTTTCAATCAATGATATTGATATTTAATTGAAACCTCTTTTTCAACCATGATCACACAACACATGATCTCTTCATTGTTACTATATACTATTATGGATAATGAATATCTTAGACTAAGATTTAATCCGCTGATAAAATATTCAACATAACAATCTAGTTGTGTGATAATACTATAAGCATACCTTGAATGTCATAAAATATTATCCTCATAGGTACAGATAGATTCCCCATAATTTTACAATAACTCTAGGAACACATAATCCACATTCATATGAATGAAATAAGGAATGTACTTATTGAATAACAAGATATTAGACATGTCAAAATCTATTTATTTAATATATTATTACATACTCATATTCTATACTAGAGTCCAACCCTGGACTACTTCACCATCTATACAATAATCAACCAGAATCAATTTTTAATGTACTAAACACTAGAGGTAGGTAAATATAAATTTTTTGGTACTGATCCATTGTTAAGCCACAATAGATTCAAAAGACCCACTAAAAATGATTAAATATCCTCATGATAGTTTCTACAAAATTTTGTTCCATTCATTCATCACTTTGATTTCTATCATCATTTATAGCTCGAGATATATTAGTGATCAATGAAATGAAATTTCTCAATCTAGACCACATATAATATATATTCATAGGAAGAAATTAGATTTATTTTCCATGAATATCCCAATTGAAACTATTCTTTTGCGTCTCAATAATTGAATAAATCCAAAAATCAAATAGTCAGTAAAAGTTATAAATGATGATAAAAATCAAAGAGATGAATCAATAGAACAAAATTTTGTAGAGACTATAATGAGGGAATTTAAACCTTATTTTAGTGGGTATTATGAATCTATTTTGGCTGGACAATGGATCAGTACCAATAAATTGATATTTCCCTACCTCAAGTGTTTAGTACATTAAAAATTCATTCTGGTTGATTATTGTATAGATGGTGAAGTAGTCCAGGGTTGGAATCCATTATAGAATACGAGTATGGAATAATAAATTGAATAAATGGATTTGGACATGTCTAATATCTTGTTATTCAATAAGTAAATTCCCTATTTTATTCATATGAATAAGGATTATGTGTTCCTAGAGTTAATGTAAAAGGATGGGGAATCTATCTGTACCAATGGATTATGTGTTCCATTCATTCATCACTTTTATTTCTATCATAATTTATAGCTCAAGATATATTAGTGATTATATAAATGATATTTTTCAATCTAGACCACATATAATATTGATTCAAAGGAAGAAATTAGTTTTATTTTCCATGATTATCCCAATTGACATAGTTCCTTTGGGTATCAATCTTGGACCAAATCCAAAATTTATATAGTCAGTAACAGTTATCATTGTGAGAAACCACATAATCATGATAAATGAACTATAGTATTTTGAAAATATGAAACTATAATTAAATTTGAAAAAAATTGGTTTGTAATAGGCTATTCATATCACCCACATATTTAAATCATTCCTAATAGTTCATGTTGATTTTTTAGATTAAATCAAATATCCCTATAGAGTGTCAAACCGATTATGCAGCAAGGCTAATTTTCATCATCCTGGATGAATTGAGTTGAGATAAATAAAATTCTTTTGAGTTTGTTAATCACATGTAATTCCTTTCCTGAATAATATGTGCTTGGAATATCAATAAATAAATTTATTTATAGGAAACCACTCAATAAATCCTTTACCAAAATTCCATGAAATTTTCCAATACTTTAACTCATCCATAGACATAACCATAGAAATATTTTAGGGTTACCAATATGGTTTTCTCATCCTATGATCAAAATAATAAAAAAATTTCTTCAATAAAAATTAAAATGAAATCACATAACATTAATTTGAATTACATAAAATTATTCGAATATTTAATAAATTACACAAATAGATTCCAAATGACTATATTAGTTTAGTGCAATTCCAAACAAGGAAACATATAACCTACTACATAAGTGAGCTACATTATCACCCACTATGATCCTTAGGAATAGAATCCTTTTTAGACACATAATATATAAATCATATATCTAGAACATGGGGAATGGAAAGATAAAAAGGGATGAGATCAGATGCTCAGTATAGTGAATGATGTGATATGTGATAGAATTTCCATGAGTATAATTGTATAATAAATTGATAATAACATTATAATATCATACCTTACATATCAATGTTATTAAATACGAGTCATGGAATAAATATTTTTAGTTCATAAGAAAATAATCATAATGAAATCAAGAGATAATCCTTGGAATCATATAATAGGAACAATAAATGGAATTTTGGTTGACACCTAAGCATGTAATTATATGCACTATAAATCAAGAAAGATCTCTGCATCATATTTGAAAACATTATACAAACTATAAGTACTCGGTGGACACACCACCATCCCCTATCACAATCCATTCCTCATAAGGTATTGGGTTTACACTTCTTCACATAGTGTATAAGGTTTCCCCTTCTTCCCACATCGGATCAAGTGTGTAGACATGTTTCCCATAACTATATCATGAGATATAAATCATTTTCTAATACATTATTTGGAGATATAGTTCCCACTAGCCACATAATAAATTCATACATATATGTTTTTCATGTTCATTAACAATCATCATATGATGATACGAAAAAAGAAAGGGTTTTATAATCATCAAATAATAAACCGTGAAATGAAAATAGTATAATAAACATGTCTTTATATCTTAACCTGGAGAGAAATATGTTATTCATAATCATTTCATCAAATCACATCCCCTGAATATAGGAAGGATTCATAAGATTATTAGTAATGGAATATAAACATTTTCCATATACATATCTCTATAAAAACATATAACATTCATCGAAATAATATGAATGATACCCTTTGAACATATATCTAGTAAATCATTAATAATAACAAAGGATGGATACTAAGATATAGGAGTATATTAAAGGATCACATGGAACATTTCTATAGAAAATTAATGTTTCTTTTCAAATCAATTATAAAAAATTATACAATTTCAATAGCATTTTTCTTTCGAATCCATATTGAAAAAAATAAAATTCATGTTTTTAAAAAATCATTGATAAAATTTCTAAAGGAAAATAGCCATTATTATTTGAAATTTTTTTTGAATCAAAAAATCATTTGATGAAAATTTTGTTTTAAAATAGACATTTAAATTTGTTACAAAATATTTGAAACCCATTTTTAAAACAATTTAAAAAAAATCATTAAAATACATTGACATGTAATAAAAACCATTGAAATCATTTATGGATTTATTATTTTTGAATGAAATAGATTTCTAACCAAAAAGAGAAATATGTTCGGGTTTTAATAAAAAAATTTATTTAAAATTGTTAGTACAAAAGACTAAAAAACTTCCACTATAACATGATTATATCATGAATAATCCTATTATGAGAAACCTCATGATTTTTATTCTGATATGGATAATCATATTTTATAAAAGGAATCATAATCAAAACAATCTCGATAAACGATGAGATTGTAACAATAAAAACTATTCACATTGGTAACACTACATAATAATCCCCCAATAGACTTAAATTAAAATACTCTAATTATATCATAAAAATAATAATATTAATGATTAATCATGTCAATGGGATAGTATATACACCTCCTCAATTATTATATGTTTATAGAAAATCATTTGTCTCAATGAAAAAAAATTGAGGTAACAATTCCTTACCAATTCAGAAAATTGGGAATTGTAATAGTCATTAAAGAGAGATAATAAAATGGATATGTAAATAAATAAATTTAATGATAGTAATAATGTTATACCTTCATGATTATTATATATGGAAAAAAAAACTAGTGGTGTATATTGCATATATGTCATTGAAATAAAAGTGAGACTAGAACAAACCTTGCATTATTTCCTGACTCCCTACGTAATTGATAAAAACTCATGTAAAATAAATATATGTAAATCATAAATATATTAACTAATTATATTAAATAATTTCATAAAATATATTATTTACTTGTAACTTTATATTACATGTTTATTAACAATTTCATGTTAATGTTATGTTTCATGTAATAATAACTTTATTTAGTTCACAAGTGTTTTAAATATTTATTTATTTTTCCTTTTAATTATATAATAATTCCATCAAAAATATAATTTTATAATTATATCAATACAATATATATTTAGTATATATTTATATATATTAATCTATAAAATTAATAATTATAAAATTCAATACATTTTTTATAGAGATGATAGGCGTACTTATGCATGAATGATGTTTCCCATTTCATATTGAATTGATGAAAATAATGATAATGATATATATATACTATCATTAAAATATATTTATTATTTCATATATATGATATATATTGTCTAATATCATCCTCAATACATTCAATGAATGTGTGAACGAAACAATTCATATTAATGATGTGGTTGTCCAGACATCCGCAAACGAAGATACTGTATTCAAAAAATATAAACATAATGATGGTATGTTTTATATAATAATTACATAAGAATAATAAATTATATATATCATATATATATATCATATAAAAACATTATTTCTATCATTATTCTCATCCATGAATATTTTCAATCGATGGTTGAATAACATCAGTTAACGAGGCAGTTGTCTGTCATACACTTGATGATGATTGTGTATATCATTTTATAGAATTGTGTGAATGTATTTAAAACCATAATATAACAAAATATTTCTGTAATTATAATACTTATGTTATTATTTAATCATGGAATAATAATATTTTGTTGGTTGTGAATGAAATAAATACAAAGTTAATATTGAAGGATGTTTTCTATTATTTGTTTTTTTTCTTTAGACCAAATGGATTCCTTTGTTGAATTTCATTAGAACTAAAGGCTACATGGATGAAGGGATGCAATATATGGGTAGGTTTTGGTAGGTTTTTGTTTAGATAATGTGTTTGAGAAGTTTTAATAGATGGGGATAAGAGATTTTATTTTATTTGTGTGTTAATGGAAACCTTGGGGTTTTAATAAAATACTTTATTGAAACTCATTATTTACATGTAAAAAAATGTAAAAAAATGAACCATTATATATATTTCTATGTTTAATGGTATAAATTTTTAATGAAAGTAATTTTTATATGTGTTTATGGTCAATTTTACAACATATATTCTTTGTTTTGTCATTAAATATTCTCGTTTTAACAATAATAATGCTAATTAATATTAATTTCATTAACTAATATATTTTGATAAAAAATAATTTTAACTCATTAGACATTAAAAATATTTATGATTCTGAAAATGGAATCCAATTAATATATTATAATAAAAAATGCTGTTGAAATTAATTTAAAATTTATACTGCAGACTTGATGAGACGATGGTTATTTAAAGTGGAAGATTCCAAAAGATTGGAATGTTTTAATATCATTTTTCAATGAAAAATTGGTTCTAATGATCGACATAGCATTTAATGATATATATATCATTTAATTATAATATTAAACCAAATTCAAAGATAATTTATCGATATGAATTAATTATTTAAAAACATGATTTTGAATTGAAATTCAGTATTTTTCAATATCTATCCAAAAAGCTATCTTTTAGAAAAATAAATTAAATTATCCATAAGGAAATGTTTACCTTTTTATTTGAAAAAATAAAATTTATTTTATGAAATTAAATTTCTATATTCTTGAAAAGTTATTTTAATATTTTTCATAATATTACATAAAAAGATCTTCTTTTATGAAAACAATATTTTTGGGAAAATAATGAATGAGAAAAAAATTACATGTTTTATTATCATTTATTTATAATTAATATTAAACAATTATAAATAATATTTAATAATTAGTTATTACTTCTATATGATTATTTTTACTGACTGTTTTATTACTATATCATTTAAACAATTAATTTATATAATCTTGTTAATTAGAAACTCAATAATGTGTTTAATGAATTATTATATAGTGGTGTTTGTTGATAAATACATCAAAGAAATTTAATTTACAAAAAACTAATTTATTAAAAATCATGGGGTTATATAATAAACTCAATCACAATCCCATGATTAAAAATCCAAATTGTGAATCCTTCTAAATATTTTTCTAGTTGTTGAGATACCCATTTTCAAATTGTATATATGTATATCAGATTTAGGTTCACGATGATTCTCTTAAATATATATGGGAAAAATTTCATCATGTGTCCATATTTTAATTCACCCTCAGCAATTAAATGGACCGCAGGAGATATGTTCACCTAAAAGGCATTATAGGGCATTAGAATTCAAGAACTTGTTAGAAATGACCAATGTGGTGATGGAATGGAATCATATTTCGTAAGACCAAACCCCTGGAGAGGCATGATGTCTAAAATGGAATATTCATGAAAGTTCATTCCAATCAAATTATAAAAACAAATATATTTGATGACTCAACAATACTTTCACCGTAAGGATCCAAAATTTCTATAATAGCATTTTGATGAGCCATAAATACTGTTGATTCTTTCCTTAAAGGCCTACAAGAGTTATGATGGTATACAAAATACATCTGAAAACAAATAAGTACAAAACGATAGAAAAATAAAAATTCAATCATTTCATAATAAACGTATAAAACATATTTCATTCTTGCAAATCATATGAAAAATAATTGGGTTCATGATAACATGAATTGATATATGAATCTTGAACTGCATGTCAAACATAACATGGAATAAATTCACAATTAGTCATAGGACTCACTATTTCATGAATCAAACATGGTCACCTGATTCCGAAAATGGTTGAACTGATCATGTGATAATACCATTAGATCATGATGAACCATTGAATAAAATTATATAGTTGTGTATACAAATATTATATTATTATAGAGTATGGATTGATGGTTTACATAAAAAATTTACCAGAAAATAATCTATTTAGAATTAGTTCATTAAATATTTTTATAGGAAAATATTGTGGCCAGTTAATAAAAAAGATATTTACAATTTTTTCTTGTGGTTAATGTATATTGAGAGAGATCTGAGAGTTGGGTAGGTAATGAATGATTCACGATGTGTTCACATATTTATACAGTCTTCTATTAAATTCCAAATGACAACTGGATGACCAAGCGTATCCAAAGACAATGATTAGAGACAACACCAAATAATATCCTAGGGATTTACATTTTATAGATGTGAGCCCTTATCCCCATTTAAATCACTCATAGTGGGAATTGTTTTGATGAAAGTCAAATTGGAATCATAAAATCAATAATGTGTGAAAAAACTGTTGTATTGTTATCATTTACATAGAAATGAAAACGATGAAATGGTGAGCAAGACACCTGGATCACATAATTCACAAAAGGGATTTAGATGAAAAAACCTCAAAAATATCATGAAAAATTTTCATGTGTTGTGTATAACATATTTGAAGATCAAATGGATCCAATTTTATAATCGCCACATATTATTTTTATGGATCCCAAGACACTCTGGAATCATGTGGTGTATGTCAGATGATCACGACCATGTCACGCGACTTGTCGAGAGACACACACACAAGAAAATATAAATATTCTTATAAAATAATGGATGAAAATTTAAAAAATATTATATCATCTTGAAGTCATAAATCATTATGTGATACATCCATGCAGTTCATAAGGAATCACATAAGCATTGGGAACATGACTTCCATATTATGGATGAGCCCAATCGCATGTCACGCTCACCACACAAATCGTTTCGAATGTGTATAAAAAATAATGTTCTCCCCCTCCATTTCAAAATAAAAACAAATTTGTTTTCTAGGATAATTTTTATGCATCGCAACATAACCCTTTATTTTTCACAAAACACATCATCGATGTAAAGGGTTATTGTCTTTGAAAACACACACACACACACTCATGAGATCATTGGAGTTTTTGAAATAAAATAGGATAAGTTGAGAGCCTCCAGGGGGATAAGATATGTTATTTTCATGTGAATGAGTATTTTCATCTATGAAGAATATCATTGTTCACACATAATCTTCCTCAATAACAAAACATCATCACATTGAGGCCACTTAAAATCCACCTTTTTCATGAATAAGATCTTAGAGAAGTCACCTTTGATCAAGTGCATGATGTTCCACAAGCATCCTAATCTAAAATAGGTCCATAGAAATTTTAGCCTGGTATTATGAATACCTACTATAATTTCAATACGATATTTTATGAACCGGTTGAATGTACATAATATAATAAACAGGTTGTTGACATGATGGTATTGTAGTCAAAAAAATGTTACCCAGATAGTAGGACCATGAAAATCATGTGACATAAAATCCATACACTGAATCTATTCAAAATATGTGAGATATTGGACACATAAGCAGAAGTATTACTAGAGTAGAGAGGACTATAACCCCCAAAAATCAGTATAAAAGATATCTAAGGATCCACATACATGTGAAACTATGCATCATAATAGACTTCTTGAAGCATAAAATCTCTTGATTTTAGTGGTTTTCCCTCATATAAAATATATGGATTATCCTAAGGATAAAAAATAATTCATAGAAAATTCATATGATAAATTAGTATCATGTGATGGAATCCTTATGAGTCATAATGGTTATGGGAAGGAGGTCCTGTGGATTTTTTTATTCTCAAAAAACATAAAAATGATGACACATAACAAATATTGGTATATATGAAATAAAATATTTTATATAAAATAAAATATTGTATAATTATTAAATAAATATATAAAATGATACTTATATTGTTTTCATGAAAAATATAGGTAACATGATATATTTGAAACAAATCTCTATAGTCTTATAAGGTCCCCTCGACATACCATTTGGATCGTGCAATGTCTTTTAGGTACATTAATCCAGACAAAATACACCCTTATAGAATGCTACCCATTTCAATTGAATCCATCTAGATATTTGGATTTCTTCTAGATATGAATCCCCTATTATATAGTGACTCTAGTGTGTCTCATATAGATCATGAAAAGTACTATTAAATGATTATCAATATTATGTGGCATCCTCCAATAATATGAGGCGGGTTTTGTGACGACACCAAAAAATAGAAACTAGATCACATAATGGTCTCAAGAAATGCCAGCCAGATCGTGAAATATGCTATATAAATGTCATTCAACATTATGTGATGGCATTTAGGGCATGTTATCTAAGATCTTGCTGTGTCCTCTAGGACAAGTCTTCCACGTCATGTAATGTTTTTCAGACCAATTATTAATTATCATGTTATTGTCATTTGAAATTCCATATAGATTATGTTTTATCCAAAAACCAAGTAAAATGGAAAATGTGACTATCTTTTTTACTTAAAAATTATACATGAAAACTATTCCAAACATCCATTGACTTGTCAAGAAGAAACTATAGGTATGTTAAGAAGAAAATTGAACAGGTCAGGTAGAAAAGTAGGCCAGGACATTAAGGATCCCATACACATGATAACCATGAACAACCTCTATATACTAACAACCTATGTGTGTAATTTCCTATCAAACTAAACTATGATAACTTGGATTCCTTGAACAACCATGATTTATAGGATTCCTTCCAATGGACCATGCTCAATATTAAACATCCATTGGTATGTCACAACACCTAAGTACCAAATTAACGTGTAGTGAGACTGGATGGTTTCTATCGATTATTTCTCACACCAAGAATATCTCATGTAGGCATAGGGGTTCATATGTTCATATCACTTTCATTTTTATCCTCTACCAGTAATGGACACCACTTTTTGTAAGCGCCATTCAAATTGATCTTTGATCAGTATGCTTCATTATGCAACGATAATAACTGGGAATCATTCAAAATGACCAATAAATATATTAAAAATACAAAGGAATTTTCCATCACATAATTCCATTATCAACGACCAGTGAGACTGGTTAATTGATATCCCTTGTTTCTCACACTGGTCGTAGCTCATGTCAGATTAGAAAGATTCAATGATCACATCACTCTAGGAATACATCACTATCAAATATGACTAAAATAGTTAGTAAGTCTTAATAAAACTAATGTAATATGACTCTCATTTCATCTATAACCATGATATGTAGGAAAACATGTTACTGGACCATGATCAAATGGGAATCCACGTCAGTGTAATTCTTATCATGTCTCAATAACTCTGACTATTGGAACCCATTCCCTCCCATGGGACAATAATCTTTCATCACCCACCAATGGATGGATAATTCAATTGATATATAATGAATCTATTCCCTTCCATAAATTGAATTGCGATGCTACCTTCACATGGTTAGATCTCCAGAGGGCTAAACCAGAACACAAGTCCCACATCCATAAGTAGTGAGACTAGTTAACGTGTCATCCGTTTATTATTATACAAAGAATATATCATGACTTGTTAGGAAGTTATAGTGATCAAATAATTCGTCTCATGATTCTCCACTAGTTTGGGAAACCTCAAAGAGTAATCCTTGATTAGTAGAATAATATAATATGTCTCCATATGAGTGAATCCTATGTGTGTATCCCTGATAAAATTAAACATTGTGAAATTTTATATAGAATTTTACTAGGATATATAGGAGGACTAAAAATTTTCTGACCTCAAATATCAATCACTTATGTACCACCATATATTTCCATTTCAAATTTCGGAAAATAGCATGGTGTTGACAAAATATATGGCTTCTAGATTCTATACTAAAATTGGATATGTAGAATGCCTCATAATGGCTCAATCCCATCCTTGAAATATTAATCACCTCTATGGATGAAAAAAAACTCTACCGTGCCTAGTTATATGGTATTTTAAAACAAGAATCTACCCACCAATGGGAGATGAATGAAAAATATCGTATATTCATAAATTGATTACCTAGTAAGTCCCCCCTCTTGAATATAGAATCTTTAAACTATGTTCACCTTGTAATGGTAACTAGTCAAATATTGGGATTAGAAAGAGAATCTTAAACATGTCATTAATCTATAAATGGGTCCCTAATTAGGAAACAATATATGTATAAAAGGTTATAATGAGTCTAACCAATCATCCTCTTGACCACTATGAGTTCCTATGTGTATTTGGGTATAAAAACACAAAGGACCACATACCTTCAGAAAGAAGGTATATACTCTATTATGGATGTGAGATCAATTGGATGTTTTTATCAGAGGTAAAAATGGTAAACTCGACATGAATGATTGTAAATGATATTAGACCCCCCACAATCAAATTATTATTCCTCTCTATTAAAATATTTTAGACTAAAATGAGGGTAACCTAATGTGAACTCATTCATTTGTGGACTCACATTCATAAGATAAAAAGGATATAAATCCCAATGGTTCTTAGACCAATTTTTTTTTTATAAAATGGGTATAACATATCCTCCATCCAATGAAAAAAATGGTGAACCTAGCATTAAATAATATATCAATGACATATCCATCACAAAATAAAATGGACAGAATTTTCATATCTCATCTGACCATTCTTCCATATATTATGAGTTTTTCTTTTCGTCATTCTGATGAAATAATAATAAATTAACCATAGAATGATTGTGGGATTTATTCAAATTTTATCATTATAATATTTCTAATTACATGTATGTGAAATGGGTTTCATGGAATTTTCAAATGGTAACACACAAAATGACTTAATGAAATAGATCAATTGATATTAAAAATTGATCATCAAAAAATATAATAGTTCCCAAGAGAATATAATGTCTTAATCATGAAAGATAACAGAATTAGAGAGATATATATTTTTTGGATATATATTGGGGAATATGAGTACAAAAATTGTAAATGAATTTGTTGATTTTGAAAAAAATTTCTATAAAAATATATAAAAATATTTTTTATCATACCCTTAAAAAATTTTTTGTTATCATTTTTACTTAAATTATATTTAATGAAAATATATCTTATTATGGAAATTTTTTCTGGATTATAATAGAAAGTGGAATGAAAACTACTGTTTTTTATATTGAAATACAATTATCAAAACCCACATCATTACAAAGGATAATAATAATACATCTTAAAAGAGGTAAATATATATATGATTGGAGAAAATGGTGGAACATTATGATTTTAATAAATAAAAAAATTGGTGGGAATAGAAATCATGTACATAGAAGTAAAATAGTTATTAGAATATTTTGTAATTAATCATGAAAATGATAATATTTTATGAATTAAATATTATAATAGGTTAATGTTTTTTAAAAATAAGGACATCCATGAAAATATGGTGGAAATATACCATAACACTATTTATATTGTAGAATAATAAATCATTTTAAGATGATACCTCAATATGAACAAATTTCACTCAATGAAGCTAAATTGAGTTAACCAAAACTCTTACATAGTATTACAACTTACAATATCATTACAATAGAAATCATTATAATTAATAATTATGTTATTTTTTAAGAAAATAATTATATTTAATTAACTTTTTTCAAACTTATTTTATAATAATAAATAAAAAATATATTATTAAGTAATAATTTATTTACATCATCATGTTTTAAATATATTGATACTTTATTTTACATAACTACAATAGTGAAGGGGTCTATTTTTAATTATTGGCTCAAAAATCCTCTTTAAAAGATTTATAATGAAATAATAATCATTTTTAATGACTCCTTAATTCCCATTTTAATTAGGTAAAATACTTGGATTTGATTTAATATTAATGAAAAATATGATAAACTAGTCTTGACATGTTTAATGAAATAAATTTGATATATCAATGAATATTGTAAAAATTAATATCACATTCACCAAATAATTTAAAAATATTTAATACATCATTATTATGTACTGTTGTACCCTATTTTTTCTAATTATTATTTTCTATAGGGTGGTTGGCCAGAAGACCTTAGGAGTACCTCCCGCTAATCCAGAGGTTTTCGATATGATTTTAGGGTCTAATTATTTGATATTATGGATACTATACCATATGATAATGATAAAAATGGTGTAATTATATATTTAACACCATATTTGAATGATCATAAACAACAAAATCAAGTGATTAAACAAAGAAAAAACATATACTATAGTTGTAGTAATAATAACCCCATAGAGTAATATCAAGTGTAGATAGATAAACTTTTTAGTACTGGTCATACAAAAAGAGAGACAATACTGGAAATAAGTACGTATATATAAAATATCAAAAATTCACCTCGATGGAGAGAAACAAATAGGATCACTGCAATCCAACCCATTAAAAATAAGTATATCATTTATCATTCGGTACAACTCTTAATCCTGATCATGTACTTGATATCAATACCATAAAACTATATGTATCCCAAGGGGACCAAGTTGGGTGTGGGTATGATTATAGTTGGACATCTTAAATATGTAATAGTATTATATCCATAATTATATAGTGTATGTATATGTAAAAAAATACTAACTCCTCACACACAAAAACAAACAACTCACTCCACCAGTAAAGAATAATATAAAGTGACCATTTTCCCATCATCAGAAAATTCTAGAGTGGAATGATATTTCCATAATCATTTGTATCATATTTTCCTCGATATCCCATCCAAATATGTGTCACCTATAACCACATGCTATCTGATATCTCATGTTCCATAAAATTAGAAAATTGCGTCTCATCAGCATGGCCATAAATAAAAACAAAGAATCTATAACCTCCATTAAAAAAGTAACCATTGGATAAAAAGACTAATGTCCCAATCCACAATGGTATCCATCCTCAAGTACCTAAGAATTATAATTTGACAAAACCGCCTATCATCTCAGGGCCTGATGATATTTATCCTCAAATATTACATAACCATCTGCGTCTAATTCAACAGTGAGATTTATCCACCAACTGATGGTCTTAGATACAATATCCCATGGATTTGTATGGTGAGAACCTCCTCCAAATCTAATGGCCAGTAATATCACATAGGCCTTAATAACTAAGGATGAATCCTCTCGTAATGATTATATAAAACCACAATTAATGAGACCTATAAGTGTGAACAAGACTCTATCAAAAACACCATAAAATATTGATGAGTGTTAATCACCAACCTTTCCTAATCATCCACATCTAAACACCAAAGCTCCACATGAGACCATGTAAGCCATTACTGATTGTCATCCCCATCCCATACCCAACATGAAATTACATCATCAGGATAACATTGTCAACTAATTCATAATTACCATTTAGCATCAAACTATTGATCAACCACTCTCCAATACATTGATCCAAACCTGTCACATTCCCATAGAACAAATACAATCATTCGAAAATTTAATTATTTTATAAAAAAACCATCATATCCTTCCCATTTTTTCAAAATCACCATAAATCGATTGAAATATTTAAATAGACTATAGAAGGATTAATGGAATCTAATAACATCATTTACTCAATTTAAAAAAATTATATCTTTATTAAGGG
The DNA here is from genome assembly GCA_963277665.1 of Viscum album. Lineage (NCBI taxonomy): Eukaryota > Viridiplantae > Streptophyta > Magnoliopsida > Santalales > Viscaceae > Viscum > Viscum album. The sequence continues at coordinate 180,062,585 of OY728140.1, forward strand.
TCTAACCTGGACAGACTATATGTATTAATTAATTAATAAACCCAGTTACACCAATATATTTAAGGATATAGACTGGAACCACCTACCTTATACTCATATGAACAATCTAATACAATATGTACCACTATTTGAGGACGTATTGAATGAAAACATTGTATTGGAAAAGCACCTTGAAAATAATGGAAATTAGATCATATAGATTTTTCATTCTACGTGGAATGATAAATGAGTAATTATATTAGATGGATTAAAGGACTTATAAACAAGAATCTGTATCAACAAATAGTTCATGAATTAGAGCTCAAATAATGATGGAGGCTCCAATCCTTGATTTATTCGGAAAAGAGATCAACGGATTATAGAATAAGAGGAATTCACATTTGAGAAATAATGAGGTGAATTCCTCTTAAAAATGAACAGTAAAAAATCGAAATTTTTCTTCTTTAAACACACCATCATTTCGAAAATGTAGTGAAAACCACAAAAAAACACTATGGTGTTCACATTTTTAGTGGAGGGACACCTTCCATGGTCTGGATAGATGGTTTGAAAAACCAAGTGCCAACCATGTGAGTGAATTTGAAAACCAACAATCCAACACACACTTTCATGGATAAGACACACAATTTTAACAAACGATTCCCATTGAAAATATATTTTCACAGTTTATGGCACAATGTAAGATAAATTGTGTACCAAACCTACACCTTAGCCATCATTTAGAGAAAATATGATTTTTATTCCCATCACCTTTGAAAAAATTTAATCCATTGAGGTAAAAATTATGCCTCAAAACCATATAAATATGACATTAAAAACATTGATGCACATGGGATTATTTTTCAATCCCTTGAATTAATATTGGTATGTCCACTAAAAATTTATATTTACAAAGGAACTTTGATCCCTTAAAAACCTCGGGATAGTAGAACCTCACTATCAAATGATATCTAATACTGGAGATATAAGGTCTCAGGATAATATGCTACCATGAACAACCAGATTAAAACATCATCATTTCTTACTCTATTTACTAGTCATTATCAAAAACACTTATACTGTTCCCCAACTTATGAATTACCTACACAGTCATCTCATGGACAAGAAATAAAACATTACAAATGTTCCATCAATAGTCACCTGACCAAAAAATTAACCAATAACATAAAAAAATAATTCACCTTATCTTGTTATTAATTCATACCCATATCAAAAATGACACCCATCAAGTCTCGCATCTCATCCGATGATAAATAGTGCCTATTTCATTAATGATACCCATGAGTCCTACATATCATGATATTTTTAAATATCATACATCACATATTATTCTAAAAAGTATGCATCCATCATATATATATATATATGCATTATCATCATATTCATGATCCATACAAACCTCATTCAAAACACGCATCATAACAAATTACCACATATTAACTAGTGCTTGTTTAATTAATCATCACACGTAATCCTCTAACAACAAAACTGACCATTCCAAAAACAAAAAACAACATCATATATCATGGTGTACCTATATTAGTCAACAAATACAATGAATACTCTGACCATTCCATCTCAACATCATGAGACAATCCTAAAGCCAAACATCCCATGTGCTACCCTCCGTATAGAGCCACAACAACTTCTAGCTACTGAACCCACTACTGGATATCTATTTCAATCACTTCCATGACCTGTTCTTACTGTAGAATATTGTCTACAAGTTCCTAATACTACTCTTGGTCTAAACATATATCCTTGAGTCTTACTTAGTACATGTATCCGAAAAATCCATGAAGGATTCTGGCCGAACCTCTCCATAAGCCCTCTAAAAACACATTATGAGAACTCATTTGGATCTCTTTACCACTATGTCGACAAATCTCCAACATTATAAAAATTAAGAACACAATTAGATAACACCTATTTTGTGGTTTACCAGTGTCTCTCAGCGAACCACCCTACTTGGACATCTCTATGTATCACTTTTTTTTATAGGAAGCATCACCATGATGCTCACATGACACTGTCAAACATCTTAAAGAGTTACAGTCCATAAAATTTCCCTCAGTTATCTATTTCTGATTCACCTTCTATGAGAATGATTTTAGTATGAAAATATTTAAATGAACCATTTTGGTGTTCCATAAAACATCCTCAAAATCCATCACCCTTAGAGTGGCATCACCGAACATAGATGAATCAAATATGGTAGGGTCTTTTAAATTCAACAAATAATCTATTATGAATGTATCATATATCTACGAGTATATAAACTCACGGATTTAATAAAAACTCAACATAATTGGAAAAAATATGCAATGGACATGTAAGAACTAGGTTCTTATCTTTGAGGTATGGGATTATTCTTTTCTCATTTCCTTAAGTGTTTTTGAGAAAATATAGAAAATGTGGAAAAATCCTAATTTTTGAAACTACATGCTGTTTACTTTTCCACATGTCATGTACTTTTGGCCATGTGGGATGGGTACACGGGGCATGTAGCCATGTTAGTGACGAAGGGTGTAGGAACCGACTACATGCCGTGTAGTGGTCCTGTACACGCCGTGTAGTTAGTCGGTAGGCCTAAAGAGTAAGGCGGTGGAGCAGCCACCAGCTGGGTGGCAGTACAGGTCGTGTACTCAAGAGTACATGCCGTGTACTCATGTTGACTGATGAACAGTGTGGTGGTGCCGCCATAGGAACAGTTAAATGAAGGGAGTACAAGCCGTGTACTTCGAAGTACATGCCGTGTACTTGGAAGTACATGACTTGTACTTTGTTTTTTTGCTTAAAATGGGATGTATCCAACCCTGTTCACAGGATTGGCTTAGAACCGAAGGAAGGAACTCGGGAGGAAGGCTGGATCTCCATGGATCAACGGATCGAGCACCGGGAAATTGATCTCACTTCCGTCGATCACGTTGGAACCGCGCGGGAAATCCCTCCCTTCTCCTAGCGTGTTTCTGACCAATTCGTTCCCTAACGAGAGTTATTTGAGGTTGAATTAAAGTTTTCTTACCTCATATCTACACCATTTTTGGGCTTTTCTAGAATCAACATTCGGGTATACCTCTCGTTGGCGTATAAGGTAGCTGGCTTGGTGTAAATTTATACAAATGTCGTGTATTTTGTGCATTTTTGTGCCATGAACACATGTTGGGGTGTCATGTGGCTAATCCCGTTTCTATATTAAACAACTAGAATTTATTAGGTATTTAATTATTATATTAGATTGCTGGTTGGGATCGTTTATTGGATCTGAAAACACCTCAGGGGTGTGTTCCAATGTTTAGCCGTTTGGCCAGAATACCCGAGGGTATGCATTTAAAGTAGTAATTTTAGAATTTTCTTGAGAGGAATTGATTGTTACTACTAGTTTACCTGTTGGGAATTGCCCGGTTACATTTTTATCCTGAGGTCGTTGTTGTGATTAGCCTATGGGCAACTTACTATTTTGCCTGAAGGCATCATTTCGTGCCTGAGGGCTTGACTTCTGTGCCTGAGGGCGACACTTCTTACGCTTGAGGGAAACATCTGTTATGCCTGAGGGAAATACCTGTGGGTTGGATTCGGTATAGCCTAAGGGCAAGCTTGAGGGCATGGTTCACTATATTATTCTGAGGGAAAGGTTCTGGTTGGCCCGAGGGCTTGGTGCTGTTGAGAAAAGAATGTCACTAAATTTAATGGATTAAATGAATAATAAAAAAGACTATTTAACTTTTAAGTTAGTTAGTATTGAGTACTACTTACTTTATATCATTTTACCATTGCACACTGTTGTTTTATGCTTACACGCAGTTGGGCACGTGCCTTTGGTGAGTGCCTACTGAGATATATTTCTCACACCCTATTTGGGTCATGATTTTAGGCCCAAACATATTACGTTTCGGTAGGTGTGGATATGGGAAAGAGTCCATATATATGTACTTGACTGTTGTTGTGGAGTAGGAGGGAATGGGATCAAGCCTAGGCTTGTGATACCGCTTCTAGTTGTTTTTCTTGGTTTGATGTACTCTGCTTTTTGCTGTACTGTACTGATGTATAACATGTTCTGGCTATTTTCATAGAACATGAGACATGTTGCATCATTTTCTATATACTGTTGGTTATATCCACTACTGTTGTTTATTTCAGTTTTGTATGGTTTATTGCTTCCGTTAAATTTTTATGTTTTTTTTCGTATTCCGCTCCATTAAACATTGACAAATGCGGGCATAGTTTCCCCACTATCAGACCTGGTCCCTCGCTGCTAGTCGACAGCCTCTGGAGTTTAGGGAAAAGTTCTTGAGGTAACATGGTGAACCAGGTTTGTGGCACCCATTGAGTGGCACCCGGAACCGGGACCTTATAACATGGAATCAGAGGGGTTTTTTTCTTTAATTACTATTTGGAGTCGTAGTCAAGGATAGGACGAACGGTAGTTGGTAAAAAGTTGTGCCTGGGCTTAGCTAACCCGTGTACAGGGAAAATCCAACTTACCTCATGTTGCAATTTTACAAATTTTGTAATTTACTGTTGATTTTTTTTCACCGCTGGGTGACGCACTTGAGATTGTGCTATTATATTTTGTCGATGGGTTCTACTTAGTTGAAACCCGAGGAGATGAGGGTTTGCCGTCTCATGCATCATATAGGCACATGCTAGATATCACATGCCATGCATTGTTTCCATGCCATGTAGGTGCATTAGAAATTTCATTTTTTTGTGATAGTTGTGCTAGAAAAGCATTTTATTCTGATAGCTTCTTGATAAATATCTGCTTTGTGATAGGGTATTTTCTTGTGTGAGCCTGTTTATAGAATGGACACCAAACATTGGTTTTTGGGGAGTATGGCCCCACATTAACAGGAATTTGGTGGATCATTAGCTATTTATTAGTTATAGAACAGATAAGATGTCAAACTTTGATTCGTGGGGAGTATGGGCCCTCCCAGGTCAGAATTTGACACTTAGGTGTTGTTTTTCGGTAATTTCTGGGTTTTGGGGATGTTTCTGAGGAATACTGTCTGGAAACCCAGTATACGCGCCGTGTAGTACTTTAAACACACAGTGTATGACCTTCTGTTCGGGAAGAAAAATAAAATTTTTAAGTACACACCGTGTACCCAGAGTACACGCCGTGTAGTCTCTTCCCATGTCACAAACCGTGTATGCGGCGACACGGGGAAGGGATGAGCTTGGGTAAAACATGCAGTGTACTTGATTTACACGCCGTGTAGTGTTGACTCGGAGTCCGGTCGTGTAACTAACAACACAGGTCGGTGAAATCCTGTACAGAACACGCCTTGTCAATGATGGACACGCCGTGTAGTGTGACCTGGGGACTCGACCGTGTAACTAACAACATGGGTCAGTGTCACCTCTTCTTGAGCACGTCGCGTAGTCTTGTCCAAGGACATACTGTATGTACTTAGCCGTGTGGTGGGAAAACGGGGTGCATTACACACTGTGTGCGGGTGTAACATGCCATGTAGTATCAATCTGAGTTGTTGGTCGTGTCACAAACAACACGGGCAGTAGGAAAATAACACTAAGCATGCCGTGTAGATATTATACACGCCGTGTAGTTTTTGTTCAACAGGAACTGTGTGGCTTAGCCGTGTTGAAGGACCCGGGCAGGGGAAGGGAAGTGAATTACATTCCTTGTAGTAATAGTACATTCCCTGTAGTCTTGTTTTGAAAATTTTGAAATGCCTTCCTTCTCTTGTTCCCTTTTTTTGGTTCCTTCGCTTTCTGTCTTGACAATTGCGAATCTAAGATGTGTTTTTGACTGTGTAGTTTCATGCCGCCTAGACGACCGAAATATGTTTTCCAGGAGAGTGGAAACGAGTATACTCCAGAGATGGTGGTCCATGGGCTACCAGTAGATCCTCTAGCAGAGCCAGATGCGTCGCCCGCTGTTATACCGGACACAGGCGCGAAGGCGCAGTTCCCTGAAGGCTTTATGCGGTTCATGCAGACCTTTTAGGGAGCACCGCAGGCTGCCACATCTATGGACAAGATGACTCATATCTTCTAGTAGTAGGATCCACCTACGTTTTCATGGGATGGCAGACCACAGGCTGCGGAGTCTTGGCTAGGATCGATGCAGACTATTTTTGAGCATCTTGAGACGCCTCCAGGGTGGAGGGTCAAGCTCGTGACATATATGTTGCGTGATTCCACCATGAGGTGGTGGGATGTTACCACCCATTCAGAGCATCACAGATACATGGTGTATGAATATTTTCAGGCAGTATTTTATGACTTCTTCTTTCTAGATACGCTGAGGGAAGATAGAGCTCGAGGGTTCATTAATCTACAGTAGAGTGCTATGTTAGTGATGGACTATTCTACTTGTTTCATATATCTTCAACATTTTTCACCCGTTCTGGTGGGTGATGAGACATTGAGGGCCAAATGTTTTGAGGGTGGTCTTCATTATGACATCTGAAGAATTTGTAAATTTTTTCAAGTTGCCTTCATTACTTGCTATTGTGAATCAGGCACTGATTACAGAGAGGAACCTGCGAGAATCTAGTTGTGTGGTTAAGGGCGGTTCAGCTCTATTTACTGGTACTATTTCTACTGGAAAGAGGAAGAGATAGATGGACTTCTCTCAGGGCGATAGTACCATCCATGAAGCTTCTTCAGGTGGCCCGATCAGGTGCTACCAGTGTGGTAAAGAAGGGCCCAAGAGACCTCAGTGTCCACGTGACTCAGTGGAGTGTCGAGCTTGCGGAAAGATGGGACATCTGCAGTGATTTTTTAGGGCGTTTCTACCTGTGGATAGTGAGAGGGGTTCTGTGCAGACTCCATGTGCAAGAGCAGGACCAGTGGCTTCTTACCAGTCGGGGAACTAGGGTACGTCAGGGCGTGCAAGTAGAGATAGTGGTCGAGGTTGTGGTAGCCAGACACCAGGATCTCAGAGGAAGTAGGGCGGGATAGCTCAGGGTAGCCAGGCTGTGTCACAGGGCCGCGACATTGGGAAAACATATGCAGTGCAGCAAACCCAGTAGGAGCAGGATCCCAGACCTTCTACAGTCAGAGGTACTATTCTAGTAGCTTCTGTATTATCCTCAGTACTTTTTGATATGGGTTCTACACATAGCTTCATATCTTTACCCGTTGTAGAGATCCTTGGGCTCAGTGTTTCTTTTTCTTCCGATATCATGAAGCTAGACACTCCATTGGGGACTAGACCAACTGGTGTGTGTTGGTGCAAGGAGTACCCCCCTGAGGTTGGAGGGTGTCACTTCATTTGGGACCTTTATGTCTTAGAGATGACGAGCTATGATGTCATTCTAGGGATGGACTGGTTGGTTCCCTTTCGAACCTTTTTATACTGCTATCGTCACAGGGTGAGTTTCAAGTCACCAGAGGGATTAGAGTTTCTATACAAGGGAGAATGGGACTTTCAGGCGATTCAAGCTGGACTAGAGCATCATGGGTGAGGTGAAGTCATAGACTAGATTGTGAGCTTATATCTAGATGACCAGGGGACTTGCTAGACAAATTTCCCTCTAGTTGTTGATCGTTTCATGGATGTCTTCCCAGATTACTTTTCAGGTATACCTTCGAAGTGTGAGGTGGATTTCTCTATTGAGATTGTGCTAGGAGCATCACCTATGTCCATTCCTCCTTATATGATGGATACACCAGAGTTGTAGGAGCTCAAGATACAGTTAGAGGAGTTACAAGAAAAGGTCTTTATCCGACCCAATACTTCTCCTTGGGGTTCTCCGGTCCTTTTCAAAAAAAATGTGGACAGTACCCTTAGACATTGTGTGGATTATTGGAAGGTGAACCAGTTGACGGTCCAAAACCGATATCCTTTGCTGAGGATTTATGATATTTTTGATCAGCTTCGTGGAGCATGAGTGTTCTCAAAGATTGAACTAAGGTCAGGATATCATCATCTACGTGTGAGACCATCGGATATAATGCTTACAGCTTCTCGGAGTAGATATGGTCTTTATTAGTACTTGGGTTTGCTGTTCGCGCTCACGAACGCGCCAGAAGTTTTCATGGATCTGATGAATCATGTGTTCCATCGATATCTTGACTCTTTTATGGTAGTATTCATGGACGACATCTTGGTTTACTCTCACACTCGATATGACCATGACACCAATCTTGTGATCATATTGAGTACACTGAGAGAGCATAAGCTATATGATAAGATCTCAAAGTTCCACTTTTGGATGGACCAGATTCACTTCCTGGGTTATATCATCTTAGTGGAAGGAGTTGTGGTAGACCCAAAGAAGGTGAGAGCAGTAGTTTCATGGGAGAAGCCTAAGATCGTGTTTGAGATACGGAGTTTCTTAGGGCTGGCTGGCTACTATAGACGCTTTATATAGGACTTCTCCCTCATAGAAGTACTTTTGATGGGTCTGACTAGGAAGTTTGTGAAGTTCGTTTGGTCAGAAGCTTGCGAGGTAGCTTTCCAGGAACTGAAGGGAAGGTTGACATCAGGACCGATCATGATACTCCCATAGCAGGGGAGGAGCTATACAGTGTACTGTGATGCATCAAGAATTGGGATGGGAGTAGTGTTGATGCAGGGAGACTGAGTTGTTTCATACGGGTCTCGGCAGTTGAGGCCACATTAGAGGAATTGCCCGACCCATGGTCTCGAGTTGGATGCAGTTGTGCAGGCATTGCACTATTGGAGGAATTATCTACTAGGAGAGCATTTTGTGGTTTTCACCGACCACAAAAGACTCAAGTATATCTTTACTCAGTGTGACCAGAATCTGAGGCAGAGGAAGTTGGTTGAATACTTACATTCCTTCTATTTTGAGCTTGCCTATGCACCTGGTAAAGGTAATGCAGTAGCTGATGCACTGAGCCAGAAGACACAGATACAGGCAGTGCAGGAGGCCAGTGTTGAGTGGCAGCTTATACCTTGTTCTCTGAGATGCATCTGGAGGTGCACGACAGTCAGGGGCAGTCTTATTGTTCATCTTTAGCTATGACTTCTACCCTCCTGGACGGAGTGAGGATGAGACAACTATCGGACCCAGAAGGCCTAGTTCAACGGGATTCGGTGGCAGGTGATGACCCTCCTCCTAGATGGACGATAGGCGATGATGAGGTACTGTGTTTCCATGGATGATTGTGGGTTCTAGGGGACATACACAAGGAGCTGATGCAAGAGTATCATGCTTCAGCTTGGGCAGTTCATCTCGAGGTTACCAAGATGTACCGATACTTGAGACTTCAGTACGGGTGGCCAGGTATGAAGAGAGATATAGTTGGTTTTATTACAAGGTGTTCCACCTGTCAGCAGGTGAAGGTACAGAATCAGAGGCTAGCCAAACTGTTATAGCAGTTACCCATTCTGTTGTGGAAATGGGATGAGGTCACGACGTATTTCATGACGGGGTTTTCGTGGTCACCTAGAGGAAATGATACTGTGTGGGTTGTTGTGGACATACTAACGAAGATAGCTTACTTTTTTCCGATCAAGGAGACCTTCGGTGTTGATGAGCACGGACGGCTGTATATCTGAGAGATCTTAAGTCTTCATGGGGTCCCTCATTCTTTCGTTTTTGACAGGGAAAATCGATTTACATCTCATTTCTGGTATAAATTTAAGAGGGTACTGGGTACACAGGTGCTTCTGATCACAGCATACCACCCTCAGACAGATGGCCAGTCAGAATATACGATACAAGTGCTTGAGGACATGCTGCGTTCATGTGTCCTAGACATTGGGGGCTCTTGGGAGAAGCATATACCTCTATTATAGTTTTCCTATAAAAATAGTTTTTTGGAGACTATTGAGATGGCACCATACAAGGATTTATATGGTAGGCCATGCCGATCACCATTGTGATGGTCAGAGGCAGGTGAGACAGCTTTACTGGGACCACGTCTCGTGTAGGAGACTTCTGAGCAGGTCCAGTTGATTCAGAAGCAGATGGCTACCGCGCAGTATCGACAGAAGTCATATCCTGATCACCGAAGATGACCTTTGGAGTTCATGGTTGGGGATCAGGTTTTCTTGCGTGTTTTTCCGAGGCTGGGACACAGACAGATCAGGATACAGGGTAAGATTTCACCGAGGTATGTAGGGCCATTTGAGATCTTGGAGAGAGTTGGACTGGTTGCCTATCAGTTGCAGTTACCGCAACGATACAGACCCATGCACAACAACTTCCATGTGTATAAGTTGCGTCGCTATCATTCAGACCCATCTCACATCTTTCAGCCTGATGAGATTGAGCTGGAGGCCGATGCGTCCTTTGAGGAGCATTCGATTTGTATCGTTGATAGGAGCACGAAGGTTCTCCGAGGCTGGTTAGTTCCTCTCGTACGGGTGCAATGGCAGGATGTCCGAGTCTAGGACGAGACCTGGGAGCGGGAGGCCGACGTACGTGCTCAGTGGCCGGAGTTGTTCACAGTTATATCTTCTCTACCCTTGGGAGGGAAATTCAGGGACTAATTGCTATAAGGGGGGGGGGGAGTTTGTAAGAACCCGGTTGTTATCTTTGAGGTACGAGCTTCTTTTTTTCTCATTTCCTTATGTATTTTTGAGAAAATATATAAAATGCATAAAAATACTTATTTTTGGAACTACATGCCATGTAATTTTCCACACGCCGTGTACTTTTGGCTGTGTGGGATGGGTACACGGGGCGTGTAGCCATGTCAGTGAAGAAGGGTGTAGGAACCGACTACACGCCGTGTAGTGGTCCTGTACACGCTATGTAGTCAGTAGAAAAGCCTAAACAGTAAGGAGGAGGAGAATCCACCAGCTAGGTGGTAGTACACGACATGTACTCAGGTGTACATGCCGTGTACTATGTCAACGGATGAACAGTGTGGCGGTGCCGCCAGAGGAACAGTTAAATGGATGGAGTACACGTCGTGTACTTGGAAGTACACGCTGTGTACTTTGTTTTTTTCACTTAAAACATGTAGTAGCCAATCCTGTTCACATTATTGGCTTAGAACCGGAGGAAGGAGCTCGGGAGGAGGGCCGAATCTTCATGGATCAACCGATCGAGCACCAGGAATCTGATCTCGCCTCCGTCAATCACATTGGAACCACGCAGGTAAGCCCTCTATTCTCCTTATGTGTTTCTGACCAATTTGTTCCCTAATGGGAGTTATTTGAGGTTGAATGCAAGTTTTCTTACCTCAGATCTACACTGTTTTCAGGCATTTCGGGAATTGACGTTCGGGTATACCTCTCGTTGGCGTATAAGGTATGTGGCTTGGTGATAATTTATCCAACTGTCATTTATTTTGTGCATTTTTATGCCACGAACCCATGATGGGGTGTCATGTGGCTGAGGCCATTTATATATTAAACACCTATAATTTATTAGGTTTTTAATTATGATATTAAATTTCTTGTTGGGATCGTTGCTTGGATCCGGAACCACCCCAGGGGTGTGTTCCACTGTTTAGTCGTTTGTCCAGGATACCCGAGGGCATTCCATTAAAGTAGGAATTGTAGAATTTCCTTGAGAGGTATTGCTTTTTACTGCTAGTTTACCTATTGGGTATGGCCCAGTTACCTATTTAGCCTGAGGGAGTTGTTGTGATTAGCCTGTGGGGAACATACTATTTCACCTGAGGGGAACCTTTCGTGCCAGAGGGCTTGACTTCTGTGCCTGAGGGTGACACTTCCAACACCTGAGGGAAACTTCTGTTATACCAGAGGGAAATACCTGCGGGTTGGATTTTGTATGGACAGAGGGAAATCCTGAGGGTGTGGTTCACTATATTAGCCTGAGTGAAAGGTTCTGGTTGGCCTGAGGGCTTCGTGCTTTTGAGCAGATAATGTCACTAAATTTAATGGATTAAATGAATAATAAAAAGACAATTGTACTGTTAAGTTAGTTACATTTGAGTACTGCTTATTTTATTTCATTTTACCATTGAAAACTATTGTTGCATTCTTACACACAGTTGGGCATGGGCCTTTGGTGAGTGCCTACTAAGATATATTTCTCACACACTGTTTGGGTCATGCTTTTCGGCCCAAATAGATTACGTTTCTATAGGTGTGGACAGGGGAAAAAGTCCCTATACAGGTACTTCACTGTTGTTGTGGAGTAGGAGGGGATGGGACTGAGCCTAGGCTCACGATGCCACTTCCAGTTGTTTTTCTTTGTTTGTTGTACTCTGCTTTTTGCTGTGCTGTAAAGATGTATAACATGTTCTGGGTGTTTTCGTAGAACTTGAGACATGTTGCATCATTTTCTATATACTGTTGTTTATATCCACTACTGTTGTTTATTTCAGTTGTGTATGGTTTACTGCTTCAGCTGACGTTGTATGTTTTATTTCGTATTCCTCTATGTTACACTTTGAAAAATGAGGGCATAGTTTCCCCACTATCAGACCTGGTCCTTCGCTGCTAGTCAGCAGCCTCTGGCATTTGGGGAAATGCGCTTGAGATCATGTGGCGAACATGGTTAAGGGAACCCATTGAGTGGCACCCAGAATCGGGACGTTACAGGACATGGGCTCAAAATCCTTGAATTACAGTCCATCATGTTTACCAGTACTGACCTTTGCATCCCACTTGTTCACTACCAATCCTCTAAGAAAATATAGATATTGTAATGACCTAATTATTTATGTATAAAATTAATTATATTTTAATTTATTATGTATATAGAAAAAATATGCACTCTTTTATTATTATTATTGGTTTTAAATGTCCATTATTTATTATTACCATTGATAATATAGCCTTTTAAAAATGATCACACAAATAATAAAAATATATAGTTTTAACAAATCCCTTCAACAAAAATAAAGGAAATGATGGCCTCATCCCATAGACTCAGGCCATTTGAAGCAAATTTTCCAGAGCTCGGAAAAGAGGTTGTTTCATTAGGATTCACAATAGAACAAGCCCAAGCTGAGGTTCAATATGTTAAGCTTGATCAGAATCAATTAGAGGATAATTTGAAGATAATTGAGATTACCATATATGTGATGTTAACTGAGCCTCCCCAGGAGTCTGTCACCATTAAAATCATTACCCTTAGGACATATGTAGTTTTCATAAGGGGTTATATAACAAGGTATTAGTTACTTATTGTGTAATTCATTTCTATATATAAATTTCTTATTCCATCAATTCCATAATGAGATTAATATATCATAAAAAAATAATGATTTTGATAAATTAATTTTTTGGGAAAAAAATTCTATTATTGAGAAATATATGCATTATTATATTAAAATATGATCTTACCAATAATACAATAAAAAAATCTTATAGATTTTGACTATATAATTTATTTATCTGTAAATATTTAGGTAATAAGTTCAATACTATTTATATTTTTATATGATAAAATAAAATGTGTATTTTTAAATAATTTTTTTTGGAATTAATGAATTTTTAAAATAACTACTATTTTATTGAAATATTATTTTCTAATTAATTTTATCAATAATAAATGATTGTATAATTATTTTAATTCCTTGACCCAAGCTACCTAGAATCGATGCATTATTTCATAACATTGGCAAGATACAAGGATTCATGTCTTGAAAGATCGATCTGTTTAGTAGCCTTGGAAGTACTAGATACATACATAAGTTTTACATTACATTATTAAATAAAAAAAAATGTTGTGTCCCCTTTGGACACTCTTATATACCTTATCCTATTCATGAAGGTTAATTGTAATATACTTATTTTCATCTGGGGAAAAATAAAACATAAGAAAGGTGTGAGCACCGATGCTCAGTAAGGATAACAATATAGAGGAAACTGTCATAAATAAGAGTAAACATTTAAGGCAATTTATTAGAATAGAACACAATCCTTTCAAACATAAACATTAGAAAAATATTGCAACGATAAATCAAATAATGCCATTTTCTTATTCACATGGATACTCTAATAGTTGAATAATAACATGTTATATCAATAGCCCATTTCATAATGACAGAATGCATAATATCAGACTTCATAATTACATAGTCAACGCCTTGTTCCAAGACTACAAATAATATTTTGTCAAGGCCTTATTCCAAGATAGGAGTTTGTCTCATGAGACCTACCAACGCATCGAGAAGCTATAGCGGAAATCTCATACTAGGTAGTTTTCCACTATGGAAACTAATTATCACCAAAAAAGAATGCTTCAATTTTATACATTTCTCCCACTAGGAAACTAAATAAACTAATTGGGTTATAAGTTAACATCACCTACATTAATCAGTTCAAGTCCATCCTAGATGGAAATTTCTCCTTTTAACAATGATAATTATGAAGGGAATCACATATCGATGGGATTCAGGGTGAAAATAATCCATAAATAGTCTCATGACGTACATGATTCACCTATGGGTCCTGATGAAAGTGGTTGTAGAAATTACACTGAACTTATATGTGGCTTCCATCAAATGCTTAGTTGGAGACCTCCTCAAACAAAATAATGATGCATGGAGTGAGGAAATTATCTACTACCTAATACAAATGATGATAGGCAATGTGAATGATATTATTAGGTTGATAATTACTACCTCACTCTCAACTACGGTGTCCAAAATATGTGGAATTACATTCAACACCACAATTTCCAACCAGTTTCTCTTATTGATATGTTCAAGTATATTAATAGTCAACCAATGTTTACATGGTTTTTAGATCTACAAGAGGTTATTCAATAACGAAATGATATCATGATATTATCATATATGGATATGAAATGGAAAACCCTAGATTATTACCTCTTATAAGATCCATCCCCAGTATATACACTAGGGGACACTGAACACCATGATGATTATGTTGTTCACTCCCATGAAACATCTCATGCATGTAAGATATACTTTGATGGTGACTCCTAAAGGTGTATTAGATAAATGATGAAAAATACAACACTGAATTAGTTATCTCAGTCACTATATTTGTTTCTCCAGCAACAAATTCCTAATATTTCACACATTCTGATGGATTTATGAATAACGAGTAAAAATAACAAGACCTCATCACTATCATAGAACATAATCTATTTATGTGATAAATTAATTGACTATCAAATATGATTCATATCTAGTTAAATAGAATATCATTCTTTAATGTTCTATTAAAAAAGAAGCGTCGAACCATCTCACTCTATACATCAAGGAACTAACGACATAGTTCACTATTGATACCATTTTTCATAAAGTTCCATAATCACAAAATACCCACACCATTGCATTATAGAATACAACCATAGTATTGGACAACCCCAATTAGGAGGAAGTAATCATGTACATCATTCAGTGAATAATGTTCTCAACAATCTTCATTATCAATGAGAAATCAAATAATCCTAAAAATGTGGCCTCATAGTGTGATGAACCAATATCCACCACTAAATGGTTGGAAGCAATAATTTTTTATATAATAATATGGAAATCCTTTGATAGACTTATCCATAAGGCAATGGATTCCTCACAATTAAATTTAATTTAATTTGTTGTATGTTCCCAATGAGATAAAATACATCTACAAAAATATCTTAGTGAGAATCCTCATCAGATTCATATAAGTAATACTAATTCCCAACGCAATAGTTTATGTCCATCTAGATTTATTTTTTTCTAAAAAATTGAGGACTATGCTCTCCCACAAAGTCGATAGGATGGGTTAGTATTAGAAATCTGTGATACCTGATTGTGTGTAATTCAGTAATAAATTTGATCTAAACCAAATCCATGAAATCAACATCCATAAACCCTTAGAATTTTTTCAGATATCCATATATAAAATTTATTATCAATGTGAGGACATATACTCCCATCCACATCTAATAGTGTATACATATCATTTCTCATACCAAATTCTTCCCCCAATAGGATAAGGAAATATCCCTCAATGATGTGGCTAATAGAATATAATCAACATAATAAAGTCTCAAATTACCAATATGATCAGGGTCCCAAACATGATATTGTAAGAAAAAATCACCAAATTACATTCTATAGAGTCATGAAACTATTCTTTGAGTACACCATTTATTCTAATTAGTCATCATAATAACATGAAAATGATATGGAAAATATATGCCCTCAACATTAATCTATCAAATATAATATATAAGAGGGTGGATAAAAATAAGAATTACTGGTCAGATAAGGTCCTCCATGACTTATGGGCCTACCATACAACTATTCATACCTCAACACAAGTTAATCGTTACTGATTTGTGTACGAGTCCAATGCAGTGTCTCCCATAGAGGTCTATTTACCCTCACTTTGAATAGATATTTGTGGGAAATTTTCGAATGATTAGAAATCACAGAAGAGGATAGATGAGATGGTGTGGATAGATGAGAATAGGTCATGTACATTGAACAACATTGAATTAAATTACAATCAGATCATAATGCTCGTCAATAAAAATGTCATTCTTTATTCATTTCTTCTAGGAAAATTGTTATTGGATCAGAGAAGCCCAATGAATGCATTAAAGAATCATTCAAAGGTAAAATAAATATTGAATGATGTTTATATCAAACATAAGGACTATAATAATGGATCCTAATCATTGTGCACAATGCATTGGGAATGTGTTAAACCCCACATCAATGAGTGTTTTCTCAAACATACCTTTCTTAGAGGCTATTATAAATTGTATTTCCCAGTTTCATGATGTTAAATTTCACGGAAAATATCTTTACCACATGTTTTAAAATATGTAGGAGATCATCCTATAAGAAATTAGATATAACAAATAATGTCTCAAATTATAAAAAATTTTGTTGAACAATATGTATCTCATCCTGGTACCATGTTGATTAAATTAAAAATCCTCATTTTCATAATAAATAATGAAAAATGACATGTAAAATGTATTTACTACAAGATGTCCAATAGAATGGTTGATATCCTCTCTGTATGACAGTAAAAATCATGGTTTCCATGAAATATGTGTTGATTTATTCCTTCATTCACAAGAATAATATTGATTCTCGTACATCCATTCTTATTCATAGCCCAAAATTACCATTATTTCACTTCCATTCACCCATGTACTTACTCTATGATGTTAAAATACATGGATTATATCCTTTCCACCACTCAGAAAACTGAATGGGGTTCTAATACTATGTATGATGTGATTCTCATTTAAATGAGATATGTAGGGATTCCTAGATCCCATATCCTCATCCAACCATAACTTGACAAAAAATCCCATATCCGTTCATCAGTGACTTATATGTGTTGAGTAGTATTTTCCATTAATTATCTCTCATAGTAAGAATAGTTCATGCTAGATTAGAGATTTTGGAAAGGGATCCCTCAACATGATAGGTACATATAAATTTATTATAGGGTTTTCATGGTTATAAATGAATGATCGTAAAAGGTACACCTTGACTCCTCACATCATGTCATTAAACTATTTAGTTGACGTATCTTGCAAGACATAAAATTAGACATTCCTATAATCCATGCATGATAGGACCACAATTTTTTGTTTTTGTCTCTCAGCATAACTCAATTCAAGAACATCCTATTACATGATTCTTTCCATCATTGGATATGTAGTAACACTCGAATCTCCAACCCCAAGTCTACTCAGAATAAATAAAATTAATAAATCCCCTACATATGGGTCATACCTATGCTGGGAGCTATCATTTTATGAACAATCCATAGATTTATTCCTGTATATATAGGATATGAAGTGATTCTCAAGTCTCCAATGATGGTTCTTTTTATAATCAAATGTTGGAATATTTTCCCCCTATGCGTATCGACCAGACCATTTTAGGGAGTTTAATTTTTAATAATAATATGTGTCTTGATTCCTATAACCACATGATATGTAGTAATTCCCACACCTTCATTCATGGCACATACCACATCATTCTAATTTTATGTTGGTGAGCCATCATCATTACCCTGTGATGATAAACAACATATCGTATCATGAACTATGTGTGTAATGATTTATGCCATAACATGATATGTAGTGAAACCTAGATCTCTAATCCCAGTCCTAGATATAACAATCAATGGGAACAATTACCACCTCTATGTATTTGTTAAACCTTTGGAGAGAATTTCTTATTCAAAAAATACATTTTTATTTCTTCCGATGATTATAAGATACATATTGAAACCAAAATTTCTAATACAAATTCTAGATAAAACAATAAATTTTAGAAAATTTATAGCCAACTTCCTAAGGATCTAGCCATACATCCTCATTTATCTTATGTACAATTAGGATCTGTGTATGACATACTTTTTCACATAATTTATCTTGGAAAACATTTCACATAGGTTCTCACATCCTTTTACTGTGAAGCTAAACATAAAGGAAACATATATTTCATTATCTAATTATATTAATCTAAAATATAATTGTACATGGTGCATGAAACAAAAAAACATTAAAATGCATCCCTAGAACAAGATTTTAAAATGTGAAGGAAATCACTCAATATAATCACATATCAAGGAAAAACTAGTGCCTAACCACAATAAACTATAATATGGGGTGTTTCTATATTCATATAACCCCCACATCACATATTTCAAACATCATGTCTTGAGTACCTCATGTTGCTAATAATCTTTAATTCACCATAAAAAGAAGAATAGATAACTCTATTTCACCATTTTTCAATCCATAAAGATATTATAACTACAAACTAAAGACACATTGGACATATATGATGGGATTTAGTATCATTTAGATCACTAACATTACTATGGAAGAACCTATAACCCGAGGGTATATTGGGCCATCCTGGACATGATCGAGACATATCATTAACTGTGGCCAAAGAACCTTGATCCATGATTTACAAAACATTTATCAATTTAGTTGAATGATTATAGAGTATAATTAACACTAAGAATATTTTTTGGGTGATTTTGTAACATTTCACTCATATCAGCTACTTGTGTTCCACGAACATAAACATCATGAACTTTGGATAAAGAGGTATTGCCATAATCTTTAGCTTAAGATGGTAAAAATTTCAGAATCCCAAACTAATAGTTAATGATACAAAAATAACATTTGTATGAAACCCAACAATGGGAGAACCTTGACAATCCCTACATTTTTATTCTAAACTATTCATCTCTAGAGTTTAGGAAAAAATATTAATGAAATAAATAATGAATTTACATCAAAGGGAATGCTTTTTATCTGTTGTAAAATCCACGCAATTCTCAATAAACTACAAATTCTTGGAACATATTAGAGTAAGGTATTTTAACATATCATCTGTTTAAAAATGTGTTCACTAGATAGTGATATATATTTTAAGGGTATAAAACCCTTCAAGAATCATACATTTTTTCTAAATAAAAAATTATTAATTAGGTTCCATTTTTCAATTATTACCTTCAAAACTCCTTGGAAAGGAAATGATATCACATTTTTTCATCACGTTGATACATTAGTGTTAATACCTTACTACTAGAAATATTGTTCCCATATATATAGTAATTTTTTATTTTGGTGAGCCCGATGACAATACAGTTTTACCCATTCCAAGATGGGGTTTACGTATATCCCTGAATTGATTTTCCCATATAATCTTCATGACCCATGACCTTTGGATTGTGATTTACAATCCACATAACTTGACTATTCATGTATATTTGATATCAATGACCTTATATTATCATGTTTTTAAACTTTCTCAAATCATGGATGAAACACACTATATTTGAACCACTTGTATGCCCACACCCTCTAACATGAAATAACATAGTGTGAGGAGAGTGCATCATAATTAAGATATAAAAATCCCTAGGTTCCAATACCCTACTTTATTATTTTTCACCTCAAACCAAAATTCATTTATAGGGTGTTTTAATTTTCATAATGATTTCATTGTGTTTAGAAAATGGTGGGGGGGGAATTTATATTTGAACATAAAATCGTTGAATAATAACTTAGACAAACAAATTATTGTCATCCACTCCTTGTAGGAAAGGAACCCCAATCCCTATGATTCCCAGAAAGACCGCTGAAGAAACAGACACTGTATGGGGGTATGAGTTATTCCCAAAACATCTTTTCAATCCCATAATCACATACTCATGTGTTTGGGTTAAGACTTACCCAAGAAAAATTCCAAATATCCCAGTGGACGCTACATCCCTATAATTTCATGGTCAACCAATATTATATAACAATCATACATAGATCTCAGAAAATAGTGCGCAAAATTATTTTTGACCATGCTATCAATGCATTAGGGTATTTTCTTATAAACCAGAAGAGTTCCCTCCCTATAGTAATGAAATCAAAATCCTCACTATGCCTAGGAAATCCCAGGATTAAAACAAAACGTTATGTTGTCTTGGGTTATCCCTTGTATGTATTCCCATATTTTGTATTCTATAATATACAGTTCGAGATAAATTCCCCTAAACAAGAAAAATAAAATGTCCAAGAAAAATGAACCTAATCATTAGAAATGGAAAGTATATATTAAAATATCCAAAAACAAATGTGATATAATTTATGAGAATAGAGAACATAAATGTCAAAAATATATTATCTAAGATAAAAGACCCTAAAATTTGAAAATATAATATCTGATCCAGATGACCAAAAACACTGTAAATTGAAGGTATGATATAAAACACCTTAAATTACAACTCATCAGTGATTTATTCTATGTGATTGGAAAATATTAAAATCCTTTGAGGCCCACTTTATGGCCATAGAAAAATTTAGGTTATGCATTACAAGTCCATTGAAATAAGAAAAAGATAGAGGACTCTCCCTCTAGGATATATATTCTTACCATACATCCACTAAGGGTTAGGTAATATGATGATTACTGTAGAATATTTGTTAATGAGGAATCTTTTTTTGATGGGAATTCTTGATCATTTCAGGAGAATAATATGATAGAATTTAAATATTATAATCCAGAAATTTAGGTTTATATGATATTATAAAAACAATTGTAATAATTAATGATTCACCCCGCACTAGATCAAGGAGTTTTCATGAATATCATGAAGGAAATAATGATGGAAAAAATATTGTTTAGTTGATAAATTAATTGATAGCATGTAGAAGGAAAAATCTACACATATTATATTATCTCCCATGAATGTATGATCTATGTAAAAGAGTAAAAATTAAAATTCTTTCACATCATGTTCATAGAGGATCCCCTATGCTATGCTTGCATTTGATCAAATCAGTTAATTAATTGGATTAATGGATCAACTATCCTAGTTTCAACATAATCAATATGATACAAATCCTTTTTCCTAGAAAAATCATCAAGTCTATTCTTATTGTCCTTGTTAGGAATTCCATGTTTCTCCAAAGAAAATATTTTATATCTAATGTGAATGATGATATTTGGATAAAACAATCTGAATAAGAACAATTACATACTAGAGATGGTCAACCACATCATTGAAAACACTAACTACATCCCGATGATTTTTTTATTCCAACTACTATTGGGAATCATTGTTCAAGGTCTCGTCCCATCATTTCATTTTGGAAGTGGATTGTTTGGAATGTATTTTCTCAATAATAATCAATAATGTAGGACAATTTGGATTCTCAAAAATAGACTTTTTTTTGTTTTCTTGAACGAGGTTTTATGAATTTAAATCTAGATTAAAGGAATTTAGTATTACGGAAATTAATATTTATACACTGTTTCATTCACTACATTCAGAAAATGAGAATTTGGTTCATCATCCCTAAGTTATACTGGAATGTTAACACTTGCATATAGAATCAACCCTATTATATAATTAATTTTTTGTTTTTGGATAGACAACCTTACAGTCATAAAATTTTCAAATGTATATATCAACTACACTACATTGGAATTTGGTATTTGAGATTACTTTTGAAACCCTAAATTTATAAGGTTGAACATATGTTTATTCAGTTAAAAGTTTGAGATCTTATAATAAAAAGTTAAATGTATGAATTATCATCCCCATGCAATTAAATGGAATATTATACTACATTATGGAACCATACACTATTCAAAGGTACCTTATGTTAATCAAAATAACCCCACACTACATAAAGAAACAATATGCCACACAACTCACCCATACATTGTGTTTTCATCATTGATGTTTCTAAGAAATGTTTTCAATGCAATTTTTCTATCATGATTCTGTAAGACATAAAGAATGATTATAGGATCAATTTTATTGTTTCAAAGAATTCTGTTCATTGGATAAAATCACTGCTTTTATTAAAGGAATATATGAATCCAATAGTCATTTGAAACTTGAATTTATGGGATTAATCAAGAAATACAATTGGATCTGGAATACTAAATCTACGTTTATGTTTTATATATTTCTTCAGAGTATCTCTTCAAAAATAATTTTGATAACTCTTTCACATATGCGACTACAGTATTAAAAATAAATTTTATAGTAATGTTGCTACAAGGAATGATCAAATCCCTATTATTTGAATAAGGTAATTATGTGAATGTTCTTTTCAACATTGATTTATTAATGCTATAATGTTTATACCTTACATATGATAATTTTCCAACAGGGATCCCATAATATTTATTCACTCTTGAAGATATTTGTTTCTAAAGAGGAATAATATCCATTAACTATCATTTCTTGCTTCTCCAACTGTGAAGAACTAACAAAATCAACAAATCAATCACTCTTGATCTATTAGAGTTTAAATTTCTCAATCATGGTTATAGTGGATTATCATTTTCTCATTCTTTGATATATATGTTATTTGATATAGAAATAATATAATTCTTTATTAGTATTGTTTGTATAGGTGTTAACATTGTTCAATCACTTGTGAATTGATGGACATCTGATAAGATTACAATTCTAGTGAAATCATCAAGATGATAGGGAGTGTGATTGGTGGAGTGGACTAGGGGATATTTGGGTCCCGATCCACTACAAAATTTCAGGTTATTTATTTCTATTTTATACGTTTCTCATTTTAATATAGAAAAAAATAATTTTTCCCCATAAATCATTATTGGTGTTAAAATCCAAAAGTTTGGAATATTTATGAAAAGGCATAATTCACCACCTCTAGTGTTACTTTTTATTATTCAGACCTAATAATTATTATCAAATGTGAGTTATTATGATAAATATATAGATATATAAATGTATAAAGTCTATAAAAATATGGAAATGGATGATTCTAGAGAATTAATGTCTATGGTATGAGCTCTACATATTAATGATGAACATTTTGGATACTAAAAGTAACAAATGTTTATCTATATAAAGAATATTGGATTCATAGTTTACTATTAAATAATTACTACATATAATAATATTGGGAAACTAGAAACTTGGACTACCTAAATAGATTCCATGTATGATATCAATTCTGATGAAAATAAATCTATTATTTACTATCTTGAACCTAATAAATTCAATCATGTATGATAATTCCCATCAAACATATGAGATGTGAAAATCTATAGAAGTGGATTTTTAAAGAACTCATAATGTATGATTAATGAGGTATTGTATAAAAAAAATCACCATTATAATTTTGGATGGATAAAGAACCAAGTAGATGAATGGAAGGATTACAAAAATTATCAACAATATAACAACCTTAGGAGAACCCATAAAAAATGATCATTTCTTGAAAGTAAACAAAGTAATACCCTCAAAATGGAATTACCTACCAAAATCTATTCACCATTTATAACCTATCAATGATCTGACCATAAAAGTACTAATTGGGACACTGATGATGTATGGAGTAAAAATGTAGACTAATGTTAAAGATCATAGAATTATACTAAAGAAGGAAAATACTACGTTGAATGTGACATCTCAGGATCATAATAGAAGAACAAAAAATGATTCCATATAATAGAAAAACACAGATTCCATGGATTCTGAATTGTAATTTGATCAGCTATCCATAAACATCATCAAATTTTCAAATAGAAAAGTGTCTTCACATGATCCTTTAAAAGGATGAAAATGAACCAAGAGATGTTCAATGATATGAATGTATAAAATTGGGTCATGTTAGACTGGTTTGTGCTCAGCTGAAATATGAAATGAAATTTCAGTAGGAGAAGTATAATTAATATATTTTTTGATGAAAAGAAAAAAGAGAAATGGATGCTACATTGAGTGTAGATTAAGACTCCCACCCCCCATCAAGGTCAAATTTATAAAATGAGAAATCAAATTTGAAATCATACATGTGCATCATGGATGAAGCTGAAAAGGTATAATGTTATTAATCCTCTGATTATGATACTATTAGTTTCTCAAATGACAAATTGGATGTCTACTATTATATGTTTGAATAAAAATATCATTCCTTCTTAAAAAACACAAATCAGGGATAAAATATTCATAATATTGTTTTAGGTGACATATATACCCTAATAAAACAAAATTATGTTTTTATTGAAAAATTCAACTCAACTACATCAATATTTGATGATAATTAAAAAATGGAAACCAATCTATAGGATGAAGTGGATTATTTTAAGATGGATTCTATTTTTTTAACTAATGGAGAAAATATTTTAACTAATATTATTGGAAAAAATTACAGTAAACGGGTAATATTTTGAATAGGATAAACGGGTATGAAATCCAAATTATATAAAAAAACTTTCTTCCCAATTTGAAAAATGCCACCTTTTATTTTGTAGAATAAATGGTCATGGCACTAATATGTTCTATTTGAATAATCATTAATGTTGATGTATCAAACTATATTTGGTTTCTATAAGTTTTTCTAATGAATGTTATATTAATTAATGAAAAATAATGATAATCTGGATTCCAAAACCACTTCTAGATGAAACTGTAGGACCCAAGAGAGTTTGGGTACCTAAAAATATGTTTTTAAATGTATATTTAGTTACATTCCAAAGGATCATAAATTTTATATTGGATACGAAAATTAGTTTTTCTAGGATCATGTGTGGAAATCCATAAAATATTCCTCAATTTACTCAAATAGATTGCGATTTTGTCATATTTGGTGACAACGTGAAAGGAAAAATAGTTGGAGTTGTAATAATGGGAGATCCAAATACTATATCGATCGAAAAATTACTATATGTGCAAGGGTTATAGACGAATCTAATAATTATTTTTAAAACATGAGATGATGGATTTTATGTTGATTTTTCAAAAAATTCATGCACCATGTTTAATGATAAGTTTCTTATATTTTTATCACTATTAAATTATAGGGCTTAAAATATGGATTTAAATTCCCTATGTAAACATAAATTGAATTTTTAACTTCGTAGAAAATTGAATTATGTATTTGGAATAGAAAACATGGACACTAGAATATATATTCATTCCATAAAATATATACAAAACAATTAGCTTCATATTTTTTTTTCATTTAAAGGATGACATCAACATATGATGTGATGCATGCCAAATTGGAGAACAACATAAATCACACATCAAATCTATTAAAAATAATTCTACATCTAATCCAATAAATCATATCCATATGGAATTTTTGGACCATCGATAGTAGTATGTTTTGCTGGTAAATTATATTTTTATGTATTAGTTCATTATTTTTATATATTTACTAGGTTATATTTTTGATAACTTAAAAAATAAGGTTTCTACAATTTTTTAATGTTTCTATACAATTTTTCAAAATCAAAAAGTTTTTAAATTAATTTCATTGACCAGTGATCTTGTTTTGGAATTTTAGAATCAATAATATACTTCTTTTTTATAAAATCTATGTCTTAAATATACCTTCTCTTGACCAAGAACACGTCAAAAAAGTGAATTTTTTGAAAGGATAAATATTAATATTCATGAAATAGATAGGAATATAATGAATTAATGTAGTCTTCCTACCCATTTTTGGGTAGAAGCTGTAAGAATAGGTTCCTATATCATGAATAGTGTGTAATTAAGTCCTATTTTCAATAGGATACCCTATTAAATTTTGAATAATATATATCCAAAAGTTGTGTACTTTAATGTTCCATAATGAAATTTTTTAATCCTAAATACTAAATAAAACTATGGAATATTCGATCAAAAATATAATGAAAGAATACTTTTTGGATATTATGGAACCTCTAATGTTTATATAGTGTTTAATGAAAAAACATCTATTGATGATGAATCAGTTCAAGTGAAGTTTTATTAAAATGACACATTAATTAAATAAGTATATAAAACTAAGAAGTAATTAACTCATTTAAAATCATTAGACATAACGCCCCTAAAATTGATTTTGAAAATGATATGAATAATGGTATTTCAAGTTTATAAGAACATGATATTGAAGAAGCTAGTAGTTTGATGCCAACAATGTACCAGAAACTAAATAAGAATCCATTAGAAATTGTTATAGGAGATGTAGATATAAGGATTAGAACTAGAAGAAATGTAATAATCCTAGAAGAATTATCTTCCTTTTTATCGTAGTTAAAAACAAAATCTATTGAGTAAAGCCTAGGTGACGAGAGTTAGATATTTAAAAATCAAGAATATCTAAATCAATAATACATGAATGCTATTTGGGAATTAATAGAGAGACTGACCAAATATCCAATTATAGGTACTATGTTCTTCTTTATAGATTAAGTGGATGATCATGGGATCATAACCAAAAAGAAATCGATATTAGTACATAAACGATATAAGGGGGATGAAGGTATGGATTATGAATAGACATTATCCCTTAAATGTTAATTACAATCCATTATAATCATTTAATCATATGCATCTTATAAGAATTTTAAATTTTATCATATGGATGTTAAATCATACTTTTTAAATTGTTATTTAATATAGGATGTTTATGTTGAAAAACCTTCTGGTATTGAAAATTCTCAAAAATAAAACTCTTCTTTTAAACATACTAAATCTCTTTATGGCCTTAAACAAGAACATGTCGTTTTTTATGAAATATAGAGACCTTTTCATTTGAAAAATGGACTTACATTTAGATTGGAAGATCACATATTATTTTAAAAAACTATTTCTTATAATATTTTAGTAGATCAAATTGATGTTGATGATGTCAATTTTAGTTCAAATAAAAGAAAAATGGTAATGTGTTTTCAAAATTTATGAAAACAGTATTTTATATGAGAATGATAGTAGAAATAAATTTCGTTTTATTATTTTATAATTATAAAAACGATTATGGAAATTTTTTTAATCAATGTAAGAACATTATTGATTTTTAGAAAAAGTATGGAGTTGAAAAGAAGACAACATATACAACTACCCTTTGTGCTAATATAATATACGATTTAGATGAGGCTGAAAAAACAATGGAAAATATGTTATAAATTTGTATGATTAGTAATTTTTCATATCTTTCATCTAGTAGACCAGACAATATTTTTTCTATATGTTTATGTGCTCGATTTCAATCAAGTCCAAAATAATCATATCATACTACAGTTAAAATAATTAATATATTTTTAAAATGAAATTTTTTTATATATTTTATTTACACAAAAACATATGATTTTAATCTAATTTATATTTATAATATTATTCAGGAGTTTGTAGATTAGATAGTAAAATAACCTCACGATCCTATCAGTTTTTAGGAAAATCAGTAGTTTCATGGTCTAGTATGAAACAATACTATTTTACTAATTCAAATGGTGAAGAAAAATATGAATTTGATGGCAGTTGAAGTGAACACATTTTGTGAATGAAAACACCTTATATGACTTTTGAATAAATTATAATAGTATACCTATATTATGTGATAATACTAGGGCCATAAATATTTTAAAAAACCATATAAGTCATTATAGGACAAAGAAAATTTATATATTTAATAATTTTTAATGATATCAAGTCCTTAAAAATATATTTCATGAGATCTTATAAATACCAAATATCAATATGCTGATATTTTTACCAAACCACTTTCCAGTGCCTGTTTTGATTTTATTAAGGGGGAGCTGGCAATATATAATTTTTAAATGAATGTTTTATTTAGTACATTTTATTTTAAACTATTTTTTATATTTTAATTGTTTTATTTTCAATATATAATGTTTTATGATTATTTATTTAATTTTGTTATGAGTTAGTTAAATTGTAAATTAATATTATTTTAATTTTATTTTGAAATAAAAAACGTAACAAGTACATCCTCAATTGGTGCGAGAAAACCATTTATCTCCTCCAGCTGTTCAAATTCACATCCCTTATATCTATTGAGTATCAATATATATGTTTCTCATTTATTGTTTTCAAAAACCTAATTCATCAATCCATTTAGACTAAAAACCATCAGAGACGGAAAGATCTTGAAGATCTGAAGATGTGAGTTTGATGTGGATTCTTATACATTAGGGTTTCATTGCAAATATGACCAAGGTAAGGTAATCAATTTGGATTACATGGATTAAATAAATATTTCAATCAAGGAATCCATAAGATTCCAAGGTTTTGTTTATGATTTTATAGATATTGGAATTTTGTATATGAAATTAATGTAAAATAATTCTGTAGGTATGCTTCAATCAGTCTTGCAATTGATGAGTATAATATCATCTAAATGATTAATGATTCTGAATTTTTTATTTCACATATAAAAATTGAAATGCAGTTGGATTGTCCTCTGAATGGGACATAATAGTTTTATTTAAGGATTATAGTTAATAGAATAAAATTTAGATGTAGTTATGTTTTTTCTATTTGGAACAAGATCTATCAAAAATTTAATGACGATAGAGAATACTTATGATTTCTGAGTTATGAAAAAATTCATTAAATTTGGAATTTTTACAAGGACATATGAGCTATATAAAGTCCTTTAACTAGACATGTATGCCTTTTTTTTGTTCCTAAACCATATCAAGATCATATTTTGTGGGTTATGTTAAGGTATTTCATTAATTTCATCTATATGGATTCCCATATTGGACATTATCTGTTTGGAAGGAAAAATTCATTTTTTATCCGAAGATCATGAAAAATTATAAATAAGATTATTGGTAAAAAATGTCATCACCTCAAAATTTTAAAATCAAGGGATTTGAGGAATATCGGATTTATTTAGAGAAATGACTACAATAGACACCTTCATGATAGTGCGGAACAACAATAGATGTTGATTATAGATACTCATGTAGAATAAATGATGATTCCTTCAGTTGGTTATATCAGGAAAATTCATGTTAAAGAAGGAAAATCATGGCTGGGAGAAACTCTTGTTCAATGAAGAATAATTTTAGTCTACATTCTAGAGACTATGGATGAAGCCATTTTTAGAGATGGGCGTGATACTCCTGTAGATGAGAATGTTGAGAAAGAGGCTCACATTCAAGAACATCAATGGGAACGATACCCTAATCATGAAACTCAATCTATCATTGTTAATGGTTTGGATTCTATGGGAGGATCATCCATAAGAGATAGATCATATGGAAATAATGGACCATGATTGGGTTTGTGTTAATTTGACCAAAAACTATCTCAATCTCGATATTATTCTAACTCTCATGTTTATTATTTGTTAGAAAAGACAAATATGTTGGAATCTTAGATATTATCTCTACAATTAGAAATGGAAGCTATGAAAAATATATTATAATATATTCAAGGTTCATCATTACCAACATTAGAGATTGAGGCTCAGAAGCTACATCTATGGAAATTAAATGAAATTCTTATTTTTTTGGAGAACAAGATATTTTCTCCACATTGTCTAGAGATATTTTTTCTTTGAATAATAAATCTATCATGAAGTTATATTTTAAAGAGTTTAATATTTTGATATGAATGGAATTTCAGTCCCTCAGAGAATGAAACCAAGAATCAACCACCTCTAAATAGACACCCCGATACTTGATCATATGGTTTTTGGAAATTAGTTATATTATGGACAATTTTAGTGATAGAAAACACAATCGTTAGTTCAACAATAATCCTTTAGGTGTTCTGTTAGAAAATCAAAGGAATATGGTTAGTGAAACGAAAATCTAATTAATCATTTTTGATATTAGTTCTCAATTATGTAATGAAGAAGTTAAATTCATTCAGAAAATTAGAGGAATATGTGATTGAGTTTACGCATGTTAATTTGGTTAAGACTCTGAAGATTGGTCGTAAGTCAAATAAGTTTCTTCAATATTTCTCAGAAGTCTTCAAAACAAATTTTATGATCTTCTTGCTCCACCATATTTATATTAACAGTGCTATCAAAGCTATTATTCATCATAATGGATCCTCTAACACTTAAAATATTAATCTATAACCCTTATTTTGATGAAAAGTATCATTGGTTGTAGATTTTACCTTTTTTTAAATAGCTGATTTCATTTTAAGTTCATTTTTATTTATTTTTATTTAGATTTAATTTATCTTATTCACTTATAAATACATAACATCCAATATTACATTTATTTATCTCTAAAATTATTATAAAATGTTAATTTATATTTATGTGCTACATTAACTATGGTTTAAATCAGTTATTCATTAAATCAATGTTTTGGATATCACAATAACTGGGGAAATAGATATGGTTAATATCAATGGGGATGGTTATTTGGAATCCAAAACATTTCATTGATAATTTTTTTTATTTTTAAGTATCTATTTTCATTTATTGAAATAATTATATTTAATCCAAATATTTTCTATATGTATTTTTTATTTTTCAAATAATTAATTTTAATTAAATATTGTTATGGATTATATTATGGTTCTTGTGATCATCAAAAATGGGGAGATTTCAATGTATTTGTACATAATATTTTTTACTATTTTAATGCTCACAAATACAATTTTTTGTTTTCAAATGATGTTCATTAATTATTTTTAGGAATTTAGAAATAGGTTAATGGAATTTAGTGTTACGAGAATTATTAAATAAACATTGTTTCAAACCATTCATTTGAAAAATGAGTGTATGGTTAATTTTCACTAAATTATGCTGGAATGATAAATCCTTGATAGGGTATAAACCCTAAAATATGCTAAAGAGTCTATGTTTGTATTTTCATCCTTACATTTGGAGAATTGTTAAATTTATGGATCAAAAACCCTACATATGAAGATGGATTCTTGAATTAATGTTCATACCCTACATTCAGAAAATTGAATGTATAGTTAATCAATGTTATGTTCGAGATCATATGCTAAAACGATGAGTGTATAGATTATAATCTCTATGCAATGCAATGGAACCCTACAATACACAATGGAACACTACACTATGAAATTTATCCCAATGTTATGTGGATGAACCGTAAGCTACACAACTCATCCTTACGTTGTGTTTTCAACAGTGATGTTTTTATGCCCCGTTTTTTATCTGATTTTTTTATAATGATCGATTCATAATAAAAGATTGAATTGTGGATAGTTATGATTGTTTCGATGAACCATGTTAATATTATAAAATATCTCATGTTATTAAGGGATTTTATGAATCCCTTGGTCAATTGAAATTTTTATTACCTAGACTAATCAGGCTATTCATTTGGATCTGGAATGACGAAGATAGCGATCAATTATATATATTTCTTCATAGTATCTCTTAAAAAAATATGTGAAAAAATTGATTCACATATGTGACTAAATTATTGAAATTAACAATTTAATGCTTTCGTATAAACGAATGATATAATCTATATTGTTTCCCAATGTATACGATGTGAATGTTCTACATATTTCTACCTCCGGTTATGATCATTGTTTATTTTCTACATGATTTAAGTTCATTTCAAAATAAGGACTTTTTTAGATTGTTTCATTATTTAAGACATTTATTGATGAATAATATCTATTTACTATCAGTTCTTGTTGTTGGTGCAATTTAACAAAAAACATCAATCAATAAATAAAAATCCCTTGATTTACTATAGTTTCAACTACTTGTAGTCAGTGGTGGTGGACTATCAGATTCTTGTTCTAATATGGGGATAACTAGTTCTATGTTATAGAACCAAAAGGATTTTTTATTAGTCTTGATTGTATGTTTGTCAAATTCCCACACTCATTTCAGAAATAATTGTCTTATAAGAAGAGGACCATTATTGTGAAATAACTATGCTCGTCGAGAGAGTGATCAGTGTAATAGACTAGATATTCTTTATGCATCTAAATACTATATAATGATGTGTCCTTTATTGAGTTTTATTTACTTCTCATTTTCTTATTGAAGAAAACACTTCATATCTGCATTAATCAAAGTGGCTGTTAAAACCCAGTATTGTGGATGATTTTAGAAAGGACACAATTCACCTCCTTTTATGTTAATTTGTTTTATTACAACCTAACAAGGATTATTTAGTAGCTTCCACCCAAAATTCAAGGGGCCTCTTCTACTCTCTAAGATACATCACCACTATTAATTTTTCCTGAAGAATTGTAGAGTGAAAACCATTTTATCCATGGATGGTAAACATAAATTGAATGGGACCCAGCTTTAATTTATCCCTTCTAAAGGGGTCTACATTACTATGGTAATGATTTACCTCTATATTTTACACTACATAGACCAGTAAAATTACACAAATCTCATGCCATTATCTAAGAGCATCATAGGAATGAGAACATATTTGGGGACATTTTTACCAAGAGAAAGAGCCATTATCAAGTTATTAGATGATGTAAAATGGGCTCTAGAATCCTTGTTAATGTATTTTGTTGCTTGAATCCCTACGAGAGAAAGGACACAAACCATTGAGATATGGGGCCATGGAACTAAAATAATTAGTACATGGGCTTATAAGAAAAAATGATTTCATATCATAACTTTACCAACAGATATTAACCTTTTTAAAAACATTCCATTATTAGTCGCATCATTTGTGAAACCAGTCACACTATCTTTATCCAAACATAATGTGGTGAAATTGTCTTTTGATGAGAATCATCATGGACCTTTGTTGGTTTCCCAGAAGATTTTATTTTCTCTCTACCATTGAGTTGTAAGAACCCGGTTCTTATTCTTGAGGTATGGGTTTATTCTTATCTCTATTCCATATGTGTTTCTGAGGAAATAAGGAAAATGAGAAAAATCCTGAATTTTGTGACTACACACCGTGTACTTTTCCTCATGTAGTGTACTTTGGCTGTGGGGAATGAGTACACAGGGCGTGTAGGCCGGTTGACGATGATCGGTGTAAAAACCGACTACACGCTGTGTAGTGGGTATTTACACGCAGTGTAGTCAGTCAGCTGGAAAACAGTAAGGCGGTGGGAGCTGAGAAATAGTACATGCCGTGTAATCAGGAATACACATCATGTACTCATGTAGATAGACAAACAATGTCGCGGTGGAAAGAAGCCGCTGAAGGAACAGTTAAAAAATGAAAATTACATGATGTGTACTCAGTAGTACATGGATTGTAATTTGTTTTTTTCACATAAAATGGGAAGTAGCCTCCTCTGTTCACATAGAAGTCTTAGAATTGGAGGAGAGAACGGGAGGATGAACAGAGTTTTGGAGATCACCCGATCGAGTACCGGGAATTCGATTCCGCCTCCGTCGATCTCATTGGAACCATACAGGTAAGCCCTCATCTCTCCTTGATCCGATCATACCAACTATTTCACAGGGGAAATTTATTTAAATATAAATACTAATTCTTTTACCCAAAATCTTCGTCATTCTTAGACGATTCGAGGAGCGTCGTTCACGTATACCGATCAGGGGAGATCGATGTAGGAGGTCTGGTGTTTAAATTACAACTACTATGTTTATTTGTGTACGAATGTGCAAAGAACTCATGTTGGGGCATCGTGTGGCTGAGGCCTTGGCAGTTTTAAATACCTAGAATTGTAGAGGTAATTTAATGAAATTGTAATTTTTTTTGGGATCACTACATGGATCTAGGACCACCCATGGGGTGTGTTCCTCTATTTAGCCATTTGGACAGGTTACCCGAGTGTATACCATAAATTTTAGCATGTCATAATTACCTTAAGAGGAATTGTATATAAATTTCTTGTTTATATGTTGGGAATGGCCCAGTTACTTGTTTATCCTAAGGGAAGTGTTGTGATTAGCCTGTGGGAAATGCTCTATTTAGCCTAAGGGAAACTTCTTTCGTTCTTGTGGGCTGTAGATTCTGTGCCTGTGGGAAACACCTCACACGCCTATGGGCATTATTCGATGTGCCTGTGGGAATATTCTTATTGGTATGGATTCTCTTTACCTGATGGTAATGGTTTGCATGCCTGATAACACTGACTGTTTACATAGAAATTCACAGCGGTGATTTTCTTATAATGAATGATTAAACGAATATGAAAAAAAGGCAATATAACTAGTACGATTAGTTACTTTTGAGTACTTCTTAGTTTATTTCATTTACTACAGCACACAGCTTGTGCACATTGACACTGACAGGTGGGCACGAACCATTGGTGGGTGCCTACTGGGATTCATTTCTCACACCCTGTTTGGGTCATGTCTTTGGCCCAAACAGACTATATTGCTGCAGGTGTGGATAAGGGAAAGGGTCCCTATACAGGTACTTGATTGTTGCAGAGGAGTAGGAGAGCATGGGACAAATCTTAGGCTTGCGAAGCTGCTGAGTCCCTGTTGCACTATTTTACATTGTTTGTTGTACCTATACATTCCATTGTATTTTATTGTTATGTAACATGTTCTGGATGTTTTCTTAGAACTAGATACATGTTGAATCATTATCTATATAGTTGTTGGTTTTCATTTACTATAGTCGTTCATTTCAGTTATGTACTCTTTATTTCTTCCGCTGTTGTTGAATGTAATATCTTGTATTCTACTGCGCTACACTTTGAGAAATGAGGCCATAGTTTCCCCACTATCATACATAGTCCCTCGCTACTAGTCGGCTGTCTCTGGCATTTGGGTAAATGCACATGAGGTCATGTGACCAACTGGGTTCGGGGCACCTATGGAGTGGCACCCGGATCCAGGACGTTACAATGTGGTATCAAAAGACTTTTTATTTTTATTTGAAATACTATTTGGAGCCTTAGTCAAGGATAGAATGGAAATGGTAGTTAGTAATAATATGTGCCCAGGAGTAGATAACACATGTATAGGGGAAAGCCAGTCTACCTCGTAATTTTTCAATTATTCAGATCATGCAAATTTTACTGTTGATTTTATTTTCATCCTTGGGTGATGCACTTGTGATTGTGGTGTTTATATGTTATTCATGTGTTCGAGTTAGTTGAATCCCAATGAGATGAGGCTATGCCATATCAAGCATTATTTAGGAACATTCTAAAAATCACATGCAATGCATAGTTCCATGCCATGTAGGTGCATTAGAAATTTCATGTTGTTGTGATAGTTGTTGTGCTAGAAAAGCATGCTTTTGTGATAGCTACTTGGATAAATACCTACTATGTGATAGGGTATTTTTGTGTGATCTTGTTGATTGGATGGATTCCAAACTTTGGTTTTTGGGGAGTATGGGCCCTCAATGACTAGAATTTGGTGGATCATTTCCTTGTTTACTTGTTTATAAAATCTATAAGATGCCAAACTTTGATTCACGGGGAGTATGGGCCCTCACGGATTGGAATATTGCACTTAGGTGTTGTTATTTTCAGTATTTACAGGGTTCTAGAGTAGTTTCAGAGGCTTACTATCCAGAAAACCTAGGATACACGCCCTGTAGTTCCTCGGACACACACCGTGTGTTCTTTTTTTCGGGAAGAAATGAATACTTTTTGAGTACACTCTGTGTACCCTCAGTACACATCATGTAGTCTCTTCTCATGTCATTGACTATGTGGGAGGGGACAAGGAGTAGGGAAAGGCTTAGAAAAATCATGCTGTGTACCGGATGTACACGCAGTGTAGTGTTGACCCGAAGTCCGCCCGTGTAACTAAAAACTCAGATGGTGGAGACCCAGAGACATACACGCCGTGTCCACCTTGGAAGATGACATGTAGTCTGACCTGGGGACCCGACAATGTAGTTAACAAAAAAGGGTTGGTGTTACCACTTCTTGAACACACCGTGTACCTGAGGGACACACCATGTAGTCTATACCGTTGGGAGACTGTGTGGACTTAGCCTTGTGGCTGGGGAAACTGGGTGGTGTACATGCCGTGTGCGGGTGTAACACGTCGTGTGGTGTCAGCCGAGTAGTCAGCCGTGTCACGAACCACACGGGCAGTTGGAAATTAAACCATACACTCCGTTTATATGAGTTACATTCCATGTAGTCCTGTTCAAAGTGATTTGTGTGGCTTAGATGTGTAGGAGGACTCAGGCAGGGAAAGAGGATTCATGTACACACTGTGTATTTAGACGGCACGTCGTGTGTTTGGGGTTTTACACGACTAGTTTAAGCTGGAGTACACACCCATTTGAATGGTTGTGAGAACACACCATGTAGTATTTATACATGCTGTGTAGAAATGTTTTGTAAATTTTGAAAACTATTTTATCCGTCTCCTTGTTTTCAGACATTGATAATCTTGATCTTAGGTGTGTGTTTGAACATGTAGAGTCATGATTCTGAGACGACCATGTGTTGTTCGCCAAAAGAGTGGAAACAATTATAATCCAGAGATGGTAGGCCATGGGATACCAGTGGATCCTCCAATAGAGCTAGATGTGGCACAAGCCGTTATACTGGACATAGGCGTAGATTCGCAGTTCTGTGAAGGCTTCATGCAGTTCATGCAGACCTTACGCGGAGCATCGATGACTGCCATATCTATGGATAAACTGACTCGTATCTTCTAGCAGCAGCATTGGCCTACGTTATCAAGGGATGGTGGACCACAAGCTACAGATTCTTGGGTGTATTCACTGCAGACTATTTTCGAGCATATTGAGATGCCTCCGGGGCGGAGGGTCAAGCTCGCAACATATATGTTGTGTGATTCTGCCAAGAGGTGATGGGATGTTAACACTCAGATAGAGCATCACAAATACATGGCGTGGGAAGATTTTCAGATAACTTTCTATGAATTATTCTTCCCAGAGACGCTGAGAGAAGATAGATCTTGATATTTCATGAATCTGCAGTAGGGTGCTATGTCGGTGATGGATTATTCTGCTCGTTTCACCAATCATCAGAATTTTTCACCCGTTCTGGTGGGTGATGAGATAATGAGGGCTAGAAATATTGAGGTTGTTATTCGATATGACATCTGAGAACTGGTGAATGTTTTCAGGTTGCCTACTGTACATGCTATTGTGAACCAGGCACTGATTACCGAACAGAAACTTCGGGATGCTAGTGGTCTGGACCAGGGCGGTTCGACACCAGTTTTTGGTACTATTAATACCAGTAAAAGGAAGAGACATCTGGACTTCTCTCACGGTAGTATTACCATCCAAAAGAATGTTTTAGGTGGCCAGGTCATGTGCTACCAGTGTGGTAAAGAGGGGCACAATAGACCATATTGTCCACGTGATCCAGTGGAGTGTCGAGCTTGCTAAAATATGGGTCATCTGCAACGCTTTTTAGGGAGTTTCCACCAGTGGATTGTGAGAGGTGTTCGTGGCAGACTCTGCATGCTGGAGAAGGGCCAACAGCTCCTTAGCATCTGGGATACTAGAATACATTAGGGTGTGCAGGCAGAGATGGTGGTCGTGGCCGTTGTAGCCAGAAAATAGGATCTCAGAGACTGCAGGGTGGGACAACTCATGGTACCAGGGTTGTGTTGCAGGGCCGCGACACTGGGCTGGAATATGCAGTGCAACACACCCAACATGAGCAGGATCCCAAACATTCTACTATTAGAGGTACTATTCTGGTATCTTCTGTCTTATCTTCAGTACTTTTTGATATAGGCTCTACACAAATATTTGTATCTAGTCCAGTTGTGGAGATCCTTGGGCTCTGTGTTTCTTCTTATTCTGATGTTATGATGCTAGACAATACGTTTGGGACTAGAACATCTAGTGTGTGTCAATGCAGGGAGTGACCCTTGAGGTTGGTGGGTGTCTCTTTTTGGGACCACTATGTCTTGGAGATGACGAGATATGATGTCATTCTCGGGACGGACTGGTGGGTTCCCTTTCGAGCCTTTGTAGACTGCTTTTGTTGTAGGGTGTGTTTCACGTCACCTGAGGGTGGAGAGTTTCAATACAAACATGAGTGGGATGTTCAGGCGAGTCGTGCTGGACCAGAGCTTCGTGGACATGGTGGAGTCACAACCTAGATTGCGAGTTTATATCTCGATGATCAGAGGACTTGTCAGAAGGACTTCCCTCCAGTGGTTGATCGTTTCAGGGATGTCTTCCTGGATGACTTTGCAGTTTTAACTCTAGAGCATGAGGTGGGTTTCTCTATTGAGCATGTTCCAGGAGAGACATCAGTATCCATTCCTCCTTATAGGATGGCTACACCTGAGATACAGAATCTTAAGAGAGAGTTAGAGGAGTTACAATCAAAGCGTTTTATCCAACACTGTACTTCTCCTTGGGGTTCTATGGTCCTTTTTGCGAAGAAGGTAGACCGTACCCTCAGACTCTATGTAGATTATCGGAAGCTGAACTAGTTGACTGTTACGAACTGATATCCCTTACCAAGGATTGACGATCTTTTTGATCAACTTCGAGGTGCACAAGTGTTCTGAAAGATTGAATTGAGATCCGGATATCACCAGTTTCACTTTAGACCATCTGATATACCTCTCACAACATTCAAGAGTAGGTATGGTCTATATGAGTACTTTGTTATGCCATTCAGAATATTGAACGCACCAACAATTTTTATGGCTCTGACGAATCGTGTGTTCCATCATTATCTGGATTCTTTTGTGGTAGTATTCATGGATGATATGTTGGTGTACTCTCACACTCGACATGACCATACCACCCATCTTGAGATCGTGCTATGTACACTGAGAGAGAATTGACTATATGCTAAGCTCTCAAAGTGAAACTTTTGGATCAACCATATTCAATTCTTGGGTTATATCATCTCAGAGGAATGAGATGCAGTAGACCCAGAGAAGGTGAGAGTTGTAGTTTCCTTGGAGGAGCTTAAGAACATGTTTGAGATACGGAGTTTCATGGGGCTGACTGGTTACTATAGGCATTTTATACAGGACTTCTCCCACTTAGCAGCACCATTGATGGGTTTGACTAAGAAGGGTATGATGTTCGTTGGGTCAGAAGCTTGTGAGACATCCTTCCAGGAGCAGAAGGGAAGGTAGACATCAACACAAATCCTAATAATTCCGGAGCATTGAAAGAGATATATAGTTTATTGTGTTGCCTCATGTATTGGGTTGGGAGCTGTGTTGTTGCTGGGAGATTGAATATTTGTGTACGAGCCTCAGTAGTTGAGGCCACATGAGAGAAATTACCCGATGCATGACCTCGAGATGGATGCATTTGTTCATGCATTACGTTGTCGGAGACATAATCTCTTGGGAGATAATTTTTTTCTTTTTAACCGACCACAAAAGTCTCAATTATATCTTTACACCAGGTGACTTGAATCTATGGTAGCAAAGGTGGGTCGAATACCTTCAGTCCTTTGATCTTGAGATTGCCTATACACCTGGTAAGGGTAATGCAGTTGCTGATGCACTGAGAAGGAAGACTCAAATATAGGCAGTTCATGAGGCCAGTGGTGAATGGCAGCTTATGACTTTGTTTTCTGAGATTCATTTGGACGTGCACGACAGTCAGGGGAAAACCTATATTTCATCTTTATCTGTGACTTCTACCCTCCTGGGTAGAGTGAGGATGAGACATCTATCTAATTCATAAGGCCTAGTTCTATGAGAGTCAGTGGCATGTGAGGACTGTCCCCCTGGATGGACGATTGACGATGATGAGGTACTGCGTTTCCATGGATGAGTGTGGGTTCCAAGGGATATAAGCGAGGAGTTAATGTGGGAGTTTCATGCTTCACCTTGGGAAGTGTATCCCAGATTTACCAAAATGTATTGTGACCTGAGACATCGGTATTGGTGGCTAGGTAGGAAGAGAGACATAGATGGTTTTTTACTACATTTTCCACCTGTCAGCAGGTGAAGGCAGAGCATCATAGGCCGACTAAACTGTTACCCCAGTTACCCATTCCGGACTGGAAATGGGATGATGTCGCGATGGACTTCGTGACTGGGTTTCCGAGGTCACCTCGAGGCAATGATGCTGTGTGGGTTTTTGTGTACATACTCAAAAAGGTAGCTCAATTTTTTTCGATCAAAGAGACCCTCAGAGTTGACGAGCTTGATAAGTTGTATATCCAAGAGGTCGTACTTCTTCATGGAGTCCCTCTTTCTATCATTTCTGATAGGGACACCAATTTTATGTCTCAATTCTAGTAGAGTTTTCATAGGGCACTGGGTACATAGGTTCTTATTGAGCACATCTTACCACCCTCAGACCAATGGTCAGTCAGAGGGTACGATATAGGTTCTAGAGGACATGATGCGTGCTTGAATCCTAGACTTTGGGGGGTCTTGGGAGAATCATATACCCCCAGTCGAGTTTTCCTATAATAATAGTTTTCAGGAAAATACTGAGATGGCACCTTACGAGGCTTTATATGGCAGGCCATGACGATCACCTTTGTGCTGGATGGAGGCTGTTGAGGCAGCTTTACTGGGACCACGTCTCATGCAGGAGATGTCTGAGAAGGTCCAGTTGATTCAGAATCGGATGGCTACTGCACAGTCTCATCAGAAATCTTATGCTGATCGCTGTAGATGAACCTTGGAGTTCATGGTTGGGGATCAATTTTTCATGTGTGTTTCACCGATGTTGGGACACATGTGGATCAGGATACAGGGTAAAAATTCCACAAGGTTTTTTGGGCCATTAGATATTCTGGAGAGAGTAGGTCCGGTTTCCTATCGGTTTTAGTTACCCAAAGGTACCCGGCCATGCACGACCTCTTCCGTGTATCTCAATTTCACTGCTATCATTCAGACCCATCCCACGTCTTTTAGCCAAAGGAGGTTGAGCTTCATATAGATTAATCCTTTGAGGAGCATCTGATTCATACCATGGATAGGAACATGAAGGTTCTCTGATACTGGTCAGTTCATCTCGTACGAGTGCTATGGCAGCTTGGCCAAGTGCAGGACGAAACCTGGCAGCGGGTGACCGACGTACTTGCTCAGTGGCCAGAGTTGTTCTGAGCATTATCTTTACAACCCTTGGAAGGGTAATTCAGGGGAAAATTTCATTAAGAGGGGAAGTTTGTAAAACCTGGTTCTTATTCTTGATGTATGGGTTTCTAATTTTCTCCTTTTGTTATGTGTTTTTCAAGAAATAAGGATAATGGGAGAAAATCATAAATTTTGTGACTACACACCATATAATTTTCCTCGCTCTATGCTCATTGGTTGTGTGTAATGAGTACACAGGGCGTGTAGTCCGGTCGATGATGATGGGTATAAAAACCAACTACAGGCAGTGTATTGGGTATTTACACGCTGTGTAGTCAGTCGACAGGCAAACAGTAAGGCAGTGGGAGTTGAGCGACAGTACACGCCGTGTAATCAGAAATAAACATCGTGTACTCATGTCTAAAGATGAACAATTCCGCAGTGGAATGATGCCGCTGAAGGAACAATTAAAAAATTAAAAGTATACGCCCTGTAGTTTTTTTTCACTTAAAGTGGGCATTATCCTCCTCTATTCACAGAAAAGGATTAGAACTTGAGGAGAGCTCGGTAGGATGGCTGGAGCATTAGAGATCTCCCAATCGAGTACTGGGAATCCGATTCCTCCTCCGTCGATCTATTTGGATCCTTACGGGTATTCCCTCCCCTCTCCTTGATCTGTTCTTACCTATTCTTTCCCAGGGGAAAGTAATTTACGTTTGAACAAAAATTCTTTTACCTCAGTTTTATATAGTTCTTGGACAATTGGATGAGCTTCGTTCATGTATACCAATCATGGGAAATCGAGGTAGGTGGTATGGTTATTTAAATTACAACTGATGTGTGTTTTTGTGTACCAATGTGCAACGAACAGATGTTGGGGTGTCGTGTGGTTGAGGCCTTGGCTGTTTTAAATACCTAGAATTTCATAGGTAATTTAATGAAATTGTAAAATTTCTATTTGGAATCACTACTCGGATCCCGGTCCACCCCTGGGGTGTGTTCCTCTATTTAGCCGTTGGGCCAGGTTACCCGTGGGTATACCATAAATTTTAGCATAACTTAATTACATTGAGATAAATTGTATATAAATTTCTTGTTTATATGTTGGGCATGGCCCGATTACTTGTTTATCCAGAGGGAAGTGTTGTGATTAGCCTGCGGGCAGTGCTCTATTTAGCCTAAGGTAAACTTCTTTCGTGCATGTGGGAAATAGATTATGTTCCTATGGGAGACACCTCGTACGCCTGTGGGCATTATTGGATGTGCCTGTGGGCAAATTCCTGTGGGTTTGGATTCTATTTAACTGAGGATAAGGGTTTCTGTGCCTGAGGACAATGACTGTTTAAATAGAAATTCCCTGTGGTGATTTCCTTATATTGAATGATTAAACGAATATAAAAACAGAAAATACAACTGGTATATTTAGTTACTTTTGAGTACTGCTTAGATTATTTCATTTACTACCTCACACTGTTGTTGCACATTTACACTAACAGTTGGGAACAGACCTTTGGTGGGTGCCTACTGGGATTCATTTCACACACCCAGTTAGGGTCATGTCTTCAGCCCAAACAGACTATATTGCTGCAGGTGTGGATAAGGGAAAAGGTCCCTATGTAGGTACATGATTTTTGCAGATGTGTAGGAGATCATGGGACCGAGCATAGGCTTGCGATGCTGTTGAGTCTTTGTTGCACTATTTTTATTTGTTTGATGTACCTGTATTTTCCATTGTATTGTATTGTTTTGTAACATGTTTTGGATATTTTCTTAGAACTAGAGACATGTTGCATCATTATCTATATAGATGTCAGTTCTCTTTTATTGCAGTTGTTTATTTCAGTTATGTATGCTTTATTTGTTTTGCTGTTGTTGTGTGTAATATCTTTTATTTCACTATGCTACACTTTAAAAAATTAGGGCATAGTTTCCCCACTATCAGACCTAGCCCCTCGATGCTAGTCAACATCCTCTGGTGTTTGGAGAAATGCACTTGCTGTCTTGTGACCACCTGGGTTCAGGCCACCCATGGAGGGGCACCTGGATCAGGGACGTTACACGAGTGATGTAATAAATAATTATAATATTAGGATACATGTATTGAGATTATTAATTATTATTATTTTTGGATAAGTATTAACCTCCTCATTAAATCACCGCCGCCAATCTTAATACTATAGAAGAATAGATAATTATATCAGTTTCCACCAAAAGTACATTGTCCCATGTTGGTTCAAAGGATTT
The DNA here is from genome assembly GCA_963277665.1 of Viscum album. NCBI lineage: Eukaryota > Viridiplantae > Streptophyta > Magnoliopsida > Santalales > Viscaceae > Viscum > Viscum album. The sequence goes on from OY728140.1 coordinate 180,105,814, forward strand.
GTTCAATTGTGAATTTGTATTAGATAATGGATTCAACTAAGTAAATACCTAAAAAAATCATTTTATTCATTATCAGTCTGGACAAATAGTGAAGGGCTTTATGAAGCTACCGGACACTCACCTAAATCCTCAATGGTGGATACATTCACCTCTCGGAATTGTTGGTAGGTACTAAATTTTTTTATAAGTATTTTTGTTTTACAATAATTGTCTCAATGAAGGAAAGAATGAAATATAATAGTTAGTTAAGGAGTTTAAGGGAGAAGACTAAAAAAATTCAAAATGCTTCATTTTCCATCCCCATTCATGGAATGATTTATAAATGGTATCGAAATAGAAAGAGTTATAAAATTCCCCCCTATACGGTGTTGATGTCAAGTTCATCATTCCAAGGAAGAAGATCACCAACCTCATAAAAAATTGTTGACTCGGTAATCCCTTATTATATATCCATAAATCAATGCATTTTCCATATCCAACATCAATACCCTAGGAAAATTAATGGTGGGATACATGATTGGAAAGTCTTCAACAACATCCCAATATTATATAAAAACACCAAGACGTCAGTATGACTGCAATAGAACAACAAACCATTAAACTTTGTAGCATGATAAACTTTACTTGTACCTCTATAATTGGATAACCATGTGCTTCCATGTAAATTTACTATTTTCATTTGAAAACCATATGGTGAAATATATTAGAATATAAAACACAACCCATGAAATGTTAGAAAAGTTTTTTTGTGGTCTCAAATGAAGGAAACTACGTCCTCAGGTTGTCATTTTAATGTGATACCCATAGTGGGGGTGGCGTGAGAGAATCATTCCAAAGGTCACTCGGATTAGAACTGTATTCCCCAAATATCATCCTATAATGTCATAGTTCTCTATGGAATCCAATATTGAGATGTGATAGAATAGAATAATTATGATGTCGCTCCAATCTCAAGATCTACCAAAACAATGAAAACCTAGACTGGTTCTTTTATCAGAAATGAGAGTAATTGTAAATGCCTTATTGTTTAGAGGGTTCTTATGAGGTTGTTAGTACATTTGAAATAATTTTCATTATTGTTCGTGGATTGGCATCATCAGTTTGTATAATTTGGGTATCCTCGCTTATAAATTTGGAGAAAATCCCACTAAGATATGAGAAGATATAAATATCATTATAATTTCAGTATAAACAAATATCTGCAACACAAAGAAGAATCTATATCTAGAACATAGTTACCCACTGGGTAAACATCAACCAATTTTTGGTATCCACCATTAGATGGTCCTCTAATTGGTCATCAATTTGAGAGTGAAATCAGGGCTAAACACACCAATAATGACCTGTAAACCGAAAAGGCATGTACCATTCACAGTGTATAGTTCCTTATGTACTGGTGGAAAAAAAACACCCATTCAAAGAGGGCTAATGTAGGCCTGAGACTTAATGATGCATGTACCTTTATTAAACATATTATTATTAGACAATGGACCCTATTTTTGGATGGAAACAATAATAATTTCATCCAAAGCAATAATCTCCAAATCCATTAGAGCAATAAGTCTTACCTAACCAATTCACTATAAGAATGGATTGAAATATATTTTTGTAATGTTTTGAATGTTTATATACTCATCACCTTCTAAATGATATCCCATCCAACCACATAATGGATTAAAGGAGACTAAGAGTCTATTAGATGATTTTCCCTTGTATATATGTCTAGGAGGTAATAATATTTGGACAACATAGGGATGAATACCATGATATGAAATCCCCCTACCATAGAGGACACCATCATGAAAGTGGTGAATTTTAAATCCATATAATCCTTTAGTTGTAAGTATATACACACTAAGGTATATTTGAAATTAATCGAACAACATGAATGTCTGGTCAAAATAAGAGATTACCTCCCATCCCCAGTTTGTAATGTCCCCTTCATCATCTATCTACTGATAAACACCCTCTATACCATGATATACCTTTGTTGTGTGAGACTTTGGAATCTTATCTTCTTGATCATAATTAAAATTGTTGATACAGTTTTTCTTTCATTTATTGAGCAAGAAATGTAACTTTGGATGAAGGACCATTTATATCATCTCTTGGGCCAACCGGATCATCTCAGGATCAACTGTGGTGGGGTGGTGGATTCCTCACCACATTTTTCTACACAGACGATTGTGGATAAACTCATCATACTTCCCACAAAAATTTGGTGCTCTATATATATAAACAACATCCTAGAGACTAATAACCACATCACTATTAATTATGTGTAATGTGTTTTTAAATGGACTCTAGTGACTAAGATGGTCTGAATTAAAAACTTTTATATAGTTGGAAAATTTTGTGAGATCCATATATCCACATATACCCCACTTTTATTTTCTCCCCAGAAAATTCCGAAGTCATATTCTCCACCAAAAATGCATAGGCTCAGTCTATGGTAACCCTTTTTAAATATTAATATAAATTAAATAATTTTTTCAGAAAAATTAATACAATTGAAAAACATACAACACAATAAGATGCATGTTTTTTTCCTTAGGACACATGGAATAATAAAAACATGTTCACAAGTGAGCTAAATTATCTCCAACTAGGTTTCACATAACTATAAACCTTCATAAAAACATTATATATCATACAAATATTCATAACATAGGGAATGGAATAATAAAAATTGTTCAGTTGAGATGATCATGAAGGGAAAATATTGAGATGTGTAACAACAATCATGAGAATAAGGATATGAGAACGTGATTATAACATTGGAATATCATACCCTGCATATCAATGATCATAAAAATGAATCATGGACAATTGATGGGATGTTAAAATGACATGAATCATCAGTGTACGATGAGCATAATAAATGTAAGAATTAAACAGGTATAAGACATGGTTTTATGTCAGACATATTAACATGTAAAATAATTCCCATTATGTCAAGTAAAATTTCAAAAACATATTAGGGCACTTGATGATGATTGAAACTATTTAGTGGGACACACCAATAACCCTAGTTATAATACTTTTTTATAAGGGATTTGGATCTCCCTTATTCCCATACTAGACCAATCCCATCAAATTTTCTCATATAAATATCTCATGATATAAAAATTATTACCCTATGAAAAAGAGAGTGATTAGGCCCGACCAATCACATAATAGAAAAATACATATTTATACAATTTTAACATAAAAAATAATCCTATCATGTCCCATAAAAATATATTGGTTTCATAAAAATTATATCATAACCCTTGAAATGAAATATTTATTATAAACATGACTTCATATAATAACCTATGGAAGTGAAATTGGGGTCACATTAATTTCATAAATGAATGTACAATAAAAATATTTTTTTATCATAAAAAGATAATATATGAAAGGGAAATGAATTTCATAAAAACAATTACATAAAAAAATATATTCAAATTAATAATATGAATGTATTCCTTGTAATTTATCCATAGTAAATAATAAATTATGATAAATGATGACCACTTCTATGGATAATGAATTTGAATGATCACATGGAACATTTATTAAGATGCAAAAAATTTATTTGTAATTCACTTTTTAAAACAAGAATCATTTTAAATATCATTTTTTTGGAAATTTTCTTGTAAAATAAATAATGGACACTTTTAGAAAATCTGTCACAACAATTCTTGAAGAAAATATCATTTCTTATTTGAAAACATATTTTTCAAACATAAAATCTTTTGGAAAAAAAATTATTGAAAATGATCCTTGAAAATTAATAAATGATTTTTTGAAATAATTTTTAAACTCAATTTATAACATAAAATTTTTTTAATTTATTTTCCCTAAAAATAATTTTAAATCACTTTTTGAAACCACAGTTATTAAATAAAACCAATTTCCGAATGAAGAGGGAAATATGGTATAATTTCCTTAAGTACGTTTTCTTAATCATGTAAAGTATTAAATAATGAAAAAATGGTACCATTACATTAGTATATCATGAATAACCAGAGATGCATATTTTTTTTATATTTCATGGTAAATTGATCATATTATTTCATTAATGGATTCGTAATTGTAGTGAATTATGATAAACTATGACAATGTATCAATTAAATCAACTCTTTTTGGTAACAATAAATAATTATCACAGAGATAAAAATAACATAAATTAAGCTTATAATATAATAAAAATAGAAAATCCAAGAAATAAAATTTCAAAGGGAAAGTATATAAACCTGAAAAACAAATATATGTGTATAAAAAACATGTGTCTTAATGACAGAATATTCAGAAAAAATTACCATAGTGATTGGGTAACATTTGATGTATAAATCCACTGAAAGATAGATCATAAAAAGAATATTTAAATATTATGAAATTAATGGATAGTTATGAAAGAATATATTCATGGGATTTGAATACACCACAAAAAAATGGGTGGTGAATATGGTATTTTTTTGAAGGATATAAATGTGGGTATGGACATATTTATACCTTATGTATTTACTTTATTCATACATGTTGGAAAATGTTTTATAATATATATAAGATTATTTTAAATATATAGAGATCAATATTACATAATATAATACAATATATTATTTACTTATGAGAATCTACAACCTGTTTATTAACAATTTCGTGCTAATGTTATGTTTTAGGTAATAACCACTTTGATTTTATTGCATGTGTTTTGATGTGTTATATTTTTTTTCCTTTTACATATATCATGATTCAATCATCAAAATATTTTTAACCATGATATAAATATCATATATAATTAATATATATGTTTTAATATTAATATAAAAAATGTATAACTAGAAAATTAAATAAACCATTCATGGAGATGGTTGGTCATACATACTGATAAACACTATTTACAATTTCATATTGTATTTAAAAAATAATGTAAATAAAATGAATTAATATATATAAATTACCTAAATTATAATAATTATTTTTTATATATCCTATTTGTTCAGTAAAATATCCCCAACACATTCCATGTAATATGTAAATGGATCACATCACATAAATGAGGTGGCAATCCACACATCCACAAATGAGTTTATAGTATTTGAAAAATAAAATCACTATGGTATGTGTTATATAATTTTTACAAAAGTAAAATTAAATTAAAAGAATAATATATATCTTCTATAAATAGATATTCCATCATTATTACCCACTTTTAAATGTGCAATGGATGAACGAAAGACATCGATTCTTTAAGCGGTTGATTATCGTACCAACGAATGATGAATGTGTGTTCACATTGATGGAATTATGTGTGAATATAGGCGTAAATAATAATACAACAATACATAATTAAATTTTTAATATTGATTTTATTATGTAAGCATAGAGTAATAATGTTTTAGGTCATAGAGAATGAAATAAAAACTATGTTCTCGTTGAATGATGTTACCTTGTGTATGGGTAACTCCTTTTGGATTATAACAAAGGGTTTAATTCGTTGGATTTATACATAACATTATGATTCTAGAATAAATGAAGGGATGTTGGGTGGATATTTGGGAAGGTTTTTTCAGAGCCAAATTTCATGATAGGTGTGAATGGAACGGTAGGAGAGGATGAATTTTATAATTGGTGAAAGAGACACATTGGGTAATCATGAGAATATTTCAGTTATCCTAATGTTTTAATCGCCCCAAAGACATAAAAATGAAATATTATAGAACGTTGAACTTTTAATTGTATAAATTTGACTGTCCAATAATATTTCATAAATTTTAGTCATTTTTTAATGTTATATTTTTTGTTTAGACTTTAATAAGCCCATTTTTCAAAATAATCAGTATAATTAGTTTTAATTGCATTCTATAATATTTATGGTAATAACTAATTTTAAATTATTATCCATTTTAAATTATTCAAATTTAAAATATAGAATTTATTTTTTAAAATTCTAAACTATGTGTTGGTATGAATAAATTTAAAATTAATACCACAAATATGATGACATGAAGTGTTTTTTAAGTGAAAATGTCGAAAGGACTGGAATATTTCTGTATCTAATTTCAATATGAAGTTGGATACAATGACATAATAGGATTAATTAATTCATATTTGATCTAATTATTCTTTAGAACTAAATTAAAAAATTAAAAATATAAATATATTAAATTAAAAAGTAGTTTTGAATTAAAATTCATTATTTTTGAATATTCATATAATAATTATGTTTTACAGAAAAATATCTAATTCCAGGATATGTTTATCTAGTTACTCTAATTTAAATAATGATTTTTATATTTTCCAATTTAAATTCTAAATGTGTCTAAAATTAATATCATTACTGTTCACATATAGACATAAAAAGTAGTTCATTTTTGGTAAATATTAATTTAAAATATATAAAAACATTATAAAAAATTATATGTTTCATTTTAAATTCATTGTATTTATATAAAATCACAATGATTCATAATAAAATAGTTTTTTTAATACTAATATTACTATGTTTAAATTATATGACATAACTATCTCAATTAAATAATTATAACAATTTAATGTTGATTCATAGAGACACAGTGTTGTGGGTAGCACAATATATGGCAACAATTTATGTTAGAGAATTAATCTATGAAATATAATTTATTTGAAATAAAAAATTCATAAAAAATTAGGGCTGTTACATTCTACCTGACTGAAATAAATTTCATTATAAATATTATTCATTCTAATAAAACCAATAAGGTTGCTTCTACATCAAAATATCCTTGAGATCCCATATTGCTTCATCAGACTTATTTTCTTTGAAAAACATGGACCACATACATGGAACACATCATGCACTTGCGAAACCATTGGTGGAAGGGATAAGTTATTGGATTACATCCTGATATATTCTACAATATAAATGGGACCGATATACATGTGGTTACGTTTTCCTTCATAAGTCACATATCCTTCTTCAATTGGGAAATTCATAGAAACACCTTCTCACCCACTTCAAAATCTAGGTCACACTACAGTTTTTCAAAACCACTTTTCTATAGAATTTGATCTACCATCATGGGTTTATGAGTGGTTCCAACCTTTTATTCTATTTTATCAGTGATATAAGGTCTAAATAGATATCTTTCTCAATATTTATTCCAACCCATTAGAGCTCAAAAATTATTTCTATATAAGTCTATACAATGAGCCATTTAAATTCATTAGTGATAGACATGGTTGTATGAAAACTCATCTAGTGGAAGGTGCTAATAACAATAATATTTTAAATATAATGAAAAATATATCAAAATATATTATAGGGCGTTCCATGTTTTTTAAACATACCATCCATATGATGATGAAAAAATTCTAAAACTCATTTCTGTATCGTGGTCCTATAGTAGAATTCCCCAAAACATTTAAATAATGCTCAGATCATGATCAGATATAATGGAATGTGGTACTCTATGATACCATTCAAATTCCATATTGAATATCAATGAACTATGATCTTTATATAATTATTCCCCTAAAACAATGAAATTTACTAACAATGTAATGATATTGACTTCCACCTATGTAGAATTAATCCCCTTAAAGGGTTTTGGTAGACCAACAATAAAATACATAGTGATGTTCTCCCATTTCCATTCTGGTATGGGAATTGGATTCAGAATCCCCCATCTATAGTTTTCATGCATCGTTGAATTTTGGTAATAACATGCATCGAGATACAAACACTATGATATCCCACTTCATTCAATCTCAACGGAAGTATTTCTAAAAATGTTAATACATATTATTAATTCTAGGATTAACAGAGAATGTAGAATTATGATAATCCTCTATGAACTCCTTATTAAACTCAAGTAAGGAAATAGCACATACATAGTTTCTAATCCTTATCATTCAATCATGATCATGATTAAACTCAACAATTTTTATAAACATCTTTTATAGTTATACATTTTTCTATCGAGCCTCTTTAGTAATCACTTGTATAGAATATTGAACATTCAATTGAGAAATATAATAATATTCCTAGTCCTTATGGATTTCTAGGTCCATCCTTTTAAAATCAAGAAATAATAGATCTTTTTTTCATGGTCATGGATAATATAGTTTGATCTTTTCGACTCAATGCATTGACCATCATGTTATCGTTACCTGGATGTTATTCTATTGAGAAATCATAATCTTTTATCAACTATAACCATCTTCTTGGGTGAATATTAAACTCATTATATGTGAATATATATTTAAAAATTTTATAATCAATATATATATCTCACTTTTCATTATAAAGTTATTTCCTCTATGTATTTAATGGAAAAATTGTCACTCCTAACACTAAACAATGAGTTGTGTACATCTAATTGTGGAACAATAACATCCATGATGAATAAGTGATAATCAGTGTATTATGCATAATAAAACATCCCAATATGATAGTATATGAATAACTATATATTAATAAACATTTTCCCCAACATGATAATGTAAGAACATTTTAACATAAAAACCTTCTCTTTTGTTCCTTCAAATGTTTCTCATGTTCAACTATCTATAAGAACATGAAATAATTCAAAGATAACATGGAACATTTATAAAATATACATGAGATATTATACACAAACAATGGATAACATCTTGATAAATAATGAAATTTATAGATATGATTCCCACTGATTGGTCTATGTCGTCAGTTATTAGCCACTATCAATGATGGATCTAATGTTATACCATCTCATGAGATTATGTTACTTTAAATGAAACATTTTACATCATAAATTAACAATTTGTAAAATTATTGTACATTTTATTCTTCATTTCAGTCTTTAAAAAAAATTCTCATTTGGTTTTAATGATCTTACATTCCCCTTAAATAGATAATAATATCAACTCTAAAGTCTATAATATACTAATTACAGATGTCGACAAATATTCTATTCATAAATTCCATGAATATATAAGGGGAATTAGATAGAAAAAAATCATCAATTTAATTTCACAGTTTCCAATCCTTTTATATATTTCAGAATTTTGTAAATCATCCCTATTGACCACCAATATATTATATCCATAATTATTATCAATCATTGAAATATATTTTTTCATTTAATGTTTTATCAATCAAATCATCTATATAGGAAATATGATACTTTCTCTTCATCATGAAATTTTCGAACTCTTGAAAAGTGATGTGTAGTTGCATTGATCAATAATAATTTTTTTTAAAAATAATAGAAGCACCCAATCAGGACACACATGGATAAATGAATCGATTTAACGGAATTTTTTGGAGTTTATATTTTAATTACTACAAATAATTATCCACCATTTTAAATCAAGTATTTGAAATTGGTGTCGTACTAGGAATTAGTTATATTGAGAATTGAAAATCATGTTTTTGTGGAAGGCTAAGAAACTCGGCTGATAACACATCGACAAATTCCCGAATTATTGGAATATCATTGATGTTTATTTTACCCCACACAATTTCGGATAAAAATACCTTCTGAATGATAATTAATAACTTCAGACATGAATTAATCTCCATAGGAAGTTATTCCACTACGTCACTTTAACAAATAATTATAGGTCAGAATGAAATATCAAATGAAACTTCCCTTCTTCGAAAATTGAGATGATATTTATAAAAAAAATTTAAATCCATTCATATGATGACATTAAACTATTAAAAAGGATAAATGAAAATATTTGTAGGATATACATTCCCATAAAAGCCAACCGATAGGGAATAATAGACATTGGATGAAATTATTCAACAATTTCATGGATAAATTTAAAATTCTTCATCGTATTATATGGGTGGAATATAAATACCCTTAAAAAATTAATTATGTAGGAATGAGTGAGTATATCTTGAATAGAATAATACATTAGTTGTCATAAGGTGATGGTAAGTGTACATTTTTCCTTTTCATTAACACACCACTCATTTGAAACAGTGATCTCATGATATTTACCATTGTCCTATGCTAAAGAGTGTTCTAATTCCGATCATCATCACTAAACCTAATTTTTGGGATCTAATTAATAAATTCCAAATCTATTTACACATGAATAATAGATGTGTATGAGGTAAATTATTTGATCCATTCCCTTTATTCATAACATTTTACAACTTATTCAATTTTTTGGTTAATAAATATCCTTATGGAATTCTATTTCCTAATTAAAACATTTATTAGACCCCATCAATCATTTACCTTCATGATTATTTCCACACCTAGGGCTTAAATAAATTAAAATATTATACTCTAAATTCATTTAGTATTTTCATTCGAACTCTATTTTCAATTTATTTTTCAATCAATGAAATTGATATGTAATTCAAACCCCACTTTAAACCATGATCACACAATGTTTGATATCATTATAGATACTATAGAATCTTATGGATAATGCATATCTTAGATTAGGATTTAATCCACTGGTAAATTAGTCAACATAAAAATCTACTTGGGTGATAATAGTAAAAGCATACATTTAATGTCATAAAATATTAGCCTCATAGGTACACATAGATTACCCATCCTTTTACATTAAATCATGGAACCCAAAATCCATATTCATATGAGTAAAATGAGGAATGTACTTATTGAATAATAAGATATTAGACATGTTTAAACCCATGTATTCAATTTATTATTACATACTCATATTCTATACTAGATTCCAACCCTGGACTATTTCACCATCTAAAGAATGAACAACTAGAATGATATTTTCATGTACACTAGATGTAGGTAAATATCATTTCATTGGTACTGATCTATTGTTCAGCCACAATAGTATCATAAGACCAACTAAAAGAAGGTTTAAATTTTCTCTTGATAGTCTCAACAAAATTTTGTTTCATTCATTCACCACATTGATTTATATAATAATTTATAGCTCGAGATATATTAGTGATTATAGAAATGATATTTTTCAATCTAGACCACATATAATATAGATTCAAAGGAAGAAATTAGTTATAATTTCCATGATTATCCCAATTTACATTGTTCCTTTGGGTATCAATCGTTGACTAAATCAAAAAATTATATAGTAAGTTACAATTATCATTGTGAGAAACCACATAATCATGATAAAAGAAATATAGTATTTCATAAATATGAAACCATCATTAAATTAGAAAAATATTGGTCTGTAATAGCCTATTCATATCACCCAAATATTTAAATCCATCCTGATAGTTCATGATCTTTTTGTAAATTAAAACAAATATCCCACTAGTGTGTCAAACCAACTATGCAACAGGGCTAATTTTTGTCATCCTGTATGAATTAAGTCTAGATACATAGAATTATTTTGAGTTTTTTACCTATATTTAAGTCCTTTCATGAATAATATGTTCTTGTAATATCTATAAATAAATATATTTATAGGAAACCACTCACTCAAAACATTACCAAAATTCCCAGAAATTTCCCAATACTTTTACTCATCCTCAGACATACCCATATGATTTTTGTTATGGTTACCAATATTTTTCTCTCATACTAGGATAAAAAAAATCTTAAATACCAACTAAAATAAAAAACAATTAACATTTATTTGAATTAAATAATAATATTAGAATATTTAATAAATTTCACAAATAGATTCCAGAAAACTATATCAGTTTAGTGACTTCGCAAACAAGAAAACATAAACCCTACTATATAAGTGACCTACATTATCTCCCACTAGGTTCCTCAGAAATATACCCCTTATTTGACACATAATTAATAAATCAAATATTTAGAACATGGGGAATGGAAGTACTAAAAGGGATGAGGTCAGATGCTCAGTATAGTGAATGATGTGATATGTGATAGAATTGTCATTGGTATAAGTGTATCATAAAGTGATAATATCATTATAATATCATACCATACCTATCAAAGTTAATAAATATGAACCATTGAATAAATATCGTTAGTTCTGAAGAAAAGAATCATAATGAAATTAATATATAATACTTGGAATCATATAATAGGAATAATAAATGGAAATTTGGTTGACACCTAAACATGTAATTAGATTCACTATAATTCAAGGAAGATATTCAAATATTATTTGAATACATTATATGGACTATAAAAACTCAGTGGACACACCACCATCCCCTATCACAATCCATTCCTAAAAAGGTATTGGGTTTACACTTCGTCCCAATTTGTACAAGGTTTCCCCTTCTTCCCATAGTGGATCATGCATATGGACATGTTTCCCATATCTATGTCATGAGATATAAATCATTTTCTAATACATTATGTTCATATATATTTCCCACTAGCCACATAATAAAATCATACATTCATGTTTTTCAAGTTTATTAACAATCATCATATCGTGAAACATAAAAAGAAATGGATTTTATAAACATCAAATAATAAACCATGAAATGAAAGTAGTATAATAAACATGTCCTTATATCTTAACATGAAGAGAAGATACATGGTTCATAATCATTTCATCTAATCACATCCCTTGAATATATGAGGGATACATAAGCTTATTAGTAATGGAATAGAAACATTTATCATATATTTCACTCTATAAAAAAATATAATAATAATATAAATAATATGAATGATACCCTTGGATCATATACCCTGTAAATCATAAATAATAACAAATGATGGATATTTAGATGTAGGATGATATTCAAGGATCTCATGGAACATTTATATAGAAAGTGAATGTTTCTTTTTAAATCAATTATAAAATATTATACAATTTCAATAGTATTTTTATTTGAAATCCTTATTTAATAAAAATAAAATTTATGTATTTATAAAATCATTGACAATATATCTACAAGAAAATAGCCATTCTTCTTTGAATTGTTTATTGGAATCATAAAATCATTTGATGAAGATTTTATTTTAAAACATACATGTAAACTTGTTAAAGAATATTTGAAACCCATTTTGAAAAAAATATAAAAAATAAAATATCATTAAAACACATTTACAGTTAATAAAAACATTATAAAGAATTTATAAAAGGATTATTTTTTGAATCAAACCGATTTCCAACTGTAAAGAAAAATATGTTCCGGTTTCCATAAAAACATTATTTAAAATCATTACAATAAATGACTTAAAAATTATACCATTAAATGATTATACCATGAATAATATTATTAGGAAAAACCTCATGAGAGTTATTCTGATATGTATAATCATATTTTATTAAACGAATCATAATAAAAAACAATCTTGATAAATGATGAGATTGTAAAAGTAAAAACTATTCTCTTTGGTAACACTGTATACTAATCCCCCAGTGAGACATAAATTACATGACAATAATTTTAGCATCAAAATAATGATATTAATGATTAAAAATGTTGAAGTGATAGTATATAACCCTACTAAATTATTATAGGTGTATATAAAAATATTTGTCTCAAAGAAGGAAAATTGAGGTATCATTACCTTACCAACTTGTAAATTTGTGAATTGTAATCCAAATTAAAGAGATATAATAAAATAGATTTGTAAAAAATAAATTTAATGATAGTAATAATATTATACCTTCATTATTTTTATATATAGAAAAACATTTGTGCTATGTATGGCATATGTGTCATTGAAATTAAAGTGAGACTATAACTCCCCATGCATTATTTATCGACTCACTATGTTCTCAATAAAAACTCATGTAAAATAAATAAATGAAAATTATAAATATATTATCTAATTATATTATATAATTTAATAAAATAATTTATTTACCTGAAATTTTATATTAAATGTTTATTATCAATTTCATGTTAATGTTATGTTTCGGTTAATGATCACTTTGTTTGGTTAACATGTTTTTTAATTATTTATTTATTTTTCATTTTAAATATATAATGATTCCATCATATATATAACTTTATAATTATATAAATACAATATATATTCAGTATATATTTATATATAATAATCTAAAATTTAATAAATATAAAATTAAATACATAGTTCATAGAGATGATAGGACATACATAAGCATGTATTATGTTTCCCATTTCTTATTGTAATTAATAAAATAATGTTAATGATATATATATATATTATCATTAAAAACTAATTATTATTTCATATATATGATATATATTCCCTAAAAGCATCCTTAATAAATTCCATGATTGTGTGAACGAATCAAATCAAATTAATGATGTGGTTGTCCAGACATCTCAAACGAAGCTACAATATTTAAAAAATATATAAATAATTAAGGTATGTGTTATATAATAATTCCAGATGAATAAAACATTATATAAAATATATATATATATATATGTCATATAAAAACAGTATTTCTATCAATATTCTCATCCATGAATGGTGTCAATGGATGGTTGAATAACTTCAGTTAATGAGGCTACTGTCTGTTATACACTTGATGATGATTTTGTATATCATTTTATAGAAGTGTGTGACTGTAGGTAATTCCATAATATAAAAAAATATTTGTTTAATTAGAATACTTATGTTATTATTTAATCATTGAATAATAATATTTTTTAGGTTGTGAATGAAATAAATACAATGTTATTATTGAAGGATGTTACCTCTTATTTGGTTATTGTTTTATTGTTTAGAATAAATGGGTTCTTTTGTTGAAATTCATTACAACGGAAGTCTACATGGATGAACCAGATAATTTGTTGGAGAGGTGTTAATAGATGGGGAGAAGAAGATTCATTTTATTTGTGTGGAAAAGGACACCATGGGTTTCTATAAAACTATTTTATTGATATTTAAAATTTATATGTAAAAAATGTTAAAAAAAGACACCTTATATATCCTTATATGTTTAATGGTTGAAATTTTTAATGAAAATAATTTTTATATATGTTTAGGGTCAATTATACAACATTTATTCTATATTTTGTCACTAAATATGCATGTTTTTACCATAATAATGCTAATTAATATTAATTTCATTCACTAATATATATTGATAAAAACAAATTTTAACTTATTAGACCTTAAAAATTATTATGATTCTGAATAAGGAATCCATTTTATAGATTCTAATAAAAAAATTTGTTGAAATTAATTTAAAATTTATACTGCAGACTGGATGAGACGATGTGTATTTAATGTGAAAGATTCAAAATGGTTGGAATGTTTTAATATCATTTTCAATGAAAAATTGGTTCCAATGATCGAAATATGATTTAATGATATATATCTTACTTAATTATAAATTAAAACCAAATTCAAATATAATTTATCTATATGAATTAAATATTTAAAAACATGATTTTGAATTGAAATTAAGTATTTTTCAATATTTATCCAAAAGGCTATTTTTTAGAAAAATTGATTATATTATCCATAAGATAATTTTTAAATTTTGATTTCAAAAAATAAAATTTATTATATGAAAATAAATTTATTAACGCTTAATAATTTATTTTATTATTTTTTATAGTATCACATAAAATGAACTTCTTTAATGAAAACAATATTTTCAGGAAAATAATGAATTGACCAAAAATTACATGTTTTATTATCAATATTTTTAATTTATATAAAACCATTATAAATAATTTCTAATAATTATTTATTATTTATATTTGATTATTAATAATGAATATTTTATTACAATATCCTTTAAACAATTATATTTATATAACCTTGTTTATTAGAAACTCAATAATTCATTTAACAATTTATAAGATAGTGGTGTTTGTAGTGAAATCCATCAAAAAAATTTAATTTACAAAAAACTAATTTATTAAAAATAATGGGGTTATATAATATATTCAAACACAATCCCCTAATTAAAAATCCAAATTGGTAATCCTCATAAATATTTGTCTAGTTTTTGACATACCAATTATCTAATGGTATATATGGATATCTAAATCAGGTTCATGGTGCTTCTGTTAAATATATATGGGAAACAATTCAGCATGTATCCACATTTTCATTTTCCCTCAGTAATTAAATAGATCACAAGAGATATGATCACCTAAAAGGTATTATGGGACATTAGAATTCATGAAGAAGTTAAAATTGACCAATGTGGTGATAGAATGGAAGCATTTTAGGTAAGACCAAAACCATAGAGAGGCATGTATTCTAAAATGGAATATTCAGGAAGGTTCATTCTAATAAAAGTCTACAAGAATATCCTTGATGACTCAATAGTACGGTGATAGTAAGGACCCACAATTTCTATAATATCAATTTGATGAGACATAAATACTTTTTATTCTTTGCTTAAAGGACTATAAGAGTTATTATGGGAGACAAAAGACATCTGAAAACAAATATGTCCAAAATGATAGAAAAATGAAAATTCAATCATTTCATAATAAACGTTTAAAATATATTATATTCAAGAAAATCATAAAAAAAATAATGGGATTCAGGATCACAGGAACTGATGCATGAATCTTGAACATTATGACCAACATAACATGGCATAAATGCACAACTAGTCATAGGAGTCATTATTGCAATAATCAAACAAGGTCACTTAATTCCAAAAATGGTTGAAGTGATCATGTGATAAAACAATTAGATCAAGATAAACCATGGAATAAAATTATATAGTTGTGTACACAAATATCAAATTATTATATAGGATGGATTCAGGGTTTACTTAAACAAGTTACTAGAAAATAATGTATTTTTAATTAGTTCATTAATTTTATTTATAGGAAAATAATGTGGTAAGTTAATAAAAATGATATTTAGAAATGTTTCTTGTGGTTAAGGTATATTGAGAGTGATTTGATAGTTGGGTAGGTAGTGAATGATTTAATATTTTTTCACCTATTTATATAGTCTTCTATTAAATTCCAAATGTCAACTAGATGACCAAGTGTATCCAAAGACACTGATTGGAGACAACACCAAATAATCTCCTTGCGATTTACAATTTAGAGATCTGATCCCTTGTCCACATTTTCATAACTCCTGGTGGGATATTTTTTGATGAACACCAAATGGGAATCAGATAATCTATAATGGGAGAAATAATTGATGTATTGTTATTATTTCCCTAGAAATGGAAATGATGAAATTGTGGCCAAGACACCTGGATCACATGATCTTCAAAAGGGATTTTGATGGAATAAACTTCAGAAATCTCATGAAAAATGTCATTTATAGATTATAACCTATTTTAAGATCAAATGGATCCCATTTTATAATACCCCATATTATTTTTATACATTCCAAGACACTCTTTAATCATGTGGTGTATGTCCTATGAGAACGTCCATGTCACAAGACTTGTCAAGAGACACAGACACAACAACAATATAAATATTCTAATAAAATAGTGGATGAAATATTTAAAAAAATTAGATCATCTTGTAGTAATAAATAATTATGTGATACATCCATGCAGTTAATATGGAATCACATATGCATTGGAAACATGACTTCTATTTTATGGAAGATCCCACTCACATGTCACCATCACCACACAAATGGTTTCGTATATGTACAAAAAATAATGTTCTCCCCCTCCATCTCAATGTAAAAACAAATTTGTTTTCTTGGATAATTTTTGTGCATTGAAACATAACCTTTTATTTGTCACAAAACACATCATCGATGTAAAGGGTTATTATCATTGAAAACAATCATACACACTCATGAGATCAAGGTAGTTTTTTAAATAAAATGGGATATTATGGGAGACTCTATTGGGGGTAAAGTGAGTTTTTTCCATGTGAATATGGATTTTCATCAATGAATATCATCATTGTTCACACATAAACCCCCTACACAATACAACATCATCACATTGAGGACACTTAAAAGACACATTTTCCTTGCAGAAGATCTTAGACATGTCACCTTTGATCAAGTGCATGCATTTCCACATACATCCTAATCTGAAAAAGTTCACTAGAAATTTTTGCATGAAATTATTAATACCTATTGTAATTTCAATTGGATTTTTTCTGAGCCCTTTGGTTTTAAATAATATAATACACAGGTGGTTTACATGATGTTATTGATTTTGAAAAAAACATTACCCACATAGTAGGACCATGAAAATCATGTGACATAAAATCCATACACTGAATCTAGTCTAAATTTGTGAGATATTGGACACATAAGGAGGAGTATTACTCCGGTAGAGAGGACTATAACCTCCACCAATCAGAATAAAGGGTATCTATGGATCCATATACCAGTAAAACTATGCATCAGAACAGACTTCTCGAAGTATCACATCTCTTGATCATAGTGTTTTCCACCAAGTAAAATATAGAGATTATCCGAAGGATAAAAAATAATTCATAGGAATTTCACATGATAAATCGGTATCATGTGATGGAATCCTTATGTGGTATAATGATTAAGTGATGGAATTGTTGTGGATATTTTTATCTCAAAATACTTAAAAATGATGACACATAACAAACATTGGGATCATATGAAATAAAATATTGAATATAAAATAAAATTTTCTATAATTATTAAATTAATATATAAAATGATCCTTATGTTGTTTTCATGACACATATAGTTCACATGAAATATTTTCAAAATGTCTCTATAGTCTTATAAGGTCCCCTCTACAAACCATTTAGACGGTGAAAAGTCTTTTAGTTACATTAAGGAAGAAAAAAACCACCCTCATAGAATTCCACCCGTTTCAATTGAATCAATCTAGATATTTGGATTTCCTATAGACATGAATCCCTTGTTATATAGTAACTCCAGTGTGTCTCATCTAGATTATTAAATGTACTATTATATTATTATCCATATTATGCAGAATCCTCTAAGCATATTAGGTAGGTTTTATGACGACACAAAAAAATAGAAACTAGATCACATAATGATCTCATGAAATGTCAGTCAGATCATGAAATGCGGTACATAAATGTCATTCAACATTATGCGATGACCTTTATGGAATGCTATCCATGATCATGAATTGGACACAAAGACCAGTCTTCTGGGTCATGTGATGTCCTTCAGACAAATTATCCTTGATCATGTGATTGTCATTAGAAATTCTATATAGATTATGCTTCATCCAAAAAACAAGTCAAATGGGAAATGTGGCTGTATTTTTTTACTTATAAATGATACAATATTACTCTTCCAAATATCCATTGACATGTCAAGAAGAAAATATAGGTATGTTCGAAAGAAAATTGACCTTGTCAGGTAGGCAACTAGGACAGGTCATAAAGGATTCTATACACATGATAACCATGTACAACCTCTATATACTAACAACCTATTTGTATAATTTTCTATCAAACTGAACAGTGATAACATAGATTCCTTGAATAAAAATTATTTCTAGGATTCTTTACTATGGAACAAGATCAATATTAAACATCCAATAGAATGTCACAACACCAAAGTCCCTCATCCGCGTGTAGTGAGACTTGAAGGTTGAAATCCATTATTTCCCACACCAAGAATATCTCATGTAGGCATAGGGGGTTCAAATGTTCATATGAATTTCATTTTTAGCCTCTACCAAAAATTGACACCTCTTTTTGTAAGCCCCATTCAAACTTAACTATGATGAGTAAGATTCCTAACACAACCTTAATAACTATGAATCATTCCATATGACTAGGAACTATCTTAAAAATAAAAAGGGCATTCACACCACATAATTCCTTTATCAACGAACAGTGCGACTGGTTAATTGATATGCCCCATTTCTCACACTGGGCGTAGCTCATGTCGGTTTAGGAACTTTCAATGATCACCTCACTCCAATTATAGAACACTATCAAATATGAATAAAATAGTGTCTAAGTCCTAATTAAACTAATGTAAGATTACTATCATTTCACCCATAACCATGATATGTATGAAAAAATGATATTGGATCATGCTAAAATGGGAATCCACCTTAATTTAATTCCTCTCTTGTCTGAATAACTCCATCTATTGGAACCCATTCTCTCCAATGGGCCAATAATATTTCATCACCCACCAATGGATGGATAATTCAATTGAGATATAATGAATCTAGTTCCTTCCATAACCTGAATACCTAGGCTACCTTTTTATGCTTAGAGCTCTAGAGGGATAAACCAAAACATAAGTCCCACATCCCTAATTAGTGAGACTGGTAACTTTTCGTCCCTTTATTATTAGACATTGAATATATCATGTTTCATTAAGAGGTTATAACAATCAAATAATTCTTCTAATGATTCTCTAATATCTAGGGAAACCTTAATATATAAACCTCGATCAGTATAATAATATAATATGTCCCCATATTAGTGAATCCTATGTCGGTAACCCAGATCAAATTGAACTATGTGAAATTTTATTTCCAATTTTACAAGGATACATAGGAGTACTAATAATGTTCTAATCTCAAATATCAATCACTTTTGTACCACCAAATATGTCCTTTTCAAATTTGGGAATACAACATGGTGTTGAAAAAATATATGGGTTCTAGAATCTGTATTAAAATTGGATATGTAGGATGCCTCATAATGGCTTAATCCAATATTTGAAATATTGAACACCTCTATGGATGAAAAAAATCCAATGTTCCTAGTTATATGATATTATGAAACAACAATCTACCCACCAAATGGGAAATGATTTAAAAACATCCTATATACAGAAATAGATTATCTAATAAGTCCCCCTTCTTGAATATAGATGTCTTTAAACTATGATCACATTGTAAGGGTTACTATTAAAATATTTGGATTAGGTAGAGAATCTGAAACATATCATAAATCTATAAGTGGGTCCCTGAGTAGGAAACAATATATATATAAAGTGGTATAATGATTCCGACCACTCATCCTCTTGACAACTAAGAGTTCCTAAGTGTAGTTGGGTATAATAACCCAAAGAACCACATACCTTTGGAAGGAAGGTATATACTCTATTATGGATATGAAATCAATTGGATGTTTTTATCAGAGAAAAAAATGGAAACCCAAATTGAATGATTGTATAAGATATTAAACCCCCCACAATAAAACTATAATTCCTTTCTATCAAAATATTTTAGACCAAAATGTGGGTAACATAATGTGAAATCATTCAACTGTGGACTCACATTCATATGATAAAAAGATATACATCCCAATTGTCGTTGGACTAATTATTTCATATAAAATGGGTTTTACATATCCTCTTTCCAATGAAAAAAATGGTGAACCTGGCATGAAATCATATATCTATGATGTATCCATCATAATAGAAAAAAGGACATACTTTTCATATCTCATCAAAACATTTTTCCATATCTAATGTGTACTTTGTTTCCTCATTCTGATGAAATAATAATAAATTAACCATAGAATTAATGTGGGATACATTCCATTTTTATCATTATAATATTGATAATTACAAGGAAGTTAAATGGGTTTCATCAAATATTAAAATGGTATCACACAAAATGACATCATGAAACAGATTAGTTAATATTAAAAATTGAGCATGAAAACAAATAATAGTTCACAAGATAATATAAAGGAATAATCATGAAAGATAACTAAATTAGAGAGAGAACTTTTTGATATATATTGGGGAATATGAGAACCAAAATTGTAAATGAATTTTTTTAATTTGAAAACTTTTTTCTATAAATATATATAAAAATATTTTTCAGCATACCCTTAAAAAAATTTAGTGATCATTTTAATGGAAATATATTTAATGAAAATATATCTTATTTATGAAAATGTGGTTTGCATTATAATAGAATCCGGAATGAAAACTACCATTTTTATATAGAAATACCATAATGAAAACCTATATCGTTACAAAGGATAACAAAAACACTTTTTAAAAGTTATAAATATGTATAAAATTGGAGAAAATGGTGAAACATGATTATTTTAAGAAATAAAGAAATTGGTGGGAATATCAATCATGTACATAGAAGGAAAATAGTTATAAGAATATATGATAATTAATCATGAAAATGATACTATTTTATGAATTAAACATTATAATGGGTTAATATTTTTATAAAATAAGAACATCCATGAATATATGGAGGAAATATATCATAACACTGTTTATATTGTAGAATAATAATTCATTGATAGATGATAACTCAATATGAGCAGACTAAACTCAATGAAGTTAAATTTAGTTAAACAAAACACTTACATGGTATTATACCTTACATTATCATTACTATAGAAATCATTATAATTAATAAATATGTTAATAATTTTTTTAAGAATATAATTATATTGTATTAAATTATTAAACATATGTTTAAATATTATATTAAAAATATATTATTCAGTAATAATTTACTTATATCATCGTGTTTCAAATATTTTGATATTTTATTTCACATAACTGCAATAGTGATGAGGTATATTATTAATTATTGGCTCAAATATCATCATTACAGGATTAATAAAGAAAAAATATTTATTTTTAATGACTCATTAATTAGCATTTTAATAATGTAAAATATATGGATATTGTTTTACATTAATGAAAAATGTGATAAAGTATTCTTGAAATTATAAATGAAATAAATTGGATATATCAATGAATATTGTAAATATTAATATCATCTTCACCTAATAATTAAAAAAATATTTAATACATCAATATTATGTAGTGTTGTAAACTAGTTTTTTAATTATTATTTGTTATGGGGTGGTTGGCCAGAAGACCTTAAGAGTACCTCCCCCTAATCCAAAGGTTGTCGAAACTAATTTAGGGTCTAATTATTAGATAGTGTGGAGACTATAGAATATAATTATTATAAAAATTGTGTAATTAAATATTTAATACCACAGTTGAAATATCATAAACAACAAAATAAAAAGAGTAAAAAAAATTTAAAAACATATACAATAGATGCAATAATAATAATCAAATAGAATAATATCAAGTGTAGATAGATACACTTTTTATTATTGGTCCTTCCAAAATATAGACAAGAAGGGATATAAGTATGTATATATACAATATCAAAAATCTAACTCGAAGGAGAGAAACTACTAGGTACACTACCATCCATCCCATTGAAATTATGAATATCATTTATCACTGTGCTAGAACTCTTAATAATGTTACAGTACTTGATCTCAAGACCTTAAATTCTATATGCATCTCGAGGTGACCATGTTTGGTGTGGGTATGATGTCAGTAGGACACTGTCAATATGTTCTATTATTACATCCATAAATATATAGTGTATATATATGTAAACAAACAAGAACTCCTCACACAAAAAAATAAACAACTCACTCCAATAGTAATGAATAATATCAAGGTACCATTTTACCATCTTAAGAAAATTCTATAGTGGAATTATATATACACAATCATTTGTATCATATTTTCCTCGATTTCCCATACATATATGTGTCACCTAGAACCCCATGCTATCTGATAGCTCATGTTCCATAAAATCAGTAAATGAAATCTAATCAGCATGTAAATAAATAAAAACAATTAATCTCTAACCTCAATGAAAAAAGTAACCATTGGATAAAGAGCCCAATGTCACAATCCACGATGATATTCATCCTCCAGTACCTATAAAATATAATTTCACATAATCGCCTAACGTCTCAGGGACTGATGATATTTATCCTCAAATATTCCATAACCATCAACCTCTAATATAATGGTGAGATTTATCCCACAAATTATATTCTTAGATACAATATCCCATGTATTTATATGGTGAGAACCTACTCCAAAACGGATGATCAGTAATATCACCTAGGCCTCAATAACCAATGAGGACTCCTCAAGTAATGACTGTATAAAACCACCAGTAATGAGACCTATAAGTGTGTACATGACTCTATCAACAACATCATACAATAATGATGAGTTTTAATCAACAAAAGTTTATAATAAACCACATCTAAACACCAAAGCTCCATAATAGCCCATTTAAGCTATTTCTGATTTTTATCCCCATCCCATATCCCACATGCAATTCCATCATCATACTGACCTTTTAATCTCAATCATGATATCTATTTCTCTTCAACTTATTGATCAACCTCACCCCAATACATTTATCTAAACATGTCACATTTCAGTAGAAAAAAAATCCAATCATTCCAAATTTAATTATTTTAGAAAAAAACCATCTTATCCTTACCATTTTTTCAAAATCACAATAAATCTATTAAAATATTTAAATAGACTATAGAAGGATTAATGGAATCTAATAACATCATTTGATCAATTGAAATACAATTTTTTATTTATTAAGGGTATTACCTGGGCAGATCACATGTATCTATTCATTAATGAACCCCGTTAGACCAATATATTTAAGGTTATAGATTGGAACCACCTACCATATACTCAAATGAACAAAATCATCCAATATGAACCACTATTTAGGGAAGTATTGAATGGAAATATTGTTTTTTAAAAACACCATGAAAATAATGGAAAATAGTTAATATGGATATTTCATTCCATATGGAATGATAAATGAGTAATTATAGTAGAAGGTTTAAAGGACATACAAACAATAATCCACAGCCACCAACAACTCATGAATTAGAGCACAAATAAAGATAGATGCTCTAGTCCTTGATTTATTATGAAAAGAGATAAATGGATTCCTGAACTAGAGAAATGCACATTGGAGAAACAATGAGGGGAATTCCTCTTAAATATGAACACTAAAAATTAGAATTTTTCCACATTAAAAACACCACGGTTTTGAAAAGGTATAGAAAACTATGAAATATCTTTATGGTGATCACATTTATTGTTGATGGACACCTTCCATATTCTGGATAGATGGTTTGAAAAGCAATGTGCCAATCGTGTGAGTTAATTTGAAAACCTAAAATCCAACACACACTTTCATGGATGTGATACACAATTTTAACAAATGATTCCCATTGAGAATATATTTTCACTGTTTATAACACAATGTTAGATAAATTATATTCCAAACCTACACCTCAGTCATCATTTAGAGAAAATAAATTTTTTATTCCCAACACCTTTGAAAAAATTATATCCATTTTGGTACACATTATACCTCAAACCCATATAAATATGACATTAAAAACATTGATTCCCACGGGATTATATTTCAATTCCTTGAATTTATGTTGGTATGTCCACTAAAAATTAATATTTACATGGAACTCTGAGCCTTTCAAAACCATGGGACGGTAGAACCTCACAATCAAATGATATCTAATACTAGAGATATAAGGTCTCAAGATAATATCTACCCTGAACAACCAGCTAAAAACATCATCATTTTTTTTCTCAAGTTACTAGTAATTGTCCATTCCCCTTGTATTTCTCACCACCTTATGAATTACCTACACTATCATCTCCTGAACCAGAAATAAAACTTTCCAAAATTTTCCAAAAATATCCACTTGACCAAAACACTCACCGATGAAAATAAAAAATAATTCACTTTATATGGTTATTAATTCATATCCACATAAAAAATGACACCCATCAATTCAAGCATCTCATCCAATTATAAATAGTACCTATTTCATTCTTGATACCCTTGAGTCCTATATATCATAATATTTTTAAATATCATACATCTCATATTATTCTATGAAGTTTTCATACATCATATATATATATATATATATTCATTTACATCATATTCATGATCTATATTATCCTCATTCAAAACACGCATCATAACCAATTCCCACCTATTAACCAGTGCTTGTTTAATTCAGTTTTCACAAGTAAACATCTAACAACAAAACTGAACATTCCAAAAATAGAGAACAACATCATATATCATGGTTTACCTATACTAGTCATCAACTAAAATGAATACTCTGAACATTCCATCTCAACATCCTGAGACCATCCTAAAGACAAACATCCCAGTTGTTACCCTCTCAACAGAGCTACAACAACTACTATCCACTGAACCCACTATTGGATCTCCCATTCACCCACTTCCAAGACCTGTGTTGGCTGTAGAATCTTGTCTACATGTTTCTACTACCCATGTTGGTCTAAACATATATCCCTGAGTCTTACCCAGTACATGAATCCCAAAAATTGAAGAAGGATTCTTATTGAACCTCTCCATAATCCCAGTCAAAACACATTATGAGAACACTTTTTGATCTCACTAACACTATATCGACGATTCTCCAACATTATACAAAGTTATAACAAAAACATATAACCAATATTTTTTGTTATAACTGTGTCTATCATAGAACCACCCTA
Source organism: Viscum album (assembly GCA_963277665.1). NCBI lineage: Eukaryota > Viridiplantae > Streptophyta > Magnoliopsida > Santalales > Viscaceae > Viscum > Viscum album. The sequence continues at coordinate 180,131,964 of OY728140.1, forward strand.
TTTGGACTTCTCTATGTCTCAATTTTTTACAGGAAGCATCACCATGATGCTCACCAGAGATTATCATACTTCTTAAATATGTCCAGTCAATCATGTTTCTTTCAGGTATTTGTTCCTGATTCACCTTTTATGAGAATGAATTTAGAATTATGGTATATAACTGATCCAATTTGGTGTTCCAAAAAACATCCCCGGAATCCCTCACCCTTATAGTGGCATCGCCCAACCTAGATAAATAAAATATGGTCAGGTCTTTCAAATTCAATAAATAATCTATTATGACAGTATCATAAATCTAAGAGTACATGAACTCATGGATTCAATAAAAACTCAATTTTATTTTAAAAATAAACAACGGGCTTGGGCTCATAATCCTTGAATTACAATCCATCATGTTTACCAGTAGTCACCTTTGAAAACCACCGGTTATCTAAGAATCCTATAAGCATAAAGATATTTTAACGACAAATTGTTTATGTATAAAATTCCTTTTATTTTAAGGTATTATGGATATAGAAAAAATAAGCACTCTTTCATTATTAATATTGGATTTATATGACCATTATTTATAATTACCATTGATAATATAGCCATTAAAAATTGATCACACAAATAATATAAATATATTGTTTTAACAAATACTTTCAAAAAAAAAAGAAATGATGGCCTTATCCAGTAGACTCAGGCCATTTGAAGATCATTTTCTAGAGCTCAGAACTGAGGTAGAATCATTGGGATTCAACTAGACCATTCCCAAGCTTAACTTCAATATGTTAAGCGTGATCAGAATCACCTATGAGATAAGTTCAAGATAATTTAGATTACCACATATGTGATGTTATCTGAGCCTCCCCAAGAGTCTATCACCATTAAAATCATTACCCTTAAGACATATATGGGTGTTCTAAGGGGTTATATAACAAGGTATTAGTTACTTATTATTTAATCCATTTATATATATATAATTCTTGTTCCATCAATTCCTTTATGGTATTAATATTTAATAAATAATAATGAATTAGATAAATGTATTTTTCCGTTAAAAATGGTATTGTTGTGAAATATATGCATTATTATATAAAATTATTTTCTTACAAATAATACAATAAAAAATTCTTATAAATTTTGACTATATCATTTACATATCTATAATTACTTAGGTAATAAGTTCTATTATAGTCATATTTTTATATGATAAAATAAAATGTTTTTTTTAAATAGTTTTTATGGAATCATTGAATTTGTGAAATAATTAATATTTTATTGAAATATTATTTTAAAATTATTATTTTTAATAATAAATGAGTATATATTTTTTTGACGCCCTGACTCCAGTTACACAGAATCGGTGCCTTATTTCATAACATTGGCATGATACAAGGATTAATGACCTGAAAGATCAATCAGTTTAGTAGACATGGGTGTACTAGATATATACATACGTTTTACATTACATCAAGAAATAAAAAAACAACATTGTGTCCCCTTTGAACAATCTTATATCCCTAAGCCTCTTCTTGAAGGTTAATCATAGTATAATTCTTTGCATCCAGGGAAAAATAAAACATAAGAAAGGGGTGAGCTCCGATTCTCAATAAAGATAACAATATTGTGGAAACTATCATAAATAATAGTAAACATTTAAGGTAATGTATAAGACTAGAACACCATACATTTAATCATAAACATTAGAATAATATTGCAAAGATAAATCAAAAAAAGACATTTACTTATTCACATGGATACTCTACTAATCGAATAATCACATGCAATATCAATATCCAATTTCATAAAATGGAATGCATAATTACAGACTACATAACAACATAGTCAACACCTTGTGCCCAGACTACAAAAAAGTTTGGTCAAGGCCTTCTTCCAAGACAATAGTTTGTCTCATGAGACCTAATGACGCATCGAAAATATATAGCTGGATCCTCCTATCACTTACTATGTCCGCTACATTACTCATATGAAAAAAGTTTTAAACTTAACAAAAACATTCATATTAAAACTAGTGTACAAAATGTAAATACTTTATCTATAATCAATGTATCGTATAAAAATAAAACATTCAAAGTAAAAAAAATAAAAAATCCAAATATATAGTATGAAAGATTTGTATCGTAAAAAACCAACCTCGATAAAGAATAATATCCATTAACCGATTTTGACATAGTTGAAAATAACCAGTAAAAATATTTCAGAGAAATATCCCATTTTAATGAAAACTATTTAAAGTCCCACTTTATATCAAGAACATGTTTAAAATATATTTCTAAATAAATTTGTACCATACCACATCTAATAATTTAAAAATTATTTCAATTTTAAAACATTAATTTCCATATAAATAAAACCTTAACACCATTTTTAAAACATAGACATTAATAAGAATGATTTAGAAGGTTAAATTTTTAAAACATTTAAAATTATATTTTAGTTGGATTTCTTATCCAAATTAGAGATGCTTAAATAAAAATAATTGAGGTAATAAAAACATTATAATATTATGAAAATAAAGGTATTCATGATATACAATTTCAATGTACTTTATATACATCAAATAAAAGAGAATTGGCGCATAACAACAAGAAGTATCAATTGAATGTTAGTTGAGATGAATTCCATTATAAAAACTGTAACCTTAGGATAAGGATAAATAAATGACATAATAATGTGTTAAAAATATAAATACACACAATATTATTAGTTATTTAGTGTAAATCAATCAGATGACATTCACACATATTCATGTTAAAACAAAACCAATGACATGGATGTTTAACTCAACGAATATAAATTGAGTTAAAATTAATCATATCAAGTTTAAATCGATGACATGAGAATTTATCAATGGATTTTTTATGTGTATAAAAAGTATATCCACAAAAAGGGGAGTGTAAATTAATACATAAGTACATAAATAGTGATTTCACACATAATCGTGGAGTAAAGTAATCATGAAGTATGATTAAAGCCCAACGAGTCGAAATTGAAATTTGAAATTCCTATACCGATTTGGTAACATACGAAACATAAACCCCATGAAATAAGTATCATACAATGAAGATGAAAATACCCATAAATTAAAATATATTACACATATAATACAATCCTGGGTAGTACTTACACCACAAAAAATGAAATAGTGGCAATATAGCATGAATCCCATTGGAATACGATGTGAGATTAAAACCCCTTACCGTGTGGTAATTAATCGAGTCGTATGAACAAATGTTAATAACAAAAAAATTAATAATATAATAACATGAATATTATGATAATCATGATAAAATATATCAAATGACATTAAATAATACACTACATGCAACAAATAAGTGGTGAACAATGGAAATATCACGGGAATAAAAGTTGGATAAGAAACCCCTTACTATGTTGTTTTCAATCGAGTCGTATGAACAAAAGATAATTACCACCAAATGAATCACAGAATAGAATTAATATAAATAGAATCACGATAACATATATCATATGGCAGTACACAATACATATCATGCAGTAAATAAGTGTTGAACAATGGAAATCTCACGGGAATAAAATTGAGATAAGAAACCTCTTACCTTGTACATTTCCTTGGTCGACGGTACATTAACCTACTATTTAATAGTCAAATAATTGTTACTAAATTACAAAACAACTATATACATAATTATTATTTCATATATGATCCTCAAATATTTCATGGTTAATTATATTTTTGTAGTATCATCGTTTCGGTTGTTAACTAATCTGTTTTCCTTTATAGGCTCGGTTTCATAAGCCATGTTTGTTATGGATACGATGTGTTTTATTAATATCCAAAATGATAATATATACTTAATCATTATTTGTAATCATAAAATGAAAATTATTCAGGATTTATTCTAATGGGGAATTAATCTCATCGCGTTCATGGAGACAGTAATCTGTACGTACGTAGAAGCGATAATATCATTTTATAGATGGTGAAATCGTATGTAATTGGATGATATATCATATAAAAATAATCATTAAAATTTTACATTTATTATTTAAATTAGTTATATTCATTATTATACCTATCCAAATAATGATGTTTTTGAATAACAAACAACACCACGACGTGGAGACAGTAAGTCCTACGTACGCACGTATGGTGACATTGTCATTCATATGAGGGATAAAATAATTAATATGGTCATACGGGTTTTATAATAACATCACAATATATAGAAGATACTGGAGTTATTTTTTTAGAATTGAAACAACAAAGAATGAGGATTTGGAAAAATAAATGAACATGAAAGAGGTGATCAAATATTAACATCTTCTTCGAGTTCTTCCTTTTGATTTGATCATAAGGGCTAATTATGATCGCTTTCATACCAAAGGAATGCCTCTTGAATAAAGGGAAGAAATTTGGAAAGATATTTAGGCAGGTTTTCTCCGAGCCTTATGGATTTGGATGTTTGAAATTACGTGAAGGGGAAGTAACATTTTTTTAGAGAGTTTACAATCACTTTAGGAAAATCATGAAATATTATTTTATAATAAAATCATTTTCAGTTTTTAATGGCTCACAAATGATTTATTTATAGGATAAGATTAGGATGGGTCAAAATCCTCTAAAAAAATAGGTTTTAGACCAGTTTAGGTCACCATATTAAACTTATCATTTATATATTACTATTAGTTAAATAGTTTTACATTTATCATTTCATTGTTTTTTATATTATACGGTTAATAAACATACTATAACATGCGAATCGAAAAACAAGTTGTTCATTATTAATCTATATATCTTTATATATGTCCTTTCGATGCACCTTATATTTTTAGGAATATTATATAATTTAATAATATATTATTTGTTTTCAAAAATCATTTATGACAATTTTGACACTATTTAGTATTTGGTTTTCTTGAAAGTAAACAATACTTTTTCACTTCAAAAAATACATTTAATAAACCCTAACATGTCATTTTCTCCTGGAAAATTTGTGGATTTCATAAAAACATTTAAATTATATTTATTTTAATATTTATAATACCATTTATTTGATTTATTCATTAATAAGGTAATTTCTACATTATCATTGTGTCACAAATAAATTTAATTATATGATGTATAAAAATTTTAAATAAAATAATTATATTTAGGAAATATTTTTATATTTCTATTGAGTATTTCTATTAGAAGTGAAACCTTATATAACCTAATTTAAGAATTGTTTTACTAAAAGATATATGTTTATGTCATTTTTTCCTTTACTATAAATTAATTAATATAAACTGTCATTATCACTCTAAAGTGGCTCCATGAGGTCCCAAATTCGAACCAAGTATGACCATGGTCGAAAATGTATCCACCAACTGGAATAAGACAATTTTAGTGTAATTTAATATTTTTATAATATTATTTTTTACCCTTATTTACCAGATTTACGTTTCAACCATGATAAATAATATATTTTCCAAAGTAATTATTCATAATTTATAAAAATTAAATATATCTATTTACATGATTTGGACCTCTTAATTACAAATATGGAATCCATTTTACTAAATTCAAAACAAAGAAGTGGCAGAAATTAATTTAAAATTAATTCTAGTTGTTAAAACAAAAAACATGTTTTTAAGAAATAATAACTATCAAACGATTGACACGTGTTTATGTCTAGGTTAAATGTGAATTTACATAAAATGACGTAAATTGTATTAAATGATAAAAATATAATTTAAATATACTTCCAAAGAATTAAAAACATAATTTAACCCTATAAATTTGTTTTATTAAAAACGTTGTTTTCAATTAAAATTTAGAATATTTAGTATTCATCAAAATATGACAGTTATCATAAAAGTGCCAAAAATTATCCAAATTTTATTTTTATGTTCTGATTCTAAAGATGAATTTAATTTCATTTAACTAAACATATAAAAGTTTCAAATATTGTTTTTAAAAATGTTTTTCCATTAAAAGGTTGTAAAATTGCATTTTATGAAAAATAATTCTTTTATCTGAAAAAATGAATTTGTTGTTGTATTATATCTAAGAAACACCTAATATGGAATATAAAATTAAATAGAGTAAAAAAAATTCAATATTCAGTTAATATTATTCATAACCTATTTTTAATTGCTAGTTTATTAAGTCGTGGTGCGCTCGAACTAGGTGGGGAGTGTACCACTTGCTATTTATTTTTTTAAACAAAATAACATACTACAAAATCTAGGGGTGTTAAATTCTTCCCCCTTTTGGAAATTTTAACCTAGTAATTTTAAAATAGGGATTATGAACATTACTAAATGTCCCACATCAGAAAAATTCAATAAAACATTGATTTTAAAAGAAATTAAGAGAAGTACAATGGTCACCCGAGATAACCAATACTAGGATTCCGTGTCGAAAACAGAGATATGGAAGATAAAATATGTGTCAGGTTTTGATGGAGCATGATAGAAAACATGATCCAGAGAATGTTAACAACAATAAAACCACAAACTAATGATGAGATAAATGGTCATTAGTTTACCAGTAAGAAAAGTAAACAGACAAACTTTTTGATTGATGTTCCATTTCATAAAGTTGAGGAAATTATTTATAAGATTGACTAAGAACCTAAAGAGATATACTTACTTTTTAAGAATAATTTCATCCTTTAATAAAGTTTTATTACTAACTCATATTTTTTATCAAATGACGAGTTATCAAGATGACTTGGTCAAACCTGAAGTTCTAGAATCAACACCTAGAGGATCTCAAAATCCATAATGGATAAAAATATAATAACCTTTTATTTAGAGAATAACCAAAACCAAAATGGTTAGTACCAGATCAGATGATCCCGAAAAAGGATAATCTATTAGAGAATGAAATACTAAAATTAATTTCTAAAATTAAACCAACAATACCCAAAGTTCAATAAATACAATTCAAAAAACAATTTTCATTACTATACATCAATATAATATAAACTAATATTGAAACAAAAAACATAGTAGAATTTGATTATGTAGTCTTCCACATTAAATAGTATCTCTAAATAACATTGACTACTCTTAATTTCACATACTTAAATGTAATTAAACTAATAAAATATTCCCTACTAAATGTTAATCATTTCCATAAAAAACCAAATTTTCTATAAATCCAAAATAAATCACAGATAAAAATCCACCATTACTACTCAAATGAAATATAATAGTACATTATTTTCCTTAGGCATATAGTGTTCCCAACAGAGTGAACATCTTCCAAATAACACTTAACACTCAATCACCAAATCATTTTACTATAATAATGATATACATTTAATAAGTCCCATGATCCCAAATCAACTTATTATTGATCAATTAAATCTTATAACTAAAAAGAATTAGTCACACTAACCGAGGGCTTCATGTAGTCCAGTTGTAGGTGATAAATGTTATTCACACTTGAGATGTGGGTGCGATTCTCGTAGCTTTGTCCAACGTGATGGGTTATCACACAGTTTGAGTGTTTTCATTTTTAAAAAACTATATTTTATAACATTCACAAAATGAGAATAATTATTCAAAATAACTATATCATAATTTCACCACAAATGTTATCTCATAACTCGCATTTTAATCCCAAAATTTAATCAATTGTAATTACCTCTCATTAAAGAATCATGTAAACCCAAATGCTTATTTGTAACTATATCGACAATTAAAAAAGATAATTCTTCCTAAAATAGCATTTTAACATAACAAATTATAGGGCTACACATCCAAGAGAAAATTATTCCAAAATAATCCCATCAACACAGAGCACTAATACATATAATCATTTCTCTCTCAATTTATTTCCACATAGTTTCTTCAATGACCAAGAGGATATCCTAAAAAATAGGGAATTCACACGAGTAATGTCCAGGTCCCCTACATTTACTACAAATGAAAATAAATGGATTCAAGGAATCATTATTATTTTCTTCCATAGTACTCGTAATTTTTACTCGATAATTCTTTACACAATGTCATTATTTCCCAGACATAAAGAATTTAATTATTCCATTGAGACACTTTTCTAGGTTCCTCGTTCCACATTTCAGAGATGATGGAAATTGAGATTTATTTTCTCCAAAGTCTCTATAGCTGGTGCTCTTATCATTCATCTCCTTTCTTTTCTTTGTTAGGTACGGGAGTTGGTTAACATATATGATGTTGATCATATTTTCGGAAACCCAATTTGGAATGAACATGATATCTTTTACACCTATCAACATTCCATTTTGTTTCTCATACCCACTACCGTGACCACCTTGTACATCATGTTCAATGTTACTATGAATCCCTTGGAAACAAACCATTGACTAACCCATCAAAGCATAGTTTTAGTGACAAAATCATTTATAGAATATCATAACACCTTATTTTAAATCTGAAACACATTAGGTATAACGAAGGTTAATTATTATCATTATATATTAAAATCCTTCAAATTTGTTTGTGAAGAAAATTTGAATTATCCTAATCATATCACCTAGGAATTTCATAACCAAGAGTGCAGGAAGGCCCGTTTTCTTGTACCTGGATACCCCGGGTTAAGTCTAAATCTCTTTGCCAGAGTTTCCACTCCTAGTTAAATATGTTCCAGAGCTACCTATACCTACTCATATCCAGACAGGGATGTACTTCATGGAAATCCCACATAAATTTTACATTATAATTTTTTTCATGTTCTTAAATTCTAATCTACAACGTCTATCAAATGGAACAATTTCCTTTTCAGTGTTTTTCAAAATCTACATCCCATGGTTTGTATTAAACATCCTCTGATACAAACTGAAACAACCCGACCCCAGTAACCCAAAATCAGTGCCTTATTACCTAACATTGGCATGATAAAAGTAATCATGTCTCGAAAGTTTGATCACTTTAGTAGAATTGGATGTACTAGATACATACATAAATTTTACTTTACATCATGAAATAAAAAAACAAAATTTTGTCTTTTTTAAGCATTCTTATATACCATAGCCTATTCCTGAAGGTTAATCTTAATATACTTATATTCATCATGGGAAAAATAAAATATAAGAAAGGTGTGAGCCCAGATGCTCATATTGGAAGGAATTATAGCAGGAACTGTCATAAATAAGAGTAAACATTTAATGCAATGTATAAGACTAGAACACAAGCTTATTAATATTAAAATTCATCATAATATGGAAATGATAAATCATATAAAACCATTTACTTATTCAAATGGATATTCTAATAGTTGAATAATAACATGTAATATCAATATCCAATTTCATAATGATGGAATTCATAATGCCAGACTTCATATCCACAAAGTCATGTCCTTTTACAAAGATAACAAATATGATATTTTCAAGGAATTGTGCCAAGACATTAGTTTGTATTATGATACCTACTGATGCATCAAGGAGCTATAGTGGGCTCCAACCATCAATTATTATGACCAATGCATTCCTCATATGAAAATGTTTAAACATAACATGAACATTCATATTAATACTAGCATATTAAATGTGAATACTTTATCCATAAATGATGAATGGTATAAAAATAACACATCGACAATAAAAAATATCACAAAACCATCAACATAGTATGAATGATTTGTATCACAAAAAATCATCCTCGATCATGAATAATATCCTATATAGGTGTTGACATAGTTGATAATGATCAATAAAAATATTCCAGAGAAATATCCCTTTTTCAGGAAAACATTTAGAAGTCTCAATATTTACCAAGAAAAAATTTAAAATAAAATTTTGAATCAAAGTGTCCCACACCAAATTGAAACATTTAAAAGTAATTTCAATTTGAAAACATTAATCTACATATAAATAAAAAATCAAAACCATTTATAAAACATGGACTTTAATGAGAATGTTTTAAAAGAATAAATTTTTTAGACATTTAAAATTATATTTTATTTAGAGTTCCATGCCAAAAAAGAGATTCTTGAATACTAATACTTTATGTAAGAAAAACATTATAATATCATGAGAATAATAGGATTCATTATATACTATGTCAATGTACATTATATCCACCAAATAAAAGTGAATTGTCACATAACAACAAAGTAGTCTTAAGGGAATGTATGTTGAGATGAATTCCTTTATAAAACCATATCCTTAGGATAAGGATAAATCAATTACATAATTATATGTGAAAAATTTAAATACAATCAATATTTTTTTTAAAATCTAGTATAAATCAATCAGAGGACATTCACACGTATACATGTAAAAACAACACCAATTATTTGGCTGTTTAACTCAATGAATAGAAAGCAAGTTAAAATTTATCTTATCAGGTTTATATCGATGAATTAAGAATTTATCAATAGAGTGATTATGTGAATCCAGTTTATATCCACACAAATGGGAGTAGAGATTACTACATAAGTTAATAAATAGTGATTTCGCACACATTCTTGGAGTAAAGTTATCAATGAAGTATGTGTAAAGCCCAATGAGTGTCAATTGAAAATTGAAATTTCCTTACCGACTTCGAAACTTACAAAACATACACCCCATGAATGAAGTATCATAAAACGAAGATAAAAATAACCGTAATTTATTATATGTTAATAAATGAATACAATCATGAGCAGTGCATACACAACACAAAATAAATAGTGGCAATATATCATGAATCTCACAAGAGTAAGATGTGAGATGAAATCCCCTTACCATGTTGTAATAAATTGAGTCGTACGACCAAAAGTTAATAACCACCAAATGAATCAAAGAATACTATGAATATAAATATAATCTTGAAAATATATATCAAATTATCTCACACAATACACCACAAGAAATAGATAAGTGGTGAACATTGGAAATCTCCGGGGAATAATAGTGAGATAAGAAACCCCTTTCCATGTTGTAATCAATTGAGTCGTATGACCAAAACATAATAACCACCAAATGAATCATATAATTAGATGAATATAGAGATAATCATGATAATATATATCAAATGGTAGTACACAATACACAACATGCAATAAATAAGTGGAGAACAAAGGACATCTCACAGGAATAAAAGTGAGATAAGAAACCCCTTACCTTGTACTTTTCCTTGGTCGAGGGTATGTTAACCTCCCATATAATTGTAAAATAATTTTTATTAAATTATGTTATAACTATATAAATAAATATTATATCATATATGATCCACTAATGTTGGTTTGTTAATAATATTTTAGTAGTATAATCATTTTGGGTGTTAACCGATATTTTTCATTTATATGCTCAGTTACATAAGCCATATTTGTTCTGGATATGATTTATTTTATTCATATGAAGAATGATATTAAGATACTAATAATTATTTTAATCAAAAAATGAAAAATATACTTGAATGATTATGATGGGGAATGAATCTCATCGCGTTCGTTGAGACGGTAATCCGTACGTAAGCATGAGAAAAAATATCATTATATAGTTGGTGAAATCTTATGTAAATGGATGAATATAATATATATAGAATCATTAAAAAGTAATACTTATTATTTAGGTTAGCTATACTCATAATTATACCCATCCAAAAAATTATGTTTTTGAATAACATACAACACCATAACGTGGATACGGTAAGTCGCACGTAAACACATATGGTGACTTTGTCCTTCATATGATGGATATAATAATGAATATGGTTGTACCATTTTTATAATTACATCACAACATATAGATGTTACTAGAGTTATTATTTTATTATGGATGAAACAAATAAAGAGGATGTGGATGAAGAAAAGAACTTGATAGAGGTGATTGAATATTTGTCTCTTCTTCGGGTTATTCATTTTGATATGATCAAAATGGATCTATTGGATTTATTTTTGACCAAAGGAATGACACTAGGTTAAAGTGAGGAACATTGGTAGGATATTTGGGCAGGGGTTGGCTGAGACAAATTGATTAGGAGGTGTGAAATTAAGTGACGGGGAAGTACCCTTTTCTAAGAGAGGTGTGGGTCATTTTAGGAAAAGCTTGCAATATTATTTTATAATAAAAATCATTTTTGATTAATAATGTATCTGAAATAATTTAAGAAGATAAGGTGTGTATTGGATGAAAAACTCTCAACCAATTGGTTTTAGACTGAGGTTGGTCACCATATTAACCATATCTTTTAGATTTAACTCTTAGTTGACAAGTTTGACATTAACCATGTCCCTATGTACTTTTTATATTATATCGTTAATAAAAATTAAATAACAATTCAAGAGAACCAAATGAGGTTCATTATAAATATATATGACCTTATATAAGTCCTTTGGCCGAACCTTAGATTTTTAGGAATATTATTTAATTTTATAATTTAATAGTTATTATAAAAACTCATTTTGGTCAATTTTGACACTATTTAGTATTTGTTTTTTTGAATGTAATATCAACTTTATTACATCAAAAAAATACATTTAATAAACCCTAACATGTCATATTCACCTATTATGTTCTTGAATGTTATAAAAACATTGAAATTATTTATTTTAATATTTATAATACTATTTATTTGATTCTTTCATTAATAAGGTAATTACTGCATCAACATTGTTGCATAAATAAAATTAATTATTTAATGTCTAAAAATTATAAGTAAAATAAAATTATGTATTAAAGATTTTTAGCTTTATAATTAGTATTTATTGTCGATACAATAACATATAAAACCGTATTGAAAATTGTTTTACTAAAAGATAAAAGTTTAGGTCATTTTTTTCTTTACATTAGATTAATTAATATAAAGTGTCATTATCACTCTCAAGTGGATTCATGGGGTCCCAAAATTTACCCAAGGATTTCCACGGTAGCTCATGTATCCACTGATAAGAATATGATAATGTTAGGGAAATTTACTATTATTACAATATAATTGGTTTACCCTTATTTTTGGGATTTACCTTTTAACCATGGTAAATAAAATATTTATATAAGTAATTCTTCATAATCTCTAAAAATAAAATTTACCTGTTTACACTATTCGGAACTCCAGATTCAAAATATGGAATCCATTTTTCCTAATTCAAAACATATAAAGAGCAGAAATTAATTTAAAATTACATCCCGTTGTCAAAACAAGAATTCTTGTTTTTAAGAAATAATAACTATCAAAATATTGACACTGGTTTATGTCCAGTTCAAATTTGAAATTACATAAAATGACATACATTGTATTACATGATAAAAATAAAATCAAATTATACTTCCAATCCATTAATATTCATAATTTATCACTATAAAGTATTTGTTTAAAAATGTTTTTTTCAATTAAAATTTAGTATTTTTCATTATTTATCAAAATATGATAGTTATCATAAAAGTAAAAAAAATTTATCCAAAATAAATATTTATGTCACTATACTAAAGAAGAATTTAATTTCATTAAATTGAATTTATAAAAGTGTCAAATAATGCTTTTCAAAAAGGTTTTCCATTAACAGGTTGTAAAATTTCATTTTATGAAAAATACATCTTTTATCTGAAAAAATTAATTTGTTCTTATATTATGTATAATAAACACATAATATGGATTCTCTAAATAAATAGAGTATATAAAATTCTAAATTCAGTTAATACTACTCATTAACACTTTTTGAACATCTTGCTTGGTATGTTGTGGTGCACTCGAACTCAGTGTTGTGTGTAGCACAAGCTATTTAATTAATTTATTGAAAATAACATACTATGAAATTTTGGGGTGTTACAATTTTTATGAAGATAAATGTAAATTTTTATTATGGTTTAAATGTTTGTTTTTTCAATCCCCGTCAATTATCAGTAAATATCAATTCAAATTTTAAAAGTGAAAATTCACATATTTAGAAAATTATTTAGATAAAATGAATATTATTTTTGGATTAAAGATGTTGAAATATCAAGAGAAAATATCAATAATTTAAAATGAATGATCTCAAATAATTTTATTTAATAGTTCATCAATTCATTGTAAAGGATACATGTTCATGATCATGATTTTGATAAGATCATGGTAATAAATGAAAAGAATAATTGATATAACGTTTTTGTCATAAAATAGGAATGTTTAAATCCATTTATATAACTAGGGTGCATAAAACCATTACCATGAATCTCATGTGTCTTATTTTTTTGTTATAATTATTCAATGGAATTTATTCTAAAAAGATACATTTATATAGACATATTTCTATGTATAAGTGTTATTGAGAAATAAGACTCACATTTTGAGGGAACACTGGGTAGTTCACCCATAAATACATCAAAAACTGCCATACAATATGCATGAAATCAATGTTGAATTCTTTCAAAATAATATGGGAAAATAGGCCCTTGTTATTTCATATCAAAACCAATATTATATAATTTTCATCTAAAGGTGTTTCATGATCATGCTTGCATTTCTATTTGATAAACACATGATTTTAGTTATGAATGTAAATGAATTTTTCATTATAATTTATATGATAAATCTATATATATATTGAAATCTAATTCATACATAATATTATAAAAAATACAACCATATTTCGATGAACCGGGTATATAGAAATTATCTACCAACAATACTAGATTGGAGAAGAGTGGCTGACTACGGTTACTTTCAACATTCCATATAGAACATTCACAAATAGTTTGAAATAAAAATATTATGGTGGTGAAATAAAACTCATAGAAACATTTTAGGATTTTAAATAATGTGATGAAACAAAAAAATGGTATTAATAGAAGTATAATAGTTAATAAGCATACCCTTCACCAAATCATTATTTTGATCTAACATAATATTATAGATTTCGTACTCCCAAAGTAATTCTATTTATTTTTGAGGTTTCTTCTTCTTATTAACTTTATTATGTTTTGGGTTAATGATTTTCTTTTTATTATGCTGAAAATAAATGAATTTGAATCATTTATGTGTATATGTTTCATCAGTTAAGGACTTACCCTCCTCTATGGTGTCATTTTCCCTCTTTGCATTGATTTTGTAGATGTGATCTGGGTTTCCATAATAACAAAACTTAATTCAAATACTATACCCTCTGAGGAAATTACATAAAATCTTCCTCCCATATCATTGAGAAATGGTTAGTTGATATTTAATTCACCCATGTTACTTATAATTAGTAATTCAATGTTACTCTATCATTATTTTACCTTCTATAAATAAATGAATGTCTCAATCTCGCATTTATTCCTCAAGAGAACATCTAGTTAATTAATCTTTTATTCCATATTATATTATAGTTATTTTATTATGATGGATGAGTTTTAATGAAATGATCAATCTATTGATAATATTTTCAATGTAAGAGATAGATTTTATAGAGTACATTGTTGGCCATTTGATGTTCCTTCTTAAAATCTATATGACTCATCCTCATTTTTATTCCTATCATAAAAATACCATTCAATTTTTTTGATGATTTCTTTTAAAATACTTCTTTATGATCAATTTCTTGAAATTATCTCTTTTCCTAGAATCCACTTTCTTAGTATATTTATTTTAAATACAACATTCTTGTTATGGGTTAGGGGAGAACACTTACAAGAATTATATCTAATTTAGATACCAACACCCCACAAGTAAATTACACATTAGAGCATCAAAAATATCAACCAAATGAATCACATAATTTTGAAACCAGAAAAAAAGACAAAAAAGTATTAAAAATTCTACTTTTTGGATACATTAAAAACATACATCAAAGGTCATTGTGCACCACCCCTGAACACCACCACCATCAACACACATCACCATACCAATCCTACACAGGAAGCACCTTCGAAAATTCTATTGACCGCTAAGACACCACATCCTTATTTATCATTGATGCTAAAGGACTGGACCAAATGTGAAAGGAGAAAGTGGAAGATGAATCTTTATCAGTTTTGGAGTAGATTCACTCTTTAACTATGAGTCACAACCTTTAGTACCACATGTTTCTGATATGTAACCCTTTCTTGATTCTTTTAATGGTTATAAAGTTAACGGTGATGTATGTGAGAGTAGGGAGAACTTGGAAGGATGTTTTGAGGCAAAAGGGGAAGTCACACAGGATGTGCACAGTTTGTCTAAACCGTGCGGCCAAACCATGCGTAGATGGTCTTGGAGGCAGTAGATTTAGCATGGGCAGCACACATTTTGTCTGACCATGTGGCCAAACCATGCAAGAAGGTTGGCTGAAGTAGTAGCAAACGCACAGTTAGCATACTGTTTATCCAACCGTGCGAACTAACCATGCGTCCACATAAACGAGATCCTATAAAGGTGGATCTCACGCGTTTTTGCCTCTAAGTGGACTGTTTAAAATCTTGACCGGCCCTAACTCAAGAATTTGGTTCTCCTAAGGTCAAAGGGGGTTCTACCATCATTCCGGAGGTGATCCGAAGGCTTCTCTTAACTAATCGAATTAGATTCTTGAGGTATGTGATCGTTCGTGTTTGGTTTCTCAGATCTACTTAGACTTAAATCTCCGCTTCTCTCAGTTTCTATGATCTTTACCCATTATGGGTATATATAAGGGTGTGGATTCAAAACATGATGAGATTTGGTCCTGTTTGTGTTATGAGAAGGGATCTAAGGAGGATCCTTGGTGAATCGTCCCGATTTTCCTGTGCGTTCTCCATTTGTTAGGGTTTTCGTCTAAACCGTTGAAGTAGGTTGATTCACTCTAAACTTCTCTTGTTATAATAGATTGGATTAGTTTCAAATTGGCTTGTATGAATGGATTTGATTGTGAAAATCATGGAATAAATCTTCTTTAGTGAATATTTATGGTTTTGTTGAAATTGTTAAATCTTGGGGAATTGTTGTGCAAAGTGATTTGGCTTCTTGAATTTAAAATGTTGATTTTAAATTATGGTTTTTCATAAATCTTTGATGGTTTGATGAAAAATGGGTTTTCAAGAAAAAGGTTGTTTTATTGAAATCGTTTGAGATTGAGATGATGTGGATGGAATTGGTTTTCAATAAAAATGGTGTTTTATTGAAATGATTTGGAATTTAAATGGTTAAGAATTGAAATGGTTTGAATAGGTTGAGCACACTTTGTTTTTGAATTGATAGTTTTGTGTGGTCACGGGAATGTGGGACATATAAGAGTTAGGAGTCTCCCCCATCAGTGTTGGGATGGATAGGTTTTAGGGCTCTCCCCCATCAAACATTCATATTGTATTCGGGATGGATAAGGGTTAGGTTTCACCCCCATCAGTGTTGGGATGGATAATGGTTAGGGCTCTCCCCCATCAAACATTCATATTACATTCGAGACAGATAAGGGTTAGGG
Organism: Viscum album; assembly: GCA_963277665.1. Classification (NCBI taxonomy): domain Eukaryota; kingdom Viridiplantae; phylum Streptophyta; class Magnoliopsida; order Santalales; family Viscaceae; genus Viscum; species Viscum album. The sequence continues at coordinate 180,149,236 of OY728140.1, forward strand.
GTCTCCCAAATCATTGTTGGGATGGATAAGGGATAGGGCTCTCCCCTGTCAAGCATTCATTTAAAATTGGGTTGGAAAAGGTTAATAATTCTCCCCCATCATGGATTGGATAGATATGGTTTAGGGCCTCTCCACTCATCCAGGTAGAATGCATGGTTGGTTTCATGGGTTAGGAGGAATGGATGGGTATGCCAAATAGGGGACATTGTGAAATGGTTATAATGTTTTTCTGGTTATTTTTCTGGAAAAATAACATGCTAGAAAATTTGTTTCAATTTCTCTTGGAATGACTTTGGTTATGAATGGTTTTTGAATCTTGTTTATATTTAGTTTTAAACTGCTTTTGAGAAATTTTTTATATAAAATGTTTTATATAAATGTGGATAATTCTTCTATCCTAGTGGCATGAGTAGGTAAGTCATTGGGGAAAACCTACTGAGTTTTATACTCACCCCTTCTTTGGAACCTTGGTGCTTTTACAGATGTCGTATTCTGGGACACTAGTAAAGGTAAAACATCTCATTACTAGTGGTTCATAGTGATGTTAGGGAGATGTTATGGTGCTTGTTGCATGATGCTCGATGTGATACTATGGAGTGTGTCTTGGCTTGTTTTGGGTCTTTTGTTTATTCTTCCACTTGGTACTCTAATATTGTGTTGGTTATGTATTGGTTTTTGGAAGAGTGTAGTTCTATCTTGGTAATGCATGAGTTGGTCTTTCATTTGTTCATGCATCATATAGTGAATGTTTGGTTATGGTTGTTTTGTTTATGGGTTATTTATTAATGGGTAAATCATCCCCCAAATTGTATTTGAAACCCTTTGGCATTTATTTCCAGCCTTTGGGGTCTTAGGGATGTTGCTTAAGTCCTAGTAATGAATCGTTGTACTCTCAAGACAATGAGAATTGGAGGGTCATTACAAATGGAATCAGCTTGTTTGGTCCTTTCCTAACAAGTGGTCATCGATGTTCCTAGTCATGGAGTAGAAATTTATTCTTGTCTATTCCTTAGGTTTAAATCATATACAAGAGTAGGATTGTTGGAACTTGAAATGTATAACATAAAAGGGCGTAGCTAAACTGTTTATACTGAAAATCAAGCTAACATGGTGTTGGGTACATAAGTGTTTTAGATACACTTCTAGAATGTTGGAAATCTCAATGTCATGGGTTTAGCCAATGAGAGGAGAATTCCATGCATTGTAAAGAAATGAATTCCCACTCGGATTCAATATCTCATTGTGAGGAATGAGTAAGGATTTTGTGCATGGTGCCAATTTTTTAAAATTATAGAATTTTTTTTCAAGAGAAAGACTTTGAAAACAGGGTATTAAGTGTATTTTGAAAATTTGTTGATTTTTAAAAAGTATGTTGAATGTATTAAAAAATGGTTGAACATGGAAAAAGGGTGTTTTTGGAAAAACAATGTTGTGATAGATGATTTGATAGAATTTGAATGCTAAGCCATAAGTTTATAGAGAGTGAGATTTATAGAGTTTGTTGTTGGTTTAGAAAATGGAACCTGGTAGGCGTCGTCGAAACCATCCCGAAGAGGCTGCAGAGAATGTGGTTGCGCCTAAACCACATATGAACCAAGAGCTGGTTCAGAGTATTGTCCATTCTTTTCATGTTGTGGATATGGGGAACTAGAGGAATGTACCAAGGCATGTGGATCATACCATCCAGGACATGAAGTAGAATACACCGAACATTCATTTTGATACTAAACCCAAAAAGGCGGAGGTGTGCCTATGTAGGATGAATCATATCTCTGATTTCATTATCACACCATCAGAGCTCACGGTCGATATGGTGACGTATATGCTTGAGGATCTTGCACTTGAATGGTGGGATTTAGCGATGCATGATAGATTGGATTAAGGCCTTACATGGGAGGATTTTGAAGAATTATTCAACAAAATATTCTATCCTCACACGTTCAAGATCCAAAAAACGATAGACTTATTCATACACAAACAATATATTCTCGTTTTCACTGAGTATGTGGATAAATTCATGAATTTAGTCCATTTTTTACTAGAGGTTGTGGAAAGTGCGTCGTTGAAGGCACACATCTTTGAATCGGGGATATGGCAGGAGATTCGATCGAAGATAGCAGTGCTCTGTATTACGGATTATACAAAGATGGTGAACAGAGAAAATATTAATGAATGTGATATATCCAGATCGATGGTAAGAGGAATGCTGATACCTTCAAGTAATGGTGGGAACTCATCTGTTGGGAACAAGAGGAAAAGGGATACCTATTTCCACAGTGCGAGTGCAAATCAGAACCAGACGGAGGGATCAGTGAACCTTCCTCCACAACCCCAGAGCAAAGAAGTTTTCTTTCAATGTGGTTCTACTGATCACATAAAGAGAGAGTGTACGCCATAACCTAGAGAATTTCATAATTGCAACAAGATGGGACATCTTTAGCGCTATTTTCTGAGTACTCCTATGTCGGGTGCTCGGGACACTTCTTAGGAGTTTCAAGCATTGTATGCTTTGACAGGAAGAGGATAGGAGAGTCATTCTCGTCAAGAGAATATAGCTAGCCATGGTGAGTCTCGAAATACCACAACTCTCAACCAGGGAAATTCTAACAAGGCAACATGGAAAGCAATGTAGCGATGAAACAACTGTATGGAGTTGAGAAAATGATGTCCGATGATCATGATGGACCATCTACGGTGAGTCGTAAAATTCATTTGAATTATACCCTTTTGAAAGTTCTCTTTGATAACGGTGCATCACATTCCTTCACTGCGTCTCGTACTATTGACTTTCGATGTTTAAAACTAGAAATGATGCCTTCTGTTTTGAAACCATAAACTCCTCTTGGTAAAAGATAATGTCAATCCATTATGTTTACAGCATGTGCTATAACTATTGAAGGAGCTAAGTTAAAATGGTACTTCTCAAAGTTGTACATGGATTTCAATGACGTAATCCTAGGTATGGATAGTTTGATAATGGTTAAGGCTCACATCAGCTGTCATAGGAGAACAGTTAGTTTCATGACTGAGGACGACATCAACTATCTCTTCCGTGGAGAGAGGATGGTCAAGAAATATGAAAAGAGCTTGATGGCACCAATGGTGGGAATGATCTCTTACCAAATGGTAGCGTTGAATTTGGCATCAATGGAATGGAATGAGGAAAATAAGTTTCTAGATATTGTTGATCAATTTCCAGATGTCTTTCTGAAAAACTTATCAAGGTTACCACCTCTCAGGAAAGTGGATTTTACAATTGATCTCATTCGAGTGAACAGTCCTATTTCCCTTCCGTCTTATATGATGGGACCAACCGTGTTATGGTAATTGAAAGTGCAGTTAGAGGAGTTGGAAAGAAAGGGTTTCATTTGACCAAGTACATCTCCGTGGGCAGCACCATTTTTGTTCATGGTAAAGGCACATAGAACTCTTCGGCTGTGGGTTGATTATCATAACCTTAACCAAGTTACGATAAAGAATAGATATCCACTTCCATGCATTTATGATCTATTCGATCAATGAAGGGGAGCTCAATGGTTTTCCAATATTGACTTTCGATCAGTATATCAAAAATTGTGAGTTCGAAAGGAGGATATTACAAGGACAACATTCAGAAGATGATATGACCAATACGAATATGTAGTCATTACTTTTGGTCTAACGAATTCACCTTCTATCTTCATGTATTTGATGAATTATATATTTTAGCGATATCAGGATTATTTTATTGTGGTGTTTATGGATGATATCTTCATGTTTTCAAAGGCAAGGGCTGATCATGAAGTGCAACTGGAAACAATGTTACTTATCTTGAGAGATCATTGTTTGTATGCCAAATTATCAATGTGCGATTTTCAGATAAATGAAATACGTTTCCTTGGCCATGAAATTTCCGAGAAAGGAGTTCCAGTTGATCCTAAAAATATAGAAGCTAGTATCTCTTGGAAACCACCGATGAATGTTTTTGAGATACAAAGTTTTCTTGTTCTAGTTGGTTACTACTGATGCTTTGTGCGTGATTTCACACAACTAGTGTCACCAATGACAGCACTGACAAAGAAGAATGCTCCATTCCAATGGACAAAAGAATGTGAGAAGTCTTCCCAGGAACTTAAGGTTCATCTTACATCATCACCCATCTTGATCTTTCCTGAATCGGTACATGGCTATGTGGTGTATTGTGATGCTTTGGGAATAGGGTCGGGTTGTGTTCTCATGCAAGGAGACAATGTGGTTTGTTGTGGCTTAAGGTAGTTGAGGGTGCATGAGAAACATTACCCGAAACATGATAGAGAGTTAGAAATAGTCATCCATGCTTTGAAAACATGGAGACATTATCTCATTGGTGAAAAATTTACTGTGTTTACGGATCACAAAATCTTGAAACACATTTTCTCCCAGCGAGATTTGAATCCGAGGCAAAGGAGTTGGATGGATTACCTCCAGATGTTTGACATTGAATTGACATACCCACTAGGAAAAGGGAATTCGGTGGCAGATGAACTGAGTAGAATCTCATACAATCGGTTAGCGAAAGTATCATCAGATGAATGGCAGTAGATGTCGGTCTTATCCGACATGGATGTGGAATGTGAAGAATGATAAGATGTTGTTGTTTTATTTTTAGCTACACTTGATCTTGATTTAGTAAATATTATCAAAGAAGCAAAAATATATGATGTTGAATGTTTGGTTGTAATTTCATAACACAACGGTGGGGAGACCATTGATGGCTGGAAACTTGATAGGTGTTCTGTTTTGAGTTTCAGAGATCGGATGGTTGTACCTATGGTTCTTCTGGAAAACATCCTTCATGCTTACTACCATTCAAGATGGGTTGTACATCCAGGTACACAGAAGATGTATAAGGCATTGAAGGGGCATTTTTTGTGGAGCAGCATGAAAAGTAAAGTGGTCGAGTTCATCTCGTGGTGCTTAACTTGTCAGCTGGTTAAAGAAAAGCATTAGAGACCAGATGGTATGGTACAATAATTACCTATCCCAGTGTGGAAATGGGATCATATAGAAATGTATTTTGTTACAGGTCTTCCAATAATGGTCTAGAAACATGATACCATTTCGGTGATAGTGGATCGTCTAACAAAGTCATCCCATTTCATCTCTATTCATGAAACTCATACGGTGGAAGATCTTTCAATAAATCAATATCTGAGAAGTTGTAATGAGGCATGGTCTACCAGTGTCAATAGTCTCAGTTAGAGATCTAGGGTTCACAACTCGTTTCGGGAAATCATTACAGCAAGCCCATGGGACTCCGTTGACTATGAGCCCAGTGTATCATCATCAGATAGATGAGAAATCCGAGAAGACGATACAAACATTGGAATATATGTTGTGGGGTTGTGTAATGGATTTTGGTGGCTTATGAGAGGATCATATACCCTTAGTGGAGTTCTCATACAATAACTGATATCAATCCTCAATACACATGGATATGTCTGAAGCATTGTATGGGCGTCCTTGTCTTTGCAAGATAAGCATGGCTCATGGGAGGAGCATATACCCTTAGTGATCATGTCTTCTTGAGGATCTCTCCAATTCTTGGATATCGTCATTTCAGGAAGCAAGGAAAGTTATCTCCTAGATATATTGGCCCTTTTGAGATACTGGAACTGGTTGGACATGTGGAATACCAGTTGGAATTTCCACCACAGTTTAGTTCAGGGCATAATGTGTTCCATGTATCTCAATTGAAAAAGTATCAGCCTGATCCTGACCCTGTGATCAGATGGGATCGCGTAGGCCCAGAGCCAGATGCTTCATTGATACATATCCTGTTACAGATTCTGGACAGGAAAGAAAAAGTATTGCATTGAAAAATCATCATCCTTGTGCGGGCTTTATGGTAGCATGGTCAGATTCCGGAAGGGACATGGGAATGTGAGAATGAAATGAAAGGGAAGTTTCCAGAACTCTTTCAGCTGGGTGAAGGTTTTCTACATTTTGAGGACGTAAAGTCCTATAGTGGGGAGATTTTAGTACCCACAATTTCTAGTATGTAACCCTTTATTGATACTTATAATGGTTATATTTTTAAGGGTGACATATAGGAGAGTCGGGAGAACTTGTAATGAAGTTTTGAGGAAAAAAGGGGAAGTCGCATGGGCTGTGCATGGTTTGTCTATACCGTATGGCCAAACCGTGCGTAGCTCTTCTTGGAGGTAGTATCTTTCCCATGGGAAGATCACGGTTTGTCTAACCGTGTGGCCAAACTGTGTGAGAAGGTTGGCCGCGGCAGTAGCTAACTCATAGTTAGCCCACGGATTGTCAAACCGTGTGAACTAACTGTGCGACCACTTAAACGAGATCCTATAAAGTTGGATCTCACGCGTTTTTGCCTCTAAGGAGATTTTAATCTCTTAAGAGTCCCTAACATGGGATTTTGGATCTCCTAAGGTCAAAGAGGGTTCTCACATCATTTCAGAGGTGATCTGAAGGCTTGTCTTGATGAATTGAAGCCGGATTCTTGAGGTATGTGATCGTTCTTTTTTGGTTTCTCAAATCTACAGAGATCTACTTCTCCTCTTCAATCAGTTTCCTAGATCTATGACCATTATGGGTATATCTAAGTGTGTCGATTCCATATACGATGGGATTTGTTCTTGGTTGTGTTATGAGAAGAGATCTAAGGAGGATCCTTGGCGAATTGGCCTAGTTTTCTTGTGTGTTCTCTGTTTTTTAAGGTTTTCATAAAAACCATTGAGGAAGGTGGCTTCATTATCGACTCCTCTTGTTATAATTGATTGGATTAGTTTCAAATTGGTTTTTTGGAATTGATTTGATTGTGAAAAGTATGGAATAAATATTCCTTAGTGATGATTAATGGTTTTGTTGAAATTTTGAAATCTTGGTGAATTGTTGTGAAAAGTGATTTGGCTTCTTGAATTTAAAATGTTTATTGAAATTATGGATTTTCTAAAATCATTGATGGTTTGATGAAAAGTGGATTTTCAATAAAAATGGAGTTTTATTGAAAATGTTTGATATTTAAATGACGTGGATAGATTTGGTTTTCAATAAAAAGTGAGTTTTATTGGAATGATTTAAAATTGAAATGGTTAAGCATTAAAATGGTTCGAATTGGTTGAACACACTAGGTTTTTGACATGATGGTTGTGTGTGTTCACAGGCATGTGGGATGGATAATGGTTAGAAGTCTCCCCCATCAGTGTTGAGATGGATAATGGTTAGGGCTCTCCCCTATAAAACATTCATATTGTATTCAGGATAGATAAGGTTTAGGAGTCTCCCCCATCAGTGTTGGGATATATAAGGGTTAGGGATCCCCCCCGTCCAACATTCATATTGAATTCGGGACAGATAAGGGATATGGGTCTCCCCCATTATTGTTGGGATATATAAGAGATAGGGCTCTCCCCCATCAAGCATTCAAGTGCATTTGGGTTGGATAAGGGTAAGAAGCCTCCCCCATCATGGTTGGGATGGATAAGTGTTAAGGCTTCTTCCCTCTTCCAGGTATCATGTATGGTTGGTTTCATGGGTTTGTTGAAATGGTCTGGTATGCCAAAAAAGGACATTGTGAAATGGTTCTAAATATTGTTTGGTTATTTTTCTAGAAATATAAATTTCTGGAAAATTTGTTACAATTTCTCTTAGAATGCCTTCGGTTATGAATGGTTTGTGAAACTTGTTTATGTTTAGTTATAAACTGCTTTTGAGAAATGTTTTATATAAACTATTTTTATATAAATATGGCTAAATCTTGTATCCTAGTGGTGTGAGTAGGGATGTCGTTGGGGAAAACCTACTGAGTTTTATATACACCCCTCCTTTGGCACTTTGATGCTTTTGCAGATGTAGTATTATGAGACACAGGTAAAGGTAAAACATCTCATTACTAGTGGTTCATCATGATGGTTTGGAGATGTGGTGGTACATGGTTCATGAAGCTCGGTGTGGAGCTGTGGAGTGTGTCATGGATTGTTTTGGGTATTTTGGTTTTTTCTTCCAATTGGTATTCTCATATTGTGTTGGTTATATATTGGTTTGAGGAATAGTTTAGTTATCTCTTGGTAATTCATTACTTGGTCTTTAATTTGGTCATGTATAATATAGTGAATGTTTGTTTTGATTGGTTGGTTTATGGGTTATTTTGTAAAGGGAAAATCATCCCCCAACTTGTATTTGAAACCCTTTGGGATTTATTGCCAGACTTTGGCGTCTTGGGGATGTCGCTTGAGGCCTAGTAATGACTCATTGTACTCTGAAGCCAATGAGAATTGACAGGTCATTAGGCGACCTGTACTAAGACTACCGAATCTCATCCATTGTAAGGGATGTTATCCTACAGACATTAACTCCAACATTAAAGTGAAAAAGCACTTTGTAGCACAAATAAGACACCAAGAAACAATTCCAGACCTCCGTATAATAGGAACTGAATCATTAACAATGTGATGAAACTAAATGTTGAACAAACAACATGAACCACAACCCCCCAAATACGTTATGATAATCACTTCTACATCCACTATCGAACATAATATCTGAGAAAAGCTGTCAATCAAGATACCACAACTACACTGAAGGAAAGTCAATTCCCATTTGGGATAGAGTAATTCCAATTACAAAAGGTGTAATCTATAATGAAAAGTGATGGGGTGATGTTGAAGTGGATAACCACTCTAGGATGGGATACAAACACGCACAATAAAATTAAAAAAAACTAATATTAGGGTATATAGGAAGGATATGAAGAGGTCATTTCAATGAATCAACTTATTCATTTTTATTGTAATTTTTGTGATATTTCACCATTAGTCATCTTCATAATTTTTTGATTAGTGGAAAAAAGGATCCGCCCATTCTCTTATCTATTTAGTGTGGTAAATATATTTCCCATCACATTAATAATTTTCATGAGAATTAATGGGACATAGGACTCCCTAAAGAATGGTGGATGTTGATATGTAGATTTTTTTTTTCTAGTTCAACTTTACTTTGAAATTATGGATCTTGATATTTATATCACTATTATTCATGACATGGGAGAGTTGAGTAGGAATTTGAATGATACTTTTTCATTCTAGGTCACATCTCAGTTGGATAATATTTTCATTGTTTTTATATATACAATTAGATCGATTCTTTATGATTAATAACAAATAATTAGCTAAGAACTTATAAGGTGAGAATCATTAATTTAATATGTTATTAGAGAGAAAACTGTTATTTAAGAGATTCTCTTACTAATATGATTGGTTACATTAGTGGTTTTCTTTACTACTCCCATGTATCCTCTATCGATGGAATATATAACAACATTGATAATCCTCTAATCAACCACCCTTGGAGTTGGATCTACAAAATCCCCTCTTGACTAATAGCATACATCACCACTCGGTGGATGTATTTGATATGTTTGACTTTGATTATGAGTGTTTTCATTAATTGGAAATCATTGATCTTTTAGAAAATCATCATTTCTATATATTTTCATATAATTCTGATCTAAAATGATGCAAGGAAAACATAATAAATTGTTTAATTTTTTTTAATTCTATCATTTTCATTGGATGACATATTAACATAAAAAAATAGACCCTAAATCTATTGGGACTTTGATATACCTCCGTAGACTTACTGAGAAAATTTAGAATTTAGTGATAATTATATTGATTTGAAACATATATGGTTGAATGATATGTTTAGATAATTTCAAAAAAGCCCTACATCACCCTTTCATTTTATAGATAAGTGTAATAGTTGATATAAGGCCCCAACCTTAAACCTTACTTAATATTGAATTAAATGAATAATTCACATCGAGGATCTTTTCAGGTTTAGAGTTTTAGAGAATTAGAACATAACTATTACATCTCAAAAGATTACAAAGTAGTCACTTCTACTAAGTTTCCATAATAAAAAAAACTCTTAAAAAGAAACGTGTCTAGTTCCATGTTTTATATAGGATGACATTCCCTTGATCCCATCCTTGACCTTATTCCACATTAAGTCATGTGAAAACATTTCAAAAAAAACTTGGGGTGAGCATAAAAAGCTCAGTAAGGGATACAGAAAGAATGAAAACTGTTAGTTTTTCAAACATCAAATAAACCATATATACTCTATCAAAGTAATGCCTTCACCTTCATGAAGTAGTAAAAACTCTTCACTGAATAAATTATCATTACTTACCTTTTTGTAACCAAAGGATTACCATGAAATCCATAAAAAGAACACATAACATATATAAAGGTTACTTGGGACATAAACATACTTAAGTGGAATAACCATATGGTCAACTTCCACACATATCACTTAATGGAATAGCCATACGGCCAATTTCCATACATACTTAATGGAATAGCCATACGGCCGACTTCCATACCCAATGCATTGGAGGTTATAACGTAACCACCCGTCTTGGTATTCACGACACCACCCATCATATGGTTTATAACGTAACCACCCGTTAAAATGTCCAAGTACCAGTATAAAATCATAAAACATAAAACCAATATAAAGGAATGATAACATTTCCACATTTCAATCACAATATATCATAAATATATTTACATAATAGAATACTTTTTCAAAACCATTTTCAATACCAAAATACATAAAAGAGTATATGGTATTTATTTTATTCTAAAAACATTACGTCTTGTTGAGAAAGCCAAAGACCAAATAATACTCGCGGCGGCGGAAAAAGTCGTTGTCACCGCGTACGTTAAAAAAACATTCCTTTTTGTCGTTTAGTAAAACGTTTCATAGAAAAAGATTCCTTTTGTATAAAATTAAAAGTCAAAGGGGTTTATACACTGTATAAAAGAAATTTGTGTATAAAACGAAATATGCCTCAATGAAAGGAGATTGAGACAAAGTCCCTTACCTCGGGTCCGACTTGACTCGATCATTCTTTAACGTCCTGAATAATAAACTTGAGTTGATTTATACTTGATTAAGAACCTTTTTAAAGTTCATTATTCATTTTATATCACTTATTGCCATGTTATAAATATTATGTAACCATTTAAGTTAATAATGTTTGTTTTGTAAATATTTGGTTCTTAAGTCGAAAGTGGACTTCTTACAATTACATGTTGTTCGTGTGGTCAAAGGTTCTTTGTATCCAGAATGAAATTCCCGATTTTGATATAATATGTATCATATATATCCAGCATATACATGTATTTATAATATTACATAATCATTTAGAGGTAAGAAATGAAATGCACCGTTCATGGAGACGGTAAGCCGTACGTATGCATGAACGCTACTTTTATTTCTTTGTCATATTAATGGAATTAAAACTAAATGAGAGGTATGTATATTTTAATTCCATAATTATATTCATCATTTAGATATATCATTAATTATATATATCTATTATATACATGTACTTTTAATAGTACATTACATTTGGGGATAAGAAATGAAATGCACCGTTCATGGAGACGGTAAGCTGTACGTACGCATGAACGCTACTTTCATTTCTATATCATACTTTAATGAAAAGAAATAATAATGATATAGAGGTATATTATAATTGCAGTATAACATCATATATAATAACATTAAATCCATCCTGTACACGTCCCACATATTGCATTAACGAATCACATCACTTTGAGGGGGCGGTAGTCCGCAGTTCCTTTAATGAAGATATCGTGTTTACCCATAATGGAAACCATAAAGGTATGCCCAAAATTAAAACTACAGAAGCTTAAAGAAAAAATAAACATATTATATATCATATATAAAAATAGTGACATCATAATGGCCACCTTTGATGGTGTTAAATGAGTATTGAACAATCATCATTTCGGGAGGCAGAATTTCGCCATCCACGGAAACCGTATGTTCTTTAACCATTTGATGTAGTTGTATGAGAGTGTAGCTCGAATAAATATTATAACAACATCCTAGTATATTTAATATATTGGTGTTGTTACAAAATAAGTAAATAAAAAGAGTTTAGAGGGTTGGAGAAGCAAAATAAAACAAATGAACAAGAGAGAATGAATTACCTTTAAAAGTGTAACTCCTTTTTATTTGAGCCTAAAGGCTTCCTTTGAAAGGATTCTCCCCAAAGGTAATCCTCTAGGATGAGGAGAGGGATGTGTAGAGAGTAAATGGGTACGGTTTGGCCGAGCCAAAGGCTTGAGGAGTGTGTGAAATGAGGTAGAGGTGGGGGCCTTTTATAAGAGGAGAGGAGGGGCACTTTTGGAAAGTAAAGAAATATTACTTTATTTGAAAATGTGTTTCGGTTTTAAAAGGTCCCAAATTGATATAATCCGTGGATAAGGTGATAAGGGTTCGAAATCCACTCATCCAATTGGTTTTGGACATGTGTAGTTCATAGATTTTATATTATCTTTCCATGTTATTTAAATCGTCAAATATTGATTTCATCGCTGCATCATTATTATGTCATAAATAATTTACTTTATTTAATGTCTAAAAATTATAAAAAAATACTATGATGTAGGAAATATTTTTATCTTTCCAATGACTATTTATAATCAAAAATCTGATCTTTATAACCCCATGTAAACATTGTTTTTGTAAAACATATTATGTTTGTGTCATTTTTACTTTTACATTGAATAAAACGTTATTTATGTCATTTCCCAACCAAAGTGTCTCCATGGGGTCCCCAAGTTGACCCATGGCTTGTCTTGGTCGACCATGACACAACCAATAATGTTGGGACATGTTTTTAGGTAATTTCATATTATTAAAGCATTATTTATACCTTAAACTACACTAATTACCACTAATCGCGATTAAGAACTTAATAAGTTACTATTCACCAAAAAATTATTATAATCTCATTGAACCACATTTTACTTCTTAATGACAACCATGTATGTCGGATTTTTTGAAATTCAAAACACAATGATGGGAAAATTTCATTTAAACGGGAAATGAGTTTTTATAAGTACCACTTAGTGGTTTCACTATTCATCAAAAATTGAAGTTTTTCAGAAAATTACCAAAAATTCACCCTAAGCTATATTTGATATTACGAATTAAAAAATGAAGTCTATTTTAAAAAATTCAAAACATATAAGTCACATTAATTAATTTAATAATTAATTCCCGCTGTCAGAGCAAATAGCGTGTTTTTATGAAACAATAAGTATCAAAAGATTGACACTAGTTTACGTCCGATTTCAAAGTGAAATTAATTCCAACGACCACTATTGGATTAATGGTAAAAATATTTTCTATTTTCTATTTAAAACCAATTCAAAAGATAATATAATCATATAAATAAATTAGATTAAAAAGAGGTTTTGAATTAAAATACAACATTTTACACTATTCATTAAAAAATGAACTTTATCAGAAAGGTACCAAAAATTTACACAAAGTAAATTTTGATGTCCCGATTATAAAGAAGAGATATATTTGGTCCAATTGAATTTATAAGATCAATAAAAACTATATTTAATTACGGTTCTCCGTCAAAAGGTGATAAGTGGACCTTTCGTGAAAATTAGGGTATAAATGCCTAAAATTGAACTCTTTCCGTATTTTAAGCCTTTATCTTTTATTGGGTAAATATAAAAACATTTAAAAACATATATAATCATATTTTAGTTATTTCTATCCATTCCCGCCAGTACAATGGCTACTCGTTAACTAACATTTAAAATAATATTATTTTATTACTTGTGTGCAACGTAAGTTTTCAAAGAAACTCATCATTGCGTACCGAGTACGCTATCGAACGTAGACACCCCTTTTAATTAAAATTAATATTTAATTCATAAATATTAATAAATATGAAAATTATTTATTCTTTATTTACCTGGGATTTTACATCCTTCCCCCTTTTGGGAATTGCGTCCTCGCAATTTTATTCACTTATCAAAATAAGTGGGGGTATTTATCCCTCATAGCATTTTCAGATTCCCACGTTGCCTCTTCAATCACATGGTTTTTTCACAAAACCTTTACCTGATGAATCACCTTATTCCGTAACACCTGCTCCCCGTGGTCAAGAATCTGGACCAGTTGTTCCTCATAAGATAGGTTCTCTTCCAGCTAAACTACCTCTGGACTCAATACATGAGATGGATCTGGCATATACTTTCTCAACATTGAAACATGAAAAACATTGTGTACCTGAGATAAACGCGGAGGTAAAGCAACCCGGTATGCAAATGATCCAACTCCCTCCAGAATTTCATATGGTCCAATAAACCTTGGACTCAGCTTTCCTTTCTTACCAAATCTCATCACACTTTTCCAAGGAGAAACCTTGAGAAAAACATGATCACCTACCTCGAAAGATAGATCCTTCCTTCGGTTATCCGCATAACTCTTCTGCCTGCTCTGAGCTGTTCTCATGTGCCTCTGAATCAACTGAACTTTTTCTGCAATCTCTTCTACCAATTCTGGTCCCATCAGATTCCTTTCACCCACTTCATTCCAAAATGCTGGAGTTCGACACCGCTTCCCATATAATGCCTCAAATGATGCCATCTGTATACTGGAATGCAAACTGTTATTAGAAGAAAAATCAACCAAAGAAAGATGTTGGTCCCAACTTCCCTGATAATCCATCGAACAGGCTCGTAGCATATCCTCCAAGGTCTGGATTGTTCGTTCTGACTGCCCATCTGATTGAGGATGAAAAGCTGTACTAAAATTTAATTCAGTACCCAACAACTTCTGAAGGCCTTTCCAAAAGTTAGAAGTAATCCTCGGATCACGATCCAATACAATGGAGAGAGGAACTCCATGTAACCTGACTATCTCTTTAAGATACAAACGGAAAAGTTGATCTAGAGAGAAAGTATCTCGTATAGAAAGGAAATGAGCAGATTTGGTCAAGCGATCAACAATAACCCAGATTGCATTATTACCTCGAGATGTCCTCGGTAATCCCACAACAAAGTCCATGGATATGTTTTCCCATTTCCACTCTGGCACTGGTAAAGGCTGAAGCATCCCTCTCGGTAACTGCCGCTCTGCTTTAACCTGTTGACATGTCGAACACTTCATAGTAAAATCAGCAATGTCTCTTTTCATTCCATCCCACCAGTAATACTCCTGCAGATCTCTGTACATCTTAGTACTGCCAGGATGAACTGAATACGGGGAACTATGAGCCTCACATAACAACTCATTCTTCAACTGTGAATCACAAGGCACACATAACCTCTTCCCAAACCTCAAAAAACAAACACAAACTTATCGAAGAACTCATGGAAAATTTTATTCATAAGGTCCATGAATATAGCAGGTTCATTGGTTAACCCAAAAGGCATAACTAAAAATTCATAATGGCCATATCTAGTACGGAATGCAGTCTTCGGAATGTCTGCTTCTTTTACTTTCAACTGATGGTACCCCGACCTCAAGTCAATCTTCGAAAAATACTGAGCTCCCTGGAGCTGATACAACTTCATTCGATGGCCCAACATCTGCTGAAGTTATTGCAAATGATTTCACCACCCCTTTCTGCTTGTAGTCTGGCTGTATTCCCCCAGTTGAGTTCTTCGTTGGACACTCGTTTGCATAATGACACATTTCATTACACTAAAAACATCTTACCGTTGGCTTTTCATTTCTTGGTTGATCATCTTCCTTAGAGTTACGAGCAATATGTCCAGATTTACCACACCGAAAGCACTTACCGGACTTGGATAAACATTCTCCAGGATGCATTTTACCACACTTCTCACAGGATGGATATTTGGTTTTCTTACCTCCTTGCTTCTTTGATGAATTCTTCCCCTTTTCCTGCCAACTAGACCTCTTATTCTGTTGTTTGTCATAGAACACCTGATCATCGACAAACTCCATTTCCACCTTCTCCGCACATCGAACAAGTTTTTCATAAATTTTGAACTCACGATAAGCTAAAGCCGTTCGATACTTTGGCTTTAACCCTGAGTAAAAACGGTTTATTTTACTATCAAGATCTCATATGAAGTTTGGAGCATACCTTGCCAATCGAGTGAACTTTTCTTTATAAGCAGCCACTGAATCATCCTCCTACATCAATTCTAGGAACTGTTTTTCCATCCTAAGACGAACCACCTTAGGAAAATATTTCTCAAGATACATAACTTTGAATTCGTCCCAGTGAAGATCCTCAATCTCATCACTATCCCTTATATTTTTCACCATCGACCACCACTGATCAACTTCACCTTCAAAAC
Organism: Viscum album; assembly: GCA_963277665.1. Taxonomy (NCBI): domain Eukaryota; kingdom Viridiplantae; phylum Streptophyta; class Magnoliopsida; order Santalales; family Viscaceae; genus Viscum; species Viscum album. The sequence goes on from OY728140.1 coordinate 180,165,402, forward strand.
GGTAAATAGCAAGACTAACCTTTTGATGTTCTGAACACGCCATGACATCAAAAATCTTCTCCAGTGCTTTAATACACCCTTCACCTTGCACAGGGTCAGATGATCCTCTGAATGATGGGGGATGTTGCCTCATGAAATGTTCCACCACTGACATGTTCCTCTGCGGTTGATCTTGCTAATCTCGTGCATGGATACCACCACCATTTATAGCCTGAGTCAACTGTGCCATCACTGCAAAAAACTGTTCAGTTCCGATTCCGACCATCTCAGGTTGCTGATTTGGAAGGATATCTTCCTCCTGATGTCGTCCCAACATAGCTGATTTGTTTCCTCTGTGGAAAACCATTCTGAACACAGAAATATCTTAGGTGAAGCAACATGGTAATCCGTAAATGCTATATCATTTCAATCATATTATAATTTAACACTTTTCTAACTCTTAAAGTTGTCTAAAACGACCTTTGATACCAATTATAAGGCCCCGACCTTAAACCTTACTTAATATTGAATTAAATGAATAATTCACATCGAGGATCTTTTCAGGTTTAGAGTTTTAGAGAATTAGAATATAACTATTACATCTCAAAAGATTAAAAAGTAGTCACTTCTACTAAGTTTCCATAATAAAAAAAACTCTTAAAAAGAAACGTGTCTAGTTCCATGTTTTATATAGGATGAAATTCCCTTGATCCCATCCTTGACCTTATTCCACATTAAGCCCTATGAAAACATTTCAAAAAAAAACTTGGGGTGAGCATAAAAAGCTCAGTAAGGGATATAGAAAGAATGAAAATTGTTAGTTTTTCAAACATCAAATAAACCATATATACTCTATCAATGTAATGCCTTCACCTTCATGAAGTAGTAAAACTCTTCACTGAATAAAGTATCATTACTTACCTTTTTGTAACCAAAGGATTACCATGAAATCCATAAAAAGAACAAATAACATATATAAAGGTAACTTGGGACATAAACATACTTAAGTGGAATAACCATACGGTCGACTTCCACACATATCACTTAATGGAATAGCCATACGACCAATTTCCATACATACTTAATGGAACAGCCATACGGCCGACTTCCATACCCAATGCATTGGAGGTTATAACGTAACCACCCGTCCTGGTATTCACGACACCACCCTTCATATGGTTTATAACGTAACTACCCATTAAAATGTCCAAGTACCAGTATAAAATCATAAAACATAAAACCAATATAAAGGAATGATAACATTTCCACATTTCAATCACAATATATCATAAATATATTGACATAATAGAATCCTTTTTCAAAACCATTTTCAATACCAAAATACATAAAAGAGTATATGGTATTTATTTTATTCAAAAAACATTACGGCTTGTTGAGAAAGCCAAAGACCAAATAATACTCGCGGCGGTGGAAAAAGTCGTTGTCACCGCGTACGTTAAAAAAAACATTCCTTTTTGTCGTTTAGTAAAACGCTTCGTATAAAAATATTCCTTTTGTATAAAAGTAAAAGTCAAAGGGTTTTATACAACGTATAAAAGAAAGTTGTGTATAAAACGAAATATGCCTCAATGAAAGGAGATTGAGACAAAGTCCCTTACCTCGGGTCCGACTTGACTCGATCATTCTTTAACGTCCTGAATAATAAACTTGAGTTAATTTATACTTGATTAAGAACCTTTTTAAAGTTTATTATTCCTTTATATCACTTATTTCCATGTTATAAACATTATGTAACCATTTATGTTAATAATGTTTGTTTTGTCAATATTTGGTTCTTAAGTTGAAAGTGGACTTCTTACAATTACATGTTGTTCGTGTGGTCAAAGGTTCTTTATATCCAGAATGAAATTCCCGATTTGGATATAATATGTATCATATATATCCAGCATATACATGTATTTATAATATTACATAATCATATAGAGGTAAGAAATGAAATGCACCGTTCATGGAGATGGTAAGCTGTACGTACGCATGAACACTACTTTCATTTCTTTTTCATATTAATGGAATTAAAACTAAATGAGAGGTATTTATATTCTAATTCCATAATTATATTCATTATTTAGAAATATCATTAATTATATATATCCATTATATACATGTACTTTTAATAGTACAATACATTTGGGGATAAGAAGTGAAATGCACCGTTCATGGAGACGGTAAGCCGTACGTACGCATGAACGCTACTTTCATTTCTATCTCATACTTTAATGGAAAGAAATAATAATGATATAGAGGTATATTATAATTACAGTATAACATCATTTATAATAACATTAAATCCATCCTTTACACATCCCACATAAGGCATTAACGAATCACATCACTTTGAGGGGGCGGTAGTCCGCACTTCTTTAAATGCAGATATCGTGTTTACCCATAATGAAAACCATAAAGGTATGCCCAAAATGAAAAATACAGAAGATTAAAGAAAAAATAAACATATTATATATCATATATAAAAATAGTGACATCATAATGGCCACCTTTGAAGGTGTTAAATGAGTATTGAACAATCATCGTTTCGGGAGGCAGAATTTCGCCATCCACGGAAACCGTATGTTCTTTAACCATTTGATGTAGTTGTATGAGAGTTTAGCTCGAATAAATCTTATAAAAACATCCTAGTATATTGAATATACTGGTGTTGTTACAAAATAAGTAAATAAAAAGAGTTTAGAGGGTTGGAGAAGCAAAATAAAACAAATGAACAAGAGAGAATGAATTACCTTTAAAAGTGTAACACCTTTTGATTTGAGCCTAAAGGCTTCCTTTGAAAGGATTCTGCCGAAAGGGAATCCTCTAGGATGAGGAGAGGGATGTGGAGAGAGTAAATGGGTAGGGGTTGGCCGAGCCAAAGGCTTGAGGAGTGTGTGAAATGAGGAAGAGGTGGGGGCCTTTTATAAGAGGAGAGGAGGGGCACTTTTGGAAAGTAAAGAAATATTACTTTATTTGAAAATGTGTTTCTGTTTTAAAAGGACCCACATTGAGATAATCCGTGGATAAGGTGATAAGAGTTCGAAATCCACTCATCCAATTGGTTTTGGACATGTGTAGTTCATAGATTTTACATTATCTTTCCATTTTATTTAAATCGTCAAATAATGATGTCATCGCTGCATAATTATTATGTCATAAATAATTTAATTTATTTAATGTCTAAAAATTATAAAAAAATAATATGATGTAGGAAATCTATTTATATTTCCAATGACTATTTATAATCAAAAATCTGATCTTTATAACCCCATGTAAATTTTTTTTTTGTAAAACATATTATGTTTGTGTCATTTTTACTTTTACATTAAATAAAAAGTTATTTATGTCGTTTCCCAACCAAAGTGTCTCCATGGGGTCCCCAAGTTGACCCATGGCATGTCATGGTCGGCCATGACACAAACAATAAGGTTGGGACATGTGTCTAGGTCATTTTATATTATTAAAGAATTATTTATACCTTAAACTACACTAATTACCACTAATCGCGATTAAGAACTTTATAAGTTACTATTCACCAAAAAATTATTATAATCTCATTGAACCACATTTTACTTCTTAATGACAACCATGTATGTCGGATTTTTGAAATTCAAAACACAATGATGGAAAAATTTCATTTAAACGGAAAATCAGTTTTTATAAGTACCACTTAGTGGTTTCACTATTCATCAAAAATTGAAGTTTTTCAGAAAATTACCAAAAATTCACTCTAAGATATATTGGATATTACGAATTCAAAAATGAAGTCTATTTTAAAAAATTCAAAACATATAAGTCACATTAATTAATTTAATAATTAATTCCCACTGTTAGAGCAAATAGCGTGTTTTTATGAAATAATAAGTATCAAAAGATTGACACTAGTTTAAGTCCGATTTCAAAGTGAAATTAATTCCAACGACCACTATTGTATTTAATGGTAAAAATATTTTCTAATTTCACTTTAAAACCAATTCAAAAGATAATATAATCATATAAATAAATTAGATTAAAAAGAGGTTTTGAATTAAAATACAACATTTTACACTATTCCTTAAAAAAATGAACTTTATCAGAAAGGTACCAAAAATTTACACAAAGTAAATTTTTATGTCCCGATTCTAAAGAAGAGTTATATTTGGTCCAATAAAATTTATAATATCAATCAAAACTATATTTAATGATGGTTCTCCGTCAAAAGGTGATAAGTGGACCTTTCGTGAAAATTAGGGTATAAATGCCTAAAATTGAACTCTTTCCGTATTTTAAGCCTTTATATTTTATTGGATAAATGTAAAAACATTTAAAAACATATATAATCATATTTTAGTTATTTCTATCCATTCCCGCTAGTACAACGACTACTCGTTAACTAACATTTAAAATAATATAATTTTATTACTTGTGTGCAACGTAAGTTTTCAAAGAAACTCATCTTTGCGTACCGAGTACGCTATCGAACGTAGACACCCCTTTTAGTAAAAATTAATATTTAATTCATAAATATTAATAAATATGAAAATTCTTTATTCTTTATTTACCTGGGATGTTACAGTTGATATCTCAAGGTAACAGATACAGTTCATTTTCATTGATATAGAAGGGGCACAACATTGGAAGTATCCTTTTTACTATGATTCATTAGTCACTTTTTTTAATATAGGTGTAAAAGACATGATTTTTACAAATTTATGCATGGTGAAAAGCTTAATACTCCTAAAAATTCCCTTATAAACTCCCAAATGTACTAATGAAATGTCATGTCTATTCCCTCATTTTAAAGGGTGGATTTCTTTATATCACTAATAGAGGGTCACATACATTTTCCCTTTTTTTAGAAAGAAATGGATGATTAAAATTCAGTAGTTTATGTCTCGGGAGAGGGTAGTATGATAATATATACTATTTTATTTTCTCATGCAAATATTTTTTTGGGTGGAGGTGATAGAAAATGATAGTATTTAAATGTTTTCATTCATATACCCACTAAATTTAACAAGGGTTGATACAAATTTGACCCACTCTAAATCGAACAATATTTCATCATTATATACTTTTCATAGTGTGAATGAATGAGCTACTCAGATGTAGGGTTCTTCTATTATGTCTATTTACCTATGATATATCCATAATTACCATCAATTCAAATCATTATAAATAGATGAGGATAATGTTACATATCCATAAAGGTTATAGGAACTCATTCATATATATAAAAAAGAAATGCTTGGGATAAGGAACTATGTAGATCTCGATATGTGAAAAAAATAAACAAAATCCGAACAAAATTATAACTTGGATTGTAATTGCAAGGAGTTAATTGTTTTTCTAATCAACAATGAGAATTGATATGAATGTTAAATATATTTTAGTGAATTTTGGATTTTTAAAACGGAAGAATTGTAACTCAAAGAATAAAACAATCTACCAAAACCGATGGACATTATTTCATCCATAAATCAAAAATAATACTAATAAATATTTAGGTTTTGATACATTGGAACTTGATGAAGGTGTTATTTAAGAGAATGAGAACCCAATAGAAAAATTTCCGACTCCATGTGATGATGTCAAAGAGGATAAATGTGTTATTATAAAATACCCAAATTAAAGAATGGGAAGGGAGACATCCTATACTGTCTGAGAGGATACATGAAAAGAGGAAATTGATAAAAATGATTCTTGCATATTCTACTGCATTAGAAGGATGATATGTTTTGAATTTATACAAAAAATGGGGATTCAAAAAGAATATTTGAGGGAGGTCTTACAATTTACCATAATGATGAGAACAGATTTTTTATTAGCAAATAGGATCAGAATTAGTCACATATAATAAATGAGGTAAAGTAAATCATCCGGAATATATTCAATCCTTGGAAAAATATCCTATCACATTTAAGACTTTACTTAGGATGATCCAGATATGATATTTACCTCTGTCAATTAATAATTATATTGGGTGTAGGATTCTAACACATTAAAATACAACTTTAATGGTCTCACGATTTCATAGATGGATTAAGTATGGTGTTTTAATAATGTATTTTAAGGTTTTCCACATTCCCCTTGAAACATTAATTTTGAAATATAGTTCAATATTTTCAATCATATAGGTATAAGTATGATCATAAATGAAATTACTCTTAATTAATTGTATATTTATTATAATTATAACTCTATATGTATCCATATATTTTTTATATGTCCATATTATGAATATTTTTTCTAGAAATAATTGTAAACATAATAATAAAAACCATCATAATGGTCCATAACTAAATTGTGAATTAACCAAATGATATCCTTATGGGGCATCAAACCGTGTGTTAAGTAAAAACTCTATATAATTAAGCATGTGATTAATATTTAAAAACACAATACAACCTATTCCAAGCTATTACCCATGGGTACCTCTATTTTAGAGAGTACAAAAAGTTGTAGTATATATTCATTGATTTAATTTATTTGAAAACAGAAAATCATTATATAACCAAAATTTTAGGATTTCATTTTAATCAATGGATTAACTTATGGTTTTCCCTATAGATATCCTAAAATATTCACTAAAAATATCTAACCAATGCTATGTTACCAAATATTGTATCCTAGGATGAATATGAAAATATTTTATGTCACTTTAATAAAATAAATATTGAATCATATAAGATATCAAAAATCATGATATTCACAATGGTTTTACTTCATTTATTAATAGATGAATAATATCATATTTTATAAAATTATTTCAATTCATCTATAATAAATTCACATTAAAATATTATAGTTATTAAAAACTAATAGTCATCTTCTGAACATATAGAAAAGAAAAAATAAAATAGTGTGAACTAAAAATCATTGCAAGGGAAGACATGTAAAAGAATCATAATGGTTATATCATAATCTAGGGAGTAATAATAAATATGGACGATTTATGTGATTGAATGTATCATGATGAAATATTAACTTTCCATAGTAAGGATACATGTTCATAAAATTTCAATTGATATTACTTCCATTATGGAATATGAAGAACAGACCACGAGGCATATAACATGATTAATGTAATGTAGGAAAAATAACATTGTAATGAACCATAGGTGATTGAAATAAAACATGAATATTGTAACACTGTGACTATATCCATCAAATCATTATCTCATGAGATATACACAATTTCCAAATCCATTTATGGTCTATAAGTACCCAACTCTCCCGGGTTTTTAATGTCACCATCTTTCCATGGTATATAATAGAATCATCCATTATTTTTTTATTACTATTTAACTGTTATCTCATCCATACAAAAATATTACACATGAATAGAATCATTACACCACAATTATCCCAAATATGGAAAATGGGTTTCATTGTATTTCAAAATCTTATATCTCATCAATCTCATGTATTTTAAATATTTTTCATGTCATTTCAAAATTGTATCAGATGAAAAGTCATTTTAAAATAGATAAATTAATAACAAAACATGATCTCACTATAATATAAATACTTCATAAGTGAAAATAACATGTGAATATCGAAAAATAACATTAATTGAGATATATAATTTTGATATTGTGTATAGAATGCGAGACATACTTTTCAATGATTTTCGTGAAAATGGTTTATAACATTACTATAGAAATAAATTTATAAATATTTTTCATAATACCTTTAATAGGTTTTTTTAAAATTAATTTATTAAAAAATATTGATAAAAAATATTAAATATTTAAGGGAATTAGTCTCAGATGATAAAATAATGTCGAAACAAAAATACACATTTCATTACATCAAGATACTATTATTAAAACCATTATTGATAGAAAGGAAATTAAATATAATGTTTTTAAAACTGATAACTATAGATAAGGTAGTAAAAAATGAGGATTCATAATAAGTGTCATAATAGAAAACGTTGGTTCAATAATATAAAATGAAAATATAAGAAAAATAGTAATTAAAAAAGGTAGGAATAAATATTAATAACATAACACCTGATATAATAATAAAAAATAAATTCCATGATTTATGAAAAGTGTTACACATTCATATATATCAATGATATTTTAGGATTTAAATTATATATTTTTTAAAACCATTATATTACCTATGGAAGAATGATACATAGTCTAAATTTTATACTAAAAAAAATTATTCTTAAATTTTTGTTCATATTTAATTCATGAGGAATTTTTTGGTTTATAAAAAATTTACATTATTTTTATATATATTAGATTATATTTTTTAAAAATATTTTGGCTATATAAAAAAATTTAATACATGGTATGATTAGAAAATATGAGTATGGGATATAAAAATAAATAAATCTTGTTAGTCTAGTGATAAAAACGAAAATCCATTTGATATTTTTCTTTTTCACCACAAAACATTGAGAAACAGTAAAACATTTCCACACAATGAAATTAAATATTTCCAAAAATTTTTTTAAACAAATTATAGAGAACATATTAAATCAATAGATCATCCTGAGGTATGTGGTAACTCCAAAAAACATTTATTTTAAAACAACCCATTATATTTAATATTTCCAAAGAACTATAAATTTAAATATTTCCCTAGAAAATATTTTTGTGATCATACTATAAGTTACCTAGATAGTAATATTTATAACCAATTTTCATTCCTATTTAACCCATGTCAGAATAACCAAATCCCTATCATTTCCATTGGAGTAACCATCTTGTTTATCTCCCTTATTTTCACCATTGAAGACTATATAATTACTCAATGAAATAGAGATCTATATTTGGAACACCCATCACCATGGGAAATATAACATTAATCTATTTTCATATATACTTATCATGTTACATATGAATAAAAATTTATCATCATTCAATATTTCCTCAAAAACCATTAAAAACTCATTTGAACCCATAAATAAATCTCTTTCCATTGATATATAATCATAAGAATAAATATATATTTTCCAGAATAAATTATAAAAATAAAAAATTCATCAAATAGTAGGAGTAAGACATTTTTTAAAAACCATGTTAACATATAGAGTGAATAATGATTTTAAATAAGGGCTATCAGGGTAGAAATATAAGTTGATGTCGTATACGCTAAAAACAATCAAGTTCACTATGTAAAAAATATTAAAAATGACCATTTTGGTACATTCTAAAACTATTTCTTTTTAATAAATTTTAAATAAATTTAATATTATATTTAAAGAGAAATTAAAAATCATTGATTTTTAATTAATATCATACTCAATAACTTTTTTGGAACATGTATATGGGTGATAAGTGTTTAGTAGAATATTTTAAAATTTCATATTAATAACAACCCCTTATATTATGTCCTTTATAGCTACATATAATCTGTATCTCTAAAATAATAAAACTATATATCATTTTTACTTGATTAAAAACCATTTTTAGTTTCATTTTATTGTTATTAGTATTTTTATATAATTTATTACCAGGATTTATTATGTTACTAAAATGGTTATGTTGAGGTCTAAGGTTTAGAGAATATTAGGTTGATAATATCATAATAACATGGACTTATTTTCAATGGAAGAAAGGTAAATAATATCATCAATTTTATATAAAAATATAACAATATTATTTTTCAATGTTACACATATTATTTTTGTTTACTATTTAATTATAAATACATTTTATTATAAAATTCATTATATTTGTTTAAAAGTCTTTTTTACACGTTGAAACAATCTGCTGAAAATTTTCAGAGTCAAGCACTAAGATAGAATTGAATTTCGAAGCTCATAGACCCACGATATTATTTAGATATGAAAATTTAAAGTAATATATTACCTGTAAGTGATTTTCCCAAAAACATATATCTCAAGTGCTGTGTCTAGTAGAAAATAAAATAAATCCATTTGTTGTAGAATGATGTTTTTACCCTGGGTGAGATATAAGTTTTGTTTGTGTCAAGGGTTGGTTCATATTTCAGCACAATCAGATGTTTTTATTTTGAAATTAATTATTGAGTTATGGTAATGATACATGTGGGGTAATTATTTATTTGTGGTCATGTCATAATGATGATATTATTAATTATGAAAGATAAATACCAGTTTCTGTTATTGATAGTTATATTATTACATTTTAGGAATTTAATATATGTTATTGTTAAAATTTAATAATCCTAATATTATTAATCATGATAAATACATGAAATTATGAGTGATTAATGAAATTAATTTTTAATTTTATCATTTTAAGTGATGTTAATGGTTGAAATGTTGGGATATGTTTGATAATATTAATAACATGGTTTTGATTATATTGTTATTGTTATTAAGTTTTGAAACAGATATTGGCATGTTTATATAATATATATATATATTGAATATATATATATATACAGTGTGTGTATATATGGGTTAATTAAATGTGTATAGATAAATATATTGGTTCTTGTGTGTGGTTTTATATATATCATGGTGTGTGTTTGTGGTTATAAATATGTATTTCTATATATATTTAATGAAATATGTAATGGATTTAAGAGGAATAAAAATGAAAAAAAATAAAAAAATAAACAGTTCTAGGCATTGAAAATGGAGGGATATGTGCTTTCAATTTTTAGTGAGAGTACGTGTTTAATGATGAATTAAATCACGGACAAATGAATAATTTTAAATAAAATTATAATCGGGAAATAGTGGGCGGTTAAGTTTTGCTGGAGACAATGGTAATCTCACCCCAATCATTCTCATTCCACTCTCATTAATCTCCCACTTAACATCTATTATTTTTTTTATTTTTTTTATTTTTTCAATAAAGTACATTCTTCAATATCTCATGTGATGTCGATTGGATTGAAACATCTTCACTCTCATTGGTGTTTTCTAAATGAGAAACCTTTTAACCATATTTTCGTTTTTAAGGAAGTGAGGTATTGATAGCGTAATTAATCTCGAACATCAACCTTCAATTTCATCCATCACCATATATATGTTATAAAGTCAATAAATTTCATACATTCCCTATAATTTTTATTGAAATTATTTTTTGAAATGCAAGTGCAACTATACAAATCCCTTGAATTAAAAACAATTTTTAATGGCAAGGTTTATTTGAATGTGTGTGTGTCACTGGATACCTATATTAGTTTTATTTTCAATAGAGGTGTGTGTATCCATTGACATGGTCATATGTTTTTTATATTTTTATTATTATTACTATTATTATTTATATTTCTATAATTGATGTGATAATGATATTCCATTTTCATTATGTATCGTTTATGTTTTTTTTCATCTACTCAAGTTAATTATATATGTTTGGAATATTTGGTTGGAATATGAGATGGTACAAATATTTTGGTCTACATGCAATGAAAAGTGGTATATGACTCATGAGTAACAACATGAGATATTTATTAAATTTTTTATATATTTCTTCTAAAGGAATGAGTTAGTCTTTGTGTAATAATGTACTTCGACCATTCTAGTCAGTTGGATGTGTCATATGTTTTCGGCTATCTACATATAATATATGTTATCACACATTGTTCTATATTTGAAACTTAATTCATGTGTTAGATATCCACTCTAAATTTATGTGGCATTAACATAATGGTTATTATATGGATAGACTATCCCAACTGTCAAAATGCTTCACTTCCTTTGGTATATCCAATCGAGGTGGGTGTTTCAGGTTGGATACTGATGATTTTATATAGAATTCGGCTTATGTATGTATGGTTCTCCGATCATGGTGTCTAAATAGGTAGAGACAATCCCCATTTACCCAACATATTTTTGGAAGTGGATTGATATTTTTTAAATACTTGATGGTTTTATCTCCATGGAATTTTCTTGTATATTGTATCCACTAAAGTAAAGTGTTTTTGTTGTCTCCCTAACAAGTATTGTACTCACAACCTACTCATGAATTTTGATTAACTTTTAATATCACTAAAAAGACCATATAATTGGAAAAGAGCCTACAAAAGATAGTTGGTAAGGTGGAGTATAAGGATGTAGTCATTTCATAATGGAATTTTCTCACATTACATGTACCTAAAAAACTGTTATTTTTTATTATATCATTCATTCCATCTTTAGTTCATCACCATGTAGGATGATAATTTATTTTATTATTTTAGTAAATTATTTATTTTGTGCATTTTGATGGATAATATAGCCATTACAAGGTTCCATATGAGACCCTATGGTATACCATGTGATTTTGTTAGTTCTTTACTAATTTATCAATTGAAATATTTTTCATTTCACATATCATTTAGAAAAGATTATTTTAAATTTATGCACAATGTATGGCTTGCATTATACACCACACGATGTTAATAATGAAGTTCACAAAAAATATATTTTAGCTTGACTACATCAATAATTGATGATTGTTTATGTCTTGGAATATATTACATGCAACAATGCTAGCAACACCAAACATTATATGTTACACGAATCTAATAGTTTCTACGAAACATCTTTTTATTAGTATAATTATTTAAATTATATATTTAAAATATAACTATTAAATATAGTAATTTGAATATTATAATTACTTTTCATATTATATTTTATAATGGGCTTATATAAACAAAACATATTGATGATGAAAGTCATGATTTTCGATAGAGAACATGATTGTTTTAAAATAATATTTTAAAAAGGACTTATTTTAATGTCCATATGTGAAAATTTATAAAAATAATTTTAGACACATATAGAAATTTAATTTTTCAATTTATAATGTCAAAATTATCTTAGGAAATGTTTTTTGGATTTTTCTGAGAAACTTCAATTTTGGATGGATAGTAAAAAATACTATATTTCAATTATAACCATTTTTCATCTAATTTATTTGAATATTTAAATTATATTTTATGTAGTTTTAAAGTTTTAATTTCATATTATTTTTATCAATTATTCCAATACTGTTCATTATAATCATTTTACTATTGAAATTGTGTATAAAACGTAGTAAAATCATAGAGGTTCTTACTTTGAAAACATGCAGTGTAGTCTCGTTAGTGATATTAATTTCAAATTAATATATAAAAATTAAGTGATTATGATTTTTAAAAAATAGATTCCATATATTTAATCAGAATGGTATTTAATTTCTAATATGTAGATTTTTTTCAATAAATATTATTGATAGTGATTCTAATTAATTACAATGATTAAGTGAAAAATTAAGTTACAAAGGTAATAAAATATTACTTTATGACAAAAAATGAACAAAACTCATATAAAAAACTAATTGTATGGAAATTATTTTTAAAAGTCTCTTGTTTTTGAACTAGGTTAAAATATGATTGTTTTTTAATTTTTTTGTTTATCAACAGGATTGTTTTTTAATCCATGCTCTGGAATTTTATTCTGAGTTTTGGAACTCCTAATGGAGACATTTATGGACTTCAGTAATTACCCGATAAATTTTACAGGTGTCCTGATGAATCTAGGGAACACTAATTTTGAAAAGGTCCCCAATAATGGATCTGTAGGGGCATCACACAGTTGCGGTCCAACCCGTGTAGTTTACCTTGTTTAATAAATTATTTAATTTAACTAAATAATATTATATGAGAGTTTTTGATTAATTAAAATAATGTTTTAATAATCATAATAATGAATTTATTATTATTATTATTAATGTGGTTGTGTAATTAAATGAATTTTAAAGAATTAATTAAATTACTGTTGAAGAAACTAATTTGGATTATGGGTTTACCGAGAACCGTTTTATTTAAATGAAGATTTTCTAAATTATTAAAGGACCATTTATTATTAAATGTAGGAATGCGTTAAAGATAATATTGTTATTATTATTATTATGGTGTCAAAAATTATTTTCATGGTTTGATATTTTAATTTCATGATAAAGGATTATATCATTTGAGAATTTAATCTGGTTTTTGAGCTTTTGAACAAAACATTATATAAAATGAGGTGTTTTAGATTTATTGAAGAGTAGATATTAAATTGTAGTGTTTGATTTAGCAAATGTTTTAAAAATAATAATAATGTGGTTATTATTATTTTAGTTTTTTAAATGTATTAATTATTATTATTATAGCAATATGATGATGGGTTATGGGTTGGTGTTTTTATCATATTAATGATATTGTATTAAATTTGGAGTTACATAATTAATTATGAAATTTTTATTAAGAGAATAATGAATTATGAAGCATTTTTAATTATATGGTGTGTAACATTTATGTTATAAGATTTTAATTGGATGTTTAATGAATTGTAATAGTTATGTAAAATTAATGAGGCTTTTGGGTATCTCGAAGAAACGTGTATTTAAATAAGAAGATTATTAATTAATAAAAAAGTGTTTTTATTTAATAAGAGGTTTTTGGTTTTATCTAATGTTTAATAATAATAATAATTATAATGAAATTATTATTATTACAATTTTATGATTCGTTGTTATTATTATAATAAATAATAATAATAATAATTGATTTGTTGGGGATTCATTTAATTAAATTAATGTTCAATAAGAATTTAATTAATCTCCATGAAGTTGAATTTTTTATTTAATTAACTTGGGTTGAGATAATTAATTAAATAATGAGGATATGGAGTTTTTAAATGTAGTTAAACTTTGTTGAGAGAATTTATTTAAAAACAGGGAGTGGGGAAATTATTTAACTAAATTTATTGAATGAATTAAATTAAATAATGTTTAAATGAAGAGTTGGGATCTATAAATGAAGGGTAATTATAAATGGTAATATTAAATATGGAATAAATGTGGATTTGGGTTTAATTTAATTAAACCATTTAAAATAAAGATATCTGGTTGTGAACTACTAGTCAAATGGTACGAGATTGCTGTGTGGTACAAAAATTTTAAAATTATTTATTTTTTATTTTATTTTAAATAAAAAAATTAAATAATAATAATAAATAGTATATTATTATTATTATTGTATTAATTTTATTGGATGATTATTTGTGGTTTTCAAAATTAGTTGTGAAACATTTATTTAAAGGTTAATTAATGATGTTACATTATATTAAATGAAAATAGTAAATGTTTCTTATTATTTTAATATATTTAGTTTATCATTGAGTAATTGATAATTGGGGGAGACAACATGAGGGTGGCGCACCACGATACGTGAGGAACAAATAAACACACTCGGCCCCTCCATTGGGGTGCGCTACACCCCCCACCACAACTCCTCTTCGTGTGATCGAATCCTCCCGGTGTCATCTCGAATCTTGTTTTTCTCGGTGAGGTGAGTCCGTCTTCATTTGTTTTGTGATTCGTATCCGCTGTTTGGATACTCCCTTTCCCTTTTATCTCGGCCAAAATCGTATAGTTTGTGTTTAATTTGATTATCTGTTTCTTCGGTTCTAGGGATGTGCATGGGGCTCCTCTTGACCCTTTGGTCCTTATTTCTGCATCTGCTGACAAAGGCGAGTCAGATGAGTTCATATTCATATTTCCATAAAGTTTTTGGTATGCTTATTTAACAATGGTATTGTTTCACATCAATCAATTAAGGGCTTGAAAATTAATATGAGTCCCTGTTACCTATTTAGAGGTGTATTGGTCCTTAGTACTTTGATTCCGCGTACATGTTTCAATATATTGAAATTTGTTTATGTTTTTTCCAGGCACGTGTGTGAACATATATAAATATATATATCTATGTGTGTGTAAAAATGATATATATATATATATATATATATATATATATATAAGGTGTGCACACGTGAGATTGTAGACTAGTTGTAGATTGGTTTCCGCAAAGTATATTAAATCCCTTGAGATTAAAAATGGTTTCACCATGAGGTAAGTTCCAAAATACATAACACATTATTTAAGAATCATAGCTACTTTAAATAAATTGAGATTGTGAGTTTCCATGAATATGATATGTCGATTCCTGACAATTTTTTATGTTATTAAATGATGTTGCCCAAATGAGATAAATGAGGACTTGAACTTTTGTTTATTTTAATCATGTTTTCAAATTTGTTTAAAGTGACACGGTAAAATAATTAAATTATTTGGATGGGAATTATAGGTTATAGGTTCATTAATAGTTGAATTAATTATCAAGTCTGGATTTGGAATAAAATTTTGTCTTTTACTAATTATTAAGAATATTGAATATTTGACATGTCTGGAATATAAATTAGAAACTAGTAATAAATAATTGAGGGATTTATTTTTACATGTTAAATGGTATATAGTTAATTAATTAATGAATGGTTATATAGGTAGGATTTAAATAATTAATTAATTTTTGAATTAATTAATTTTCATCTATTAAATTAAGATTGTTAATTAATTGTTTGTTACGACTGTTGGCCCATGATACCTTTTGATGCATATTAGTTTTACAAGACTTAGGTTTTCGTGGATGTAGTTGTTTAAAAATATGATATACTATGTGAGAAGGTTTCTAAATATCTTGTCTTTGTTCAGTATGTTTTTATATTATTATAATGTTCATGTAAATTGTAATAGACATGGATGAATAACTGTTTGGGTTGACGGGTTCAGGATTGTTAAAGAATTTGGATAATTAAATGTTTATTTATTTATATATTTGGAATTATTAAAATAATTAATTATTTACTAATGAGATGTTGTATGGTTAATTAATTGTTGACTTATTTGACAAGAGAATTATACAATTTGTTAGTAGTTGAATTAATTAAAGGATTGGATTAAATATTAATGAATTAATTAATGGATGGTTTTGGGGTGTTAGAAATGGATTTATACACCAATTATAGATATATATTTATAATTGATAAATTGGTTGCGATATAGGGATTTCTGATCTAAATACTGAAGAGGTGCTAGACAGGCGTTCTACACCCATTTTAAATGAAAATGCTGTTTTATGGGAATGAAACTGATGCTCTAAATACCCATGGATTTGGAGACAATGATGGATGATCCAAATACTCACAAGGGTTCTACAAATGATGTTCTATAAAAATTAGTTTAACTTGGACTATGGGTTCAATTGGTTATACATTTAAAGGAATTAATGGTTAATGAAAATTGTTGTGACATAATGAATTGTGTATTTATTATGAGAAAGTGTATAGACGTATTCATAAAATGGGTAAATCAATGTAGTGGAAGAACCATGAGAGAATCACTTTTAGTGGACAGGCTCAGAAATACTATATGAAAGATTATTGTTTTTGTTAATAACTTATTGTATTTATCTTTTTTGTCAGAAATATATATTATTCAAAACCCATTTTCCAAAAAATGATTGAATAAATGTTTTATAATGATCCTTGATCATAATTTTCAAGAAAAAAAATGAATTTAATTTTTTAATGGTTTTCAAAGACTTCATTAATTGTTATTGATGTATATTAAAATAAATATTTCAAAAAAAAAAATCAATAAATTAATATAAAGTTTCGAATTTATTTTCAGTGAAATGGCTTAAAAAACTGTTTGAATATTTCATTACAAGAATTCAAATATATTTTAAAAGAAAATTCTTCCCAATCATTTTAAAAATTTCATTAGATGTTTTCAAAGTATTTTCAAAGATATTTTTTTAAAAAATTCAATATTGCTTTTAATGTAATCTCAGTGGTTTTAGAGAAGAATTTATATTAAATTTTGTAAATGTTACTCTATATGTTCTCGCGAAAAATGCATTACAAAATGATTTAAAGCCATCTTTATATATTTTCATGGAATGTTATGTGAATTGTTTTTCAGTATGTTTTACTCATTAAAATTAATTTTTTAAAGAATAATGGATATTTTTTCTCAAGAAATAGGTTTTGAATGATATTTCTAAATTATTTTCAAACTATGATGATATATATTTGCATTAACCATGTATTCATAGTAACTGATCTAATAATTTCATTTTTATTAATTCTTTAAATGGGTTATTATAATTATAATAGTATTTATGAAACCCGTTTTTCATTCACTGGTTATATGTTTAAGAAATCTGATTCTATTTCACTATATATACATTTGGTGATTGAATTATAATTCCTATATATATTTTCTTATATTATTATATTATTGAATTTTTATGATACACATTAAATTTCATGAATTATGATTGATCATGAATTAAATTGTCTCACATTTATGTACGATTGGATTATGAGATTGGTGGGAACAATATCTCAATCCATTATATAGGGTAATGATTTATATATCATGAGATAATCATGGGTGGAATGAGAAATGAAATCTTTTTTTTATTACTGTGATTGAATGAGAAATGAACTCTATTCAGTAATATATGGTTGGAATGAGCAGTGAATCCAATTAAGTAATAAATGGATGGAAAGGGTTTTAAAAGGGGTTATGTAAAGGGAATTTCCCACTATGATTCCATTGGTAGTGATTCCGTGACTAATATGGATTACATTTTACATGCTTATGTTTCTACAAAAATTTCATGTTTTAATCATATGTTATGATTTCATGTCTTATTTTATTTATTTCCATTTGATTCATGTCTTATGAACATCCATGATTTTTGTTATCATTTTTTATGAACATATTTATGCAGGGTATTTTCATTTATTTTCATCATGATATTATCATACACTTATAATCATGATTATTCTTATGTATGTCACTTATTTACTATTACTGGGAATCTGAGATCACCCATTTTTTGTTTTATTTCCCCATGTATCGAAGACATGTAATATTATTGATGTATCTAAGAGGGGTAATAATCATGAATAATATAGTTTGATATAATTTTGCTGAACTATGTACTAGTGAATATGTTTTTCATTATTCGAATTCCACTATACTAATACGGTCATTTGGAATCTATTTTAATATTATATTTTGAATTCTACATATGTAATTTAATATAATCATATAAAAAACAAGGTTCTATATAGTTGGTATCATAGATTAAATTTAGTTAACCATTGGGAAATGGGATTAGAAAAAATTATCGAGATCCCTATGTATATTTATAATGATATGTCTAGGGATATCAAAGGATAAGTATATGGATGAGTCCACATTTAGGGAAATACAATAAAATTTTGTTAAAGTATAGAGTGAGTTGTTTTCTAGAAATACATCCCAATATGGATAATGCAAGTGGATGTGGAATTGGAATAGATGCCGATAGGGGTAATAACTATGAATGAATGTCCTCAGTATTACTCAAGGTTATATGGTATATGAAAATGGCCCTTGTTTCACACCTATTTTGATACTCCCATGGGATTTTATTTGAGAATTCACAAACTCTTTATGAACCATCATGAAGGATTTAAATAGTGGATGAATATAAACTGCATAGGAAAAACCAATGGTATCATATGTTAAAGAAGTTATAACCATTATTAAAGAACCCTATAAGTAAATTTTCAAGATTATATTGTATCCCCAAATGAAATATGTTTCTCACGCTATGATTTATGGTTCCTTTTAATGGATATGACTATAAATAATCTTGTAAAAATATATATTTTTTCCTATGTGTAATGTATGGGAATTATACGAATTTATTTCCCTTGTAAAAATCAAATTATGAAAATCTGTTTGATGGTGCAAGTAATGGTTACATATGGGTCATGATTAGACTACAAATGAAATGTTAAAGTAAAGAGGTATTACGTAATTTAATGAGGTGTCCATGTTAATGGAATGGATATAAACTGTAATAATAAATATTTTTATGTAATTGGATTCATGAATTTTATTATATAAATGGTGAAATATAAAAGTATTTTCAGTTTATGTTTTCCTCTATGAATTTACAAGAACGTGTTGATTGGTTTGGATGGAATATAAAAGATATATAATGGAAAGGTGATGTAGATGTAAAATAGATGATTATGGTAACAATAACCCTTAATATATTCTTTATGTTATGAAATATGTTTTTTTGAATAATATAAGACAAATATGAAAAAGTTACGTGGATGGTATTGATTACCTTTGAACTGATTAATGACATGTTGAAAAGTAGATTATTCTAACATGCATAATATTTATATCTTATTTTATTTATGGAATATATCCACTAATCGATGGAAATAAAAATAATTCATGTTATCAAGATTAATATTTGTAAATTTAGGTTATTACTATATGTCAAGAGAATAAATGATGATGGTATTCTCATTTTTTGAATGTGACAACTAGTAGCTACATTGTAATTTAAGAGGGATTGAATTTTTAGCTAATATCAAGACTCTCTTTGTAATTTTTGGGATTTTATCATTCAGAAGGGTTATAAGGATTACTATTCATGAATAGATTAAGTTAAACATTGAAGGAGTTATTTATGCACTGATTTTGTATCGAGAACAATGGTTAAAAGGTTATTTAGTGATTAGAGTAATATCAAATATATAGATACTATTTATTTTGGAAATTCTATTAGTGTTGTTTTAGAAGTGGACTTCATGTATTTCGGGTTACAAATAATCATTTTTGGCTTAGTCATGGGCCATGAACCCTTGATCAAAGGAAAATAAGGTTTTCAAAAATACCGTTGGCCTACATGATTTCCGAGTTAATGTGTAATTTTTTTAAAAAAAATTATTGATAATAAAAAAATAAGACTAAAAAATTATGTTTACATATTAATATATTAACAATATTTATTTTAAAGAATAATTAGATATAAATTGTTTTATATTTCAGTAATTTATGGGCATTATGATATGCTAAAATTTTATATTAGAAGATATGGAATAAAATATAATTTATAGACATCAATTTCCTGATGTAATAAAAGAATTATAAATAGATAACAAAAAAACTAAAAAAGAATTTTGTTGTTGAAATATTTCAAGTAATAATATTTTCTTATATTATAGGTCAATAAAAGAACTACTCAATGATGTGATAATATTAAAAAATATATAGTCTTAATTGCTTAATTTTTTGTTGATGTGATGTCCTTATAAATCAATACATATTTATTACTTTGACACCATCAACATTTCATTGAACATTCACTTGTGTTTTAATTGTGACCATAATCACTCCTCATAAATATTTATTGAGATTCATCATGCCCAATATTTACTTCCAAACTATTTTATCCTATGTGGAATCCTAGTTATATGTTTATTTGCGTAAACAATATCATTCTAACATTTTCATTTAAATCGATGTTTTAGTCTCAATTTTATGAATCAAGTTTCTTTGAATGAAACTATCATGTATTAAAAAATTAATATTATAGATGAATTTTGAGGGAGAAATCATATTAAGGTGGTTAAAATGTATGACCTCGTGTTTTTTTGAATAATTTTTTATAATTCATTTATCCTTTTCAATATTCTTCATTTCACATTACACTAAAAATAGTTTATACTATATCAAATAACTATGTTTGGATTCCATTATAGAAACACAATATTAAGAATGTACTACACACAACATATATATTAGATATAATACACAAAAAACTATTGTTAGCTTCTATCATGGATTATGTCACATTCCACACCGAAAAGGCATACATAACAAAAAACACTATCTTGGCATATGTTACATGCTACACTGAGTTTCTACAAACTGTATTCAAATTGTTATAATTATTTAAATGATATTTTTTAATATAGTCATTAAACATTATAATATGAATAGCTGTAACTACTTATTTTTTTTAAAATTTATTAAATAAAGTACACATATTAATGATAGAAGATATGAATTTTTTTAATTTTTGTACATGTTTAAAAATAATTTTTTTATAAATTAACTACATTTTAATTTCCATATGCGAAAAAAATTACAATAATTTTAGAAAAATTTAGAATTTTAATTTTATAATTTAAACTTCATTTTTAATTTGGATTTCATAAATTAACATAAGGATAATTTTTGGGATTTTTCAAAGAAATTTCATTTTTGGATGAATGCTTAAAAAATCAGATTTAAATTCAAAATAGAATTCAAAAATTATTTTTTTATTATGATAAATTATATTTTTATTGGTTTAAAAACATTATTGGATATTATAATTATCAATTAATCCAATTTATTTAATTGGAAAAAATTTCACATAGAAATTGGGTATAATAATTTATCCAAATGTTGGATGTTTTTCCGTTAAAAACTCAAACTGTCATCTCATCAGTGGGATTAGTTTTAAAGTATGTTCTGATAATTATATGAATATAAATTGAAAAATTCGATTCCATATTTATAATAATCATAATTTATCATTTTTAATTTGGTCAACAATGTTTTTGACCAAAAATATTAGTGACAGTGATAAAAATTAATTACTATGGTTATGAGAAGTAGTATGATAATAATGTAATAAAAATTAAATTTAAGACCCAAACAACATAACACTTGACCTCTATATATTGTCTATATTTTCATATGACATTATAGAAACTTTATTTTGATTCGTTTTTTATGAATTTTGTTAGGTAAAAACCTTGGTACAACTAACTTGCTTTAAAAAATTCCTTGTGTGCCATTTCCATTCCAATTAAAAAGCCAAAACCTCTCCCTCTTCGTTACACCACTAACCCCAAAATGATTTGGCATATATCTACCGAATAAACTAATAAAACTAAATTCCTTATTCTTATAAACCTCCCTTTTGAGGATATAAATACAATGAATCCTTTTGTCACAAACAAAAACGAGTTACTCGATTAAGAGGTAACGTCCTCTACCTAGATCATTTTATTTATTTTCCCACTCCACCCATCTAAAATATTTGTTAATTTTTTTTATAACAAAAAAATTATCTTATATATACAAGAATATTTTATAATAATGTTTAGTCTTTCACTTACACACCCATAAAATTAATAGGTATGTGTCATTTTGTTTATGTCTACGGTGAACTACCACCATACTAAATAATGATTGTTTGTTTTTTCCTTTACCATCTCTAATGATGGATATTATGATGTAAAATAAGTTTATATATATCATATATTTAATTTATCATTATTTTTTATTCCTTTTACAAAATAATTTTTTTTAAATTCCATTTGGTGTAAATAAGATATTTTTTTTAAAAAAAAGTTTGGACTACTGCCCCCTCAAAGAGATGTGATTCGTTTACACACTACACAAAATTTATTAAGGATGGGTTTGGATACAATATATGATATATATGATATATTAATTATAAATTAATAATTTTTTTCTATAAATATTTAGATTTCATTTTTTATCTATTTCTATATGATAGTAAAAATGAAATTTTTGTTTATGCATATGTACATCTTACCTTCTCAATGAATGAGGTCTTACCTTTCATAAATATATATTATATAAATTTTTATAGTGAAAAATATACACAATATATATGAAATTAATATCATGGTTTAAATAATTAAAATAAATCTATATATAGAAGGACTAATGATATATGAAATTAATAAAAATGCGAAGAATAAAGAGTATATTACCCGATGTGAAACCATACCACATGATTATTAACAAGTGTGTATTGTAGTGTTATAATAAAATAATATATTTTATTATATATAATAATATGGTTCTTTAAATTATTTATAATAAATTTATATTTATTATATATGTGGTTTGAATTAGTATGGTGAGAGTCAAGACAAAATGTTAGAGAATTTAATATCACTTTTTATTTCTGGGAGATACATGATTTATTCCCGCCAGTTAATTTTTATGTGGTGTGGGTAATGTCCATGGATGTATAAAATGAATCTTATACTTATATTTATGGGTTGTTACATATTCATTTTATTATATTTATTTCATGGGTTTAATTTTTTGAAAATATACCATACCAGATGGACACTTATGTCTCAAATTTCATTCACTAATACACATGTTTTATTATGAACCTACATTATTTATGGAGGTGTAGATATATCAAATAGACATGTTATATATTGAATATAATTCACTTCATGATATCGTATTCATCATGTATTTTCAATTTCTTATATAGACTGTATGATCCCAAATTATACTATGGTAAATGATTTTTAAAATAACATCATCATTGATAGAGATTGTTTATGATTATACTTCACCTATTAAAATAGTATGATCCATATCTCAAGGAAATACATTAATTTTATTCTCATCTAGTTATTTGGGATATATTTATGTTTTATTACCAATTTGAAATAATTTTATTGAATAATATATTTACAAAATTGTTTTATGAAATCTGACCTCCTTATACTCTTCGATCAAAAATCTATATTATTCACACACCAGGTTTTAAAAATGTTTTCTAATGATACTAGAATACAATATTCTAGTAAAACATTATCTTAAATATTTTTTCTTTTTTCAATAATTTATTTAAATATTTTTAATGTATTTTAAATTAAATGGTTTGCATAACTTTTTCATATGTTATTTATATGTTTTCAATCTCAGTGAAATGGTCATAAAAACATTATCAATATTTAATTATATGTTTTCAGAGTTTTTTTCAAGGAAATTTTTTTTCACAACATTTCCAATATTTCTTTATATGTTTTAAATGTATTTAAAAAAATGGATTTATTAATTTCATAAATACTTCTTTTAATGTTGTCAATTTATTTTCGAAGAAAAGTTTTTTTGAAATTATATTATTTTCATTTAATATGTTTTAAGGAAAAAGGTTATGAATTTTTTTATAGTTTTCATTATATATTTTCAAGATATGTTCAATGAAATTTCATTTCAAATAGTTTTATGCATTAATAATCCTTTATTAATAATGAAATGATATTTTTCTAATGAAATATTTTTGAACGATATTTGATAATTATTTTCATCAAAGATGGAATATGTTGATATTACTCCTAAAATTCTATAAAAAGATATAATTTTTTTATTCTAATTATTTTTCTATATTTGATCAGAGTAATGATATAGACTTTGTGAAATAGCATTCTCTTTCATATGATATATGATTATGAAATTAGATTCTATTTCAGGGGGTATGCATTTTATTAAAATATTATGAAACATGTATCTTTTACCAAAATTTATGATATGATTGCATGTTTATGATACCTATTTCATTTGATGGGTTATGATATTATTTTTAATCATTTTGTGTAATGTTTATGTATGTTTTCATTATGGAATGTATCATACCCAAATATCCCTCCAATGAATGCGTTAATGATTAATATCTCTTGAGATATACATGTTTGGAATGAGAAATTTACTTGGTTAAGTACTATGGCGATGGAATGAAAAATGATCATGGTTCAATAGAATATAGCATGAATGAGGGGGGAAATTTGTTAAGTAATATAAGGTTTGAATGGGGTGTGAACTCGGTTGTATAAATTATATTATCCAATATCATTTCCAGTCTATTTATTCTCTAAAAAATATAGAAATCATTATATATTCTTATGTTTCTTCCAAAATTCCATGTATTATTCCATTATTATGCTATCATGGATTATGTTCATTATTTCAATATGATACATTTCTTATGAAATGAAAGGATTTATTACAGGAATCACGTATATGGAACATGATATGTATTATATGATCACCAATTATCCTGATCATGTTCTTATACAATTATGATAATTATTTTTTCCTGCTTATCCCCCTTATCTATCCTTATTGAGCATCTCAACTCACCTCTTCATATGACTCCTTCCCCGAGGTTATGATGATATGTAACATGCTTGATGTATTAAATAATGTTTATAGTCACAAAAAACATAGTGTGAGATAATTTATATCACATATGTTTTGGTTTTTATGTTTCCATGTTTCCTAAAGCACTAGACTAATATGGTATTTTGGAATCTTTTTTAATAATGTTATATGTATTCTGTAAATTTTATGTAACGTCAATGTATAAAAAGTGATGGTTATTGTAATATCTATAACAGTACACAACCTATTGTGAACATGGTTGTTCTCCTAAATTCTCATTGAAATCAATATCGTAATCAGTAGTTTGGTTCACGATGTTACAAAATGATATCATAGGAGGAACCTGTCCTTATGTGCAACAATATTTCATAGGATGAGATATAAGGCCCACAATTTGGGAAGTGTTCTCTAAAAGGGTGTTTTTAACTTAACACCCCATATTTTTAATTTTTTTAAATGCTAAATGTCATCTCTCATTTCAACATAGTGAACCTTTATTTTTAGAATCCTAACAAGGTATAACTCCATAATTAAGAGTGCTTGTCCTGGAATATTGAATAGGATGGCTGACCTCCTAAGATGTTTTCTCATGGTTAGTGTTTATTTTTAAAATGAAAATTCATTGAAAAACAATTTGACCAAGGGGAAATCCATTAATCAAATATTATTTTTTGGTATGTCGATAGGCCCCATGTTGGGGGTGAGGTGTGTATAGTAAAACTGGAGTGGCAAGATAGGCTAGGACCAAATAACCATGTCATGGATTCGTATTTGGGATTTCATTAGGGAACAATTTTTATATTGATATTAGATAAAAAATATTCATAAATGTTTTTTTTCTATTTTTATTTAATTTAAAAATGATCAAAATGGTATTTGATAGTTGGGACTCGGGTTGGGGAACTATGATAGCATCATATTACCACTATATATTGGATTGTTCGGTTTCTATTAAATGGATCAATTAGGTTTTTCACTTACTATTGAATATATTTACATTGGTTGATCCATAATATGTTGACATATGATATATTGGTTTTTATGTACCATCATGCATCATGCTAGATATATATATATTAAACTTCATATATGCTTGTTTGTTAAATTAGATGGAGTCAAAATAATTAATTTCCTATTGAAATTGTCATATTTTCCACAGTGAATTATTTATTCCATTCCATTTTTGGGAATGTTGTATTCACTAAATAATTTCTTAGGTGTGGTAGTGACTATAATGAATATGTTATTAATATAGATATAACACATAAATTTGAGGAAAGTTTTTTTTGTTTTCCATTTAGTGATCTAGAATAAAATTTTAATTAACTGATTATAAACACTTATGGTATAATTAAAAATGATTAATTATAGATGTTTCAATTTTAAAATGGAATTTCCTATGTGTGGGAGTATAGGTTACAATATTTGAAGTGATTCTCAAGGATGTGAAGAATTATAGTGGTGAGAAATATAATATCATATTTTTAAAATTATATAAAAACCATATTTTCTTGATTAATTACATGTTATTTTTTAAAAAAAAATTTAATTAAAATAATTATGTTTATTTGAGGAATTATATTGCAGTAAAATTCATAGTAACTCACTGAAATATAACATGAAATCTTTTTTGATTCATGTGTGGAGATAGTGTGTGATTCTGAGGGTTGTAGAGACTGAATATTGTTTTAATAAAAATATTCAATATATTATACTATGGGTGTGGAAATTTTCAAAAATAAATTATATCCCAATCATTGATTCGGATGTAAATTCATTGACGACAATTAGGTTCAAAATGTAGGATTTACACTAAGAGTGCCATTTTTTGTGGTAGGTGTCTAGTTAGAAATCCACCATATCATATAACATTCATGTGAAATCAATAATTTAGTTACGATAAAAATATTTGTTGGGTAAAGAATAATTATTTGTCATGTAATAATATTTATAATTTTAATTGAGTTATAGAAATACAAGTGTCTGTGGTTGTTAATTTTTTATATATTATTTCAATTTAATAGATTTTGTAATAAAAATGTAATAATCAATGTTCTTTTAATAGTGGTAAAAAAATTCAATTTATTGGTATTACTAAATATCATCTAATATTATCGTGATATTATTTATGATAATAGTTGAAATTATTTAAGATATTTAATAATAATAATAAAATATAGTTTTTGTTTGTATTATTTATTTTTTAAAATAATACTGTTGATAGTATATATATATATATATGGAATAAATATATTTATATATATATACATGTTAACATATATATATGTTTTTATAGATGTGTTTGTTTATATATAACATGCACACATATATAAGTTATTTATATATATATATAAATATATATACAAGCATTAGAGAATATATGTATATTAATATGTGTATATATATACACAAGGTTTATATATACAATCTAAATATACATGTATTTATATATTTGTGTCTGTCTACATGTTTGTGTATATATATATATATACACGGATATATATATATATATATATTAGTCTATGTAAATATACATGGATAAATTTTAATATATATATATATTTATATTTTAATATATTAAATGTATTTCAGTGAAAAAAAATATTATAAAATAAATAATTAAAGTTTTATACCTTGGTAAACTAGGGGGCCATGAATATGTTTTTATTTGGAAAAAGAGTTGAATAAATATTTATTTAAATGCAATTTAAAATTTTTTTCTTAAAGAAATTTAAAATTGATATAATGGGGGATGGTAGTTGGTCTACAGAAAATGGGAATTCCACCCCCACCATTCTCATAAACCACCAAATATTCTCCCCCTCTTCCACATATTATTAATTTGATAATTTTTCCCCAAACATATCTCATAAATATATCTGGAGATATTGATCAAATTTATGTGTCAATGATGTCATTGGGTTACTCATGATAAGAATAAATTTAATTCTTATTTTTTAAATTCAATGAGGTTATAGAGGTTCATTAAAACTCATACATCAACCATATTCATTATCTATCACTTTACAGATGGAATAAAGTATATAAATATCATGTAAGTCTTACATGGGTTATCAACATATTGTTTGGATTGTGTGATAACAACTAAGGAGACCCTGACTTAGGCATATAATTTATTATGTGATGTTTTTATGGTTTCATGTTATGTGTGTGTACCCTATGAAACCTAAGTCGGATACCAGATCAAAACATGTGTGTGAATCAAGTTTCATGTACTAATGTTTGTGATATGTGGATTTGATGAATATTATTAGGTTTAGTGCTTCACTTGATAGGAAATTGATCTATAATTTTAAATATATATTGTAAATGTTGTATTTCCATTTCATTAATTTTATCATATAGTTTTATCCAATTTGGTCAGATTATGTGATGTATCACATGTACTGGTTGACATTGGGTGACATGTGAGGTCTGACACATGATCGAAAACATGTGTCATTTGATGCATGATCGAGATACTCATCAGAGAGGGACATTTGAGGCTTGGGTCAGTGTGTACATAGAATATTATAGTCATAAACATGTTTCCTTGATTTCTTCTGTGAGTATAAGAGGGAAGATATAATTATTAGGATGGAATGGGAGACATGATGTATGTGTTGTATATCTACTCAAGATGGATGTGATTTGGCCATTGTGTCCAGAATCAACATAGACTATATCAACCAACTATATTTGTCATATTCATGGGGAAATATACTCCAAAATAAAGTGTTACTCTAGTTACTGATGATTCTATCTGTCATTATTTTGAATAAAGTATGTTTCCCCCATCATGGTTCTAATGGTGGTAAAAATATCCCCTAAATACACAACATTTTTATGGATTTTATTGATATAATTTTTAACACGTGTACATTTTTTGTGTCCACGGAATGGAATTATATATTTTTTAACTAGGGTTGGGGTTCATTGGTGGTTTCATTTTGAGTTTCACACTGACACACTACTCAATAATTTTAGTGCACTAGTATAGTTAATGAAAAGAGATTAATTAAAGGGAAGAGGGAATATTTTAGAATATTATAAAGGTGGTGAAAAAGGATTTGGTCCTTTATAGATGAAATTCTGGTGGGATGTGTACT
The DNA here is from genome assembly GCA_963277665.1 of Viscum album. Taxonomy (NCBI): domain Eukaryota; kingdom Viridiplantae; phylum Streptophyta; class Magnoliopsida; order Santalales; family Viscaceae; genus Viscum; species Viscum album. The sequence goes on from OY728140.1 coordinate 180,195,076, forward strand.
GCTACCTTTTTTACTAGCATTACAGGTACCTATGATCCTTATTTAAATTTATTAATTATATCGTGTATCTCATCTTTTATTTTTCTATATGAACTAGAATTATTTATTTTATTATATCATTTTGTGATTTTCTTGTGCACTCTAATTGAGATTATTTTCTCTATGGATCCAATTGATATGGTTGCTTCTAGTTAAAAGCCTCTCACATTCCAGATTTTGTGTGTGAAGACATGTGGAATTTCAGCTCAAGCTTTGTAGTTTGCGTCAGTAAGTTATAAGGGATATGATTAAATTAACTAAATAATATACATAATGTTATAATAGACATATACAAACATTAAGTAAAATTTTAAAATTAACCATGTATGGAGGTCAAGGAAAATTAGTTATATTGTTTCATGGACATGGTTTCCCATCTGTACACATGAACAAAATTTTCATTTTTATAACGAGTGAAAAATAAATGAATTTGAAAGTAATTTTATTTTATGGAATCATAAATATGTTTTATAATAAAAATTTATAAATTATTTACATCCTTATGACTATCCCTAAATAGTGAGGATAAAAAATGAATCATGTATCTTCGTGATGGTAGTATTATGCGGGTATGCATGAGAAAAGATTTCAATTTCCAAGGGAAGAAATGTGTAATAAGGTAAGTAATATATTATTATTATAGAATCATAACTATTTCATAAATAATATATATATATATATATATATATATATATTCTATTGTTTAAACCATCCATATAATTCCAGGAGGAAAAACATATCTATTTGTGGAAGTCGTATACCAAACATACAAATAATCAACGTTTTCATTTATCATTAGATTGATAAAAAGAAAAAAAGGAAAATGAAATAACCATAATAAAATTTATGTGTGTATAACATAATGTATTTATTATATAATTATAGTTCATGATGACTTTTTGGAGTTAGAAGAAGAAATTAAAAAGAAACATTGTTAAAAATTAAATAACTTATTTGGAAAACATGATTTATATTACACCTTAATCCGTATAATATTGGTCTTTTGGTGATGACAGGAGCTCCAGGATACACCAAATGGATTTTAAAAGGGGTTTTTTAAATATTTTCAGATAAATAATGAATAATGTGTAATGATATAAGATGTGGAGTACAAATCTTATAAGTGAGTGGAGAGGAACTCATTAAATAATTCAACTATTTATACTATTGTTATGTCACATTCATGGACAGATGGTACAAATGAAACAATTTTTTTGAATATAAGAGTGCCTAAGTACAAATAAATATCATGAAATAATTTTCTGAAATTTTTTTATAGATATTATAAGCATTACTTCCTATTTTAACCCCAATAAATACATTTTTTAAGTAACCATGATTACATTACATTGTTACCATAATAACGTTATTATATAAATAAAAATAAAAATAAATCTATATAAAAAATTTCAAATCAAAATTAAAAATATTTAAACTATTTTATATCATTGATATTATATAGGTAGCATAATTCAAATTTACTATAATTATAAAAAAACTTTGAAAATTGTCTTAAATATTACTAGATTTGAGAGTAAAAATAAATTTACTTAAAATAATGTATAAATTTAATTACTAATTTTATTAACAACAAAATATATGTATAGATACATTTATATCAATCCATAAATAAATGAAATTATAAAAACATAATATTGAATATAAAGACCTAGAAATAGTTATAAATTTGTATATAATATAGCATATGGTTATAAATGTCAAAAATAAGAAAAAAAATTAAAATTAAAATTTTCAAATAATTTTCCTATATCCTTAGTAACCAAATTGTTCGATAATAATAATAATATAAATTTTTTGAAATCATTCTTACATCATAATATTTTCATAAAACTACAATTCATGAAAAAGTTAATATTTAGAGAAATATCGAAAATTCACTATAAGATAAATTTAATATTATAAATCCAAAAATTAATCCTTTTTATAAATTAATTGTCTAAAAGATATACTTTTTCTATTAAAAGAAAATTTTTTTATTCAGGAATGGAAATTAATTAAAAAACAATTTTTTTTCAAATAATTTTTTTTTCAATTATTCTTAAAATATATAAAATTACTTTGCTAAAATATTTTTCTTCCCGATTTCCTAGAATTCCACATTCTTCCCATAATAAAACTCTTTTACAAAATACTTTTATTAATTATTTTATCAAGTTAGGGTACTTTTCTTGGAATGATTTTTTGAAAATATATATTTATTCATAAATAATAAAATTTATCAATAAAATATTTATTCAGGGAATAGACTTATTACTCAATACCTGATCTTTTTAATCTAAAAACAAGAACTTAATTATCATAATATAATTGATTCTATTCCATCTTTACTACCTTAGAGCTCAAAACAAGAGAGGAATCATATACATATTCCCATATAAATTTTAATGTCAATTAAATCATATACCTATGAAATAATTAGACATAACAGAACTCTAAAACCTACTAAACCCAAAATATATAGAATATAATACACCACAATATATTACAGAAATATATTTCTATTTCTTCTAAAGAATATAACTATTTTCCATGGATATAAATTAAAAAATAAATTATATCCGGCCACAAATTATAGATAATTTCTAATGTGATATGCATAACTATTTCTCCTAGTCTGTTATAACCTCTAGTACTACTTAATCATCATTAAATTATTTACCATTTCCTTTTATAGTTTTGGGGCCAATAAATTTATATAAAACAATTTTACTCATATGACGGTGTTTGATATTGCTTTCTATATAATGCATCGAAATGTTCTATATATATTCTAGAATAAATAAAAATTTTATAATAAAAATTATCTAATGAATCATGTTGATACCTTCATTCATAGTGGTAGAAACACAATTACTTAATTAAAATCCTTTAAATTTTTAATTTTGTTATATGATTTCCTATATGATTTTTGATGAATTGTTTTGAGGAAATATAACTAAATACCAATAAAATTATGACGTTTTATATTTTTTTATATGAATATAAAATCATTGTCATATTATATACGAATAGGAACTATATATTACTTTTTAATATATTTTTAATTAATTAAAACAAGATTATCAAATAAAATAGTATCTCAAATAAGAAAAAAGGTGTAGATTTAGTTTAACGGAAAAAATAACATTAATTTACTTATTAACACGAGGTTAATTTGTAAATATTACCAAACAAATATAAGGATCTCATTCTCATTTATATTTTAGTAATGTAAAAAGATGACATATTATATTCAGTAGTCAGCATTCAGAATTATACTATTGAAAATTCAATCATTTATTTGTAAAAAAACAATTTCATCCTTATTCAATCACACCACTAATATTATGATTGTAATCTATACCTCTAGATTCTTCCATGATGAAAAAAATATGTAGATATATAATATTTAGTTGACAATTCTATCTTTAGCATGGAATAACATTGAACATATATAAACATTAAAAATCCTAACCCCTCACCTTCTTCATTAAACTCACAAAAGATTCCCTTCTAGGAACTCTTTAATGATATCCATGATAATCATTCTGATTCTCCGCAATTCTATCATAAAAATATGATATCACTGAAACCGAGTTACAAGAAGAAGTAACTTACAAAAATATTATTTCTGGTGCAATATTCGTTAAATCATTAAACCAAGGATTATAATCCATATTTATAAAAAATAATTATTCATTTTCATTCTGAATAAAGGCATTATCAATTTTTTTTGTTATATATTAGTTGTATTGAATCATTAAATAATAATTCATTATTATTTATAACCATATTATCTTCTTTATGGGTAACTCCTTGTCAGTCAAAATATACTTTAAAAAATTTCTATCAGAATCCATTTTAAATTTTATCACATATTATATATTCCAATAAATTTTTGAAAAATATCTACAAGATGAATAACATGAACAATGTATTTCTAATAAGGTAGTTTCATTTCATGTGAATCATATTAAATTAAAAAAATCATTTTTCATTACAACACAACCAATGAACCTTAAATAAGAATCACAATGTGTATCAAAATTAACCAATTTTACTATTAAATATTGATCTCTTGTTGTAAGACATATAATTTTTATATTTTTAAAATAATTTATCTTATTCCATGTATTGATAAATTTAACTCATTTTCATGTTATCCTATTTTTCATGATACATAATAAAAAATACCAAAACATGTATAATAACCCAATAATCTACGAATAAATTAATTATCCTTGGAATTTGTTGTAATTACACATTATTCAATGACTTTAGAATTACAATGAAAAATAATTGTGATATATTTAAGAAAAATATTCCTAACATTCATAAATATTTAGAACAAAAATTTATATTAGATAAATTTAATATACATATTATTTTTTTAGTATTAAAATAATTATTATGTGTTTATCACGCCCAAGATTACTTTTCGAATTAAAAATAATTTCATTAATAAAAACAAATATATATTTATAAAAATTTTAAATTTAATATATTTTCATACAATCCATAAATATAGTGGTTTCATTTATTAAACAGTATGGAATAACTGAATATTATTAATGAGAAAAATTAGTATGGAATGTCATCGATTAAATATAATTATTATTTACTTTGAATTGGTGAATCCAAACATGAGATCAATCATTAAAACAAACTAAGTGCCATATATTTCAAAAAATAAGTCAGTGATATGTAATGATATATATTTTTTCGAAAATACGATGTAATTGAGCATCATATAATCAATGCAATGGCCAAGGGAATGATCCATAATTTTTAGAAACCAAATAGGATCACCACAAGGAGATTTATTTGGGCAGATGTAACCCATATTAATCAACTCGTATAAAAACTATTTCAATTATAACAACTCAATTGAATATATTTTATTAAATGATGTGTAAATGGTATTATCAACATGAAATATTTCAACAATGATCTTAACCTCATGATCATGAAACAAATACTGAAAACGGCAAGGAAATACATTGGTATATACATTTAAAGCATGAAAATCCATAATTTAAAATGATTAATTAATTTTAACAATATATTAAATATATCTTTATCTCCCACATATAATTTGTTTCCTAGATCAATGAGATGTTTTTATTTAAATGAAATCATTTTTATATATGAATTAAAGCTAACACTAAAAATGGAATATAAATTATTTATCATGACAATATATCAATTCATGATAAATTTAAATTCATTTAATATCTAGAATAACTTCAAAATACACTAAATATAATAAAATATGGTATATACTAAATCACATTACACATACGATGAATAAAAGATTATTATAAGTCCTTATTATCTCAAAACTACACTAAAGTCTTTTTACCAGATGTTATGAAATTATTTCACTATACATTATTTATATTTTACAATGAAATTTATCAAATATAAAACAAATCTTGGATTCCAAATCAATTAAATTATTGGATGAATCTGAATATAATATTAATGTACACAACATTATGATATTTTATGGTCTAACATCTTAAATTGTAGTAGTGAATCACTTTTCAACATATTTGTACTTTCATTAATGATAATTACACCTTGACTAACTATATTTGGATACAGGTTATCAAAATGATCCAAATAATTTCAACTAATACATATCATTACATATTGAAACACTATTTACAAAATATATTTATTATCATACCACTTTTCCTTATATTAATGCACCCAATGGAATATTTTACCACTTCAGTATGATAATCATAATCATATAAAAAATTATTTAAAATGTATATTATCAAATTTTTAACCATAAGGTGGTTTACATTTATATTGGTTTGTTGACTTATTCTCTATTATATTACACCTTCAACATAACTTACTAATGTTTTCAATAAGTATATATGAGTCTGCAAATGCAATCCCAATTTACACTAAAAAAACATCCTTATAACTTTTCATTTCATGATTATTTATTTCAATATAAATATGGTTTAAGTACCATCTAAAACATATATTATTTATTTTATTGCTCCAAAATAATATTTTATGAATACGTGGTGTATATATATTATTATTTCACATATTCGGAAATCGAGTGTGATTTTGTTTGTTCATATTCAAAGATTATCATCCCATTTCAAGCTCAATAACCTTAAGAAAATGTTTCTTAAGAAAATATATTAACATTCCATTATCATAGTGGCATGAAACCCTTCTATTTTTCCTTTTGTAATTTAACTACAGACCAACCTTTACCAAATTAACCATAAAAAAATGAATAATAAGAGTAAAATTTTGATGTTCTATAAATCCTAGAACATAAAATATATTTTCCAGTTTATTTATATATCACTCATAATTTCTTAGGATTTAAGAACAACTAAAAATATGTGGTCCTGGTTCCTGAAAATATCCACTAACAAAATTATCCTCAATTGACAATTTTATTTCCCTCATTCATGGTTTGGAACACTAATAACTAATATTAACAAATCCAATACTAAAACATAGTTTTCTATTCAAAACATTCCAAATCATCTATTTGAAAGTTTATTATCCCCATGATTCCCTTCAACCTCATCATTCTAGTTTTCTTAACAAAGAACCATTCAAAATAGATATGGATTAGATGATGAAACATATAAATATTAAAAAGTATATATCATTATAATATAAATAATGTCATCTAAAAGTTTATTTTAATGTTATACAAACCATTTCCCTAATATCATATATAACACCTCATGTTATTATTAACACATAAATTTTGGATTATTAAAATGGGTTACACATTATTATATTCTCATGTAATTTTATGTTTTTTATTTAAAATTATTATTATATCCATTACACTACACTAGGAAAACTATCTCCTTTTCTTGATTTTTTTATAATGTTTGATTCTTATGTTTACACAGTTTTTTCATCCATAACAAACCTGATTGATTCAATGATAATTTCATTAATTATAATATTGATTTAATAATAATTTATAATACTATTTAATCATTTTTAAAGAGATTTGGAAACATGGTAGATGAAAAAAATTATTATAATGATGTATCAAAATAAAATAATCATATTATTATAATTAAAAAAATTAAAAATAATGACACCTTTTACTTCTTTATTTAATAAAACATTGAGGACATAAATAAGAGAACTACACATGATAAAAAAAATTCTTTCACAAAGAGAACCTTTTAACCCCATTATCATGTGATGAAACATCACTAAGGCCTCGAAAGGAATGTGTGAAACCCTTATAACATCCATATTAAATATATTCCTTTTAACATTAAACATTCCTTATCTGAACCAATAAAAATATTTTAGTTGGAATATATAAGTGACATGGTGAATTATATACACAAACTATTTTCAATCTCATTTATGCAATTTCAAAATATTTAATGCCCTATAAATTCTATATGAGTATCCATCATAGTCATCTATATATTTTTAAAAATATAGACAACTTAATTACTAAAAGAATTTGAGAGTTTTATCGGGATCTCCCATTATGAAAAAACATATATGGATCACCCATCATCATCTATATATTCTAGGTCCCACATCATGAATTTTATTTAATTTTTACATTTTCATCATAAAATTGTTGAAATAACTCTATTAAACTGAAAAGTGAAACTCTTTCCATTTTCCTAAAATAAGGATGCATATTATATTCCCTTAAAATAGGTAAAAATTAAATATTTTCATAATATAAGAATTTATATATTTTTGGATATATTTTATAAATTTTAGAGGAATATTTTTAATCATTTCCATTTATGAGGTCTCAAAAAGATATTCAATATGTGTTTGTTCTGATCCTTATTTATTCATTTTCATTAAAAAATCATCGTAGTGTACATGTTGAGAAGATTGTTTTTAATCCACTTTAATGACATCAAAATTATTATTTTAGTTATTATTTAAAATATTTTATGTATAAATAAGAACACAATTGGTAAGTTTTAAAGGGAATGGATATGGAGGAAAAATTATTTAAAAGAATACATTCAATCATAGTTTAAATAGAAAATACATAACCTTGTGTCTCACATATTATAATACATTACTAACTCCAAAAATAAAAATATATATATTTTATAATTTAAGAATTAATTTTTTCATATTAATTTCATTACATTAATCACATTTATTTAATTTCATACCACAATTTATTTACATATTAAAATTATTAATTTCACATTAGGTGTTTTGAGGACTTTCTATCTATCACAAATAAATATCATTTGCTCATGGAATGTGGCCAAAGAATAATGATTATGTTAATTCTAGAATATTAATAAATCAATAATTTTAATATTAATATATTAAATAATCATTTATAACAAATCATGTATGAAATCCATGAAATAAAATCCACATTATTTCTTAGGGATTGTATTTTTACAGTAATATGAATTACATTTTCAATTTTTAATGGATCGAAAACTAGTCAATAAGATATTATTTACCATAAATAGAATAATTTTTTCCTATATATGACATATTTAATCATTATTTATATTCTTATGGTTATGCATGTATTAGGGGATGAGAAATTAATCATATCACATGTAGAGGTGATATTCAAATGTAAAAACACATGACGATATATATTCATAAATAACACAACTGTTAAATAGAATGATATATATTATTTTTAATGAATAATAATATTTAATTAACATCATATATATTCATATGATAAATTTTTTTATCCGACCATATAATTCATGGATGAAAAAGAGAACTTCTCTTGTTATAGAGGTTGTAGTCAAAATAAACACATAAGCGATGTTTTCATTTCACATGAGATAGAAAAGGGTATTAAAATGATTAGAGACATAATAAAAATAAAAATAAAATATTATCCAGAATATATTAATTTCATTGGTTTATCATGGGTAAATAATATTTAAATATTATATATGAAGATATAAACATAAAAATATCAATTACAAATTATAACTCTTCTTTGGAAAACTCCATTTAACATAAAAATAATTATTTCTATATTTATTTATATATATAAGAAAATAAACTATAGGACATGATGAATTCCTATGGTTATGTTTTAAAATAGTATTCCGAAAGTGACTTATTTAGTAAATGAGGAGACCACCATTAGTAAATGAGGTCTGGGGAACTCTTGGAATTTTTCAAATTGTTTAATAAATATAATGTTAAATTCATGGAATACATGAAAAAAATGAATCAAATTTTTGAATATAAGATAGTATAATATATACGTAATATCATAAAATAAAATTTATAATTTTTGGAGATATTTTAATCCTTACCTCATAGTATTATTCCCTTATATTTATTTTATCCATAATCATGATAACTAAAATAAATACCCTGGAAACATAATTATATGAAAAAAAAATTGGAATTATAAAAATATTAAAAATGTATAGTTACTAATATAGAATAAATTTTCTTAAATTGATATTACATATGTTGTAAAAATTAGTTTTAATATTAGTATGAAAAATGAATGAAAAACAATTATTAGAAAAATACACGATTTAAGAGTAAAAACAATTCTACTATGAAATAACATATAATGTTTATTACCATGAAATTAATTTCCATTTAAGTAAAAAATGAATGGCTTATGAGATTTACACCAGTCCATATATTAATTTAATCGTCCAACACAAAAATTAAATGCAAATATCCAAAAATAGTTTCCAATTTTTATATAATATTTTTTGGTTTATAAATTATTAATGAAAATATAAAAATTGAAAATAATGTTTCTAAATACAATATTTAACTCTTAAAATATAACTTTTATTCTGGAAAATATATTATAATTTAGTAATTCATGGTAACTTTATTATATTGGTATATAATTTATTTTATTTGAGAAATTGAAATTTTTATATGTCATCCAATAATATAAAATTTTAAAAAAATATAATAGAACCCACTCTAAAGTCATTTTGACAAGTTGAATTTAAAAATGATTTTCATTTTATAAAATTATATTTACATCAAAATTTAATATATCAATTTAATAATATTATTACATACACATAAAAACAATTTAGTTAAATAAAATTTTCTTGTTTCGGCTAAATAATATTATAAAATAATGGGAGTCATAAATATGATCTATGAATACATTAAAATTTTATTTTGATTTATTCATATGATTACATTTCATATATATAATATGACAATATTTTTTGAATAATATCATTTCAATGAATTATATTATTTAATAAATTATAAAATCCTTATAAGATATGAAGTAAATATATCATTACATATTTAATATGGCATAATAAAAAAAACTTTGAAGAACACTATCAAATAAGATGGATTGTTACTATGGGAAATTAAATTGAGTTCAAAAACCATTAGGCTTGATTCAAAAATACCTAATAACTACTCTAAACTCATGTATAATATATATAATGAGATATGTCACTTATTTAAGAACATTATTTAGTTATATACTCATTCTTACAAATAATTTATAATAAAATATTTAAAATATGTTATTAAATTATATTTTATTTTCATTGTTAGCAACTAGAACATTTTATTATTTTCATTTGTACAAGAACCCATGTGGCAGGGTATATTAACAATGATTGGTTCATTATTCATCATTTATATATTATTGAAGAAAGAATATTCTTTATTACATTTATTTATAAATTTCATATGTCCCCTGGTGAAAGACATGGATATAGATTTTGGAAATTTGAAATTGAGATGAATGAATTTGAGAATGTCTAACTATAAATAAGATAAATATCAATAAATAAGTTAAATATTAATAAAAAATTACCCTAATCATAAAAAAATCTTATATACAACATTATTCAAAGAAAATATTACTATATAATATTCATTAATAGTTCATTATATATAAAAAATACAATTATTCGGGTTGTTGGAAAAACCAACTAAATGATAACATGCTATATTGATTTAGAATTGGAAGAATTATTTATATGTAATTATTATATATGTTTTAAAAATGATTAAGAATATTGAGAATATTATATAACATTTTAAATTTCATTATTATGAATATACACAAAGGGTAGTGATGATAAATGAAATAATTTTCCCATAGAGGCAGTATTCTCTTTTATACACATGGTTATCCTTTTCAATTAAAAAATAATTTATTTCATTATAAATAAATAAAAAAATAGTTAAAATCAATAAAAAAAATATTTGTACCACAAATAAATTTCTTAAAAAATAATGAATTTTTTTATAATTATAATAAAATCTTACATAATATATAAAAAATAAATAATGATTTTATAAATATCAAATAATTTTTTAAATCGATAATTTCACCCCATTAATATATGTTTATTAAATAAAATATATAATAAATTTATAGTTCTTGATAATAAAATTATAAAGTCATAAAACATAAAATTTTGGTTAAAATTGTATTTTTCACTATTAGCCTAAAAATTAATTTCTTTTGAAAAATATCATAAATTCATGAAAAATATAATAACCATAATATGAATTCAAAAATTGAATTAATTCCTTTAATATAATCTTATATAATTTTTAAATTTATATTCCAAATGAATTAATAATAAATAAATAAAATGCTTCAATTGAAAATAACACTTTAATAATAAAATATATTAATTTTTTTAGCAATTAATGGTAACCTAATTTTGAATTCGTTCCTCCAATTTAGGATCTATTATTGTTTTTATAATAATTATTTTTCTATATTTAACGACACATTTACTATATGTGACATATTTAAATCATGATATCCAGCATACTATTAATTTTAAAAGAACTAAAATACCCATTCATTTTATGTTATTGAAATCTTATTCTAACCCTATGGAATGACACTAATAAAATGAAATTAACTACACCTTGATAATCACATGATTTTACTTGATATGTATAGAAATAATGAAAATAAAAAACATTCCTTTTAAATTTAAAACCTTTTAAAATTAAAAGACTGAAGACCCTTGAATGATATGAAATACTAATAAATATATAAATTAATAAATTAACATAAAATATAGTCATGGGGATTTAAAATTGTCCCAAAACTACCATTTTCATCAATAAGGCCACTAATGTGCAATTGGATGAAACAGAATTCAAAAAACTTGTGGAAAACAGACATCTTTCTAGATTTTAATAACACCCAATATGAAATATAAACAACGAAACACAAAACCTCAGGTAGAATGTATCAAAAGGATGACTGATAGAAAATAATCCATGAGGGCTGGGTGTCTAAAACCAAATCTCTCAAGAGGTACCCACAATATAGAGGTTCTACACATATCATGGTGCAATAAATAAATAATGACATCATTAGAGAAATACAACAAAAAATTTCACACATACTTTATAACACAGTAAATATAATACATAATATTGAAATATATCTTGAAGATATAAAACCTCTCTATAATGGTACAAGGTAGTATTAATAGAAAGAATGATCCTATAGAAATTCACCAATACCTTAGAATCCACACAATAAATGACTACTAACTCGAATGAATATGATTAAGAAGAAATAATTAATAAAATGGTTTTATAAAACCGAGAGTCCCATAAAAAAAATTATTCATCAAAATAATATATAATGTCTATAATATTGTATCATTTGAGGGTAACTTGGGGAATAATCTTATAACATCAAATCGTAATGAACTCAACCAATAAGATATGATAGAACCCACCATATTCACCTATACAACTCACCCAATAATAACCAAAAAAATTAATGTATACTATAACATCCAAGAAAACATAACATAAAAATAGTAAACCCTCTTTGAGTATTAACAAATAGAATATAAAAAAAATTGGATAATCCTCAAAACCTTCAACCTCCATGGACTAAAAAACCCCAAACATCAAAATTATATTCACTATCAAACCAAAATAAAGGATACCTGAATATAACTAATATGTATATCCAAGAGACCAACCATCCACTTTTTCTGATAATATTATTTTACATGCAAAAAAAAATCTCGAACATGAATCCATCATTAATTATTTCTCAAATTTAAACAATCCAATCCTATCCTAAAAATCAAATTTCATTAAAATTAAAACTCATAAAATCCTAAAACATTTTTCAGAAATACGCTCTATCATATTAAAATAACTAACTTTCAATTTGAAAAATAAAAAACCATTCTACAAAAAAACCATAAAATCGATTCATCCCCATATAAAATCATTTTTGATCAAAAATACTGTTAATGCAATCCAAGAAATGAAATATGGCGGATCCTCATGAACAAGCATCGACAGTGATACCCTAACCGGGGATGACTACGGTTCCAAACCCCCCCTCCTTGGTGGAGGGAGGGGATGCTAATCCTTTTCGTCCTTCCTCTTCAAGGCCCTGCCCCTTTTCTCTATTCACTAATGCTGATTCCCTCCCTCCAATTCCGGCAATTCCCCTTGGACCTAAATTCATGACCTCTTCAATCGCTTGCCGCAGCTGGAGATTTCGACGAAAGAATTCATTGAAGCATCAGATCTTCATAGGCTGAAACTCATTGCACGCTTCATAAAAATTCAAACTTTGGTTGACGCCTTTGATCATTTTGTGTCAGAGTCTTGGGGCCTTCATGAACTGGCAGTTGTTGGGCTTCTTGATAGGTGACACTTGATGATCCTATTTTCTTTGAAGGATGACCTAATCTCTACCTGGTCCATTGCTCCATGAGCCCTCAATGGCTGCTTCTTCTACCTCCTTAGGTGGTCTTTCCACTTCAAAATGAACTGTGATGTGCTACTACATCTATTTGGGTAAGACTTCATGATTTGCCTTTGCCGTTCCAAAATCTGTCGATTCATTGTATGCTAGGGAATGTGGTAGGCCAGTATTTGTGTTCTGACAGTAGAACTACTATTTTTTCACACCCGATATCTCTTTGAATTTGTATCAAAGTTGATGTTTCCAAGCCTCCAGTGGATTGGACATGGATTGTGGTTAGAGAGCAATTCAGATGGAAGCAACCAGTGATTTTTGAATCTTGGCCTGCATTTTGCGTGAATTGTCAACTGTTAGGCAACTTTCTTTCATCATGTCGTCACGGATGTAGGACACAGTAAGGGAATGATTATAACCCAGGTCAAACACTTGGGATAGAGCCTAATGAAGACCCCGCTGCTCAGTTTGCAGTCTAGTTAGGAAGGGTTGAGGAGGTGTGCGGGGCTGGTTTGTTGGAGTTGGGTCCTCTTGTGGAGGCTCTGTTAGTTCTGGAGTTGGGGTTTCTTCAACCACAAGTAAGGGTGCTATTACTATGGTTTCAGAGCCGAGTGTAACTGATGTCATTACCTACCTGAGGTGTGATTTGGGTACCCTCCCTCTACAGAGTAGATCAAGGGAGGCTGTGCTGGTTAGTGGGGTTCAGGAGTTGCATACTGACATTGAGGTGAGGGTCCGTCCCTTGGAAGCTGCTTCGGCCAACCAGCTGGTCTCTTCCAGTTCTGCCAATAATATTCCTGCGTGCATTGATGACTCTAAGGCTTAGGGTATGGGCAAACATCTTCAAAGTCCGCTTTGGGAGGACACTAATAAACAGTCCCAATTTATGGGGTGCAGCTTTGTACAGACCTAAGGCTCAGATTTTCCCAAGAAAAACTTGTCGGTTATGCCATCCTATGCTGATATGGTGAAATCCCGAGAAACTGTTATACAATTTTTGAATCGATTTGCAATGTTGGGGAAAGAAGAGTATCAAGCGGTTGAGGAAGGGGATGAGATGGATGCTTCTCAGGAGGATAGGGATACTGATTCTGACTCCCTCATTAAGTCCAAAGAAGTGGACATTGCAGATGAATATATAAGATCCTCTTCTAGGAAGGGGAAGAACACCCTCATCAATGAAGAGGGGCTGATTTAGCACTCTAAGAGGCCGGGAAAAAAGGACTATTTATTCTTTCCAATTCCTCTCGTTACCAGCTCCTCAAGAAAATCCATGATCCCTCTGAGGGTTGCCATGCTCCCTCTGAGGGTTTCCAAGATGGTGGAGGAAAACTATACAAAGGAACTAGAACCCCCTGCAAGGGAATCATCTGTTATCTACCTGAAGAATGCTGAGTAGGAACTTTCAGAATCTGGTATCTTTCAGAGAGGGAAGGAATTGATGGAATGTGATGAGTGGGAATTCATTATTGATGGAAATGGGGAATTCACGGACAAGGGTCTATAGGTCATCACTACACAGGAGGAGTTTGACAGGTTTAATGAGAGGCACATAAGGGGGAATATTTCCAAGGAGCAGTGTGACTGGACTCAAAATCATCTGGGAACACTAGCACATGGTTTCAATGGGAAAAAGATCAATATAGAAGAGCTCATCCAAACCTGGGACAAGATGGTCTTTAATTTTGAAAACCTACTCAAAGATGATCCGGGTGAGTAGGTTACTATCCTTCAATGGAGTCTCTTTAGAGGTAAAGTCTCTAAAATTCTTAAACTTAAAATCAGAGATTCATCTATGATGTATTATGTTTCTTGACTGACTTTGAATCTTGTCTGGTTTCCCACTATTCCTTAAAAGTGTTATGTTAAAAAAAATATTTAGTGGAGTAATCCTAGAAATTAAATAAATTCCCCACTCAAACAATCAACTACATTTATTTATTTTAAATTCTTGTCTAAAATATATTAATAAACATGTAATTTATTATGGTAATATGATTTAAATATCCCATTCATTTCTAAATTCATTAAATATTTTTAAAACCATTCATTTTATTTCAAAATATTTTTTAAAAAACTTATAATACATTAACATAACTAATCCCTTCCATACATAGTATATAATTTTTTCTATTAATAATTATAACTAAAAAAATAATTAATGTCATAACCCTTCCCCCGGGGCCCATGCCGTGACTACCCCATGCCCGCCTTTCATAGGCCAGGGGCGGGTGACTAGCACCAAAGGCGTAAATCACTAAACATGGAGGGAATTTCATTTATAATTGAATATACACACAATAGAGTACAAGTGGGAAAAAATAATAACTAAAAATGTATAAAAACTAGTGTTAAAAGAAAAAGGGGGACTAGAAGTACTAGCCCAACTGTAAAGTACAAGGAAACTGAATGTACAAGTACTAAAAAAAGGTAAAAATGCTCATGGATCATCAACCGGGAAATCCTACCTGAAGGGTAGGTAAAAATTACATCCACAACACTCCACATATGTTCGTCTCCTCCAGTTACCGTCATGCCATGTGGTCAACATCCAGGTACCGTCTAGTCCTGGAACACTCTTCCTCGGTCAGTGCTGTCTGTCGGCTGCATCAAACACAATGAGGTGTGGGCATAGCCTCCGCCAGGGTGAGTATAATGATACTCAGTATGGACACCAAGAACCTCAAAGTATCAAAAATCCAATAAGGATAAACCACAATGTATGAAATCAAAAAATATCCCCACTTATGTATATGACCATACATATACCTAAGTTAACAAGTAATCCATCTAAATCATGAGGTAAACAAAAAATTTACTAAAGCAGCTCAAACTATGATTTGTTTCTAGGGGTTTTATCAATTAACATCCCCAATCACACTGTCGAAACCTTGGCTACTATAGGAATCCTACTCTATTGAGTACAATGGGCCTGCCGCGTCACCAAAGGGCTTCCCACTAACCTTGGAATGCTGAGGTGCTCATCCTATCGAGTATTGTGGGTCTGCTGCATCACCAAGGTGCTCCCTACCGTGGGTCTGCCGCATCACCAAGGTGCCCCCCTCGAATCCTACTATGGTACTCCTCCTTTCGAGTACTATCGTTCTGCCACGACACCAAGGAGCCCCCCATATTGGGCCTGCCACGACACCAAGGTGCTTCCCCCTGGGCTAGTCGAATTAGTCCGAGTCAAAATGGTCAGCAGTCATCATCTCTCATTCTACTACTAGGTCTCTGTACTATTCTCCCTCGTCTCTGGGAAGAACCGCACCATGCGCTATAGGTAGATACTCCAACTATCACGATTTCCCAGTTAGAATTATCTCAAAGGTCTGCCATGTCAAAGAGGTCTCAACGCAATAGACGGTGCGTCAATCGGATGCCCGGTCTATGTGTTATTAGACTTTTTGTCTCGGGGTCCTGGTGGGATTCGTGCACGATCCAACCTAACCAAATATCAACTATACCCCAAACTCTAGTGGGGTATACTCAATTGGACCGACGTGCTCGAAGAAAACCAGCGTTGCTGATGGTTCTTCAAAAGGTCGTCGGGTGCCAATGATATGGCCAATGAATGTAAAGTGGGGTAGTTGAGGGCCTGGGTCTGGACATACCCAATCGAACCGACTCGACCTGACTTAGTTTGCACCGACACATTCGGTTCGGCCTAGCACACTGGACCAGGCCAAGTAGGCCGCGAAGGCCATGAGTAGCGCGGGGGTGTGGACCAATCATGAGGGTGTGGACCAGCCGTGCGTCGGTGAAGGTACAGTTCGGACCGGAGGCTCCACTATGGGCACCAAAGGTCGTCTCGGTCAGGCTCACGTGGAGCGCGACACAGCTTCTCAGCTCGGATGGACAAGATCAGTTCAGTCAGCGCAGCTAGGGGCACCTCTCGTGCTTCCCAAAGTGCGTGGTTTGCTCAGGCTCACGGGCAGTGGCTGGGCAGGACAGTGGGGTGCAGCTGGGCCGGCGAGCTACCTATTAAGGCTCGGTAAGGCCGGCAGGTAGCCAGGAAGGGCGCAGCTAGGCCGGAAGGCAGCAGGGAAGGGCGCGGTCAGGGCGGCTGGCTACCGAGTAGGGCTCTAGATGGGACGGCGGGCAGCCGGGCAGGGTGATAGGCATGCCAGTGGCCAGTCAGGCAGGGCAGGACCAGGCCAGCGGGGCACGTGATGGCTCGGGGTAGTGGCCCGACATTGCGAGCGGTACGGCCGACGGGGGCTCGGTCATGGATGGCTCGACCAGTGGCGGGGCGAGACGTCGTGGTGGTGGTGTGAATCATAGAGGCCATGGGTATCGTGGTCTTTGACTTCGCCACATTCATCGCCTCGTTGCTTCATTTCAATCCCGAATATCATCATAAACAAGAACGGTGGAATGTTATAGCCATGTTGGTTTTTCCCGCACCCTCCACGTTTAGGGTGGAAACATTTATCTCATCAAGAAGAAGAAAGATGAACATCATTTTTTACAACCACCACAATGATTCCTTTCCAACCAAAGAGTGAAAAAGTAATGTAATATTACTCAAATTAACCCCCTAACTTTGATTGTTGTTAGATGATATCTTCGTGGAAGGAAGATGAAGGATATCATTGCTTGTCACGTCTTCCACACACTTCCAATCTCGAGATTTCACATCAGTCATGGACGATGCTCCGCGTTAGTAGGAGTTTGGGGAAGATGATCGATGGATATCATTGTTGGCATTATTTATTGTAAGAACACGTTCTTCGTTCTTTGTTAGGAGATGATGTTCTTCATTGGAGAACACTTTTTCTCCCAAGATCTCCTCTCCCCAATATTTTACCCCAAATTCCAAATAATTGATTATGTTTATCTATTTTTAATTTTTTGGCACAAAATTTAAAATAGATGAATTAATTAACTTGTCTCCCCTAAATTAATTCATAAGTATGGGAAAAATTAAGTTACGGGAGTTAGCACCAAGAATGGAGGGGAGTGTGATGAGACTCTCCCTCATTAATGAGGGGAGTTTAGAGGTTTTCCTCTACCTCATTAATAGGGGGTTTAGTTCCGTGCGGTCCCCACATCCTAAACTCTTGTGGAAGGATAGGTTCGGGTGGGCCCCACCAAAGTATACTCTCATGGGAGGTTAATGTGTGGTGCTCACACCTCCAACTTCCATGTGGAGGTTTTATCCATCAAAATAATAAATCCACACACTTTATTTTTATTTAAATCATTCTCTAAAAACCCTAAAAATGTCATTTATTCTCGACCAGCATCCATCGAGGTGAAAGTCTTCCTAAGTGAATACCGACACTAAGAGTTCAACGGTGCCCTCTGATTTCAATACTAAGCACCAGCTCAAAAGTTATAAAAACTATATCATATGTTTACAGAACGTACCCAAAAAAAAACATCAAAAATTTATTCCGGGCACACCGGGCCTTAGAATCATGCGCTTTCAAATTATACGGTCTCATAAAATTCCTTTGTATTTAAGAAATTAAATTCCACGAAAATTCCTAGTCTTTAAATTCTCCCCGCCGAAGGAATTTATGTCCCCGTATGCTATATCTAGAACTAAGGAAACAAATGGGGGTCCTGGGCATGCATCTCAGCCTCTCGCTCCCATGTGCTTTCTTGGAGGTTCCCATCCTACAATCGAATGTGGACCAGAGATATCGACCGTCCATGTAGGACTCACTCATATCGATCCACAATCTCCAATGGACCTTCTGTATGAGTCACCCCATCATCGACGTCGAGCTCCCCATGGTCGATGATGTGAGAAGGGTCGTGAACATATCTTCTCATTTGAGATATGTGGAAGACGTCGTGCACCCGGTGCAACTGAGGTGGAAGAGTCAAGTGGTAAGCCATCACATCTACTCTACAGAGGACCTGGAATAGTCTGATTAATCTCTGAGATAACATGCTGCCTCAGCCAAATCTCTGTAAACCTCATAGAGGTGATACCCATATAAAGGCATGGTTAAAATCCTCGATCTCTAGAGGTCACCATCTTCTATCAGCATACGACCTCTGTCTCCTCTGTGCAGTCTTCATCCACTCCAGGATGATATAAACCTTCTCTGTGGTAGCTCGTACCATCTCTGGTCCCACTAGTGCTGATTCACCAGGGCCAATCTAGCATAAGGGTGATCTTCAAGGTCGCTCGTATAACACCTCGAAAGGTGCCATCCCAATGGTAGAGTGATATCTGTGGTTGTATGCAAACACCACTAAAGATATGTGATCCTCCCAGTTGCGACCTAAGTTGTGGACACACACACACAACATGTCCTCGAGGGTCTGAATGGTCCGCTCAGTCTAACCATTCGTCTACGGATGGGAGGCGATGATTAGCTGAAGCTACATCTCGAAAGCCTCCTGAAACCCCTTCCATTCCCGGGAAGTAAACTATGCTTAATGATGGGAGAAAATAGATGAAGGCACTCCATGTAGCCTCACAATATCCTCCAAATAGATGAGTCCTAATATCTCTACTGAACCATTCTCTCTGATCGATAGGAAGTGGTCCGACATGGTGAGTCGGTTGATGATCATCCAAATCGAGTAACGTCCCCTTGATGTACGTGAAAGTCATATCATTAAGTCCATGGATATCCCATCCCACTTCCACTCTATGACATCTAAAGACTGAAACAAACCTACTAGTACCTGGTTCTATACCTTCACTTGCTGACATGTGAGGCACTGAGAGAAAAACTCTACAACTTCCTTCTTCATCCCCGAGCACCAGTTCGATCGCTGATGATCCTGGTACATCTTTTCCACACATGGATATACCACTAGATGGGATGTCTGGAACTCCTTCAAAACTTCCTCCTGAAGTGACATTGGCACCATAGTACATCGTCTAATGAGAATGATGTGGTACCCACTTTCAAAAAATACATCAGGTGCCTTCCCTGTGGATATCTATGCACGTTGTGTCTCACAGTATGCATTTCCACGTAGTGCCTCTCTGACTCACAGAAGAAGTGGAGGACTGACTATAAGAGTCTGAATGAATGATGCTCCATCTCATTCCATAATGGATATCTATAAAGTATCGAGCTACTTTGTCACCTCTCCTAGTAGCTGTATACCAGATCGCATATAGAGAGCATCTGATACAACGTTCCCCTTCTCAGGTGCATAGAATATCTCGAAGTCCTAGTCCTGGAGGAACTCAAGCCAACGTCGATGTCTCAGGTTCAGGTACCTCTGAGAGAAGATATACCTGATACTCTTGTGATCAGAGTACAAGGTAAAATGTTCTCCCATCATATAGTGTCACCTAATTTTCAATTTGAAGACCAATTCTTCTAACTCCAGGTCATGGGTAGCGTAGTTCTACTCATGTTGTCTCAGCTGCGTAGAACCATACACGATCACTCCTCTCTCCTGTATAAGAACAGACCCGAGTCCGGTCCCTGATGTGTCATAGTATACTACACACCCTATTCCCTCCTATAGAAGCCACAAGATTGGGGCACTACTCATCCTCTCCTTCAGCTCTTGAAAGATATGATGGCATCTCTCCGACCACACAAAGAGTTTCCCTTTCTTTGTCAAGGCTGATAGTGGTGCTGTATCTTTGGAGAAGTCTTCTATGATCCCCTAGTAATATCTAGCCAAACCCAGGAATCTTCGTACCACCATCACACTCTTGGGTGGCTCCCATGAAAGTACCACCTTAATATTTACTAGATCTATTGCAACTCCAGCCTCTAAGATGACATGTCCTAGAATGTAAACCTCTCAGATCTAGAACTGGCACTTCGAGAGCATACCATAAAGTTGGTTCTCTCAGAGTGTGTCATGTACTACCTGTAAAGGAGAGGCATTTCCTCCTCAGTAGTCGAGTAGATCCGAATGTCATTTATGAACACTACGACATAGAGAACGAGGTTTTGGTTGAATGATCCTATTCATGAGTCCCATGAATACCTCTTGAGCATTGGTTACACGGAAAGGCTTAACCAAGAACTCGTATTGGTCATACCAACATCTGAAGGCCGTCTACTGCACATCCTTGTCTCGAACTCCAAGATGATGATAGCCTGATCTGAGGTCTAACTTTGAGAACCACATGGCTCCCTTCAGCTGATCAATGCAGCCGTCAATCCTCAGGAGTGGGTACTTGTTCTTCTCGGTCACCTGGTTGATGTGACAGTAGTGGACAGAACGTCTCAAGATTCTATTCTCTTTCTTGGCGAATAGAATCAGGGCTGCCCAGGGAGAAGCACTAGGCCATATGAATCCCTTCCCCTAAAAGTTCTCCAGTTGTTCCCCAACTCATGAAGCTCAGCGGGAGCCATCCGATATTCTGGTGTGATATTGTTGTCATCCCAGGGTACATTTAAATGTAGAAGTCCACCTCTCTGTGAGGAGGTAGACCTGGGACATCATCAGGGAAAACATCAGCGTACTGGTCCACCACTATAGGATAGCTCAGAATCTCCACATCGACTGCTCTGAGGGTAAGGAAAGACAAATGATGAGTGATTGGCTGCACGCACCTCTGAGTAAGTACGTCTTGTGCTGCAAAGGCTCCTTTCTCATCGGGGAAGGTAAAACTGGTCCCATCCGTTCGGACACACCGCAAATTGTGCCTAATACAATCAATATGAGCATGAACTGTAGATAACCAGTGCATACCCAAGATGACGTCATAAAGCCTCGATGCCACTACTAGGAGATTCCATCCAAAGCTCACGCCTCATAGATTAAGCTCACACTACTGGAACCAGTGTGTAATCGTCGAGTATGCTCCCATAGGAGTCTCTAGCCTTAAAGATCGAGTCAAAGACTTTGTTAGAATCTCTGAGCACAGAATGAGGGCAGTGGCAATGAAAGAGTGACTGGAAACTGTGTCTATAAGAACTACAAATAAGGTGTATTTGACATAGATCGTACCTCGAATCATATTCGGAGAACAATGATCATAAACATATGTATCCAGGAGCAGTTCTCTCGCCTTTCCACCTACTCCTTGTGGTCATGGTGGACCTCCTGGTGCTGGTGGTGGTAACACCTCAAAACATCGTCCACCGCCACCTGCACGACCAGCTCCTTTGCCACGTCTGCCTACTCCCAATGGACCGCCTAGATTGAATCCCTATCTCTTACTAGGCGGTCCTTCGACTGTCTGCTTATTATCCGAATGGAAGGTCAGACAGTCATGAGCCATGCGACCCTGTCTGCAGTATGAGAAACACTACCCGCTCCAGGCATGTATGTATCTGCCCCAGGTGCCTCGCACAATCGATCCTGAGTCAGGAAGTCATCCACCTGTGGGTCTAGTCCTCTTGGACCCCTACGACATCTGTCTACTACCAGTTTCAAAAGACTCCACTTCATTTCGACTAATGGTGCGTCTTACTGGTGGAGACTGCTAATCAGGGAAACTATCCACTAAGAGGGCTCTCTCCAATACCCCTGCTCAATGGTCCAGGCCCTGAAGAATGGGTCCCATACCATATCTATGGAGTAGGGCGAGAGGTCAATGAACCTTGTTGTGTATTGTGCCAATATCATTCTGACCTACTGTAGGAGATATAGCTCTTTTATCCATACTGCACATAGGATGGCTGGGATAAAATCCACCCGAAATAGGATCTTGATGTTACCAAGAGTAGTGTAGCCTTGTCACACACCTGGCTCATCAGGCTCGACCATATGACTACTACTTCCTGATAGAGACCGACGAAAAGGATCACCATAAGGTCAGCTGGAGTACCACCCAATCTGAAGTCTCTCACCAAAACCTCAAGCCAATCCTCAGCTTCCTACAAGTCTGTATCTACCTTGAACATAGGCGTCCTGTAGTACTAGAACTCGTGCAATGCACTCAAGTGGCGTGCATCAAATTCTGCTAGGGCTGGTGGCATCGGTGGCCCAACGGGTAGTGGTACCACTGGTGCCTCCATTATAAGAGGGCCCTGTACTAATGCCTCTTTGTTCGGTGGGCTATTTGCGTGTTCAACTCTCGGTGCTATAGCTGGTGGCCCATGGGGAGGCATCCCGAAAGAAACAAATGCGACATGGGTAAAGATTATACTTGGTGAGCGGAACTGGTTGAGATGACATAAATAAAACTATGGAAAAAAACACACACAATCAGTGTTTTCATGAACAGAGCCCCAAATAAATAGTTAGGGTCCTGGTGAATGGAAACGTCATTCATCGCACCAGCACTGGACTCCATGAACTAAAAACCACACTCAGTAACCTTAAAATTATCACTTCACAGAAAAGATCAGAGTCCTATGTTCTGCAGTATAACTGACTCCTCTGATACCAATTTTTCATGACCCATCCGCTGGGGCCCTTGCTGTGACTACCCAAATCATTCCTTCCATAGGCTAGGGGCTGGTGACTAGCACCAAAGTCATTAATCCCTAAACTGGGAAGGCATCTCCTTTATATCTCGAAAACGCACACAACGGAGTACGTGCTGGAATCAAAACACTATCTAAAACTATATACAAAAGGAGTTCTATAATGTAAAGGTGGGGGGGGGGGAATACAAATACAACTATAAAGTAAAAATAAAATGATTGTACAAGTACTGGAAAAAGGGAAAACAACTCCTAGATTGTCCACCGGGAAATCATACTAGAAGGGCAGGTACAGAGAGCCTCCATAGCACTCCACGTCCATCCATATCCTCCGTGTACCATCACACTGTGTGGTCCACCTCCAGGTACCTTCCAGTCCTGGAACAATCAGCATCTGGCAGTGCTCTTTTTTATCTGCATCCAACACAATGAGGTGTGGGCATAGCCCGTGTAGGGGTGACTATAACGATAATCAGTATCGACCCCGAGACCCTTATGTTCTCACAAAACCAAAAAGGATAAACCACAATGTATGAAATCAACAGATATCCCCACATAGGTATATTCCCACATATATACCTATGTTATCAAGTAATCCATCTCAATAATGAGTTAAAAAAAGTTACTGACTCAGATCAAACCAGGATTTTATTCTATGGGTAGTATCAAGTAACATCGCTAGTCACAATGTCGAAACCTTGGATGTTAGAGATACCATATTCAATCATGTACAGTGGGCCTACCCATTAACCAAGGAGCTTCCCACTAACCTTGGACTGCTGAGGTACTTCTGTTGTAGAGTACCGTGGTCTTCTGCATCACCAAGGCGCTCCCCACTACGAGTCAATAACATCACCAAGGAGCTCCCCTCGTAACAAGTTGAGGTACTCCTCGTGTCGAGTACCATGGGTCTGCCGCGACACCAAGGTGCTCCCCACGTTGGTCCTTCTACGACACCAAGGAGGTTCCCATTGGGCTAGTCGAATAATTCCGAGTCGACATGGTCAGCAGTCGTCAGTTCTCAGCAAGCTACTAGGTCTCCGTACTATGCTCCCTCGTCTCTGGAAGGATCCGCTCCACAAGCTACATATCGATAATCCAACTATCACGAAGTCCCATGTAGACGTATGTCAAAGTTCTGCCACATCGTAGAGGTTTCAACACAACACATGGCGCGTCAATCCGACACCCGGTCTGTGAGTAATTAGCATTTTAGTCTCAGGGGACCGGTTAGATTCGTGCACGATCCAACATGACTGAATCTCAACTATACCCCGAACTATAGTGGGGTATACTCAAAGGGTATGACGAGCTTGATGAATACCAGTGCATCTGATGGTTTTTCAAACGGTCGTCCGGTGCCGAAGATATGACCAAGGAAATTAAATGGGGGTCACAGCGGGCCTGGGACCGGTCCAATCTAGTCGGTCCGACTCGGCCCGACTTAGTCGGGGACGACCCATTGGGTTTGGCCCAGCCTGCTAGGCCCAACCCAACAGGCCCTGAAGGCCTCGAGTATCACATGGGCATAAACAGGTCTCAAGGGCGTGGACTGGGCATGTGTCATTGAAGGGAGGTTCGGCCCGTAGGCACCATGAGGGGTGCGGAAGCCTAGTTCGTCTAGGCGCACGTGGAGCGTGCCTTGACGTCTCAGCCCGAATGTCCAATACCATTTAGTCTAGAGCTGCGAGGGGAATGGATGGGGCGACACGAGGCATGTGGGGCGAGTGGGGCGCACATACCAGCGTTGTTCGACCGTGCACAAGGGAAACGGCCGAGCATGCCGGCGGGATGCTACCAGGCTGGAGTGGAGCCAGGCAGGTTGCGGCTCGGCCGACAGGTGGCCGGGCAGGGTGCTAGGCGGGCCAGGGGGTGGTTGAACATGCTGGAAGGTGGACCATAGGTGGATAGGAAGGTCGGTGGGTTACTGGACGTCCTAGGGAAACTGCTCAGCATGGCGAGTGGCGTGGCCGGCGGGGGCTCGTCCAAGGCCGGTTCGGCCGGCGGTGGTGCGGGACGTCGCGGGGGCGGTGCAGATCACAGAGGTCACAGGTAGCACGAAATTTGTCTTCGCTGCCTTGGTAACCTCATAGATTCATTCCCATGACAAATATCATCATAAAAAATAATGGGGAAGGGGTCCGACCATGTTGGTTTGGCCCGCAACCTCCACGTGTAGGGTGCTAACATTTGTCGCAACATGAAGAAGAGAGACAAACATCAATTTTTTTTACAACCACCGCAAAGATTCCTTTCCAACCGAAGAAACAAAAAGGAAGGAAATATTACTCAAATTAACCCCCTACCATTGATCATTGTTCGATGATGGAGTAGCGAAATGAAGAAAAAGGAGATCATCATTCGTCACGTCCGCTGCACACTTCCAATCCAGAGCTCGTCCATCAGTCGTGGAAGACGTTCCACGCCAGTAGGAGTCTGAGAAAAAGGATCGAAAGAGATCATTTCATACGATATTCGTTGGAATAATTAATTCTTCGTTCTTCATTGGGAGACTGGGTACATCGTTAGAGAACTATTTTTATCCCAAGCTCTCTTCTCCCTAATATTCCACCCCAAATTCAAAATAATAGATTATGATGATCTGTTTTTAATTTGTTGGAAAAAAATTCAAAATGGAGGTATTAATTAACTTGGCTCCCCTTAATTAATTCATAAGGTTGGAAAAAATTATTCTAGAGGAGTATGAACCAATAAAGGACAGGAGTGTGAAGATACTCTCCCTCATTAATGAGGGGAGTTAAGAGGTTTTACTCTCCCTCATTAATACGGGGTTTAGTCCCTTGTGGTCCCCACATCGTAACCTCTCGCTGGAGGTTAGGTTCGGGGGGGGGGGGTGGGGGTACCACCACCATAACCTCTCATGTGTTGTTATGGTGTGGTGGTCCCACAACCAAATTACAGTGGAGGTTTTGACCAACAATAAAATTAAGCCACAAACTTTATTTTTATTTAAATAATTATCTAAAAACCCAAAAACTATCTTTTATTCTCGACCAACTACCGTCGAGTTGAAAGTATTCTTAAGCAAATATCGATGCTGCGAGTTCAACAGTGCCCTTATATTTCCATTCCAAGAACCGGTTCAAATTTTACAAAAACCCTCTCACACGTTTAGTGAACGTACCTGAACAAAACTTCAAAAATTGATTCCGACCACACCAGGCCTCAGAATCATGTGCCGTCAAATTTCACGGTCTTGTAAAATTTCTATGTATTTAATAAAAACACATTTCCATAGAAATTTCAGGTCATTACAATTAAACCACATAATAAACAATAAAAAGTTATATAATATATCCCAAATAAGAATAATCAACAACCAGAAACAAATAGAACATAAAAGACATCAAACAAAATTTAAGGTTGAGGATTTTGTTTTGAATTATTTAAATTCATAGCTTAATAGACCATGCACCGACCATTAAAACACCACTAGAAGCCTCATAGTACCATAGACATGGGATATATATGGTTTCTATTTCATTGAGGATAACCATATAATGTATGTACAACTCCAATTTTCAGCAAAAAATCTAAAAAATTCTAAAATAGCCTGTGAAGTATACAGACCTTCCAAATACATGAATATAAAATAATGAAATTATAAATATTCAAATTAATTGATCAACATAATGAATTAAATCCAAGAATCCTATGGTAATATAGGTTTTATAAAAACCGGTGGCCATCATGCACTACCACATGACCAAAATATTAATCATTAATGACCCTAACACTATATACTTGACATATCAAATAAAAAATAATCCTTTATGTACCGAGGAAATCATATAATATTTGTCGTTTAATACCAATTTTTAATATACTAATCCCATATTTGATTTTATTAGATGCTTAATAAGGACCACAAAATACCCAATTATTTTCTTTGATCCTTGAATGTTTATGAAAAGAAATATTCGAATAAAATTAAATAATTTAGGATGATTTAAATAAATAAATAATATTTAGTCTGCAATAAAAATTTCCTATTCATCATGGAATGGCCCATCGATATGTTGGATGCCCATTCCAAACTCATGTATGAAATAACATGGAATATATAAATAGAATATGTAGTGTTAAATTTATAAATGGATAAATAAATTACCTCATATCATCCCAAACTCCAAATATAGAATAATCCTTATATATCTATTACCCAATATTCATATATATTATGTGCCACAAATTAATGAGATAAACTATAAAATTTGGGTTATAACTTTTTAAAACACTTCTGTGGAAATTAAAATAGATAGTAACTTACCTTAATGAAAATATTCTTGTGGTCCAAGTTGATTGACTATCCTAGATCGTAGAAATCCTCTCCATGTTCAGTGAAGAAACGATTAACAAGAAAAAATCCCTCATGATCATATCCGGACCATACACAAAGTCACATCAATAATTGTTCAATGAATTCACTATTTTAAAATATCCCAAATATAATAATATTAAAAATATTATTTTAAAACTGATTTATTCTCTATTTATGTATGAGAAATGAAAAATATTTTCCAAATATGATTATATATTCCAATAAAATATTATAAACATTAGAAATATCTCTTTGGAGAGACAAATAATGATCATATTTTGAAATAATATTTTTTAACTATTTCTTTTAAAACCCTAAATAGGGAACATAAATAAAAAACTAATACAAAACTCTTGGGTAATGAACATATAATATAAAATATAAAAATTAACAAATATGAATGTATACGACTCAACATGTATTATATTAATAGAATTATTAAGAGAAATCGTAAACCAATGTAGCACATATGAATAGAAAGAATAATTTATGTATAATCAAGATAATATAATGTGAATTAATATCATAAAAAGTCATCGAATCCATCTTATATAATACTAATTACGATAAAGATGCCATAATTTCAGGACATAAAATCTGTAATCAAACATCACTAACTAGGGCCATTCCATCATTTAGTGGAAAATATATAAATTCAATAGATAATGAGGCAATTATATTTACTTCACTAACAAATATTGTATTCATGAAACATGTCCCATATCTGATTCGTACTTAATTATCTAGGGTTTTCATGAGGATTAAAAACATAAAAACAATAGGTAACAAAATCTGTTTCTTTAATAAATAAAAATAATGCCTTTTAAAAGAACATAAATCAATGAATTTCCTCTATTGATCTCAAATGATGCCTCCACACAACCATAATTTTTAATCAATCCACAAAAAAGAATAAAATGTTTTCTATAATAATCCAGCAGAATTAGATTCTCCTGATAATTTTAAAATAAGAATTAATATAATACTTTTGAAAACAATATTAAAATTCAACTTTGAAAAATTATTTGAGAAACAAAATTTGACAAAAAATTTAATTAGGATAGTTCCCAATAAATTTACCCATACACACAATCATACACATATCTCAATTCATAAATTCACTAATTCTCAATTGAATATGGGAATACACAACAAAACACCATATATATATGTATAAATTTATAATAAGTTTAATGTGATGTGAAAAATTAATAGAATTTGAAAACCTACTGAAAAAATATAAAAAATAAGTTTAAAAACAAATAAACTCTATAAGAAACAAAATTAAAAATTAATACTAAATTAATGTATTAAATATTAGAAAAAATAAAAATCCATCAAAAAATATAAAACACGCATAAAAAATATTTTGAAAGAAATATTGAAGATATTATAACAATAATTAGATAAATAGTTATAAATAAAAATTATAAATATATGTTATATATTATAAATCACTAAAACACTTTCATTGAATATTTTACATGTACAACTTCAATGCAAATAAAATTATAAGGTCCACATATTGAATCAATTAACAAGAATATATGAAAACACTAAAGAACTCACCCTGAATCATGTGTTAATGAAGAAAAAACATAGAATATATTTAAATTAGAATCCATGAGGGAAGTAACATAACCTAATAAACCAAACATTCAAAAAATTTGAATGTAAACCCCAATTAATATTAATATATCTCATGATTTATCTTAATAAATGAGAGAGAAAGTCGAAAACATGGATGAGTTAGAGACAAAAATAATGAATTTTGTAGATACCACTAGGAATAATCATAGAATTAGAAGAGTTTATATGGATATAAATGAGGGATTATGGGTGATCTTATGTGAATATCTTGGGATACGGAAAATTACAGCATGATTGAGGGAGATGAGGGGGATAATTTTTGGGTTTTAATTAAGGTGATTTTAGATTAGAAAAATTAAAATTCTAAAACAATTATTAGATTACATGGTTGTCACATTTTTTATCAAATAATGATACAACTGTGAGCCCTTCACTAGGAACATAACGATTCCCACACAGTTGGATCACATGATTTATGAAATCATACAAAAATCATGTGAAATTATAATAAAAACTATTGATCCCAATTTCAAGGATGACACATGATAACCTATTAAACATGTGTGATTCCTATAATAATTAATAAATTTAAAAATAAAATAACCTCAGTGCAATGAAAAGTAATAATTATGTTGATAAAATAACAAACTTTTCAATAATATATGCATTAGGGTGAGGAATACTTTTTAAAAATAAATGTAAAATAAAATTTAATATTTTATCCATGAATAACTTTAATGCTTTATTAAGAGTAAATTTATTATTGAAGAATAAAATATTATATTTTTAAAGGAAAATAGTTTTTAATATTATTATGATCCTTTATTTAAACCCACATTATAAATAGGCTAACAAAACATTTCATTAATACATTTTAGGGATGAATAATAATATCACAATAAAAAAACATATATATTTCCATATCAAAATTAAAATTTAAAATATAAGGTTGTTAAAAATATGGATAAGGATGAAAACATTCATTATAGAGGTTACAAATATTCCATTGAAACATTGTATTTTTATGAGAAATGATACCATTAAAAAGGAGTAAATGTTGTAAAATTCACTTTTAAATGATTTGGGTCTACAAAATGTAATTGAAAAAAAATTATTGACAATAAAATAATTTACTAACAAGGTAGAATATATCAAATTTATAAGAATTAATTTCATAATGGATTATTATATGCCAATGAAAAATGATGAGTTGTCAACAACCCTTATAGATTTGGTAACATTTGAATCAAAATACCATGAATGAGAATATCTGATGTGGAAATTGAAATCTCTTTAACTATAATAAATATACAATGAAACCCATCCATCGATATTTTTAAACCATAAAACAAAAATGCATGTATTGAATATGTTATACATCTTAAAGTAATAAATATAGGATGAGAAAAAATATTACCATAGCTATCAAAATCCAATAAATAACTATTAAATTCTATAATATAAAAAACTATACATTATTAAATAACCTTATTAATATAAAATATATTATTTATACCACATTTATATTCATCATCTAGATATATTAGTTATTAATATTTTTTACCATCATATGTTCTTAATTTAGTTTAGCTTACACAAGTTTCAAAATAGTGATATCGATTGTCATACATTGGTAAAATTTTCTTCATTACCAAATTATTTAATGTATAAAAATCACTATGTTTCAAATATTATTATATATTAATTTTTATTTTATGGAAAAAAAGTTCATGATTTTTTGAAAATGGAATATATGATGGTCGTGTTTCAATTAATTTTTCTATATCAACATATTACATTATAATGATCAATTATTTTAGTAAAATTATTTCAGAACCATACTTGTGATATGTATCAATATTTAATATAATATATATTCATTAACTATAAATTATAACCATCTATGTAGGTATGTGATGAAATATGAAATACGACCTTCATAGAGGCAATATTCCACATGTATTCCAAGAAATGTTATCAATATTTATTTATGATATTATCAATTAATTTTAAAAAATTATCTTTAAAGATTATTAATTGTTTCATAGATATCTTTATTATTCATTATCATAATTATTATTATGTGAAAATAATAACATGGATAAAAAATGAAACACCTCATCCAAGGATATAGTATTTTATACACAACATAGGCATTGTTTTCAATTTATAACGAATGGGATCATAGGAAACAATACTTATTACATAAATTGAATAATATTTTAGTATAAAAAATATTCCGATTTAATGTGTATATTATTAGAATAATATATTTAGAATAACAATAATATTAAATAATTTAAAATAAATGAAAATAATGATTATGGGGATTGATGATACCCCAAGGAAAAAATCATTGATCTTTCATAGAATTTTATATATCCTTGAAAAAAATTTAATGCATGGAATGACAGATGGGGAGTGTTTTTTATAGGTTTTTCTAGATAAATGGATTTCTTTGTCTGTAGAAGTGTTCTGGATAGTATCTCATTTTATGACTGATAGTTGTGGGACATTTTTAAATATTAATAACTATATATAGTTGAAATGTCCCTTTCAATGGAAAGAAGCTCTAAAATTATGAAATATTAGAGAAATGATATTTTATGATAAATAAAACTCTAATACAAGGAAATACAAAATTACATGGTTTATTTTATTCATTTATTATTAATTATACTTTTTATTATTATTAAATTAATCCAAAAAACCAATCATCTAAATTACTTATTTTTATTTATAAGAATAAAATTATCCATATTATTTAATTATGTATGGCCCCTTTTAAAATTTAAAATATTTTTTTTCATTTTAATTTTTTAATAATGGTAATAATGATTAAAAAATATTAAATTTAATATTCCTAAAATTTGTTTTAGAAAAAAATATTTCAATTAGGTTCTAAACTGTCTAATTTTTGTTTCTATTTTTATTATATTATAATTTTATTTAATATATATATAAATATATGTTCATGTTTTAATTTCAATAAATTTTCTAGTCACATTCATTTTGTGTTTATAAATGTAATTTTACTTATGAAAGCAATATTTTTAACGAATAAGCTTAACACAAATAATTTTACAAAAAAAAAAAAGAAAACTAACCCTAGGATAATTTTTTTATGATGAATAATGAATAGTGCTATTTTTTGAAATTTTTTGTTAAATTAGTTTGGAATTTAACATTTATGTGGAATCATAATATATAATGAAAATATTCTTTATATGCAAATTATATTAAAAAAAATTGATTATTAATAAATTTTTTTGATGAAATTAATAATTAAATAATTTAAATCAATAAATAATACCAATAATATTATTTAACATCATGAAAAAATATTATATTCAATTTCATTAAATGAATATTTTGAGAGGCTAAAATGCAAATGTTTAGTAAAATAAATTTGTAAATATAAATTCAATTTATCTTTTAAATTTCTAAGTATATGGATAATAATTTCATTTTTATATGTATTATAAATATATTTCACTAAAAAAATCTATATTTTAGATTATTTATAGATACATAACAATTAAATAATGATTTCTTTGAAAATATGCATTTAAAATTTAATTGTCTAAAACCATATAAAATTCAAATTAGTTATTTATTTATTAAGAATTTATTTTTTCCTTTACATTAATAATAAAATCATAATTTATTTTTATCATATTATACATTAATAAATATATTTTAAGGATTAAAATATTTTATAAAATAACTTAAATTAATTAAATATTATATTTTTATTTCATTTTAATTTTTTTATAAATTATATAATTTTAAATTAGGTTGCAAAAATATCAAATATTGGTAAACATGTTTCCTATACTTATACCAGAAGGGAATATTGAAAATGATGATGTACATCCTATAGTATTATAGTTTATTAGAAAATCTAATTATCTACACGTGTAGGGTTTCTTGTAGAGAAATTAAACATGCTCATTAGGCATAAAAAATTTTTTCCACTAAATAACCAACCATGTATACAACATGGAGTGTCATAATAAATGTTTTTATACGTGAATTACATGTTTTATGTTTAGTTTTCCATCAGAGATGAAGTTTAATAAGTACTTAGAAGTTACCACCTTTGTACCTATATACCATTCTTACAAAAATAATGAGGATTATCTAATCAGGGATTATTATGTATGTGGATGGTAATTTCATTGGTTGATAATTAACTATGGTTGAATTTGTCATATAATGTGATGATAATGATAAATGTGACATTAATATTGGTATAATGAATCTTTGTATAACCATACAAAGATAAAAATTATGATGTGTTTTCTTTTGGATGGGGAACATGTGGTGTATTCATCAAGAATGAGAGATGATATGTGATTTAATCATCATGATTGTAATTCAATATTCATATTATCAATAATTTTTGAGTTTCTATATGGGGTTAACAAATATTATGTATAATTCCTTCTCTGGGTCATTGATAAATGGGACAATATGAAAATTAATTTTTATATGCGTTAATAAATGTGGGAAAAAGTATATAAATACATGTGTTTGATGATTCATATGATCTATACCTTTTTTAGGTTAGTTTATAGTGATTAATTTCTAGATTATTCTAATGGATTACATTTATGGATTAAATAATTCAAATTTTATTCTAAATCTGTAATGTCCCAAAGAGTCACACATCGTCATATAAATAATGTGTTTTGAGGTTCAGAAAACACATAGAGATGATCTAAATCTGATTTAGATTATATAAAAAAAGGATTGTTATTCACAGTTTATTAAATATGATGTGATATGTGGTGTATTTAATAACAACATTAAAAAACTGTTTTCATATATCAGATGAATTTTTGGATATCTTTTCATAAATTATTAATATGATAGTATATAATATAAAATGACAATACATCTATGAGGAATTAAATTTTAATATTGATGGAGATATTTAATAGAGCCTATTTAAATATGATACATTTTTTAATATTTAATATGATAATATATAGATGTCATATTGTATGAAATTCACATATTAAAATTATATTATATATTATACGGAGTTATAATTTATCTTCAACCTAGTAAATATAAGATTACAATTTTTCCATGTTGTATAATAGTGTTGAGAGTAATATAATATTTTTTATTCAAATATACACACTGTAATAAGAAATAGAAGTCAAACACTTTATTTTAATGTAAAAAAAACTTCTATAAAAACCATACATTGATCATATTTATTCCTTGGATTTGTGTTATAGAGAATTTAATGTGTTAATGAAATTAATTTGGGACCAGTTGATGAATTAATAATAATTTTTTTATTTTTGATTAAATTTAATGAAGTACTAAAAGAGTCTCTATGCACTATACAAGGATACACCACTATATAGATTCTTGTATGAGTTTTTATAGGCCATATACCAATTCTACAACTTCAATATTCCTCATTTATAAATTTCTTCATGAGATAGTAACATATGGGGAATTTAAATTGGTTCATGATAATGTGTTAGGAATTTTAGATAAGTATATATATACTCCATATATGATTGATACCATTTAATACATATTATGGTTCTCCATAAATCATATTAGTAATGAAAACATTATTAACAATCTACGATGTAAGATATAAAATAATTTTCATTTATATTATTCATGATATTAATTTCTCACAACATGGTGACCCTATAATTTTTTTAACATTAATATTGAATTATATATTTATGGATCAACACCTAGATATCATTCATTAAAATATATTGATGATGACAATATTGGTTTCATTATGTAGATCCATTGATGAAAAAATGATATACATTTTAGGATTGTGTGTTGAGGACAAATTTTTATTATTGTATAAAATCATATGATTGGGAAAATTTCAATATATTTTAATTTAATTCATATTGTACTATTATGTGATAGGTTCGTAATAATGTTTTTGGTGTAGGACATTTATAGGAGCGACCCTTGTTGGATTATCCAAACAGATCAATCAATTGAATGTAGTCTTGGAATTGCAAACAATTGGGGGGACATTTGATGTTTATAAATCATTTATTATACTGAAGATGTTGATTGAAGTACAATATAATATCCTACCAATGATGGTTTATTTTTTAGACAATCATGTCAAATGGAAAATGAGGTATGATTTAAGAAATGGTTCACTTTTCACAAGAAGAATAATGTTATTGTTAGAAATAAAATTTATGAATTATTATAATATGAGTACCCTATCTATAATAAATGAAAATATGTGTGAGATATTTAAGACGATTCCTAAATATGATTATCAATGAAATATTTTATTTAAAGGGAGAACACTAGTGTGTATATTTTCAGTGTTATGTATATAATAAGGATATATAGGAGGCCCATATTGTGAAGGATATCTCAAGATAGAAGAGTGTCAACCTTGTTTTTTAAGTAATATATTTATCACAAGTAATTTAACTAGATAAATGAAATAATTTATTTTTTCATGTGTTTTGAGCATGGTCATATTTTCATGTGAAACAAGGGATTCAGGATTTACAAGACCTAATTTTGGTCAACAACTCATATATGATAAATGAGTAAATTATTTCCCTGGTGTACTTCAACAAAGATGGGTAGTGGTATAATTTTAATGATATGGGTGTTGTATATAGAATCTATTTGTTTATGAGAATAATCCTCGATGGGATATCAAATATAATGGGTGAAAAAATAATACCTATGATATCTGGCCTTGGATCTATTATATGATTACCATAGAAAGATGAAATCGGGATTTCGTCTCATAAAAACATCTCCTCAATTACTATAGACATTATTAGGACATAGATAAAGTGGTCTCTTCTGATGGTTTATGTCATCAAGGGATTTTATTATCCATTATATTTATTACTTTCCCTTTTTAAGTGACTATAAAATTACTTTGGGAGATGATATGACGTCTTGGTCTAGTGTAGATTCTTTGTACACTCAAATGATTCATGTTTTTCTCCTATTGGAAATGGGTGGTCTAAAGTAACTTTTAATGAAAAGGGACATAATTATATATATATATATATATATATATCTAATTGAAACAATCTTTGAAAACTATGATCATTAAACATGGTGTTTAGTAACAAGGTTCATGGAGCCACAATTTGATATTTTGTTCTTGAAAATAGCGCATAAAATTAAGTGTTTATGATATGGAAATAAGTTAAAATATTAGGACTTGTTTGTGAGGTGGTATTTGAGGAGAATAGTTTTATTTAGGGTAAATCATGTAATATCATTACTAATAAAATAAAATAATTATTCTAAAGATATTGTGATGTTTTCCATTAAATATATTTTTATTCCAATATAGGAAGCCCAATAATATGATCTGATTGTGTTGAAGATAGTCAAATTATGATGACAAAATACCATGTATGTGAATGTGGAATTTTGATTTGTTCTCTCATTTTATAGATGTGTGAAAATCCTATATATTACTTTTTTTCAATTTGGAATATATGTGATGCATTTTCATTGCATATAAATTGTATGGGACTACCTTGTTAAGGTGAATACATAACCTGGGTAAATCATATATAATCAACATTCCTTTTTCTCCCGATTCACATAATATAAAATCAAATTATGTATGCTAATTCAAATTAGAAATATGTATATGAATAAATCTATAGTTAAAATATATCATGATACTTAGTGTGAGACCTATATATGGTATTGGGCTTAAATTTATTATCATTAGGGACTTTCGTGTCAATATCTAATGAGGATAAGCTTGGAAAAAATTTTATTTTATTCAATATCTTTTTTAATATAAGGAAAATTTCTTATTTTAATTGAAAATAATTTCATCATAATCTATTAATAATTAGATATGAAATGTGGGGATCAAAAAAATGAATCTTAGTGAATTTTAAATGGAATTAATTAATTTACCGATGAAGACTATTGGGGTTGGGAAAATTCAGAAATGTCAACCATGTATGTTATATCATGAATATATGTTACCAAAGATCCATCAGAACTATCTTCTCTCTTACAAAAAATATTTATATAGTTATGGACATTAAACCAATGAAGATATTTTACTGGTAGATAATCATACTAATTTATAAATCACCTACTATTATTGTTTAGAATTGAAAAATCACCATGAGGGGATTGTACATCTAATAATTTATTAGGAACTGAAAATAAATTAGGTTGTATATGAATACCACTTTATCAAATCATCAATGTGATTTGAATCTAAAAATAAACATATACAGTTGTAAATACCATTTTCTAACTGCTGACCAAACTCAGGGATAGGCTATGACCTTCATCTACAAATACAGATCAAGAGAGAATGACTATTTGAATACATAATCATTCCTTCATACACTGATTTAAAACACTAACACTATGTTGTGGGTATATAAACATATATATGTACATCAAATATGTATATTTACTAGGACACAAATTTAATTCCTGATCAAATTATCATTTGTGTTTTTAAGAATAATACATTTTATCTTATAAATGGGGAATTATGAATAATCATGTAATATGTATATAAAATGTCAAGGGAATTTATTTTTAGATCAATATATGATAACTGGTTATACAACAAGCATTTATGGGGAGATTCTTATTGAACACCACTACTAGAATTGTTTTATGTAAAAGGATGAAATATTTATGAGGAATTAACCTCTCCCATAAACTAAATATTGTTTTTAGACATTGATGAAAATTTTATTTACTAATTACAATGATGGTATAACCTCATAGATCTCTAGTGTGTACACTATATGTAAAATTGGAAGCCATTGATACTTATTTTTAGGAAATAGAGGGAGGTCTAGTTGATTTAAACGGTTATAGATTCAATGAAGAAATAGATCCCCATGTTCATCTTTTTGTTTTCTAGGTCATATGTCTTAACCGATATTTGATGATTGGTTGTGACTTACATGCAGGTGTAAAGTAATGTACTTTCATAATGAAATCCATTTTAGTGTACATGATACCCAATAGTTTTTATGATTATGTGATATAAACAATATATAGTTTACTACTATAAATATATTAAGGAAAGTCCTCATTCTATATTATTGATCCATTCCACATATCCTAGATATAGATAACAACACAGATCAAAATATATGAATTTCATAAAAAACTCAGGATTCTAATATATATATATAGGCTATAAATTCAATTCTTTGTTTTGTATATAATCACTCCTAATGAATGTCCTGATGATCATCTTGGCTATGAGAATAAAACTAGCATTAAAATTTCAAGTATATGGAATGGTAACAATTTTATTCCCATAACTAATGGTTCAGTATATAATTGAGATACTCAATATGATAGTTTGAAGGAATTATATTCTATTAGAATAGACAAAATATGATATTATTTTATATTTTTTAAAAATAAATAAATTCACTTACCAATATATGCATTTTTAGAAACATGTTTTGTGTCCATTTGTTGATATAATGAAAGAACAACATACTATGTTGTATATACAGTTATGGTCATTCATGATTCATTAGGATACTAAAAATATATATTTCCCATCCCTAGATTCTTGTATTAGTCTATTATTTGAATAATTTATTTCTTGGATATCATATAATCCACCCAATATGTTGTCAAAAAATGTATCCAATGTTACTGATACCATAGTTTTTTAAAAAGGGAAATTTAAAAAAAAAATATTGAATAAAACATCAACTACGGTAGAAGATCCTCTAGTTAGGAAATATAAATTGACTTTTTGATAGATCAAAATAAAATTGAACAACCAAATTTTTTTTGAGGTAGGTCTATCCAGTTATATCATATAACTTGACTCATCAGTAGGAGATAAAATTCATGGAAAATAGTTAAAGATAGTGGAGACAAAAACATATTCATGTACATAAGTTAGACATGTAGGTTCTCTTTTAAATTATATATACATTGGATTTGTGTAAATAAAGATAAATTCTATAATATTTAAAAACATTTTAAATTTATGGGTTTAATTTTATGATGGAATTTACATTCCCCTAGTTGAAAACATCAATGAACATGAGGAATTTATTTTTGACAAAAGATCATAAAGAGGTGGGGAATATTAACTCTTAGAAGGAAATGAGATTACATTAATCTATAAATTTTGTTCCAATAAGAAATCATGTATTATAAAAATTACAATATATAAAACTTGAAAAGGTAATCATTAAATTGACTAATTATGAGTGAAATAATTTTCTCTATATTATCAAGAATGGTCAAAATTATTCCCTAGAATTTCTACCATCAATATTTCTAACTTCATTTGAACGATAAAAAATATAAATATTTATCATTTGAAGAGATAGTGGGGGAAACAAAAAAATCTATCATATATATCATGAAAGGTTTATTTGAGTGATTGTATAGAGAGATATGATAGTCTTGTAGAGGATGATCCATTTCAAAGTCATATTTGCGTGTTTGAGTTTGAAAAATGATAGACCCATTGTGTACCATCTTGGTTGTTGATCAATATGTTCTGATAACATATACTGAAAGAACCCCAAAACTAACAAAATAAATATGGTAAACATCTAGCATTGATACATAAATAATCACATGTCAATTTTGATGATTTTCAAACAGATTATTTTCATTGTATTTCATATTTTGATACGATAAATGTATTTTATTATATACTGTAATGTATAAAATAAAAAAAAAACAAATTTACCATGATCCAAGGAGGATTATCATTGGGATACAACTTGGTATGATAATGATGTTTGGGTTTCCAATAACCAAAATAATGGTTATGGCTTGTCGAGAAGAAATTTTTGTTGTTTCAGATAATATTATATAATATCAGGTCAATAATGATGTTTTTGAGAAATAATTCATATCAATTGAGAATATATAAGGGTGATTAATAATATTATATATTATGGGTGGATTCTATATAAGAAAATGATAGTTCTATATTTACAATAGTGGGATTAATGCCAATGGTTGACACACATGATATTTTTAATCAATGACATGACAACACCACCATATGTATTCATCAAGAATATAATATATTTTGTTTATCTTAAAAATTTATCCTTATTAAAGGTTTTGTATTTTCTTATTGTGGATGTAAAGACTATGGATAATATATTTTCAATGATTATAATAATCATTGATTAATCAATGACCATATTTAGTTGAAAAAAACAGTGATGGATATAAACTTTTTTATTGACTTCTGTCTACAAGGACACCATTCTAAATGGCATTGTAACTCATATCCCATGATTATAAATCAGTATCTATAGAAAACAACATTTGGAAGATTCCTTTTTAATAATTTCTAATTATAACATCTCTTTTATTGGATATATAAATTTATCATAAGATGGTGATCATGGATCATTTTAATTGAATGATGTAATACAATAGGGTTTGAGTGGGGGGTTTTTACTTACCTCATAGACCAATGAATTGATAGTGAAAGGGGTAGGTGAGGAAGAATTTAGTGGAATATTGATAAAGATACAATATAAAAATTTAAAAGAAGCATATGGTATAGATATTATTATTTCTCAAGTGATTGAATGTTCATAAATCCCCAAGAACATTATTATCATATGGAATCCATATTCGAACAGAATTTTACTTATTAAGAGAGACTCATGAACTGATACTATTTCAATTAAATATAAATTTAAATAATGATGCTTGGTGTGAAATTCTATCTAGAATTTATGTTTATTGTACCCTCACAAACATTCTATAAAGAATAATACAAAAGTTTTACAATAATTTTACCACCATATGATATAATATGTATTCCTATCAGGAAACCCATAACTGTGTGAAAAATATTCACTTTTAATGAGTGGAAGAAAAAATGGTGACAATAATTATTTTTATTTATTTTTGTTACCTCATCTTGAACTTGGAATCATCTTCATTTTTAGTGCTATTATGGTTACCAGGTTTTCCATCGATTATTCTCCCA
The DNA here is from genome assembly GCA_963277665.1 of Viscum album. Lineage (NCBI taxonomy): Eukaryota > Viridiplantae > Streptophyta > Magnoliopsida > Santalales > Viscaceae > Viscum > Viscum album. The sequence goes on from OY728140.1 coordinate 180,237,066, forward strand.
ACCCCCATACTAATTGATTGGTCAGTTGACACCCACATAGTGTGAGAAGAAACCTCAACTATGATGGTATATGAGACTCTAGTGTCATTTGAGGTGGAATTTTAGTTCGCTACCCTAGATGCATCGTCATAATTTTCCTTGAAAATCTTATTTGGGAATTTTAACTATTTATAAGATGAATAAAATCATGTGGTGTTGTCTATAAGTGGAAGACTCACGTCACTGCCTCAATCCAATCATTTTTGAACTGATGATCTATCTCCCTCTTGAACTTGGGAGGTGTCTTTCTATAGAACTCATGTGAGAAACTAATCCTATGTGAATAAAATACTGGTAGCGCCGATAGTAAATGAGGACCGATGGGTGGTGGTATCACTGGTACATTTCCTGATTGTACCATCTCGAGAAATAGTCCCTATAACGAAGAATCATCATATTGTGGACCATAATTGTGGTTACACAATAGATTATTTTCTAGATTTCATTACATAAGAATCTTGAAGGGTATCAAGATGAACAATGATTAACAGATTATACATGGTAAGATGAATATGACTCAAAATTTTCATTTTGATAAAAATACTCAAAGACACATGAAACCAGTGTTTTTATGTAGCGCGTTGAAAAGAAGAAATCGAGGTCTTAGCGTATGGATACATCGATCATCACACCAACACCAGACACCGATTCCTGAAATCCAAACACAAGAGGCTTACCATTATTTCCCCATAAATATTTTCAAATCTTAGTTCTTCTAGTAGAACCAACATCCCTTCAATACATATTTTTCACGACCCATCCCCCAAGGGTCATGTCGTCACTACCCTAATACCAACTTCCATTGGATAGGGGATGGAGACAAGAAATGAATATGAACTTCCAAAAAAGGGGATGCATTTTCCATTAAACCTATACACATGCACAAATATCAAATTGTGTCCTGACAAACATTAAGTAAACCAAAAATGACCCTGAGAGAACTACTGAAATTACATGTAAAACTAAAAAAGTAAAATGAGGAAAAAATAATATCCCTAAACCACAATATAATTTACTCTATTCATGGTTTGTCTACTCAAACCTTACCTGAAGGGTTGGAGGAGGGTAGCTATCTGTAGACATAGACGTACATCACATCCATCACGTCTCATTGGGAACTACCTAGACCTAGACCACCAAGGTGTTCGTCAAAGAGTCGATCACCTGCACATGAAAAACATGTGTGGGTGATCCTCGTGTAGGGGTGAGTCACAAAATATTCACTAGAGACCCCAAATGACAAATGAATGGAAACTAAGAAAACATAGCTCACATTAGGTCTAACATTATGTATAGAATGTATGATCCTCAGTCATAGAGTTGATTCATCTGATATATCTAAAAGACTCATCCTTGGTGAACCACTAAGGTATGATCTTCTCCCGAATAAAAGAAATACACTCATCTACTATAACATTAAGTTATTCTTGTCAGCTAAACAACTTAGGTACGCTCATATATTTAACCACTGAGGGATAATCATTGGTTAAAATACTATGGTACGATTATATGCTGATCCACTAAGGTACACTTTTCTATGAAACCACTTAGGTAAACTCACCAAATCATCCACTGAGGTATGATCATCGGCAGAACAACTATGGTACCCTCGTTAGAAAAACCACATAGGTACACTCTTCTGCTGAACCACTAAGGTACACCCGTCTGCTGATCAACTGAGGTAGTGTTCTCAGGTGAGGCACTATTGTATGCACGTCAGGTGAACTGATAAGGTACAATCGTCTATTGAAACAATGAGGTATGCTCCTTGTATGAACTAATAAGTTACACATGTCTGTTTAACCACTATGGTCGATCATCATATTATTCGTTTCACAAGCAGTTGTATGACTATTACAATCTAGTGTGTTGGATTCCAAGAGAACCTACTCCTCAGGCCATCAGAAGTATATCAACTATCATGGAATCTAGCACAGTGTATTGCCAATGGAACTTCATTTCGCAAGGGTCCCAATAATAGAGACACTACATCTATCAGATACCTGGTCTGAAAGATGTTGTCATTTTATTAAATAGGTGTGGATTGGATCTGGACACAGTCTGACATAGTCGGACCGACCCGACCAACTCGGCCAGGGGGTCCTGCATGACCGTACCCATTAAGTATGACACTAACTGACCCGATTATGTCTGGCCCGATCCAATTCAGCTAGGAATAGTGGTCGTCCCATTGTTCCATGATGCACCCGACAAATTTTTGGTCGTTGTTCCTGCCTGCTGGGTTACATGACTTCTGGGTCCCCGCCAGGCCCAGTTTGACTTGGTCATACTAGTATTGTATTGTTGCCCCCCTGGTGGCCCAATTTTACATTCGGCCAAGCCGTTACTAGTAGACCAGTCCGCATGATGACTAGTCCGAGGTGGTTCCCAACTGGAACTATCCATCTCCACCACAGCAGCCCGAGCTTGTCGTGGCTTCCACCTCCTCAGCGCACTACCTCCCACTTATCTTTACCTTCAGGACATCAAACTCCTGACACTACCACAACCTGGGTGCCATGGCCTGGTGCTACTATTGTGGTAGTGTGTTGTCACCTTGTGACACTACCATAGCTGGTTGTCACAACCTTTTGCTACCGCCAAGACCTCCTGACCCTACGATCTTGTGTTATGGCCTCTTGTCGATGTTGTGACCCAACTAGCCATGACCATTCTCACTTGGTTTTGTGGGATGATTTACCACCGACCATTTCACCATGATGAATGGGAAGAATGATAGGAGATGAGAGGGGATGGAGATGTATATAAGAACATTCAAATAAATATCTAGGTCTTTGCATGTGTAGACCTGGATACATTCTTGTTAGCAGGATCACAAAGAACCAAAAAGGATAGAGGAATCACTAAAATAGATATCCCCTTTTTGTCCAACATCATTAACCATCCCGTAATGAATGGTTGATACGTGGGTTAAATTTTTCAAGAGTTAACCCATGTTAGTAGTTGAAAATATAGAATGGGGAATAGAAATTCACATTGGAAAGGATCAAACCACTATTAGGGAGTGAAGATTTGTTGAGGATGATCATTCGTCATCATCCATCGATCACCAGTTGTGATACACACTCTATGGTTATTATCTCCAATTTTTAATTCACGATCATTATTCATTAGAGATTTTTCCATCAGAGTATCAGAGGAATTTTCATGTTTAAAATATAATCTCAAATTCATATTATCCCATTAAAAGGGGAAAATGTGTAGCATCGTTTCTACTACTCTTAGTCACCTCCATTAGGTTTTTCCATTTTTGAAACATCATATCTATTACAGTTTCTTGCAAAATCGTTACACAGTTCCATTTGTGGAATAAAATAGTTAAATCATTTCTATGTTGTAGAAAAATTTTTTTTAATGAAATAAAATTTTAATATTTATTCTTTTCCCTTAAAACATCCAGAAAATAACATTTCCCCATGACCAACCTCGATTGAGGATATGAATGGAATAAGGATAACATATCATTATAAACTCAATAGGTGTCTCAAAATTTTTATACCAAGTTACCATTTGTGAGTAATGAGGATTTGAAAATATAATAACTTTTATTTATATTTTTTTATTTACATTTTTTTATTTACAATTACATCCCAAAATAAAACATTCATATCTGGAATGCACCGGCTGATGTTAGGCTCCACAAATGAGATAAAAACACTCATGAAATCAATGGTGGTCTCAATTTTTCAATTAATGTACCCATTCATTAGTTATAATGATTTAAAAAAAAGTAAAATTATTTTATTATTTTCTTTAAAGCTATTCGTTTTTTGAGATTACACACTGGAGGTTCACACCCACTAATATTAGTTAATTCCTAGGGTAAACCTGCCATCCTAAACACAAAGACACACTATGATTCCCAATCGGAGTATTATTTAAGTGTTATTAGAGTTTTTCTAGAAAAACTACTCTTGCATGCTATTTAAAAAATAACAATTATTAAAGGAGTATTTTAGGAATTCCAAGCCTTACAATTTCACGTTGTCTCATCGCTTGGTCTCGAAATAATCCCATTTTATTTTTTAAAAAAAAATGAAATTCTAGGGTATTAAATACGGTTCTAAACACTCACCCATAAAGTGATTTATGACCTTAAGGCCATGTAATCCATGATTTTTCAAGGCAGAGGCTCCCCACATAGTGTGTGAATGTTTTGAAAAACTGTGCGAATTCCCAAAAAATCGTGTAAGGGGTGATTATTTTTTGGGGAAGAGGCACCCCGCACAATCTCCTCACTAGTAGTCCAACCATGTGGCATTACCCTGTAACTATGTGGGGATTAGAATTATTGGGAAGGATATTATGTGCATAAGTGTCACACGTTTAGTCAAACCATGTGACCCAACCCAGTTACTCGTGCACTATATTTTTGTTGGATAGAACCATGTTCACTGTTGGTATATGGTTAATCTTACAATGTGATGTAACTATGTCGTAGTTATCACCCCTACATGGTCTTATCTACCCTCCTTCCCAACAAATGATCTTGAATTTAGACCCTTAATAACCTTGGACAAGTTAGGGTTGACCAATAATAATTATAACGACACTTAGGAGCTGTATGATCATTTGGAGGACAAATTTCATTATGGAGGAAGATCTTGTTACCATTTCTATGATAATGTTTTTAAATTTTATCTTTTAATCTTCAATTTTCTCTTTCCATTTCCTCTATAATGAACACTTTAGGTTTTAAAAGTGTTTTTTTAATAATTTACTCAATGTGCAGAAAAATCCTATATGTGTAGGGGCTATAGATGACTACTTGGATCTTTAATCGACCAATTTATTATGTTCATTTTGATCATATATCTCACAAAATTCCCTTGATAATTCTTACATAAGGTCAATAAAAACCATGTGTCATACCAACAACAAAGTTTCTAGTGATCTAAATGGGATTTACACAAATTAAATTCATAATTATTGTGTGCACTTGACTTCTCGGAAGGGACAATCTTTAATAAAAATTAATAAGAATCAAATCCTACACCAAAAAATTGGTCTCTTTTTATTTAATAATAACTCAATGAGCGAATGGGTTTCCAATAACTTTTGTACCCAAAATATAATAGTCATTCTAAAAAAATGAAAATGGAAAAGAGATTCTTTTCGACCTATAAAAAATTTACAGCCCCAATACATTTTTCACATAGCATCAAAAATTATTTTAAGTGTTTTCTGTTATAAGTATTTATTGGATTTGAATTGGAAGAGTAAATTACTATAAATTTTGAAAAAAATACCACAGAAAACAAAAATATTATTTAAAATGTGGTACCATCACTTTGTTAATAATATATCATGTAGGATGAGACCATTGCACTCACTATGGATCGACCCTGTACTTATGCAATACTAGTAATAAGAATGGGAATTTCAATTTTTCAGCCAGAATAAACACATCTTCTAGGACCACAATAGTTGGGGATCCATATAAAAATGTAAGGCAAACTAGTTTCAATTATTTTTTGGTTTGTGTGCTAGGGATTCAATTGATATAATTTTGTTCAATTATGGTGTCAGAATGGGGTCATTGGGGATCCTTGGTCTTAGTATATCGTCCTATTGAAATGATTGTACTTTTAGAATGGTCATCTACATATCCCAATCATAGAAATTGGTGACCTGAAACATTGTTTAAACGTAACCGACATAGATTTCCTAATGTTAATATGAAAACTATGGCTATTAATTGATGCAATAAAAATATAACTTCTAGAAGGAAGATATGGTCATGCAATACAAATTAAAAGATATTTATAATTGAATAAAAATATTACAAAAAACTAATACATTATTATAATGTTGAAAAATAATCCCTAAGAACACATCCCCATATAATAACATCACTAATCACTAATATACAACTTGATCATGATGAGAGTGAGTGACAAGTGTACTTCTGGTGGAATGATGGTGAAGAGAGGCTCCAGATCATCTTGTCGTTGTCCCTTGGTGTCTCTTGGACATTGTCAGGCTAATATTGAATTGGAATAGAGGATGGTGGCATTAACATATATTTTTTTCATCTTAACCCATGGAACACATAAAATATTTATTATATGTGCATCGACCGCTACATGATGTGTACCATGGGTACATGAGTTGTACTTCAGAACCAGTTTTTCCTACACCGCATCAAATCCATGGACACTGCATGGATTTTTTGGCTAGGGTTATAACATTTAGTTAAGGTACATGATGTGTACTAATGAATAGAAATAGATATGATGTGGCACAAATAAAATAGGGCGGGGGGTGAATTTTATATTAAAAAATCCTAATAAAACCTAAGGAAGGATCTTACTTTAATACAACATATACTAAAACATTTCACAATGCCTATTATAATAGAAGACAAACGATTGGACTGACTCGTGGTACGATGATATAATATGATACCATAGGTTATGAAATAATTTTATTTGGGTTTAATACAAATATCATTGTATTTAAAGTATAAATCATTATACCATATAACATATAGAAATAATAAAAATGGTATATATAGTAACTGAAACAATTGAAATATAAAATATTAAAAATATTAAAAAGAAATAAAAGGCTTCTTTGTCAATTATAATAAATAGTGGAAAAGTAAAAGGTATTACAATTTTATAATCCCTAATAGTAGGGTATCCATTCACTTAGGATAATAGGTACATCTTACCAACACTGTTTTCCCTCGATACGATGATCATCATGAATGTCTTGCTATCACCATAAGCCTTGGATTTTAAAGGTAATCTACACCTCAGTATTTAAATCATTTGACAGCCCTCGATAAAATGAATGGTTACAATGTCTTCTTATCCCCAATATCCATTTATCGTAATCACTTGATTAGATTCACAATGAAAAAAAATCACTTATTGAAATACAAATAAAATGAATGAGTCATTCACGGTTTTTAATTTCTTGGCTTTTGCAGGAAGCAAGAGGGAAGTCACATTGTCATTCTTTAGATTATGGAAGTAGAAAAATGTTTACAATGTTATTGTTTCTACGAAAAATAACATCTTATTTATAGGCCTTAGGTTTTATTGATCATATTTTCTCCAACTATCATATTTCTATGGAAAATTTATAGGGACATGGACACCTAGCATTATAACTGTCATATTGAAACAGAAATCAAGGCGTCATTTTGATTAGTTTTTCAGGGACATTATGACATCCTTTTTCTTAAAATAATAGATATATAAAAAATTAAAACATGATTATGATTAGTATAAAACATGTTTTTTGATAAAATAGTGAAAATAAGTATGTGAAAAAGTATATCCTCGGTACAATTAATATTACATATATTATGATAGATATATAAAATATTGATATCATGCAAGGTGGGTATGATTAATATTGTAATTTTGATGGTCAAATTCAGTGACATAAAAAGATTTTTTATGATGGGCATAGTTAGTACGATAAAAGGAGTACGTATGATGAACATAGTCAGTACGATAAACAATGTGTGTACGAAGATCATAGTCAATATGAAAAACAATGTGGGTAAAATAAAATATAAACCGTATTCAAATAAAATTATTTATTTATGAATTTAGTATTAATAAATTTGTGATTTAAAAAAATAAAAGACTTAAAATTAAAAAAGAGGAATTTTGACTAACAAATATCCACCATTTTGGAAAGTAGAAAAAATAAATTAAATCTAGAAATACAAAATTCCCTCTCAATGAGTTATGAAAACACATCAGAATATGAAAATGAATAAAATAAAAATCCCCTTTTGTATATACTTTCCTTAATATTTTGATCATATATTTTCCGAGTATTGGATGTATTATAATTAAGTAAAAAATTAATAATTCTCCACCTATTTAAAACATACTCTGCTTTAATAAATCATCCCCCCTTTATTAAATTACAAAACGAATGGGGTAATCATGAATAGGATGAAATTGTAAGAGAGAAACATCATAAAAAACAATGGAATGAAAATAAATGGATCATTATATTATAAAGTGTTTATATAATTTTAGAAGAAAATCTAGAAATAAGTATACTACAAAACATTCATCCGTTTCTCTATCATTCTATTTATTGATATACTCACAAAGAACAACCTTCTTCTTACTTATCTCATTCTTGTCTTATATTATAGAAACAACCTGAGATTGGAGAAGCACTTGTTGGTCTCTGAATAGTTTTTCATGGTTTTTGATGACGTCGTCCTGGATTTGGATCACCTTTTCAAGAGTATCAAATTTGATCTGCATATTCATATTTCCTCTAGCCAACAAATAGTTTTATTCATTAAAAAAATAATTTTTGAAGGATAAATCCTTAGAATAATCTAACTAGAATGTATTGATACTGTCTTGTAACTCTTTCACCGAATGAGTATCAACACCATGAGTTTTTTGAATTTGATTTAGTCTCACAATTATTTCCGCATCGAGTTTATTAAAAGAAATAAAAATATCATTTGAAGGCCTCCATACTTCTTCAATGGAATCCTCATTTTAATTTTTTAATATTTCTATTTTGTATGACTATTTGGTCATCTTTTTTCAAGAATTATTTTGAGCAAAGTCCATATTAATGAAAACCATTAGATCGCCATTCTCTAAAATCACTTTCCTTCTGAGCTCTATAAATAAACAGAATTTCATACTTTGATTCAATGTGATAATTTTAGTAATACTCTATATTATGGGAATGTAATAAATATTCTTTTTAATCCTTCTTAAAACATGGACAATGTAATCAATTTTCTTGAGAGAAATTGAGTTATCTGAATCTTTTTCTTCATCATACAATTCATTTTCATTTTATCAGCTTGAGTCTACATCAATTTGTTTTCATTTTCCTTTATATTTTTCCTTTTCAACACTTCATTCATCTTTTCCAACCCTTTCATCTTCTTTTTCAAAAAATGCTTCTTCAACTTTGTCACTAATGATAATGGTTCTCTAGGTATGACAACATTGACCAATTTTCATGACTATAGAAGGAAATGTTTTTAATTTTGTTTCCATAGAGTGTACTTGTTCTTTATGGGCATGGACATTCTATTTTCAAACCCCTACACATTGTTTTTAATAGAATTATCTTCTCTAAAACTATTAGAACTCGGAAGATATTTGACAAGAAATTCATCTTCCTTTTCTTTTTCACCTTCTTGTCTTGAAGTTGAATGAATTACTTCATGTAAATTTTAATTCCGTTTCTCAGGAAAAGTTTTTATGATTGAATTTTTTTGTATTGCTTCAGTTAGTTTAGAAATTTCTAACTGAACACAAATCTATATCTTAGAAACATTAAAATCATTTTTTTCATTTCAAAAGATTCACCTTCTACTTCTCAACTGGTAGGGTATCTATTATACTCATCTTCTTATCTATAGCTATAGCTAGATCCACACCAAAATTGAGGATCACAATATTTTCATTCTTCATTCACATTTCAATACTTAGTTAAAACCCTTTTATATATATAGTTTTCCTTTTATACATTCCACCAGATTGATGTTTTCTCAATTGAAAAGCTAAGACTAATGGGGATGGTTTTATAAAAAGTTGTTCTAATTGATTTGATGATGATTCTTTGACATCATTGACATATAAAAATGATTCAGCATCAAAACGAATATTCAATTTTAGGATGGTGTCCTTGAAAATCCACTAGTCCTTCGAAATATTTGAATCGCCTTTCAATAGGAGATTGAAAAACATCAATCTTTTAATGAAAAACTTCATAAGAATGGTTGGATACATGATTATATGAGACTTAATTGGTCATGATTTTAAATTATTAATTGTTTTTAAATTTTAACCCATTAGACTATCCTTTCTCATATTCAAAAGATAGTCCAACATAATGATGTCATAAATAGTAATAGCTTCTCTATCCCAAATATTTGGAATAAGAAACTCTGGAACCAATAGTGTGATAAAATGGTTTTCTCCAGTGTTATGGGATATGTTTTTTCTCATCATTAATATGAACAAATGAATTTTCATCATTTTCCTTATTAAATGTACTGATTTCCTCAATTAAAATATGATAAACATAGAAGGAGTCACCTTAAGTAGAGACATTGAGAAAATTTTATGTCTGTTTCATTAAAATACCATACTTTTAATCATACACAACAACATTAATGAGAATATCCTTATCAAAATTCACTCTAACGTAGACTTGTCTTCCCTCTTCAACCGGAATCAGAGCATGAGAAGGTTTCTCTACATAAATGTTATAATGACCCATAATTTAGATACATGGTTATTACTTCATAATTGAAGCATACTTATTACAACATATAACCTAACCATGCCAGGATCGTATAGTTATTATGTCTTTAGAAACTGGGAATCATAAAGAACTGGTTCATAAATCATTTACATTGTCTCCCACTTATTTCATCATATCTAGAATCCTTTTTTGGAATATCCTACTTAATACCCTTTTTCCTGACCTAGGGAAACGAAAATAGAAAAAAGGGTGAGCTCAAATGCTCAGTAATGGTAATCAAAAGAAATATCAATCATATCATATTCAAAAGAACATAACATTTTGAATATCATAACCTGAAAAAGAGATCATAATATCATAACATGGGATAAATCATAATGGTCAAATGTAATACCAATTATCATAACTTAAAACATGAAACATTGGGGCATACACACATAATCATTGAAAATAATTTCATTTTAGTCAAGACTCGTTGCCAAGACTATCATAGAGGACAAAGTCTATTATTGAACCGAGTTCACTCATCGTTCCAGTCCTGTGTCACTGAACTAGATTAACTTTCAGTTCTACCCATGTCTATCTCTTGAGATATAAATCTTTACCCAATTCATTGGAGGGATATATAGGCCCCACCCATCTCATAATGAAACTATTCTTATGTGTGCCACAAAATCATAAATCATACATCGTAGCATAACCCATGTAATAAAAAAGGTATTCTTAATCATCATGACATCATAAAACAATTCATATAAGATAAAGGACTTCATAAAAATAAATCCATCACAATATAATCAAATCAATGTAATAATTGGGATAGAAACCGAACCCTATATTATCTTAGATGGAAAATAATATTGATAAAACGCTTGACCTCCATTCTTGAGGAAAATATCCTTTCTACATCAATTTTTTTTCCTTTCATAATATGTCATAACATTTTAAAAAATGTTAATTAAAAATAAACATGATATTTTGTAAAGGAAGCTTCAGGGAAATAATTTTCTATGGAAATCTTGAAATCCATTCATGCTGTATAATTTAAAAAACATTCTTCTCGTACTTTGGCTGAAGAAGTCAATAAGTTTCTCGTACTAAAAATGTCAGAAGATTCTTTCATATGATTTATTAAAAATTCGCCAATATGTAAAATTGTTTTTAAAATATTTTAGGAGGATAGAAATAATATTTCATATTGAGGAAACAGGGATGTGGATGATAACTATTCCCCAATAAATTCTAAAGTATAAACAATCTTAGAGAAAAATGAGATTGAGATATTTTCCCGTACCTTATGTCCGATATGTTTTGTACGTATCCGAAACTCCTGTATAATGATTTAAATAATGTCATTGACTTATTATAGATTCATATTAATTGTTATGATATCATACATGTTCATATTCAAATCTTCTTATAAGTAATATTTTTTTGCTACTTGTTATTTGGGTGTTCATAGCATTATGTTCTTATGCATGTCTTGTCGAATAAATTCTTATTCCTCTTTTTAGGTAATAGATACCTTATTTATGGAATGAAATTAGTGTAATATATATTTTATTTATTCATTATATTCATTTATATAATCATTATTGAATTAAGATCATGTAGAACGAGTCGCATCACATCGTGGAGATGGTAGGCCGTACGTACGCACGAGCGATGATATCATTCCCATTACTATTAAATAGTATTGGAGTGGAAGATAGAATGTCTTATAATTAGTATCATGTTATAATAATCATATATAGGTATTCTTTACACCATTATACCCATCCATGTAAGGTGGTGGTGGAAAACAGATTACAGCACGACGTGGAGACGGTATTCCGTACGTACGCACACATGGTGATTTCATTTTCTGTAGGTTGGATAGAAGGTGAAATAGGGTTGTTCCATATTTATAATAAAATATCAGTATAAGAGTGATACAGATGTTATTATTTTATGATGAAACAAATAAATAAGATAAGTTGAAGAAGAAATAAAATGGAAAGAATCGTTAAAGGATATTACCTCTTCTTTGACTCGCCTCTTCTTAACATCCTCTAAGGGCACTAAACATGGTCTTTGAAGAATACCAGAACCTCTAGTATGTTTCTAGGGAAGTGGAAAAGAGAAACTGGCATGGTTTTTCTGAGCATTAAGGCTCAATGTGGTGTGAGGAGGAGAGGGAGGAGGTGCCCTTTTATAAGGGAGGAGAGGGGCACCTTTGGAATTATAAGAAATATTAATTTATAATAAATTCCAACCACAGTTAAAAACCTCAAAAAATGACTCAAATCCAAATATTAGATGATATTGGGATATAATCACATCAACCAAAAAAATTTAGACATATTGGGAATTTATTTTAAACATTATCAACTTCATTTATCATTATATATTCTATTTAATTTTATTTGTGGTAATAATATTTTAAATTTTAAATCATCAGAAATAATGACCTGTATGTTGTGAATTGTCCATAATTGTATAATTTATTAAATTTTCGAGCATATAAATTTTAATTTATAATTTTTGAATATTTTTTTGATTTTAAACAATTTTATATTATGTAATATTTATAAAATAACAATAGTGTCGATTTTGACACAATTCATTTATTTGAATTTAAATAAAATATACATAGAATATAAGTTCGAACTAAAAGATTTAATAGATTCATAACATGTCATAGTTTTTTAGAAAATTATTGGATCACATTAAATAGGTCTTATAATATTTATTTTTATACTTCTAATATCATTTATTTGATAATTTAATCAATAAAATAATTTCAACATCACTATTGTTTCATAATTAATGATAAATATTTAATCCCTAAAAAATATAAATAAATTAACATGATGTAGATAATGTTATTATATTTCTGGATACTATTCATTTTCTAAGATTCCTGAAGTCTATCACTAAATTAAAATTATTATACTTATAAGATTTAAGAGAGTGACATGTTGTCATTTTCTTTGGTTTTAATAATAATTAAATTATTTTAATGGTACAAAGTCCATAAAATTAATTTATTCCAACCATTAGGTGATATGGGTTGACTTTTAGTCAGCCAATTAAATTTCTAAAGGTGTTAGGGTAATTTTATGATCTTATTTTTACCCTTAATTACCTGATCTTCCTTTAACTGCAGTAAATAAAAATTACCATAGTTACTATTCATAATAACAAAAAAAAAATAAAAGTAACCTATTAACATAATTTTGACCCAATGAATCCAAAAATAGAATACATTTTTCAAAATTCAAAACACAGAAGTTGCAGTAATAAATTTAAAATTATTCCCATTGTTAAGAAAACGGGTTTTAAATGTTAAAACATTTCCAAAGATTGAAATGTTTTTACCTATGAATTCAATGTAAAATTTATTTTAATGAAATAAATTATATTAAATGGTAATAATATATTATATTTATACTTTAAAACAATTATATATTATAATTTAAAAATATAAATTATTTTGATGAAAAAAAGTTGTTTTTAATTAAAATATATCATGTTTTTATTATTCATTAAAATATGGAAGTTATCAGAATAAAATTAAAAATTTATCCAAAGTAAATTTTTATATTATGATTCCAAAGAAGAATTTTATTTTGTCAAATAGAACTTTTAAAAATTTCAAAAACTAGATTTAAAGTTGGTGTGCCATCAAAAGACGGAAAAACTACATTTTTGAAAAATAATCCTTTTACCTGAAAAATTTATTTTGTTCACATACCATGTTTTAGAAAATGTGTAAGTTGAATAATAATGTTATAAAATGAAATATGTAGTTATTAAAATTCATGACATATAGTCCATAATAATATTATAACAATATATCATTGTTTAGAGAAACTCGATATTGCGTACAATACACGCTATTGAGGAAGGTTGCTCTTACATATAACGCAAGCCAAGCTTGTGTTGTGTGTAGTGAGAGATTACTTTGATGTTTCATATATCATAAGACAAAAAAAAAATTTCTCATAAAATATCATGGTGTTACATTTTTCCCCCCACTTTGTAACAAACAGATGAGGATACCTCTCCCTCATCATATCCTCAAGCTCCCATTTAGCATAATCTAATTAGTGGTTCTTCCATAAAACATTCACCAAGTGAGTGGTATTGTTCTGTATAACTTTTTCGCTACGATCTAGAATCTCTATCGGTTGTTCTTCATAATAAAGATCTTTCTCCAGTGGTACAACTTCTAAGATTAGTACATATGAAGGATCAGGTATGTACTTTCTCAGGAGAGATATAAGTAACACATTGTGAACATGAGAGAGATTTCGTGGAAGCACCAATCAGTAAGCTACCTTCCCAACACAATCTAGTCTTTCAAAAGGAGTGATATACATTGGGATCAACTTTCCCTTCTTTCCAAATCTCATCACTCTCTTCCAAGGAGATATTCGTAAGAACACTTCATCACCGACTTCAAACTCTAGGTCTTTTCTTTGGTTGTCATCATATCTGTTTTGTAAACTCTGAGCTGCTCTTATGTGTTTTTGAATAGATCTGACATTTTCATCCATCTCATCGATAAGATCAGGTCCTAATAGCTTTCTTTCCCATACTTCATCCCAGCATGTTGGAGTTCTGCATTTCATTCCATAGATAGATTTATAAGGAGCCATCTGAATACTCGAGTGAAAGCTATTATTATAAGAAAATTCCACCAAAGGTAGGTGTTGATATCAACCCCCTTTGAAATCCATAGAGTAAGCTCTTAACATGTATTCTATAGTTTGAATTGTTCTCTCAAACTAACCGTCTATCTGAGGATGATAAGAAATGCTGAAACTCAACTCTGTATCTGGAGTATGTTGAAGTCTTCAACAGAACATCGAGGTAATCCTCAGATCCCGATCAGATATAATAGAAAGTGGTACTCCATGCAACCATACCACTTCCTTTACATATGTCCTGGCTAGCTGATCCATAGAGAAATATTCTCTAATAGTAATGAAGTGTGCCGACTTCGTAAGAAAATCAACTATGACCCAGATAACATTATTTCCATTGGATGTTTTAGGAAGTCCAATGACAAAGTCCATAGTGATGTTTTCCCATTTCCATTAGGGTATGGGTAATGGTTGTAACATCCCCTTAGAATTCTGTCTCTCAGCTTTAATTTGCTGAAAAACCATGCATCAAGAGATATACTCAGCAACATCTCTTTTCATGCCTTCCCACCAGAATTACTCTTTCAGGTCACTATACATCTTCGTGCTTCCAGGATGAATAGAGAATGAAGAACTATGAGACTCATCCATCAGCACCTGCATTAATTCTGGGATGGGAGGAACACAAACCCGATTCCTGAACATTATTATTTCATCACAATCAATGTGAAATTCAGGAACATTACTCACTTTCTTTTGTAAATCTACATCTTCTTTCTATGCCTCTTTAATATTCATATGTATAGATGGTTGAACATTCATTTGAGAAAGATAAGATTTTTCATCTTCTATTATAATTCCAAGATCCATCCTTTGTAAATACATAAATAATGGATATTTTGTGATCCTCATCACGAATAAGCTATCATGGACTTGTCGACATAATGAATCCTCCACCTTTTTGCTTTCAGAGGGTGATACTGAATTGATCAGTCGTAATCCTTAATCAACTCAAACCATCTACATTGGCGCATATTCAACTCCTTTAGTTTGAAAATATACTTTAAAATTTTATGATCAGTATAAATATAACACCTTTCAACATAAAGGTAATGCGTCAAAATCTATAAAGAAAAGATTACCGCAGCTAACTACAAATCATGCGTTGGTTAATTTTTCTCAAGGATTTTCAAATTTCGTGAGGCATAAGATATCACCATATCATTTTTCATGTGGATACACCCCAATCCCTTATTGGATGCATCATAGTAGATCAAAAACCTTTCTCCACTACAAGGCATTGTGAGAATAGGTGCACTCAATTACCTTCATTTTAACTCCTTGAAATTTTCTCCACACTCCTCCATCAAAACAAACCTAACCCCTTTTCTAATCAAACTGGAGAGTGTATTAGATAACCTTGAAAAATATTTCACAAAACTTTGATAGTAACCATCCATTCCAAGAAAACGTCGGATCTCAATTACTATTGTTGGTCTCGAACATCTTTCGATAACCTCTATTTTTCTAGATCCACATATATCCCCTCTTTTGAGATTATGTGACTCAAAAATGAATGTTTCTGAAGCCAAAAATCACACTTGGTAAATTTGGAATAAAGCTTCCTCTTTATTAGGGTCTTTAATACAATTCTCTAGTGATATACATGTTCTTCCTTGTTCTTTGAGTAGACAATAAAATCATCTATAAAGACTACCAAAAAATGATCAAGATAGGCTCTAAAGACTCTATTAATTAGATCCATGAAGATAGCAGGGGCATTAGTATGACCAAATGGAATCACTATAAATTCATAGTGTCCATACCTTGTACGGAAAGCCGTATTTGGTATATCCTCCCTTTTGACCCTTAATTGATGATATCTTGAATGAAGATCAATCTAGGAAAATTATTGAGCTCCGCGTAGTTGGTTGAATAAGTCATCAATGCATCAGAGAGGGTATTTGTTCATGATAGTGATCTTGTTAAGTTATCGATAATCGATGCAGAGTCTCATTGATCAATCTTTCTTCTTATTAAATAGAACAGGTGCCACCAAAGGTGACACACTAGGGCATATGAATCATTTATAAAGATTCTCTTGGAGTTGCTTCTTCAATTCCTACATCTTAATTAGAGCCATTCTATAAGGTGTCTTCGAAATAGGAATAGAACCATGTCTGAGTTCTATTGAAAACTCAACTTCACGATTTGGGGGAAGACCTGGAAATTCCGCCGGAAAGACATCATCAAAATCCTGTACAATGGGAATATTCTAAATTTTTATTTTTCTCACCAACAATTTGAGATAAATAACCTTCATTTAGTGGAATCATGACACATAAGATGCAATAAATTTCCACTATAAGGTTATGTTCATCCTTTCATCAATAGTTGGTCATAGATTGATCTGGAATATTAAATGTGATTTCCCATCTTTGGAAATTGATATGAGATTCGTATAAAGACAACCCATCCATGCGAAGAATCAAATCAAATTTCACTATAGGAAGGATCACAAGATCTGCAAGAAGCACTTTCCCACAAATGTCAATTGGAGTAGAATTATTAACTTTGATGCGACCATTGTTCCATTAGGAGTTTCCACATCTAACTCAATATCTAATTGATCAAGTAATATGGCAATAACCTTATAAAATTCTTCAGAAATAAATGAGTGGGTCGATCAATAATCAAATAAAACATATTCTACTTTAGATTGGATGGTAAGTGTACCTTTCACCACCTCGTTATCGTACTCCACATCGCCGATTGTAATTGCATGCGACATTCCTTTGTCTTTCGCCTTAATAGTTTTTTTGATGTCGATCATCATCATCAACCTTTGGATTAGGGCATTGAATGGCATAATGCCCCATCTCCTTGCACTTGAAACATTGAAGTGTTGGAGTCGCATTCTGTGTATCCCTTTTTTTGTTCACATCATTACACATCTTATTCCCATTATTTCAGAATTAAATTTCCCAATGACCTTATATTCCACACTTAAAACATTTTATTGTCCCTTTATGACAACCCCCTCCATGTTTCTTTCCACAATTTGAGCATAAAGGAAAAATCATCTTCTTTTCAGTGTGGACTTTAGATTTTCCTTTGAATTCCATTTTCCTCTTCTTATCAAACCCATATGATAGATGGGTTACTCCAGTCTCCATCTCAACCTTGAGAGCACATCAAACAATTTCCTCTTAGGTATTGAAGACCCTTATCGATAACGCCCTTCGACGACTTGGTTTTAAGACACTAAAGAATCAATAGATCTTACTCTCAGGTTGGATAATAATTCTGGATGCATTCCTTGAAAGTCTTTTTAAATTTGCTTCATAGGTACCAACATATTCATCATCCTTTTTCTTTAGTTCACGAAACTCCTTCTCCATCGTTGATTGAAGAATAAGAGGGATGTACTTATTGAAAAATATTTTCTTAAACTCGTCCCATTCCATGGACTCAATTTTGTCTCTTTGCCTCGTATTCTTGATAAGATTCCACAATTGATCAGCATCACATTCCAAATGATACACTACTAAGATGACTATGTCATGTTTTGAACATTGTAGATCTGAAAATATCTTTTCAGTGGTAATGATCCATTGTTCAGCCACTAATGGATCAGAAGACCCGCTGAATGAAGGTGGATGCTGCCTCATTATGGATTTAACAGAAAGTTTCTCCTTCCTTTGCTCGTTTGGATGTCCTGCATGATTCATAGCTTGAGAATGTTGTGTGAGCATGGATACAAGATTTTTCATTCCAGCTCCCATAACGTTTGGTTGCTCAGGGGGTCAATCATTGCATTTTTTGTCTCATTCAGCATTAACACGGTTCCTTCGGGTACCATCCATTGACTGAAACCAAGAGGCATATTCTGAGAAACACTAATTACAATAGGAAAAAAACATAATCAGTAATAAAATTTCACATTTTATGTCTTATCATAGGTTATTCATGACCATTTATAAAATACTAGGATTATGTTCTATGCTTAGACATATCCTTAGGATTCTTACTAAGGCTTTGACATCCCATTTTCCAATGGTTGACTATACCTTTCCTTTGATACCAACTATAAAGAACCATACTTTAGATATATGGTTATTACGTAAGAATTGAAGCATACTTATTACAACATATAATGAAACCATGGTAGGGCCGTATAGGTATAGTGTATTTAGAAACTGGATAACCTAAACAACTGGTTCATAAACCATCTACATTGTCTCCCCCTTATTTCATCATATCTAAAGTCCCTAGTTGGAATATCCTAAATAATACCCTTCTTCCTGACCTGAGGAAAAGAGAACATACAAAAGGGTGAGCTCAAATGCTCAGTAAGGGTAAACAATATAAATATCAATCATATCCTATTCATAAGAACATAACATTTTGAATATCTTAACCTAAAAAAGAGATCATAATATCATAAAATGGTATAAATCAGAGTGGTGAAATATAATACCAATAATAATAACATAAAACATGAATCATTGTGGAATAAAAACATTATTATAGAAAATCTTTTCATTTTAGTCAAGACTCATTTCCATGACTATCATAGAAGAGAAAATCCATTACTGAACTGAGTCCACTCTTCGTTCCAGTCCTGTATCACTGAATCAGATTAACTTACAGTTCCAGCCATGTCTATCTCATGGGATATAAATCATTACCCATTGCATTGGAGGAAGATATAGGTCCCACCCATCTCATAATTAAACCATTCTTATTTTTACCACAAAATCATAAATCATACATCATAGCATAACCCAGGTAATAAAAATGGGATTCATAAACATCGTGACATCATAAAAAAATTAATATAAGATAAAGGAATTCATAAAAATAATTCCATCACAACATAATCAAATCAGTGTAATAATAAGGATACAGAAAGAACCCTATATTTTCTTAGATGTAAAATAATATTGTTAAAACACTTTATCTCCATTCTTCAGGAAAATATCCTTTCTACTTCAAAAACATTTTTCATTTCATAACATGTCATAAAATTTTAGACTAAAAGAAGGTAATTAAAAATAAACATGAAAATTTTTAAAGGAAGCTTCATGTAAATAATGTTCTAGGGAAATTATAAAAATCCATTCATGCTGAATAATTTAAAAAAACATTCTTTTGATACTTTGGCGGAAAATGTAAAAAAGTATCTCGTGCCAAAAATGAAAAAATATTCCCTTCATATCTTTTACTAAAAATTCACCAATAGGTAAAATTGGATTTAAATAATTGTAGGAGGATATAGATAATATTACATATTGAGGAAACATGTATTTTGATGATAAATATTCCCTAGTAAATTCTAAAGTATAAACAATCTCAGATAAAAATGAGATTGTGAGATTTTCCCTTACCTTAGGTCTGATATGCTTCGTACATATCCGAACCTCTTGTATAATGATATAAA
Source organism: Viscum album (assembly GCA_963277665.1). Lineage (NCBI taxonomy): Eukaryota > Viridiplantae > Streptophyta > Magnoliopsida > Santalales > Viscaceae > Viscum > Viscum album. Next base: position 180,257,424 of record OY728140.1, read on the forward strand.
TAATGTCATTGACTTATTATAGAATCATATTAATTATTATGATGTCATACATGGTCATATTCTTATCTTCTTATTAGTAATATTTCATTGCTACTTGTTATTCGGGTGTTCATCGCTTTATGTTCTTATGCATGTCTTGTCGAATAAATTCTATTTCCACTTTTTAGGTTATAGGTTCCTTATTTACATAGTGGAATTAGTGTAATATATATAATATTTATTAATTCAATTCATTTATATAATCATTTTTCAATTAATATCATTTAGAATGAGTCGCATCACATCATGGAGACGGTATTCCATACGTACACACACGTGGTAATTTCATTTTCCGTAGGATGTATAGAAGGTGAAATAGGGTTGTTTCATATTTTTAATAAAATATCATTATACGAGGGATATAGATGTTATTAATTTATGATGAAAGAAATAATTAATAACAATCAGAAGAAGAAATAAAATGGAATGAATCGTTAAAGGATATTACCTCTTTTTTTATGCGCCTCTTCTTAACCTCATATTACGGAACTAAAGATAGTATTTAAAGTAGACCAGGACCTCTAGTATGTTTCTAGGGACGTTTAGTAGAGAAATTGGTAGGGGTTGACCGAGCTTGAAGTCTCAATGTGGTCTGAAGAGGAGAGGGAGGAGTTTCCCTTTTATAAGGCAGGAGAGGGGCACCTTTTGAATTATAAGAATTATTATTTTTGAATAAATTACAACCCCACATAAAACCACAAAAAATGATGTAAATCTAAATATTAGATGATATAGGGTTTTAACTAAATCAACCAATAAAATTTAGAGAAGTTTGGTATTTATTTTAAACATTATCAACTTGATTTATCATTATATAATCTATTAAATTTTATTTGTGGTAATAATATTCTAAATTTTAAATCATTACCAATAATTACATATATTTTGTTAATTGTCCATAATCGTATAATATATTAAATTTTAGACCATATAAATTTTAATTTATAATTTTTTAATATTCTTTGTGATTTTTAAACTATTCTATAATTTGTACTTTTTATAAAATAACAATAGTGTTAATTTTGACACTATTCATTTATTCAAATTTAAATAAAATACACACAGAAGATATGTTCGAAATAAAAAATTTAAAATATTCCTAAAATATCATATTTATCTATAAAAATAGTGTAGTACATTAAATATTTCAGATAATATTTACTTTAATACTTTTAAAATCATTTATTTGATAATTCTATCAATAAAACAATTTCAACATCACTATTGTGTCATAATTATTGATATTTATTTAATCGCTAAAAATTATAAATAAATTTACCTGATGTAGATAATTTTATTATATTTCTGGAGACTATTCATATCAATGATTCATGACATTTATCACTGAATTTAAATTATTATACTTATAAGATTTAAGAGAGTGACATGTTGTCACTTTCTATGGTTATTAATAATAATTAAATTATTTTAATGGCCAAAAGTCCATAAAATAAATTTATTCCAACCCTTAGGTGATAAGGGTCGACTTTTAGTCATCCAATAGAATTTTATCAGGTTTTAGGGTAATTTTATAATCTTATTTGTACCCTTAACTACCAGATTTACCTGTAACTGTAGTAAATAAAAATTACCGTAGTTACTATTCATAATATCAAAAAAAATAAAAGTAAACTATTAACAAAATTTGGACCCACTAAATCAAATTATATAATCCATTTTTCAATATTAAAAACATAGAAGTTTTAGTAATTAATTTCAAATTAATCACATTGTTAAGAAAACGGGTTTTAAATGTTAAAACATTGCCAAAGATTGAAATGTTTTTACCTATTAATTCAATGTAAAATTAATGATAATGACATAAATTATATTAAATTGTAAAAATATAATCTATTTATACTATAAAACCAATAAATATTATAATTAAACCATATAAACTCTTGCGATGAAAAAATGTTCTTTTTAATTAAAATATAGCGTGTTTTTACTATTCATTAAAATATGGTAGTTATCAGAATAATATGAAATATTTATCGAAAGTAAATTTTTATATCCTGATTCCAAAGAAGAATTTTATTTTGTCAAATTGATCTTATAAACATGTCAAAATCTAGATTTAATGTTGGTGTGACATCAAAGGATGACAAAACTGCAATTTTTGAAAAATACTTATTCAACCTGAAAAATATATTTTGTTCACATACCACATTTTAGAAAATGTTTAAGATGAATAATAATGTTATAAAATTCCAAATTTAGTTAATACTATTCATAAAGGCTAGTCCATAATAATATTATAACAATATATCGTTGTTTAGTAAAACTCGATATTGCGTACAACACACGCTATCGAGGAAGGTTGCACTTGCATATAATGCAAGCAAAGCAAGTGTTGTGTGTAGTGAAAGATTATTTTGATTTTGAGTATAACATAAGACATAAAAAATATATTTCTCATAAAATATCAGGGTGTTTCAAATGTGTTCCCGGCCTTAGAAAAAAATAATCTTTTTTATAGAATAGTCATAACTGTCAATGCAATCAAGAGTGAATAACCTTTATCTAAAAAATTCCATTTCTAAGAATTTTTTTGAATACATCCCACATTAGCATTGGTAGAAGGCTGAGATATAAAGTGGATTGGACAAAGAATCAATTGAACTGAAGCTTACGAAGAGGAGTAGAGCATCGACGAGAAATTATGAAGAATCGATGTGGTTTTGAGGACATTGTCACCCCTATTTATAGAAAAATTTTGGGAAACCATTGGTCTTAATGTATTGATATTATAAGATAATGAATCCGAAGGTGGATAATAATATAATATTCAATAAATTATATTTTTTTAGAAATGTTTTTTTAAAATATTATTTTAAAAAGATGAAAAACGAGAAAGAAAAACAAAAAAAATGCAAAAAAAGGAAAAGATAATATACAAATCACATATTTCAATTAATATATTGTTTTCATACTATTAAGAAAGTAAAAACATAACAAAATACAAAAAAAGAAATAGTTTAGATAATAAAAGTGAATATGATCATATATCAAACTGATGAAAAAGAATGTGAATATGTATGGTTGTCAAACAGATGGAAAAAAAATTAAATACCATATGTTTTCATGAGAATGTGAATCAAATTCAATAAAATAGGATTTCAATAAGATGGAAAATATTGTCAATGCCATAGGTTTTCCAGCTGATGGAAAACAATTTTTCTACCATAGTTTTTTTAGATGATAAACAGAATGTCAAACCAATAAATAGACTTCAAAATAGACAATCAAATGGAAAAACCAAAATAAAGAATGTTAAGACTAAAAAAATTATTAATAAAACAAATAAGGTAACAATAAATAATATATAATAAAGTAAAAAATTTGGATAAAATAAAAAACATATGATAAATAATAAAGAATAAATGATATGTAATAAAAATATAACAAAAAATTATTGTTCTCCCTCTACGAAGATGTGTTTTTTAATGTAAGGAAATTTTAAAAACATGAAGTAGATGGGGAAGAGTATTTTATTTTATTATTTCCTAACTTAGGTTTAATATATTCAAATCTATCTGAAGTTAATGGTTTTGTAAAATTATTACAATGTTGTTCTTGCATTCCAATGAATTCTAAAGTGATATCTCTATTTTTATGGTCCCTAAGAATGTGATTTCTAAAAACGTTGTGTTTTCATGGGAGTGATGGTCATGGATTTCATAAAAGAAATAGAATTCTTGTTATCACACAATATTTTAGTTTTTGTAAATATCATGCCATTGTTTATGAGTTTGTGTTCCATCCACACCACATGAGAACAACAACATCCAACTACAACGTATTTAGTTTCAGTAGTGGAGAGTGAAAAGTGTATTGTTTTTTCATGGCCTTGAAACTGAATAATATCCTAGGAAAAGAAAAAGATCCATAAGTAAAATTTATTTATATTCTATTGCCACAAAATTCAAAATATGAAAACTATTAAATTCAACATCAGTTCTACAAGAATAGAATATACCTAAATCCAAAGATCCTGTTAAATTGATGAAATCACTTTTCATAGATTTTAAATGGGATTTATTTTTATATTCATGATATCTATCACATAAGCATACATAAAACATTAAATTTGGATGACTAACTATTATGTATAGTAAACTTCGAGTCATACCGCTAAAAGTTTTTTGATCATCTGGTTGACCATATTAATCAAGATAAAGAGTGTATGTGGTTCTAATGGGAGTACTAATAATAATATTATTTTCATATCGAAATCTTTTATTAACTCTTTGATATACATATGTTGAATTATATAAGTACCTCATTGTTTTTGAGATATTTGAAAATAAAGAAAAAATGTTAATTCAACCGTCACACTCATTTCAAACTAAGAAATCAATATATTTTCAGATGAATCTATTAATTATTTTGAGTTATATTAAAACTTTTTTCATCAATATAGATTTGAACAATTAAAAGATGTTTTCTTCCATTTTAAAAATATTTGGATCCTCTATTCCCATAATGTAATTGTTTTTTTGGAAAAAATCTTATCAACCTATCATACAAAGATCTAGGCACACGTTTAAGTTTATAAAGGGCCTTGTTATGTATGTAATCATATTCAGTATGTTTTATATCATCCAAACCATGGGGTTAATCATCATAGACTCCCTCCTATTGATATCCTTTAAGGAAAGAACACTTTCTATCTATTTTAAAGAGTTTAAAATTAATGATTGTTGTGAAAAAAATATAATTATAATATATTCGAGTATTTGTACTGGATAAAAGGATTATTAATTGTCTATGACATCTTGTTGATTATAGAGTTTAGCAACAATTCATGAATTTTTTTTAAAATGATACTATTTCTATTGAATTTGTTTATGAAAATCCATTTTTCTCCAATAAAAGATGCATACTTTGGTTTTTCAACCAATGTCATGATTTTATTCCTTACAAATTCAGTTTGCTCACGTTGAACTTACTTAATCCAATATTCATTACAGAAATCCTCAAATGGAGTTTTATGTTCAAATTGATATAGAAGAAAAAGATCTTATATTTCTTTTCTTATGGAATTCATAGTCCTTATTGGCTGATTTACATCACAAATGATTTTATGACTAGGATGATTCTAATGTAATAATTGATTTGGATTTTTTAAAATTTTCACATCTATATAGGGTAGAAATTATTCAACTGTAATTGTCTCATTATCTATTTATTTTGTATTTAAATTTTTTAAATAATCCCTTATCAAGGGTTGCTAATCAATTTTGGAAAAAAGTTTAGAACCAATATTTTGAGAATTTTCAAAAATAAGAGTTCATGATTCATCAAAAAGAACATGTATTGTTTCTTCAACAACACAAGTGTTTTTAATAATAACATTATAAGCCTTAGAAATAGTGGAATAAACTATAATTATTCTATCATCAGATTTATATGAAAGCCCTTGTTATTTAACTTTTTTATTTAAAATAAATAAATTGGAACTATTTAATTTGAAGTATGATACATTTTTTCTTTCTGTCCACCACTCATAAAGAGTTTTATTATGAAAATGTTGAATTAAAACTTATATTATAGTATAAAAAGTTTTATTAATTACTTTTACCAAAAAATGATTTCTAATTGAGTAATCACTCAATGTGGATATTTTTATCTCGTGAATAATTAAATTTATTTATTCAACAACATTAATTTAATAAGGATTTCTTGGTATAGAAAATTTGTGACTAATTCATTTAATACTACAAAAAGTTTCAAAATTAAAATTTACAAATTCCCCAATGTGATCGCTACATATTTTTATAAATTATATTTATTTATAATTTTTAACTACAGTAAAAAAGTTATAATGAAAAAAAATGTTCTATTTTTTTTGCGAGAAAATATACCCATGTAAATCTATTGTAATAGCCAACTAAACGAATAAAATGTGCATGCCTCAAATACCTTCAGTTTGTGTAGGTCCAAAAAAACTATCTGCACTAATTTTAATGCGTCAATATTTTCCACCATACTAATTTATTTAAAGATTAACTTATTTTTTCCATACTAACAAGGTTCAAAGACTTTATTTAAATCCAATCTAATATTAGGTAAAATATTATAAAATCATTTCATAGAGTGTTTATATAAGATTTTAACATTATAGTGTCTTAGTATTTTATGTTATAAGTAATATTGGTCTTGAATTCCACCTAAAATAGATATATCTTGGATCCTAAGGACTTTTAAGTTCATTGTATAAAAGTTATCATGCCTTTGGGTAGATAGAATATCTTCATTATAAGAATTATGAACTATACATTTATTATTACTTAAATTCATAAAGTAACCTTCGACACATAATTTAATTATGAAAATGAGGTTGTTATTAATAACACCAACAAATAAATCATTTGAAATTAAAATTTTACCTATTAAAAAAATATTAACTATTCCAACAATATATCATTGAGAACTGTCTCTGAAGTTATCAAATTCACCTTTAATCATGATAAATTTTTCAAATAAGATTCTGATTCCAATCATGTTCCTGGGACTTCCACTATCCATTTACTATGTATTGATATATTATATTATTTTGATTTCCTAAAAGAAAAAAATTAATATTTTGGAATCCAACCCAATTTGGATAGAGAAATATTATAAAGAATTTTTTTTGAATTAGTTTTTTTGAAATGTGTGCTATTTGGAAACCTGATTATTTTGTTATTTAAAGAAAAATTGTTATTTTAATGAATAAGACATTGAAATTTACTGTAGAATGGGTCCATTGTAGGAATTTTTTTTTATTTTCTAAAACTGGTTTTGAATGGGTGTACCAATTCCATGAAAATTACTATGAATTCATATTTTAGAATACATATTATCAAAATTTTCTTTTACAAATGTTGCATTAGATAAGTGTTTCTTTAAAGAAAAGATATCATATATTAGTGTGATGACCAATTTAATATCCACTTTTGTACAGGTTTTATAACTAAATTTTTCTTCTAAAATAGTTTTATAAAAAATTATATTAGAAAAGTAATTATAATATTTATTCTTTTCATAATTCCCTTTCATATGGTTTTTAGAAAAAATCTCAATCTAAAGTGTCTTAAAATCAATATCATCAAATATATATGACACTTATCTTGTTAAAATATCAATCCTAGAATATTATTTATCATTTTTCCAAGAAAAAATACAATTCTCATTTTCTAATAATTTAGAAAATTAGAAAAAAAATATATAATAAGGAAATGAATTATCATTCTCTAGTGAGGATGTTTTTTTAATAGAAGAATAATATTTATTAGGATAAATGTTGCAGAATAAAATTTTTTTTTGATTAAATACCCTGTAACTTTTCCATTATGTAATGATGAAGAGTTTTGTAATGAAGACCAACATTATTATGATTTGAGATATCACTATCATAAGAGTCTTAAGAAGAATCACCTTCATCGAAACTCCAGGATTCATTTACATTCATGAATTTCATTCCATTGGACTTCTAATATATCTTCACATTTTTTTATGAATTTCATTTTATTCGTTCCTTTCTTTTTAGCAATGGACAATCACAACGAATGTTTCTCGCTCTTTTACATTCATATCATTTAATATCATAATTTTTATTATTCTTTTTTACCTTTGGAGGTATATTTATATCTATATTAGAAATCCTTACTTCCAACAATTTTTATAATTCTTGTAGAAATATTTATACGGTCATTCACTGACTTATCAGTATCACTGGTATCTCATAAGACTTTAACATTTCTCTTACTTAATAAATTTATCATAAGTGATTGATACATGGTATGATTTTTAGTTGTAGTGAATGCAACTTCAACATTCATCTTTTTCACTTTATCTACATCTCCCTTAAGGATTATTTCATATTGAAATATAATTACAAAGAGAACATCAAGAGTAATATTAGTAATCTTTCTACACTCTTCAACTACATTCCTCATGGATTCCCATTCAGTTTCCCTAATGTAGGTGGTCTTCTTAAATAAAAAATCATATTATAAAATTTTCACTCCTATAGCATGGATACTATTAACAATCCACATAAATCATTGTTAAACCATGACTACAAGTTCACCATATGGAAATTCAAAATCATTGTAGTCATATAATTTAATTTCTCTTCTTGTTTCAACAACATTGGATATTTCAAAGTGTATAATCTCTAATTTCTTCCATATGTTATTCGCGACTTCACATGAAGAGATTTTAATGTAAATATTCATGGTCAAAAAACCTAAAAAAGTATTGCGTTCCTTATATTTTAACTAATAATCCTATTTTTCAAGGGCTGTAAAAGTTTTGACTTCTTTCTCAGTGATCTTATAGTCACTAATGAGCATAACAATTTTATCTACATAGGTATTTATGATAAAACTATTCATTCTATCACTCCAATATTCAAGGTCATTTCCCCCACAAATATACGGTTTTGTAGGACTAAGATTGTCAAATTAACTAACACTCATCACACCTTCCATCATAAAGAAACAAAATCCCTTTTCAACAAATATAGGTTAGTGTATTTAGAAAAATTGAAAACAATGTACCTTAAGAATATACAATGCACTGGAAAACATGCTATGATACCAATTTTTGGATCGAAGTGGATATGAGATGGCACAATTAAAAAAGGGGGTGAATTTTACATTTAATAAATTGATAGTAAATCATTTAATATGTTACATAGTTTCATACAAAATTATTTGAAACAATTCAAAATTCCTCTTATAAAAGAAAACAAGTGATCAGACTGACTTTCGGTCCGATGATATAATATAAAACCAGAGGTTTTGAAAAAATTGAATTCAGGATGAATAAAAATATCATATTATTTCACGTGTAAATGATTCTACCATATATCATATGAAATCAACACATAAATTTATTGATAGTATCTAAAAAAGTTATAATATTATATAGTACAAATAGAAAGAAGAAATAAAATTATTAACATTATTTTATCCAAAAGTGTTGGGTATACTTTAACCTAGGATAATAGGTATGTCTTACCTACATAGGTAATATGTCGATATGATGATCATAAAATCTTTATTTATATCCCTGTGGGTCCTCAATTTAATATTTAATATACACATATATCTTTCATGAATTTCAATGTCCTTGATACGATGATCGGTCTCACCATCTGCCTATCCATGACAGCCCTGTATGTTATTCATATGATCAGATTCACAATGAAAAACTACGTCCTTATTGAAATAAAATAACTAAGAATGATTAGTTCACATTTGATAATTTTAATGCATTCACACGAAGCCATAGTGAAGTCACACAGACTCTCTCTAGAACATGGAAGTAAGAAACATTGAAAATGGTATTGTCTTTTCTTCAAATGACCTCCTTTTTATAGGTCTGAGGATCCAATTTTCATATTTTATCAGACGGACTTATTTCTAATGAAAATTCAGAGTGACTTGGATACCTGGCATTGTAAATGTCAAAGTGAAATAGAAAACATGAAATCATTTTGATTAGTTTATAACTAACTCCACAAAAATGTTTTGATTAAAACAGTAGATATATGAAAAATGATAACATGAGTACAATTAGTATAAAACCTGTGTTTTTATAATGAAATGAAAAAAGTATGTGGTAAAATTATAACATGAGTATGATTAAACTTTCTTGTATAATTATAGGTTTGGAAAATACTGATATTATTCCATATGTGTAAGATACATATTGTGAGTATGATGGCCAGAGTTATTATAATAAACAGATTTGGTATGATGGACATAGTTAGTATGATAAAAATAATATGTATGATAAACATAGATAGAATGATAAATATTATGAGTAATATGAACATAGTCAGTATGATAAACAATATGGGTATAATGAAATAGAAACCATATTCAAAGTAAATCCATTATTTAATAACTGAATATAATGTTATTTGTTATTTCCAAAAAAAATACATAAAAGTCAAAAGATGACATTTGACATATCAAGTACTTTTATTTCACGTTGTGTATGCTCGTCACAACAAGTCCATGAAAAATATGTTTCTCTTCAAATGGTCACGATGTGTAATAGTGTTTTTTCAGTATCCTATTCTGGTTCATGTCAACACATCTGGTGTCACACTAGGGGTGAAGCGAACTGCACAAAGGGTCGTTAGGCTCATTTTCTCTCATAGATTAATTCCTTTCCAACAAATCCATTCTTTCATACATAATAACATATAAAAAATAAATTCATTCATAAATTAGAATGATTAATCATTTAAATACACAATTCACTTTACAAAAACACTCGCAAATATATACATAAAATAGATGTCTAAAATCCCCCCAAAAAATAATTCATACTTATCCTAAAGAGTGGAATCTCAACATACTACAAGGGATTATCACATTACCACGCATTAAAATCCATTTGAAAAACAAAACAAATAATCAAATAGAAAATTAAATGTTAGAGCATCACACAGGAAAATTCATCAACACCTAATTTCTTGATGAAATATGATTACCACAATTTTTTGGAAACATCCAATCCTTTTCATTTTTCAATTTATTATCAATATGTACAACACATTAAATATACCACTTATTATTTTTTCTACTCATAATCATTTTAAAAATATAAATAGAATTTAGCAAATACTTAAAAAACATGTAACATACCCTGGGATTCCAAGGCATCTGACATTTCCACTATGCAAAGACAGTGATCACATTAAATCATGAGGGTTTAACCATTATGGTTCATTTGACTCTGAAACTTCAGTTTATGTCAGTAATTGATATAAATATTATGTCTCATAATAGAGGGTTGACTCTAAGGTATTTTTAAATATAAAAAATCCTAATCCCAATAATTTCTCCCCTTTACAAATTTCATTTAAATCGTCCCCCAAAAAGATCAATGTGGGCTCATGATACATGTCATAAGAATGAATGATTCAACAAATATTTCTTTTTCCATATATATATATATATATAAAATCTTTTTTCAATGTTATTCTTTGAAAAAAATATCACATCTATCACCTTACCACGTATGATAAAAATTTTCAGTTTAGAGATGGTGATTTTTTATTCTCCCAAGAGACAACCCAATTTGTTTTAATTTTCTTACTTTTTTTATGAGAGTGAATTATAAAATAAAATGGGTGCTTTCATCACCTCTGCATATATCACTATCAAGAATCCCCTAGTAAAATATCCCAAAAATGTGTATCCTGGTTCGCCAAATAAACTTCTCCCCCATACTCAATAATTAATGTATCATGAAAAAAATTAAAGGTAGAAAAGGATATAATAAACATGTAACATGGCTCATTTCCAAACAAGGAAATTATTGGTTTCTATGCGGATAAAAAGGTATTAATATATGGTGGTTCTTAGGATAATGGATAAACAAAAGAATACATCAATCATATAAAAGTGATTCTGTACAGCCATTGAATCGATAAATTTTAGTGCATGTTCTTGAATAAAACAATCTTCGGTGACTCAAAAAAATACTATAGAAAGAATGGAATATATTGTCTTAGCAAATGTCTAGGGAGTAGGATGGCTAGTTGAGAAAATTAATTATGATAGTGCTTACCAATAATTATAGCAGATAATGAAAAAATACAACATTTAAAACACAACCAAATCCTAAAAAAACAATCATCTTCAATGATCATCATGATCTTATAAATAATTATTTTTAAAATCCTAATCCTCATACTTATCTCTACTAATTCTTTTCTTTATTTTTCTCTTTCAAAATTATTGACAATTAAATTTAAATACATGGAATTGTAATGCTCTTAAGTTAATTACATATCCTAGTTACTTTGATTATTGAATGAATCAATTGTGGTCATGGGATTTCCAATTAATGATCTAAAAAATTAAAATATGGGAAAATAGTTGAATGTTAAAGAATTCAAATGATTACTCCCCTGAGAAGTTTATGATTTAAAATTGGGTTTTACGTGTCCTAAATTAACCCTTTAATGGTCTGTATGTGCACTTCATGACGTGTAACTCCTCTGCAGTTTCTTCTACATTCATCCTTGATGGTCTTATAAATCATATCACATGTGAATGAAAATTCCATATAAATTAAATTCAAAAAAGATAAGGGAAGAGTCATTTTCCTAAAATAAATAATGACAAATAATAAAAACTCGGGTTTCCTCCAATAAGAGATTTTTATTACTATCATTGTCTCCCATATACCTCTTAATATCATGTGATTAACAATAAGAAAGAGGTTACCTTATATGGATATAAAAAATTCTAATGCATTGATTCCTTCATGAAGATGGGAAAGAGAGATATTGGTACCCAAGAAAGAATGGCATCAAAGAGAGGCTCTGGATTATCTTGTTTTTGTTTCTTGTTGTTTCTTTGCTTTCATATATCCTAGAGTGGACTAGAACGGTTACTGTAGGGCTCTATTTATAGGTTATTTCAATCGAAACACACGACCCAAGTCTCCTATTTGTTCTTTGTCGGTCGATGCTAGTACAACGTGTACCTAGAGTACAGAACATGTACTTCAAATCATGTTTTTTCACCTCCATTTCAAATTTGTTGATGAAGATTTAATTTTTCCAATGGGTTTACAATGTCTACTCACAGTAAAGGATGTGTACTGACAGTACAAGACATGTATCTGGATTTCGCACTATGTATGCTCCTCTTGACTTGTACAACACCGATCTGTTTCTATTGAAATGGTTACGATTTGTACTTATAGTACATTCCATGCACTTGTGGTACATGCCACGTAATATTTTTATAAAATTTCTCATTGTACATTATCATATCAAATCTAGTGTCCATCTGTGAACATAGCTCATGACGTGAAATTTCATTCGACTCATTTTTTTCTCTTATAGGTCATTTTTCACAAATTCATTATTTTATACATCAAAACATAAAAAAATCAAGTGAACTCAGAAATAGGAATGATTAATCATTTAAATACACAATTCATTATAGATTAATACCCTAAAATTTATGTTTAAAATAAACACATCAAATCCCACCATAGATGAATTCAACCTTGTCATCAAGGATTGAATCTCAAAAAACTATTATGGATTCTCACATTTCCATGAAATAATTTGATTTCAGTAAGAGTAATTGATCAAATGGAAAATTAAATGTTTGATCATCACATAATCTTCATCATCCAATGGCTCGAAGGCCTTCAAATTTTTATTTTATTTTAATCAGAAAACCCCCTTTAAAGGATGAAGGGGGAAGCCAAACAGACTTCAAGGACATAGGACAATCCTGACCCGAAGGTATAGAGATACAAACCAACCCGACAACATGGATTTATCCCTACCTAGCATTTGACCATGAAAAAATACTCCACCGTTTCATGGTTGATCGAAAAGCCAATGTACAGTTTCAAAGCACATTCCAGATCCGACGGCTGACGCCATACCCTCTCAACTTCCAAATCTTTAAAGAACCACAACGATGAAAGAAAGCTCTGAAACCTCATATGGGACTTTCTACATGAGATCATTCTTGAGTACATCTCCAATAAAACGGACCACATAAAGAACCACTGCAAATAAACAATCTTCAAAACTGAAATGAGAAACACAATGCTGGAATCAATGCCATAGAAGCACACTGATTCATGGGCACCTCCGACACCACACGTAGCAACCCGAAAAGGAATAAAAACCAAGAATGTGAATCAGATTCTTCGTCACCTAGGACTGGAAGACTAAAAAGAAAATTAATGAGATGTGTCTGTTAAGGGGGTCTGATCCAATCAGAACCAGCAGCACCTCTCTGAGCATGAAGCTGGTCATATCAAACTTCAGAAGAACCCTCATCAGATTCCAAACTGGTCAAACCACGGGAAATGAAAGCACCAACAAGGAGGGATGCTCCTGAAATGGAAACACGACAAGAACACCATTCACACAGATAACATACAAAACCTGTAAAAGAACCACCATGACTTAAAACTACAAAATCCCAAAGCTGATCAAGGAACAAAAAACTCCCACCCCCTAGCCGTGCTGAAGGCAAAGTCAAGCCGTCCATCCGAAACCGAGACTAACCAAGACACATTAGATCAGATCCTCTACACACCACACCAATACCAAACCTCTTACCTGATCTGACCCCTGAACTCAAAAACACCCCAGATCTGAGCCAAGCCAAATGACACTGATGGCAAGAAACACGTAGGACCATCACTGTACCTAAAACTCATCAGATCTGAAGAAAATGAGGACTGGACAACCAGAAAAACCGGGTCGAGGATGAAGCTGGGACAGAGAACAGCCTGGAGAAGAGTCAGAGGTGACCGTCGACGAAACATGCCATCACCATGCCGGATAGACAGAGACAGCTCGAGCCAGACCAGGACATGCTGAAGCCGTCGCCAAGCACCGCGAGTCCGAGACAAGATCCCGAGGGCCACCCCACACGCCGCAGATCCAGAAGGCACTAGTACTGAGCCGCCAAGCCACGCCAGGGGGAGGAGATAGCTTCCGATGAAAACCCTTGATGCAATGAAGGGGAGAAGACCCTCCGCTCAGAGACCACACACTTAAAACTTGTATCTCTAACACCGACTCCCGAAGGGGGACCCCACCTGCCCAAGTGCGCAGCATGATCCCCAACTTGGAAATGGCTTTGAATCGCCATGTTCATAATACGAACAGTGTTCGACCTTGGTGGTACTCGATCCAGCGCCAATTCCCATGTATTTTAATTTTTGGGAAATATCGATGAAATTTTAGGCATCCGTTTTTATTTTTCAATTCATTATCAATATTCATGCCACATGTAATATCCCTCCCATGAATTTTTTCTCTCATTATTAGGGTAAAAATGTAAATAAGATTTATCACATTCATAAAAAACATGATACTTACCTTAGGCTTTCAAGGCATATGAAATCTACAATATGAAAAGGCATAGATCACAATCAATCATGAGGGCTTCACCAATAAGGTTCACATGACTCTGTGTCTTCATTGTAGGTCAGTAAGTGATATAAAACATAAAGCTCAAAAATAAGGTTTAACTCTAATGAATTTTTCATGATAACAAAAGATATGATCAATTTTTGACTCCATTTATACTTTTTATTTCTCCATTACCAACAAATGATGAATGTGGGATCACGATACATGTGATAACAATGAATGAATCAACCAATATTTTTTATTTATATATATTTAATTTTCTTTTTCGAAATTTATGTTCAAGAAAGATGTCAAAACCATCACCTATCCACACATTATAAAAATCATCCTTCTGGAAAATGATGATTTTTATCCTCTTATGGAAAAACCCATTGTTTTCAAAATATTAATTTTTTTCGCAAGACATGTTAATAATAAAACAATGTAAAATATTTTAGGGACTCTCCTTATATCATTATCATGAATCCCCCATGAAACAACCCCTATAATATATATCACGATATAACCAATAAAATTCTCCTGTACACATATTCCTTTAAATATCATGAAAATAATTTAAAGGAATGTTGGAATGAATAAAATAATCCTATAACATGGCTCAATTCATAACATGGAAATTCATGTATTCTACAGTATTAAAAAGAAATTAATTCAAGTTTGTTCTAAGAATAAGGTATAAAAAAATAATTCCTTAATCATATTAAAAATGATTCTTTATAATCATAGATTTGATAATATACCATTAATGTTTTAGAAGAAAACATGATCAAAATTCTCAAGAAATATAAAATAGATAGAATTAAAATTATTGGATTAGTGCATGTCTCAGATATTATATGAATGTTTTAGAAAATTACGCATCACAATTCTTCTCCATAATTAAATCAGTTAATGCAATCATCTAATATTCCTAACATGGGAAAACCCACAAAAACATTTATCTACAATGATCAACATGATTATCTAAATCATGATTTTTCAAATCCTAATCTACATTCTTATATCTTCCAATTATTTTCTCCTTTTTCCTCATTCATAATTATTGAAATCTAAATTTTAATTAAATTCATGGTCATTTTCATTAAAAGTATATGTATCCTAGTTTTTTTTATCAAATAATGAATCAAAAGTGAACATGAAAATTCTAATTAAATCCTCAAATAATTAAAATCATGGAATATTGTTGAAAAATACTGAACTGAAATGCTTACCCTCATTACAATTTTATTCTTCAAAATTGGGATATACAGGTTATTATGGAAACCTTTCACAGTGTGTATGTTCCCTTCATGACATGTAACTCCTATATAGTTTCTTTTACTTTATTCCTTGATCGTCCTACAATAATAAAAACCACATGTTAAATCTCATTCTATAGAAATTAAATTCAAAAATGATTTGGGACAAGTGTTTTTCCGAAAAAAAAAACTAAAAGAGAAATATTAAAAACACCAGCTTCCTCTCATAATTACATTATTTTACTATCATTGGATTAACTATACCTCTTAATTTCAAGTGATTGATGGTAAGAAAGAGGTTACAAGATCCAGAACTACAAAATGTCGAATCCTTGACTCCTTCATATAGATTGGTCCTCTCCCTTTCTCTAAATTAACATCACTTTCCCATTATCGAACAATTTCTCTATCTATATAGGCCCAATCCAAAATTTCATAGCCCTTCCTACATAGCCAAATGGAGCATCACTAACTACCATAGCATTCCATCTTTATTTGATTTCTTGTATGAATCTTCCTCCAAATTCTTCATCATTTTTTTAAATATTTTATCCTTCTTCTGATTTTTCACACTTCATTTATCTATCTCTATAGAAGCTCCTTCAACTCTTCTTTAATGGACAATATTATCCTCTAATATCATAATATTCTCTAAAAATTCATCAAATAGTTCGTCTGACTTCTGAATTACTTAGCTCAAATTGAATTTTACCTATAATCCTCAATTTATCAAACTTATCTCTCTAATCTGAACACTAGTTAGTATCATTTTTGTATCTAACAAAGGCCCTCTTAATATTTTTTTTCACTTTCTCACAATCCATATCTATCACAATAAAATAATATAGAAAATAAAACACATCCACTTTGAAGATGACATTTTCTAGTAGTCCTCCTAGATGTTTCACTTTTGTATCTACTAGTAGAAGCCTTACTATTATTGGTTGCATTTACTACAGTCCCAGACTATTGAATGTTTCGTATGAAATTATATTAACATTGGATTCAAAATCAAATTAATGACATCTGAACACATTAGTGACAATGGTAATTGGAATGGAATAATTTCCTAAATAACATTGATTATTTAGTATAATATATGGAACATGTAATAAAAATAATCCATGTTGTGGAATGGTTCTAAGTCTTCAATATTATTCTTATTTGTCCCTAACTCCTTCATAAAAATTTCATAAATAAGAATGATTGTAATTAACTTAGAAAATGCATTCTTTATGTCCATATTCTTGAGCTTCTCTAAAAACATTTTCCTCTTCTCATCAATATTCCACTAATTCACACAATATATAAATGGTATTGGTTCCAGGTGTAGTGGTGGTGATTTTTCTTCTTCGACATCGTAGTCCATAGCTTTTCGGTTCTTTTCAATAGTTGACTTAACTAATGGTGGATATTTTTTCCTCCATATTCAATTCCACTCCCTTGAGACTTATTTCTAATTCTATGTAGTGTAGCTTACAAATCCGCACATAAATGATGCTTTGGGAATCATGGAATCTCTCCTCTTTTTCTATCTTTATGTGTTTTAGCAATCTGACTGACTTAACATTATATTTTAATCATTGTATATTGTTGTATTAGTGATTCATTTTTTAATTATTTGATTGGATTCCAATGATCTGTTGACTATGAAGTCAGCTCCTTATGTATAGCACCCATGGTGGTCATGAAATATTTCCATGTTTTCTTCCAATGAATTGACATGAATTGTCAGTAAGGTAACTCAATGTTGTGGTTTATAACCATGCTGTATTTGATGATATCCTTGACAATGATATTGATTTAGATTTTTTGTTGGTTATTAATACTGTTGGGGACCCTATCACAACCCAATGTTAGAGGATTATATTCCTTGTAATTTTCATCCTCATAGTACATACCTTTGGGATTTTTGTGGCCATAATCACGTCCATCTTCCTTGTCATTATCTGTATTTGTGCATCCTTCCATATATTTACCACCATAATTACTTATTTTACTTTCCCTTCGTTTGATTGAAACTATAACCTATTACTAGAAATCTCATATAGTAGCTCATAACTTTCATCTTGTGATTTTCTCATTAGTGAACATCCTACAACACTATCTAATATGAAATGATTTCCTAGAGAAAATCCATTGTAAAATGTTTGAATTAAAAAACACATTTTGATTCAATGATGATGGAATCATCTGAATAAACGTTTAATACCTTCCAGTGAACTATAAAATTATTATTCATTTAATTTTATACAATTTTAAAAACATACCCATAAATCAATATAATTTTATGGTGGGAAAAACCATGATAAAAACATTATTTCATGATCCAACCACCTAGTATTTCAGTGTGGAGGTAGTCTTTGGATCCACTCCTAGGAATTTTCCTTATGTGAGAATATAAAAAATCTCATCCTTACAAAATCGTTTTGGATGTTCTTGAATACGAACATTTCAAATATATCCTATGAAATTCCAATATGTGTGTTTGCGAATTCATGTGGTATCCTAGTGAATTACATCATATGGGTGATATTTTGGATGACAACTTCCTTTATCTCAAAATGATTGAGGGTATTACGTTGTTTATTAGTGATTCCCCCCCCCCTCGATTCATACCTCGAAATAGTGGTCCCACTAGTTGGACCAACTCAATCTCAATTCCCTCAATTCGGCCTCTTCCTACCATGGATTGTTTTTCTTATTTTTTACTTCTTGCTCATTTATTTTCTGGTGATATTTCTTCTTGAGATCAGGGTCAAATAAATGATCTTCTATTCTGTATTTCCCTTTAGTGAATTAATCAATAATAATGGATTGTGACACAAAATGACAACATGTGATGACCATGTGTAAAACATTAAATTAATATAAATAAAACTATCAAAATATCTAAATGATTTAAACATATCAAAAATCATACCGTGCAACAAAACCAAAGATTTTTCAACTCGTAGGGTTTTGATAAATACAATAGGGATAGAATAATTATTTATTTCTATTATACTCAGAAGAATAACATAAATATGAACTATCTAGTATGTACTAGTGTCGAACCAACAAGGACATTACGTATGTTATATATTAATTTGGAATTATTAATTGAAATTATTATATTTGAATGGAGAAAAGAAAATAATAGAAGGTTTTGATGGGGTTTGAAATCAATATGGGAGGTGTGTCATGTTAAATGACTTTTAGTTTCATGTGTTACGAATTCAGTTGATATGGGTTTGTTGAGTTTTGATGTTTGAATTGGTTCAGTGTGGATCCTTGGTCTTAGTATCGTGTCCTAGTCCTATGATCTCACTTTTAGAATGGTCATCTAGTTAATGATGTCATAAAATTAAGTGACCTGAATCATTTTTTAAACCTAACTGACATAGATTTCATTTTGGCCAAATGAAAATTAAGCTGACTAATTGTTGCAATAATAATATAAATTTCAAAACATTGCAATTCTCATGAAATATGAAAATAAAGAGATTTGGAATTGAATAAAAATTCTTCGGAAATCCAAAACATGATTATAATGTTGTAAAATAATCCCTAACCACATGGCCCTCTACGATCACATCAGACGACACTATGAGACTTCTCGCTCATTATGAGAGTGACTGACATGGGTTCCAAAGGTGTAATGGAGGTGAAGAGATGATTTGGATTTTCCAGTTGTTGTCCTATGTCATCTATTGGCCTTGTTCAGGACTATATTGAATACTAATTGTAGCTGGAGGCCACTATTTATTGTTTTTTTCCTCCAAACTCATGGACCGCATGACATGTTTTTTCCTTGTTGGTAGATTCCTACACGACATGTACCTAGAGTCCATGACATGTACATCATATCTAGTTTTTCCTCCACCATGTTAAATCCACAAATGATGCTTTAACCATTTGACTGGGGTCATGATGTGTAAATATCTTGCATAGTATGTATTCTCGTTACGACTTGTCCAGCACTGATCATTTTCTCTTGAAATGGTCAAAACATGTACATACTTTTGCAGGACATGTAATTGTGGTACATGATGTGGGCCTATTTGTTTCCAATTTTCCAATCCACATCATCTCGCCAAATTTGGTGCCACACCAAAAGTGCTGCTAATGACATGATGGGTTGTTTAGATAATTTCTTCTCTAATTATTATTATTTTTCCAGAAATTTGTTATTTCCTACTACATAACATTAAATTATTAATTTCACTCCAAAAATTGGAAAGATTAATCATTTTAATACATACATATATATATATATAATACTATAAAATATTAGCATAAAATAAATGTATCAATCACCCAACATGAATCATTGAACACTATCACAACTCTTCACCCAAACCCATAAGAACCCTTACATGAAAATTGGAAATAATATCATCACCACTTCTAATTATCAATAATTAGGTGTATCCCTCCATATAATCAATCCATTAGTACTATAAACTCTAGATAAAATAAATAATACTTCTTTATCATCTCCAATGGAATGTGTATAATAGATGTTATATTTATATATTGTCATCCATGGACTCCTGGATATAATGATGTTTTTATGTAACAAGTTGCATCAGCTTCCACACTTCATGTGACTAAAGCACAACCTTTTCATAAATATTGGAGCTAAATAAATTTGATACCACTTCTTAACATCCCCTGAACCACTGTGAATTCTAAATCATAATAAAAAAAATATGGATACTCCACCAACCTCCAATACCAATGGTTTAGGGCATACTGATAAATATGTAGTTGAGGCTTTGTGGATAATGTAAACCAAAAACCTCTTACCCTAATTATTATTTCTCTAGTATCTCAGGGTTTTCTCTAACATAGATAACTATTGATTATGAGATGGGTTATTTCTATAATGTTTTCCTAGATTTCCAGATCCATAATAATTTACTCATTCATTTTTTTATATATCCACTCCATGTTTGACAACAAATGCATAAAATTATATGTTATATTACTTTCCTAATATAAGAAATATTAGATTTGTTCATAGATCATCCAAAACATTAGATTCTAGAAAACCCTTTCACAGAAATTTGAACAAAAGAACATATCCCCATTACTTTTCATCCCAAACATCAGAACATCTAAAAATAAAAATTCCAATATGAAGTGCTGATAATATGTTTCTAAACCCAATATGAACAAAATAAAAAATGTATTCTTAGGACTCCCCTATGATACCATAGATATAAAGACAGATCTATCTCAATCTCCAAAGAAAGATATTATTTTTTGGAATGATAATATATATTGTGAGTACACTATAATGTGCTCAACAAAAACATCCACAAAATAATCCATGATATGATGAATGATTTGGTTCGATAAAGCCATTATTACAACTATATCCAATTTCAATGTAAAACATACATTCTTTTAAATAAATTACAAAGTATATAAAATGTTATAAACCTAAATTAATAATAAATATAAATCATGTAATACTTGGAAAATATATTTGATTCTCTTAGATAATCGAAAAGTCCATCGATGGACTTAATGGGATATCGCTTCATGACTATCATTTTCGTAAGTCCCCAATAATTTACACAAAATATAATAGTCACATAAGTCTTTAGGGAGATATTAATGGCATAACCCCCATATATTTTTAATAGGATATATGAACACATTCCCTTACAAATATATGAATTTTACATTCAAATTAAGATGGCTTTCTAGTGACATTCAATAGGGATAAAAAAAGCTCATTCAGGTCCAATAACCATCTAAATATTGAAATATTTATCCTTATCGGTTGGTATGCCATATAAATAATCATTTAACATATTGTAAAAATATTATAAATCGGTATGAAATGTATCTTTATTTATTCAACAATCAAATAGAAAAATCCTTACAATATAATTTTAGGGAATATCCAATACTCACTGAATTGGTCTTTAAAGACAATTCTGAATATCCCACTTACCCTAGTTAAAATAGTTGAACCCTAATGGGGACAGGAAGGTAAATTTTCTATAATAATAGTAGATATGATCCTAGTATATAAATATATATTCCATTCCAATAATCCTCAATAATGCTAACATTTATAGCACCAAAATAATAATAAAAATTATAGAGACAAATTTCATTATAACACCCCATGAATCATTATATATCCATTGATCAAACTACCATTGACATGTTGATAGTCATAAAACCAAACACAATCTTAGAAATTAATCTGAATCCTGCTAAAAAATGAGATAATAAACGGGGCGTGAGGATCATTTATAAAAAACACAAAGAAGAGGGTCTAAAACAATAATAATACTTCTAATGATAGATGAGACTACATCCAAGATAATCGATGTATAATATATTGTATGAAGCTAATTCACCCCTCTAATGTTGGATGAATTATTAATCCTCTATGATACGCTATTTGAATAATAATGACAGTCCAGTGCTGAGGCAAGATTTCCACCAACTTATCCTCAAAATTTGGTGGATTTCATAAATAACGTATATAGAGGGGTATTCGAATCCCTACCTGATTCGGGTATCTATATTGATCCCCTACTATAATATTTTTATAGAATATTATTATAGAACTTTTGAAGATGTCTTAACCTACCACAAACATGGATCTACACCATGTGGTGTAATAAATATGGTTACATGTGACAGGATATAACACACTAATAAAACTAAAATGAATAATGACCCTGAGGTTGATGTCCACTCCCCTAGATGCTATGTCCACTGCTAGAAAAACATGTATTTACGACAGGTCATTTGCGACGGGATCCCGTCGCAAATGGCCTTTTTCGGAAAACGCCGTCACAACAATAATTATTTTCGATGGGCCCTTCGCTAAAGATATTATTTGCGATGGGGATCCTTCCCGTCGCAAATATTACTCCGTATATTTGTAAAAACTTTTAAAATAGTAATTTCAAGGGGGCCCATCACAAAACTATTTGCGACGGGCCCCGTCGCAAATACATGTTGCGACGAGCCCCGTCGCAATTACTATTTAAAAAAAATAAAAAACTATTATTAAATTATTTTAATAAATATCATAATAATAATATTTGCGACGAGCATAGTATCCCGTCGCAAATACTATAAAAAAAATAAAAAAATAAATTATTAATAAATTATTTTAATTAATATAATATTAATCCAATTATAATTCAAAAATAAAAAATAATAAAATATTACTAAATGATTTTAATTAATATAATAATAGAATTATAATTCACAAATAAAAATAATAAATTATTAATAAATTATTTTAATTAATATAATAATAATAGAATTATAATTCAAAAAATATAAAATAATAGAATTTTAATAAATGATTTAATTAATATAATAATATTAGAATTATAATTCATAAATAAAAATAATATTAATTAGTTATTTTAATTAATATAAAAATAGTACAATTATTTTACATTCAAACATTAAAATAATTCAAATATTACAAAAAATTATAATTAAATTATAATGTTATAAAATTTTAATATATATATAAAATTTAATATTATAAAATATAAATAATATTACTATTCATATTAATATTGTTATTTCAAAATATAATATTATTAATATTTTATAATGAGACAGAAACTACGAATAGAAAAAAATTCATATTTTGATTTAACAAACATTATAACATAAAAACAATCTCTAATCTGAAGGTGGGGGGGAGGGGGGGGATCTACAGATGCTGGTGGAGGAAACTCAATCCCTAAAGCATGAGTGAGTCGGCGCATGTACTCCATCTGCTCCTGGTGCTGCTGCTGCCAACGACTCATCTGCTCCTTGTACAGCTACTGCTGGCGTCGACGCTCCTCCTCATGCTGCTGCTGCTGCTGACGCATCTGCTCCTGCTCCTGCTCCTGTCGGAGACTGTCTATCAGTGCAGTCTGAGATCGCAACTGATCCTCATACCGTGTAGCAGAAAGAAATGCACGAGCTCCTCTCGAGATGGACGTCGACATCGCAACACTGCCATAATAATCTCTGGGAGTCAGTCGAGAGCTAATACCAACTACCCAACCCTTCTCGAAAGCATACTGGGTGGCCTGCATCCATGCCGCCTCATCAAACTGACAGCCAATGGTCTGATCTGATGACGCGGCCTGACTCTCAGGCCGGGTCTGTGACGCTGCGGCCTCATATGACTCCTGTAGTTGTAATTTAAAATTAAAATTGTGAATATATTATATGCAGTTAATTTTTAAACTTGAATACAAATAATACTGGCCACGATGTGATGCTAAAGATCACCTCTGAGCTCCCTAGTAGCAATATCACTATACATCCTCTGATATACGTCGTACTCTGTAATATCGGGGTGCCCGACAGCCTATAAGAATAAAAAATAAACTGCTAATATTTATAGTTATATAAAATATTTATAAATAATGTATGTACCAGATGTTGTCTATGAGTACTGAAAGAACGACTCCCAGCTCGATGAGTCATCTCTTGTCTCCCCCGATTCTACCTTCCCACCGATGATCTCCTCTGAAAGGCACCACTCAACCGGGGCACACATAATCCATCCCATACATGGGATGAAATGTACTCTGGTCGGTGTGCTCTACATGACTTGCCAAATATGACACTCCTTCTTTCTTTGTGGAAGCTTTTCTTAAATTGTGAAAAAACTGATGAAATCGATCACGCATGGCCACCTCCCATGCCTTGTGGATGGCGTCATGCATGGTATCCTTGATCGGATACCATAAACCCTACAAATAAATCAAAATATCAACTTAGAAATGAAATAATTTCCAAAATAAAAATTATTTATTTACATACGTACCATCCAATGACCGAACATGGCCTGCTTCACATCAATGGGAATCTTCTCCCATGTGGTCCACGGCTGAGAGAAATAGTTGTGCAAAATAGCGCTGCCCTGTCCGACTACTCTATGCGGAAAAATGTAAAAATAATAAAAATTTATTATTTGAATAGATTAATGAAATCTTAGTCAAATCCATAGATTATCACACAGGTTATCACACCTCCGTGTGCGTGGATCAAACCCAAGACGTGGACGTCGCTCGGGGACGGGGTCAGGAATCATCAATCGTGCAAGACCGCGCCCCCTCTGCGTACTCCCTGGAGCGCCTGCAGTCTGAGGGTCATCTGCCAGCAACTCATTCGCATCGAAAGGCAGGTCAGCATCCGCCAACTCACGAAATGTGGCGTTGTCCATCTGAAATAGAAAATTTTAATGTTTTTAGAAAATAATTGATTATTACTATTATATATACATATATATATTATGATTGTATATAACTACCATGGAATTCTATCAGTGTTCATCTTCATCATTATCTTCATATATGTCAATGTCATCTTCATATTCTTCCTCAACATCATCGATATCCATTCGACTTCCAGTTGCTTCATCTCTTACCATTTCAAATTCATATGTGTCATCATTAACATCATCATCATCACCGACTCTTAAATGTAGGGTGTCATCATCGATACTCATGTCTCTTTGTAAAAAAGATTTATTTTGAGTACTCTCGTGAAAAACTTCAATTCTTTGCACATCCGTGAAAGCACATTCACTTTGACTAAACTGATATTCTCGAATTTTTATTTTTATTACACTCCACCAATCAGTCAAGTATCTTGATGTAGCATAGTACATTGCGTAACAAACATGATGTGCATGTTGGGCCAATAAGAATGGTTCATTTACTGCGAGAACACTTTTACATTTTATATCGATGATTCCATGAGTCGGATGAACAAGCACGCCTCTCTCTGTATCCAACCACCGACATTTGGACATGGTTATGTAATGTTGTCCATGATAACAAAGTTCAATGATTTCATCAAGTATGCCATAAAAGTCAACTTCATTTTCTCGATGATGAGAACCTCTCAAGCCAACTCCATTGTTCATTTTTTTTTCGATTCCCCATATGCATGTGTGTGAAATCGAAATCCATTCCCCACATATTCATTATATGTTTTAACAAGTTTGGAAGGTGGGTTACTCAATATACACAGCCGTTTGTCAATTTTATCAGCATGTCGAGACACCTGAAAATTTGTGAAATAATTATCAATATAGTAAACTATACATTGAATGACTTGCTAAAAGATAAA
This sequence comes from Viscum album, assembly GCA_963277665.1. Classification (NCBI taxonomy): domain Eukaryota; kingdom Viridiplantae; phylum Streptophyta; class Magnoliopsida; order Santalales; family Viscaceae; genus Viscum; species Viscum album. Next base: position 180,283,752 of record OY728140.1, read on the forward strand.
GAATTTATGTTACCAGTTTTTGAAACCACTGAGAGAAATTTTTCAGTCGGCGTTCTTCGAGGGCAGCTGCTGTAATTTTTGGAATTTGTTTCTTGATATGATTATCATACAACCTATAAAAACCAAAGTTATTTACTGTAACATAAATGATCGAATAAGTGATATAAACACTTATAGTACAAATGATGTCATCTCTTCACAGTTGAGCAGAACATATGTATGAGCTCTGTGATGTTAATCATCCCAAAGCCATCGTTCATAAACTCCACCAAACCCAAGCTCTGGCTGGTTGAAAATAGATAATTGATTGTCGATTTCATCAATATTCCTCTCGTTCTGTCCCATTCGGTTGTGTTTTGAAGGATACTCGGATTCAAAATAATGGGAGTAGAAAAAAGATATTTCCTCTTGGAAATAAGATTCTACAATATATCCTTCAACATATTCTTTGTTACGTACTTTTCATTTCAATTTTTTCATGCATCTTTCAAATGGGTACATCCATCGAAACTGTACTCGACCACCACATTTGGATTCATATGGAAAATGTAACATCAAATGTTCCATTGAGTCGAAGAAAGACGACAGAAATATTTTTTCCAGTTTACATATAATTAAAACAACATCTTCTTCAAGTTTTCATAGAGCATCATAATCTGCTATAGCCGCACAAATTTCCTGAAAAAAATGAGACATGGCTGTTATGGAATCCCAAATCACAGAATTCAACAGAACTCTTAATATAATGGGTAGAAGTCTTTCCATTATAACATGACAATCATGACTTTTTAATCCAGTAATATGACCATTATTTACACATCTACCCAAATTGGAAGCACAACCATCTGGAAGTCTCAAATCTGCAATCCACTGACAAAATAATAAACGGTTTTCTTTAGATAGTGTATAAGCTTCTTTTGGTTTCAGTAACCTTTCTGTTCTGACATTCTCAAACAGTTCCAGTTCTAGATGCCTGCAAATTTGGGCAAGATCTAAACGTGCATTTACATTGTCTTTGCACGTTCCTGGCATATCCAAAACTGTATGAAACAAATTATCAAAATATTTCTTCTCAATATGAATGAAAATCTAACATGTGTCGGACCAAAAAATCAGACCAATATGGAAAATCCCAAAATATTCTACGTTTAATCCAATAGTGTTCTTTTCAAAAACAAGAAATTTTATGTTGGTTTATTGTGGGACCAAAAGTGATGGGAGGTAATGAAAATACAATTGATTTTAACTCCTAACCTGATAGCATTTTTGGAGGTCCATCCCTTTCAACTATTCCTTTTTTGAAATGAGACCTGTTTATGCGAAAAGGATGATCAGCTGGAAGAAATCTGAGATGACAGTCAAAATAACAAGGTTTCCTTCCATGAATGAGCATAAATGCATTGTTCTCTCCCATACAGTAAGGATAAGATTTCTGACCATGTGTACTCCATCCAGATAACATACCATAAGCCGAGAAGTCACTAATTGTCCACATCAATGCTGCTCTCAGTATGAAATTATGTTTCGTTGCAACATCATATGTACTAACACCAGTACTCCACAATAAACTTAATTCATCAATCAATGGTTTCAAATAATCATCAATATTTTTCTTCGGATGTCCTGGAATTAGTAAAGTCAAAAAGATATATGGCTCCTTCATCAAAATCCATGGAGGTAAATTGTACGGAGTTAAAAAAACAGGCCAACATGAATATTGACTACCATAAGATCCGAACGGATAGAAACCATCAGTGGAATGGCCCAGTCGAACACTTCTAGCTTCAAAAGAAAAGGATGGATGTACTCTATCAAAATGTTTCGATGAATCACCATCAGCTGGATGATTCAAGCATTTATCGGTTGAAATATTCTCTTTCTGCCATGGCATCATTGTCGCTGTATTCTTAGACATGAATAAATGGTGAAGTCGGGATGTAAGGGGAAAATATCACAACTATTTTACAGGAATCAAACCAGACTTCCCATGTTGCCCTTATTTATATCTCAGTTTCCCACATATGGGAAAACTATCCAATGACTCAATTTCCCCAGAATATAAAATGAAGTCATTTGAACATGCATGAATCTTCTGACATGTAAGTCCCAAATTTCGAACCAGCCTCTTACTCTCATAGTAATTTGCAGGAAAAACATTTCCTTCGGGTAATAGTGTTTTAAGTAAAGAAAATATCTGGTCAAAACAGATTTTTGGCATTCCATTATCTAATTTGATAGCCATAAATTTTGCAACTGCTTCTAATTTTCTAATCGTGCAGCCATGATATAATGCATCCTCAGCAGACCTCAACAACTCATAAAATTTAGACGGTGCCAACTCAGTATTTGAAGCTATATCAACCAGAGTCTCTGTATGTTGAACAGATGAACCTGCAACATCATGTACTAAATCTTGAAACCGGGATGGATCCGGAATCAAGTTGGTATCACCTGCTCTGGAACTGCGTTCACCGTGTTGATACCAAAAAACATAATCCGTTTGAAAACCAAAACACAAGAGATGTCCCCCCACTTTGTCAAACGTGTCAAACGTTCTCAATGCACATTTTCTAAAAGGGCATTTTATTTTGCATCTGAAACAAATTCTAGATTTGATGCCACAATTGATAAAAAGTCTCCACACCCTCTACATATACTGGATTAAAACCTGAACCGTTTGGATTTCTACGTTGATTTATCCATATGCGTCACCTAATAATGATTGTTGATGACCTCGTTGTTCCATATTTTTCTATAAAATATAAAATCATTACTGGTTTTGAATAATTTGTTAGAAAAAACACTCAAGCAAGGATAGTTGTAGAGTTTACATCATACACGACTGACGCAAATTTTTATTGAGATATCCCTAAAAATTGACCCTTTATGAATTGAATATGTTGAGAATAAAGAAAAACCTGTTACAAATATTGATAATTTTAATATTATATAAATTTTTTATTATTTTCATAGTACTAATATTATTTTTTCATAAATATAAATTATGTAATAACAATATTATTACATTATTAGTATATTTTATTATTAATATTAAAATAATATAATTTTTTATATTATATACAATTCTCATTTCATCTGTGTGTTTAACATTCTGTCTCCACATGTAATATTTGAATTCACTTTCACCTCTCTATTAGTGAGTAGGTTGATAATTTTGAAAAAGAATGCAAATATTACATTGGAGATAGAAATCACACAGATGAAAGGAGAATTGTATATAATATAGAAAATTATATTATTTTAATTTTAATAACAAAATATACTAATAATGTAATAATGTAATAATGTAATTATTCCTAATTATTGGTAATTATTCCTAATTATTAGTAATTATTCATAATTATTGGTAATTATTCCTAATTATTGGCAATTATTCCTAATTATTGGCAATTATTCTTAATTATAGGTAATTATTCCTAATTGTTAGAAATTATTGGTAATTATTCCTAATTATTGGTAATTATTCATATAATTACCAATAATTAGGAATAATTACCAATAATTAGAAATAATAACATTATTAGTATATTTTATTATTAATATTATAATAATATAATCTTCTATATTATATACAATTCTCCTTTAATCTGTGTGTTTTCTATCTCCACATACAAATATTACATGTGGAGACAGAAAACACACAGATGAAAGGAGAATTGTATATAATATAAAAAATTATATTATTATAATATTAATAATAAAATATACTAATAATGTAATCATGTTATTATTCCTAATTATTGGTAATTATTCCTAATTATTGGTAATTCTTACTAATTATTGACAATTATTAGTAATTATTGGTAATCGTTACGAATCAATACTAATTATTGGTAATTATTCCTAATTATTGGTAATTATTCCTAATTATTGGTAATTATATCTAATTATTGGTAATTATTCCTAATTATTGGTAATTATTCCTAATTATTGGAAATTATTCCTAATTATTAGTAATTATTCCTAATTATTTGTAATTATTGGTAATTATTGATAATTATTGTTAATTATTATTAATTATTGATAATTATTACTAATTATTGGTAATTATTACTACTTATTGGTAATTATTACTAATTATTACTAATTATTAGTAATTATTACTAATTATTGGTAATTATTACTAATTAGTACTACTTATTTTTAACTATTGTTAATTATTACTAATTAGTGGTAATTATTGGTAATTATTACTAATTATTACCAATTATTACTAATTATTGGAAATTATTTGTAATTATTGGTAATTATTATTAATTATGGATAATTATCGGTAATTATTTCTAATTATGGATAATTATTGGTAATTATTTCTAACTAATGGTAATTATTGGTAATTATTTCTAATTATTACTAATAATGGCAATTATTACTAATTATTCGTAATTATTACTAATTATTGGTAATTATTACTAATTATTGGTTATTATTACTAATTATTACTAATTATTACTAATTATTGGTAATTATTACTAATTATTACTAATTATTGGTAATTATTATTAATTATTACCAATTATTGGTAATTATTATTAATTATTACTAATTAGTGGTAATTATTGGTAATTATTACTAATTATAACCAATTATTTCTAATTATAGATAGTTATTGGTAATTATTGGTAATTATTACTAATTATGGATAATTATCAGAAATTATTACTAATTATGGATAATTATTGGTTATTATTACTAATTATTGGTAATTATTACTGATTATTACTATTTATTGGTAATTATTACTAATTATGGATAATTATTGGTAATTAGTAAATTATTACTAATTATTGGTAATTCTTGGTAATTATAGGTAATTATTACTAATTATGGATAATTATTGGTAATTATTACTAATTTTGGATAATTATAGGTAATTATTTCTAATTATGGATAATTATTGGTAATTATTACTAATTATGGATAATTATTGGTAATTATTACTAATTATGGATAATTATTGGTAATTATTAGTAATTATTGATAATTATTGGTAATTATTACTAATTATTGATAATTATTTGTAATTATTACTAATTATTGGTAATTATTACTAATTATTGCTAATTATTGGTAATTATTATTAATTAGTACTAATTATTATTAATTATTGGTATTTATTGGTAATTATTACTAATTATTACTAATTATTGGTAATTATTACTAATTATTACTATTTAGAACTAAATATTGGTAATTATTGGTAATTATTACTAATTATGGGTAATTATTACTAATTATTAAAAATTATTAGTAATTATTACTAATTATTGTTAATTATTAGTAATTATTACTAATTATTACAAATTATGGGTAATTATTTGAAATTATTACTAATTATTGGTTATTATTACTAATTATTACTAATTATTGGTAATTATTACTAATTATTAGTAATTATTAGTAATTATTACTAATTATTGGTAATTATTGGTAATTATTACTAATTATTCCTAATTATTGGTATTTATTACTAATTATTAGCATTTATTCTTAATTATTGGAAATTATTTCAAATTATTCCTAATTACCTTTAACTATGAACAATGAATACTAATAATTTAAATTTATTAAGTAACAAAACAATGTAAACATAATTAAATTACAACTAATTAAAAATAGTTGAAACTAATAAAAAATTTAAAATAAATATTAAATTAAAATAAACATAAATACCTTTAAAATTGATCTGAGGATGATCTCTGAGCGTTGTTGAAAACTTCAATATCAACTCCGAAAAAAAAGTAAACTTAAGAAACACTGAACTCTAAAAATAGAGTTTTGTGAGAAGGAAAAGATGGAGTTTGAGAATGAATGAAAAAAACGGAGGGGGGGGGGGGTATTTATAGGTTAGATTATTTGCGACGAGACTATTTGCGATGGGATACCCCTCGCAAATAATATTTTTTACGAAGGTACCCATCGCAAATAGCTTGGCCCTCATTTATTACGGTCAACGGTTAAATAGTTATTTGCGACGGGTACCGTTGCAAATAATAACCTGTCGACATACTATTTGCGACGGGGATATATTCCCGTCACAAATATCTATTACCGCCGCCGGTATTTGCGACGGGGGTATATTCCCGTCGCAAATAGCTATTACCGCCGCCGCTTATTTGCGACGGGCGGCAACCCCCCGTCGCAAATAACTTTCCCGCGATTTGGCGCGCAAAGCGTGCCGGTCCTTTTGCGACGGGGAAAGCTAACCCATTGCAAATACCTACTTATTTGAGACGGGCAAATTCCCCCGTCGCAAATGCCCATTTTTTCCGTAGTGGTCCACTACTAACCTAGTCGAATATACTATGGAGTGCTTATTAACATGGGATGTAAAACACATAGTCCACAATATTGAACATTTCAATATTCCAATCATGGACTCTTTTAGTTTCCTTTACATGGTGAAATCTAGATTCATCATCTCTATAAAAATTCTCAAACAACATTTGGTCACATGTTTTCTTATCACATAGTGCATCGAATTATAAAAATGTCTCACCCTATAGAAATCTCCAACTCTGAATGATATATAAAATAAATACAAGTCTATGAATCATACAACATATTTCATCACAGACGTTTCCACCAATGTCAGATAAATAATCTCAAAATCATTATCATACATCTTTCTTGATTCTCAAATCATTGATGATGATGATTAATTATCCCACCAATGACTATACAACTCATAGAACACATGAAAAAAACCATGAAAACTAGAATAGGTGATAGAAAACATGAAATATTATCTCAATGTTTCTCTTCACATATCATTCCATGTGAATTTGAATAAAATAAATGTTTTATTCAATTATTAACTAAATAAATATCTCATTTAATATTTCTTATAGGAAGATATATCACATGGATTGAATATATAACTATCATTAACATGTCATGTAAATATATATCCAGAAATTCCTATCATAATTCATGAATACAAGTCAAAATCCATACTAACACACAAGTATAAATTTCAATGAAAATTACATGAAACACCATGTGATTGAATCAAGGTGATATTAATTAAAACGATAACAGGTTAACATTATGAGAAAAGTCCCATCTCTAGGAACTAATTTTTCTCTTATACATTGGTTAGCTACTCCCTTTAATAAAATTATAACCATGAACATAAACATCATTGTAACTTTTCTACTAACGTAAGATTAATATTTTTATCATTGATTAGAGGAGAGGCTTACATCTAATAATGGATAAGTGATGGAAAAAAATCAAGGTGGAAAAAAATAATTTAATCACTAAGAATCTCATTGGATAATTAGTTTTACTTAATTATTAACTGACCCCTTGTTTTCATATATTATAATGAACTCATCTGGAATTCCTTCTTGAGCTGACCCATTTGATGTGAATTTCAATACTCTCCAGATATGTTGGGTATTAGCATTCTAGATGATGTCATTTATAGAGTTACTAAAAAATAATATAGATCCGATTGAGGTTCCACTCTCCCTTAGAGAATATAAACTAATTCAGTTGAGTCCGATTCAATACATTCCACCAAAATATTGAATCTTCTTCACAACATGAGGCCTATGTGAATTTCTCTAATCCATGCACCCATGGAGCTCTGTGGACCATAAAAGGAAATGATTTCAATAACCATAAAACCTTTAATATATCTAATTATAAAATCTCCCATCATCTCCTCAATCTTCTAAGAACTATCCATGTTTATCATCACGACCATACATATAAGAGACCATAAACTCCATCTACCTTGAGGGGTGAGAAACAGGGTTATCCAATCGATAAGTACAAACTTGTATAGTGAAGAAGTGTTCAGAATGCCACCGATGGAAAACCATCATAAAATATATGATCCCAATTACACACCTAGATAAACAAAAAAATTGGATTTATCCCTCTCTAAAAATATTGATTGATTCCCATATGTTATAATATGAAGCTGTGAGGTTTAAGTTTCACAACATTCTTAATGATGCATGGATCTTGGTACCCTGAATCCATTCATAGTGAATCCAATATATTTAATTCCAATGGTTTTGGAAGTTCCTTTTATCCCCACAAAATTTTATAACTGACTCATATATCCACATAGGAAAAACAGATGCATCATGATTTCTGGAGTTGGGTTTGAACATCAAAACCATGCCTCCCCGACATTGTTCTCCTTGAAGTGACTGAACCCGAAATGGATACATGACATCAATAATTACTCCCTACAATAGAGAGGAAACTAAATAAGATTTAAATTGTGTGAAACTTAGTGGTTGAATACATCGTTGTTAGTATTTTATAAATATAGAGTAAATAACTACAGAGCAGTGGAAATAAATTAAAAATTATATTCAAGAATATGCATCATAACAGAATAAAAAATAACTCAAAAATAATAAAATCCGGTTATGATAGGATAAAATGTATCAAAATTAAATTATGAAAATCAAAAAACAGTTGACTAACAATTCCCATATTAAGGAATATAATATACCTCAGTTCTGCACCCAGTTTGGTCCCACACTTAAGCTACAACCCAATCAACATGAAAATCTACATTAGGTTCGCCTTCCCTTATCTAAAACAGCATCCACGAAATCTATCAGGATGAAAATTATGGTTTATACAGGGTGTGAGTATAACTTAATAGGATAAAACTACAATATCTAGAGATATATATTATTTATATAAATTTATTTCTATAAAAACAATTGGGAGTTAATTGAGTAAATTTATATGGAATACAAAAATTAACATGGTAGCACTCATGATTTGTTATCAAACCCAGGAACAGTAGAACTAGATTCGAGTCGCCACCAGATATCTATATCCTTGGATATATCCTCCAATATCTAGATAGATCACCCCATAAAGGGATGGTTCTCCTTCCAAGGATGAATCAAACATGAAATCCCATTAACTAAGGTCAGCCTCCCATTGTGTAAAACCATGAGTTTTATCAGACATTTATTTTCAAATAAATTATATTTTTATAGATATCCTATATATAAACATGTCATACATTCCATTAACATGTAACCAAAATGGAATATGTTATTCTTAAAACCAAATCTGGGTATGTTACATTCAACACTGGCATGAAAAACGTTATAGACAACATTGAGTTTCTACAAAACATTATATTTTAATACAATTATTTAAATTAGATAATTTTTACCTATCCATAAATCTTAATAATATGAATAGTTATCACTACTTTTAAAATATTTTATTTAATTATTATATATAAATAAAAAATATTGACGATGAAAGATAAAATTTTTTGTAGTCCTTATATTTAAAAATATATTATTTTCCAAAATGAACAAATTTTTGTGACCTTATGTGAAAATAAATTAAAAAAATATTATAAACTCATAAAAATTATATTTTAAAAAATAATAATATTTTTTGAATTTATAATTTGATTTTTTGGATGATTTTTTTTTGAATTTTTTAAGAACTTCATTTTTGGATGAACAGTGGAAAATGCTTAATTTTAATTCAAAACCAACATTTCATCAAATTTATTAATAAAGTTAAATTATATTTAAAAATTATTTAAAATTTTAATTATATAATATTTTTATCTAGAAATTAAATTTTGTTCATTGGAATCAATTAATCTATAAATTTTAAATTAAAAAAATTGCAATCTATTGGATGTTTTTAAACAAAAAACTCATAGTGACGTCCCGTCAGTAGGATTGAATTTAAATAAATTCATTCCACTTAAGTGATTTAAAATTGAAAATTTGGATTCCATATTTGGAATTAGAATAATGTATTATCTCTAATAAAGTCAAATAGGTATTTTAAATACAAACTTGTGAATGTAATTCCAATTAATTACAATGATTAATGTAATATTATGCTTAATTAAGGACTAATCATTAATCATATGTGTCCAAAAAGACAAGAATATTTTACAAGATCCATTGTACTGATATATATCATCCATATCTTCCCTTTTAAAATCTTTTCCATTATTTTATCCACATGACATGGGAAAAACGTGGGAGGAATTCCTTTTCCAAAAATTCACATGAGTGCCACTCCTCCTGCACTATTAAAAGGAATCCCTCAATCCCACATCCTCAAACATCTCATTGAAAATTGGATCAGATAATATCATAAAAAATATCCCCTAAATATCACACCCCAAATCTTATAGGACTCCTTTTTAGTAGAAAGATATTCAAGGAATCTCTTTGGTGCAAACCAAATGAAGTTACCCAAATAAGATGTAACATTTTTGCTTCGGTTATTTTATGTTATTTCTATTATCCACCCCATAAACTCATATAATTAAATTCTTCTATATAAAAAATTATTATCAATATTCCATTATGTTTTTTATAATATCTTCTCAACCTAATCTTACCCACACTTGCATCTAATGAGTAACAAACATATTGTTTACGTGAAATTCAAACTACCACCTTATAAAATGATGATTGTTCATTTTTCTATTATCACCTATCATGGTTGATGTTATGATGGGAAATATATGTATATATTTTGTATATTATATTTATTATTAAATTAATATTATTTATTCTTTTTACATCACATATCATTATACATTCATTTTGTTGTAAATACGATAATTTCATTTGAGAAAGTGTGGACTACTACCCCCTCAATGTTATGTAATTACATCACACACTATTTTGAATGTATTAAGGATAGTATTAGTGAACATATATTATATATATAATAATATTTATAACTTTACCTATATTTTATACAAATATACCTATATGTCATTTTTTGGTTTCTTTCTATTCGATAATAAAAATAGTAACATCATTCATGTGTACGTACAACATACTACCTCTATAAAAAATGTATTTTATTTCATAAATATATATTATATATATTTTTATTATACATATATAATGATTATATTTGATATTTATATTAGGTTATACATTTAAGAAATCAGGATTGTCATATAAGGACCAAATATATTACAAATGAGGACACTTCTGAAAACAAATTAGATATTACATGAAGTGAAACCATATCATATAATTTTTTAAAATAGGGGAATATATGGGTACAATCTAAAAATATGTTTAGTTATTTATTAGAATATTCTTCTTAATGACATTTATTAAAAATTAAAATTTTTATTCTAGAATATTGTATTAGTATGAAGAGAGTCAAGACACTAGGTTAGGGAAATATCATCCCACACATTATTTCTGAACCATACCTTCCTTAACACAACTAATTTCATTTTTGGTATATATACATACCATAAATGTATTAAATTATTCATATTATTAAATTAATTTTTATTTACATATGATTTCTATGATCTTTCGTTCTTGGGGTTAATTTTAAAAAATTTACAAAATCATTAAGACAAATTTCCTCAAATTTCCTTCTTTGAAACAAATGTTTTGTTATGGAAGTACCGTATTTTTTGAGGTGTATATAATTACAATTAACATGTTATATATTTAATCTCATTTTTTAATGTTATTTTTTCTTCATGAAATATCATTTCTTTTCCAGGATAGTATGATCAAAAGTTATAATGCTATAAGAGTTTATTGAAGTAATCTCATCATACATCCAGATTATTAATGATTATGCATTCAATGATGAATATTACTATTCCTCAAAAAAATCATTATATTTCTTATCCTAATTTTATTGAATGTATATCCACGCATTATTATAAAATGTAAAGTATTTTCTACTTTAAATAACTATGATAATTATTTTCATAAAACAATATGACTATATTTCACGATTAGATAGAAAATATAATTTATTTAAAAATCAATGATTAAATAAATTCCACATTTTAAAAGGAATCATTTAAGATAATTTTAAATTATAAATAAAATTGTTTAAAATATTTTTATAGTTTTCATTGCTTCATTTAGAATATTTCTATGTTATTTTAGAAGAATATTATTTTAAAAAATGATTTATCCTTTAAAAAGAATTCTTCAATGAAGAAATGATATTTTACTACTAAAATATGATTAAATGATATCTCAAAATAATTTATAATTTAATTTGTAATCAACTAGTGTTACATATGCTTCTCCTGGGAAATTATACAATTTTTCTATTGATATTATTTAAATTAATGGTTTATTTTATTATGGAATGATATTTATGAAACCCATTTCTCTTTCATTGGTTATATTCTTTTAATCCTGCATCATTTAATGGGTTATTAATTTGATGAAGTGATTACAAAAGTTGATTCTTTTTCTATAGAGTATGATTTGGGTACATTATTATGATACCCATTTCATTTCATGGGTTATGGTATGATTTTTAATGATTTTTTAGAACATGTTTGTATGGTTTCATTATATATGGATAAAAAATATACCTCCCTCTAATGAAATGATAAAATATTTGTATTTCATGAGATAGACCAGGATGGTATTTGGAGTGAACCTTTACTAGTATCTTTGTCATTCCAGTGAACCATGACTACAATGATGGTATGAGGAGTGAACTCATGATACTAATATGGCCATGGGAGCGAATCATAACCAACAATATTGGGTAGTGATTGATCCCACACAACCATGATTCTCTTAGAAGTGATTCCTTAACTATTATAAATATTATATTATATTCTTATGTGATTTCCATAATTACATGATTTATTCTTATGTTCTAACTTCATGGATTTTGGTCTATATTTAATTATGATTCATCCATTATGAATTCAAAAATTTTATTTCATGATTCCAATTAATGATCTTTGATATATATGGCATGATCTTCTAATTTCATGATCACACTCTCATACACCTCTGATCATATTTATACTCATGCGTCTCACTTGATTACTCATGTTGAGTATTTATATCAACCCTTTATTATTTTCTTACCCAATTTATCAAGATATGAGTTATGTTTGATGTGTTTAAGAAGGGTTATATTAAATAAGAACTCATTATAAGATAGTATAACTCCCTTATGTACTGTTGTCCATATTCCATTGATTCCAAATGTAATAGACAATTATAATTTTTATTTATCTTTTTTCATTATGATTTTGTATTTTAAAAATATTGGGTAGTGTTAATTTTTGAATATTGAGTGTCCCTATAGTTGGTAGTAGATATAATTATTAGTTAAACATTGGATGCAATGATGATAAATCCATAGTGATAACCCTATGGACATATTTAAAGAAAAGTCTATAGAAAATGTATATTAGAAGAAAATGTCTTGAACATTTTCAAAATTATATAGTGTGTCGTCTCCTTACAATAAACACATATATGAATACTACAAGTTGATGATAAAGTAGAATAGATGTTCTGAGGGGTAAAACTCCAAAAATATGTCACCGAGCTATCTCAGGGTAATATGGTACATGAAAATGTGCCTTGTTGCACATCTGATTTCACAGACCTAGGGGATATTCCATGGTAATTACCAAACTCTTCATGAACCATCATAAATAATGTAATGAGAATTTGGATTTTAATAACCTAGGATAATCCTATTTTATCCTAGATTAGGGAAGTTCTATTAATTTAGACATACAATATGTTAATTTTCATTATCATAAGGCTCATCATTATTGAAACTATTTCATACTATATATTTTTCATAATTGTAAATGGCTAGATCCTGATGGAAAAAACATTAATGGTGATTGTCTTGGAAATTGTAATGACTATACTCATAAGAAACTGAATTTTGTGGGAGATGGAATGAAAAAACATATTTTTATGCTCAAAATACATTCTCAAGTTATGAATCATTGTGGACATCTAAATGAGGAATGGAGGGAACCAAATTCTATTGATTATTTCTTGTGGTAAAATCAACCAGTACTCAAAGGGACTTCTAATATACATGTTAATTAACAACGGAAAATTAATACTAAAAATAAATTCTTTGTTCCCTAGTGTTTGGAGTATGAGATATTCATTACATCTGTTTATTAGTTAGAAGGTCATGAAAAATAGTGGTGGACCTTAATCAATAAGACGTGGTAGTAAGATGACTTGGAATGAGTAGATTGGGACGAGTTCAAGTTATTATTTTTGAATATATATTGTCCTTATATTATTTATACCCAAATTCATAAATATTTTCTTGAGTTTAAGAAAATAGTCAATGAATCTATTGTTAAATTTGAGGATATTTATAGGAGACATGTGAGGTATGCATCATGAACTATCATCCACCCCGATAGAAATGTTGATGGGTTCTATAGAGTATTAATGATAGGTCTCATAACAGGGTTGTCCATAAGATACATTAGTAGCGATATATATATTATGATTTTTGAAATAAATATTTAAATAGTGTATTGAGAAACAAATCAATCTCATGGTTTTTATAAGAAAAAGATAATGGTATATAAATGAATATATAGAAAACATTATGAGAATGAGATGATATTTCCTTTATTCTTTAAGTGTTGAAATAAGAATAGAGAAACTTACCATAAGGGGTCTAATCATATTTTTATATATATATGAAAAGGCCATCATACATTTGATTTCCAATGTGATGGGAAGATGTTGGAAAATGGTGTTAATGGAGAAAAAGTGTCACAAAATGTACCTCTCACAATTCATTTTATTATGTGTAAGGAGAATGGGAATTATGCTAACCATTTCCAAAACCCAATGGTTGTTGATGATGAATGAAAAAATTAACCACTTAATATGAGGTAAAAGAAGAAATGACATGAAATCACTATTTCTTAAAATGTGTTATATAACAACATAGTGAAATGTAAACTTACTATCCACTATATAACTAGTAATACTTGATTTGATACTCGATCGACACACTATTTAATATCTAAATAATACTCTATGGATGTTAATATTACACCCAAAATTTTATCTATGGAGTTAGTTGTGAAGACCACTAATTGTAGTATTATTGAATTTCGTGTCTATGATTCATATACAAATGAAATATTATGGAATGTGCTTCCAAATAAACTTGTAATTATTCATTTTATTAAATTTTATGTCATATTAAGTATGGACCAGTGTTCTATATATAAATGTCCAATTAATTTTCAAGGAAGTGATGTTAAATTTGATATTTCAAAACCACCTATGGCCTTCCATCAATTATATGATATATAACATCTCGTTTGTAGTTCTTATTTCCCATTTAGAAGGGAAATTATTTATCAAATGGTTGTGAAGAATATTGGTATTGATGGTATTCCTATTATTCCGGAAAATGTGGGAGTCTTTATGGAAGAGTTGGCATTCCATCAACCAAAACCATATGTTGAGTTCTTAATATATGTCATACCTAGATCCCCACCAATTTTAAAGACTTATTTTTTAATATCCCTATTTGAGTCACATGAATTGATGAAGAAAATATGAGAATACCATGATCGGGGATTCCGTCAAATAATTGTGTCACATTGGGGTGAATATGATCTAATTTTTAAAAATAATGATTGATCAATGTGATTTTGGATTTGTATTTGGATTAGAAAAAGATCAAAATCAATAGCACATTTATCTTCCCAATATTGATGAATTATTTGAACAACTATACGGAGATCTATAGTTTTCCAAAATTGACCTTCATTCATATCTTCATCAACTAAGGGTCTAGAAAGAGGATATACCCCTGAAAGCATTCCAAAAATGGTATAGACAGAATGAATATCTGCTGATTCCTTTCAATATTACTAATTCCCCTGATATCTTCATGTATTTGATAAATATAGTCTGTAGAAATTATATTTATAAGTTTTCTATAGTTTATTAGAGATATTATTATCTATTAAAAGTTAAATGAAGAGTATTAAGATCACATTACAATTGTACTAAATACACTAAGGAAACATCCTGAAAATTTTAAAAAATGAGTATTTGGGTTGCAGAAGGATTATTTTTTTGGTCACATAATATCTTGAGAGAGTATTTTAGTATATCCGTCAAAGATGGTTTCTATTTATTTCAAGATAAAGTATCCATAATGAATGAGATTCATATCTTTCTCAATTTAGATGGATATTACTACTGGTTTTTAGATAATTTATCATGAATTATTCATCCTAAAACCATGTTAACTCGAATTGTTATCATGTTCCATTGGATAGTTGAATTAGAGAAAACATTCAAGGAACCAATTAGAAGTTTAGTTAGCTCACATGGTCATAAAATAACCTATAGTGTATATGTGTCTGTAAACTATAATGATGAATCTATTAAAGAGTTTAGATTTGTCATTATGCATAACACCATTTTTATCACATATGAATCATGGTAGTTATAGATTCCTGAGAAAAATGCACCTAATGATTTGTATTTAGGTAGTTTAGTTTTTACATTAATGATGTGGATGAATTATATTCATTGAAAATAGTTTCATATATATATCGAACATAAATGTATGAAATATATATTCCCACACAAAGAGTTAAATATTTACAAGAGAAGTCTGTTAGAGTTGATTAAGGATTATGAATGATTGATACATTATGTCCCTTGTAATGTGAACAAGGTGGCCAATTCATTGATTTAGAAAGATCATTCTAGCTAATCCATGATGTGGATCCCAAAAGATACAATATTTCAGGATTTGTAAAGTATTTATGTAAAAATCCAGAAGGAATAGTAAAAATATTTTCTTTTTCAAAAGCATGTTCAACCATATATATAATAGGAGATTATGTAGAATATAAGGAAGATAAATATATACAAAAGAATGATAGAAATATTGATGTGTTTAACCATAATTAGGATGTAATGATAAGGTTCATGAACTGTGTATGTTCTTATTCTATAACGGTTATGAATAATGAGCTATTATATGATTCTCATAGATATTCATTATTTGTTTGACCTGTAAGTATAATGATTTTTATATACTTTAAAGAATACATCTGATGGGATGGAATTATATGAGATATAATATATTTTTATCACCGTACATTGTATTCAATAAATTTAAGGCATAAATAAAAACTCTAAGGAGACATTGTATAATGACACAAATTTTCCAAGAATTTTTTTAAATTATGGGGAATTATTATGAGTCTCTGAAATTTGGCCTCACATGATTCTATGGTCCGGTTTTCCCGGGAGGAATTTTTGAATGTATTTTAGATATGTTTAGTAAACATGCGATCAGGAAATCCTAGCATTTGAACTAGTGATCGGAATAAAAATCTGAGGGAACTATTGAAAATATAGTAGGGTGATTCGCTTAAGGGATCCGTAACCTCAACTATAGTGGCCCGAGAGAGGAAGTTGGTTTTTAGGTTTTTCATGGAGGATTAAAAAAATAAATTTATTTTATTATAAATATTCTCCAACTCTATTAAGGTATTGGTTTAGGGGACCAGAATAGGTGTTTGAGAATTTTATATAGCACATTAAATTTCAGGTTACACAAAAAAGTGTAACAATTCTACATACAGTTAAGCGGGTTCATTAATTGAACCAACTAAGTAAACACACTTAACTATGTGTTTTCAATATAACTCCCTGCTGTTATATCACTTTTGAGTTTTTGTTTTTGTTGGAAAAGTATAGGATGATTTTTTAGGAACACCTTGATGAAAAAGGGATCCAGCAATAAAGAACTATAGAATTTTGTTGGAGTGGCATCATTGGAGGCTTGCTTCAGGATCGATGAACATAGACCTATCTTCAAACGCTGGACACTCTCCAACAACTCTATAGGATGGGTTCAGTCTTGATTGTCTTTCAAGAGTTATTGAATCATGTATCTTCATCATTGATAATATTCTAATGCAGAGGGTGTGGGCCAAATGAACAAGGCTCGATAACTCCGCCTCTTGTTCAATAGTTGCATTCTACGCGGGTGAATTTTTCAGTTCGATGGAACCAAATTTCCAGGGGAACAAGCGAAGGAGATGACCTAGGAATCTCGTTGGTGTGATCGTGTGAAAAAAGAGACCACTATATCTTACCTGGATTCCCATGGAAGGCCGTCTGGGTAGTGCAGGTGCAACGACATAAGAGACGCGCACCGACAAGCAATGGTGGCGCGCCGTCGCGTGCCACTGGAGGGGGAGGTTTTATCTTTCCATCCATGGTGAATGATCAGCGTGGATGACACCATCTAGCTAGGGAGGTGGACTTGGGAACCGTGGTGGGCCACTGGAGGTGGTCACAGGTCGATGCCACGACAGAGGAGGGAACTTATCCTTGCGGGACTCGCGATGATCAGGCGACAGCGTGTGGTGTCTCCACACTATATCCAGAATGACATACCCATGCACGGGAAATGGGGGGACACCCAAACCTCCCATGTTATAGTTAGGGGTCTATGGGCCCTCTTGCGAGCTAAGCTTCACCCCCTATGGGCTAGCCTACACCCCCTACGGGCCAGGCTGTGCCGCTCATGCGGGTCGGGCCGCGCCCACTGTGGGTCTGGCGGTGCCACCCTTGCGGGCCGGGCCGCACCCCCTTACGGACCGGGTAGTTCCATAGGTCGGATGGGCCACACCTATATTGGGTTGGGCCTGGTCAGGTGACCCGAGTCAGGTCGGGTACCTAAAGACCGGGTGGGGTCACTCTAGATCGGGTCGGGCCGCGTCGGACCAGACCCAAACCCTACTAGGCCTAGTTTCACATAAATTTTAATTACATTAAATCAATACGTTCATTTGAATAACCTTATGTGGTTCTAGGATCCTTGTATAGGGAAGGTCCTTTTAGTATACTTAACTTGGATTTTTGAGATTGATTGAGTATAGCCAGGTTGGATCGAACCCAAATCCAACTGGGCCCTCAGTACTAAAACGCTTATAACTCACAAACCAGGCATCTGATTGACGCACCATCTGTCATGTTGGAACCCTTAAAATATTTTGGTTCTTTGGGTTAAGAGTTTGTAGAAATTAATATAGGTCAAGGTCTAAGCGATATCTCTGGGGGGGGGGGGGATGATTCTATGGAACTCAAGCACACCGAGTGTGAGGAATCACGTGGTTGACTGTATAGAAAAAGAAACCATGTGTGTGTCAACATTATAGAGACCCTATGTGGGTTAGCATCATAGATACCAAATAAGGACAAGTTTTAGAGCGTCCCATTTGGGATCAACATCTAGCGACCTTGTGTGGATCTGCATCGAGCAACCCTATGTGGAACATCATTCATTGACCTTGTGTAGATCACCATTCTGACTACCCTTTGTGGATCAACATTCTCGAGAACATGTGTGGATTAGCAGTAGTGTGACCCGATGAGGACCATCCTTACAGTAACCCATCATGGAAACGAGACTTATGTCCCAGAGAGGATCAATAATAGAAAATTTTCATTTTGGATCATTTATGGAACAATTAAATAGTATAAGCTGATATAGCTTATGATTAATCATCTATATTCTTGATATTTGAGATGTATACCTGGTGTGAGTTGACTATTTTTGTGTTCTCTGCGATTGATATATTTCATTGTGGTTTTTCCATATTGGAACTCTTTAATAACAACATGGGTATTAGGGTCCCTACTGAGTATTATTATACACACCCTGGAAGGGGCTTTACCCACATCATGTTATGTTTGGTGTAGACGACTGACAACATTGAATGAGGTTTTGGATTCAGGATCGGATGGCGCATAGAGGTAGACCTTTATACAGGACATTCCGCAATGATGTCCGACCATAAGATATTCGTACTCTTCTTGTATGATCCATGTAATTAAACTATGGGAGTTATTTTCCTATTACTATGGTACTTCCAATAGGGCTTGTATTCTGGCATCATTACATACAGTACTCACCCCTTTTAACATTCAGTACACATCATTTTTACTAATATAATTTTACTATATGGGCTGAGATCATTGTATTTTTAAACAATGTGTTTTTACTTTAAGAGTAAATGCCTTCCCAATTTTTTAATGGTTATTCCTTTAAGTGGTAGTCACTAACCCCTGTCCTATGGAAGGCTGGCTTTGGGTAGTCACAAAATAAGCCATGGCTGATGGATTGTGAAAATTTGTTATCGGAGGAGTCGGTTATACCATAGAACTAGGACTCTGATCTTTCTAGTGGAGAAATAGTGTTAAGTGTTTTGAGTTTGGCTTCTAGTTCGAGAGTCATGTGTCAGTGTGAAAACCAACATATCCTTACACTAGGACCCTAAATTCTAATTTCTGACTCGGTGCACGGAAATACCGATTTCATGTGTTTTGGAAATGATTTTTTCATTGATCCCATTTGAGTCATCTCACCAGGAATATCTTCTAATCATGTCACACAATATTTCATTTTAGGATGTCACAACATAGTCAACCCGCAATGATTCTATAGAGATTACACAATGAGGGCCCACCATGTTAAGAGGCTTTAGTGAAGGGACCCCAAACTGTACTAGATCATTCGGGTGGTGTACCAGTAGCACCACTACCTATTGGGCAGATGTTACCACCATCACCACTAGTAGATGGTGCACATTGAAAGAGCGTGTTGCACAAGTTTTAGCAGTAGTGGCCTATGAGGATCCTAGGCGAGATGAATCTCCATGTGACTGAGGACTGGTTGGATGCTTTTGCTAGAATGTTTCTCCCGGTTGGCACACCATCCAAGAAGATGGTGGTCCTGGATAACAGTATTTTCCAGGGTGCAATTGGGAGATGGTGCAGCTTGATGCTCCAGATACATGACCAGGAGACCCTCACCTTAGAAGACTTCTCAGGCCTCTTATGGGTAGAGTTAATTCAGATGACTCTATTCCTTATAAGTATATAATAGATTATATTCATAAAGTGGGGCATCATGATCGTGGCCCAGTACTGGGAGAGGTTAACCGACCTCTTTCTCTACTGTACCGACATCAAGTTAGACCCCTTATTATGGGCATGATACTTCCAACATGGGCTCCGACAGGAGATCAGAGCATTGATGGTATCCCGCAGAATCCTGACGCAAGCTAGAGTGCTTTATAGAGCTCTCTTGGTGGAGAGATTCCTTGATGACAAGAGACCGATAACAAGACCCACCACAGGGTGACATGTAGTAGAGTCATCTACGGCTTGTAATCGGCATATGAAACTGAGGTCCAAGAATACCAGACCTTTTGGTGGATGACCCCAGGATGTAGGGTTATAAGTGCAAGGCTCACGAGGTAGAACATGTCAGTAGAGGAGAAAAATATGCATCACATGTGGCAGGCATGGTCACCTGACTTGTGACTGCCTGAACAACTATAATAACGACCAGGAGATGATTTATGGACCATTGAGGAAGAGGTAGAGATTATAGTGGGGAGGTCTGAAGGTGGCAGGCTTATATGGTAGAGGAGTTTGATGTACATTAGGCAGTAGGTAGTGACTTGAGGTTCTACAACACCCACCTCCAGGTGGTCCACCCCTACCATAGGGAGAAGGTGGACGAGGACGAGCTCAACTCCAGGTAGCTGAGGCCTACGTCCATGGAGCTGCAGAGATTATTTGAGTTATGATTTTTGTTTAATATATCTTAGTTTTGGTACTTAAAAACACATTTTCTAGTTACTCTTTAATTCCCACGACCCATGTTTTGGGCGTAAATATTTTGTTGGAGTCCTTGGATTGATCATTGTGATTAGAGATTATTATGAGAGAGGATTCAACGTTTAAAACTGTTGATATCAGTGTGAGAATACACAAATTGGTGTAAGAATCAGATGGGATCTTCTTGTAGTAGCATCGATGCCTTACAACATCATCTTGGTTATGCACTGGTATCTAAAGTCCATGCTATGATTTATTTCATTAGGAACAAAGTGCAGAGTGTCCATGAGGATGAGATTAGGATTTCCTTCACCAATAAGAATGGAGCCTTGGTAACACATGATAGAAATTCTCAGAGGAGGGTTCAGCCGATCACACATCAGTTGGAAAGACTTAACCTCAGATCAGTTGATGTTGAGAGTCTAATCTATCCTGTAAGGGTGGACCAATATGTTGATGTCATCCCTAATGATGTTTCGGGACTACCTCCTCACAAGGTGGTGGACTTATACATCGATATATACCCCAGGATGTCAACGATATATACACCAGTATATCATATGTTTCTCATGGAGTTTCGTGAGTTATGGGTAATGATCGTGGAATTTCATTGGAAATGGTTCCAAAGGATTAGTGTTTTCCATGAGTAGCCCTGATTTTTTTCACCCAGATGGAAGATGGGAGCTTGAGGATCTTTATGGATTATCGGAGCCTGAACCCAGTGATTGTGAAGAATTAGTATCATCATCTGAGGATTAATAATCTTTTTGACCAGCTTACTGGATCTCGTTGGTTTTCAAATATATAACTTTTATCATGCAATCATCAACTCAAGGTATGAGATGATGATGTACTGAAGATAACCTTCAGTTGTTGATATGGACACTATGAGTTCTTGGTTATGATATTCAACAAGATCAACACCCCTTCAGTTTTCATGGGACTCGTGAACCAGATCATTCAGTCACACCTCGATCTCTTTGTGGAGGTCTTCATTGACGACGTCTAGGATTACTCCGTGATGGGAGAGGAGCATGCATACCATCTAAAAATGGTTCCAGATGCCATCTTACACCATATTTATGGTATGCTCTCAATTATCAAGTTATTTTTATGGGATTTTCACTTTTATGAGACATGTTATTTTTGAGGCATGATTTGAAGAGGATCTGGCAATGATAGGGGATGTGTTTTCTTGGGAACCACCCAAGAATAGGACTAAGGTGCGGTGTTTCATGAGGTTGGATGGTTACTACTGAGGATTAGTACCAGACTTTTCCAGAGTTTTGGCTCCCATTACATTTTTGATGATGAAGGGATAACCCTTCATGTTGTCAGAGAGATTCCAGTTATGTTTTCATGAGATGAAGAAGAGACTGATGAGTTCCCCCATCACGAGTCTAACAAAAGAAGGCGATGGATATGTATTATAATGTGATGCATTAGAGACCAGACATGGAGGTTTCTTGATATAGGAGCGAGTAGTGATCACTTATGGTTCATGAAAACTGAGCCAACATGAGAATAACTATTCTACCCATGACCTAGAGTTTGATGTAGTGGTATTTTATTGAAAAATGTGGAGAAATAACATAATGGGAAAATCTTTTACAATCCACACTAATCACAAGAGTCTCAATTATATTTTCTCAAAGAAGGACCTAGACCACAGATATCAGCGATTGCAAGAGTTGCTCGAAGACTATGTTTTCAGATAGTCTATACTCCTTAGATGGGGAACATGGTAGAAGATTACCTCATTAAGAGATCTAGTATACAACTGCTAAGTGTGACGAAGGAGTTGCTAGCTACATTGTAGATATCATTCGTAGATAGAGTTAGTGATGCTTACCTCCAGTCAATGATAGTCACTCCCCACTCCATCATCGAGCCAGGGAGGCACAGCATGAGGACATCGATTGCGAGGTTCGAAGTGCTCTGATATCCTTAGGACATGCACCTAATTGATTTTCCAAAGGTGTGGAGCACTTCATCCTCTTCATAGGATGCACCATGGTTCCAATGGTTCTACACGAGGAGGTGTTGTGGGAGTTCCATACGTCCACCGTGGCAGTACTTTATGTTCTGGAGAAGATGTACCATGACCTCCTCCATCAGCACTGGTGGCCAGTGATGAAGAAAGAAGTGGAAGAGTTTTTTTCAAGACACCTCACTTGTTAGCATGTGATGGCCGAGAAATAGGTTCCCACAGGTTTAGCTTAGGCTCTAAAGGTTCCAGAGTGGATGTGGGATGGAATTTACATTGATTTCATGAAAGGGATACCATGTACGTCCAAGGGAAACGATTCCATTTGGGTGATCATTGATAGAATAACAATTTCATCCAATCTTATACACATCCGAAAGCAGGGATCAGTAGAGGGATTGTGATACCTCTATGTAAAGATGATCGTACAACTTCATTGGGTACCAGGGGTGATTGTATTTGATTACAAAAAACATTTTACATACCAGTTGTGGAAGGGATTACAGGAGGCCTTTGGGAATCAGGTACATTTGAGCACTCCCTTTAATCCTAATATGGATAGTTAGATTGAGCAGAACAATCTGACACTGGATGACATGTTATGTTTTTGCATCCTAGATTTTTGCCACATATGGGAGGATCACATTCCCTTGTTGGAGTTCATGTACAATAATAGATATCACTCCACCATCGGCATGGCTCTATTTCAGACCTTGTACGATCGACCATGAAAATCACCTATATGATGGACACACCTAGGGGAGTCAGCACTTATGGGTCTGATGTTGGTATGAGCTATCCCTGAGAATGTGTAGATCATCTAGGAGAAGATAAAGACTACATACATTAGAAAAAAGTCCTTGGCTGATAGGAAATGAAAACCTTTGGATTATGAGGAGGGAGACTGAGTATTCATATGGGTATCACCACGATGTGGTTTGGAGAGATTTGGCCATGGTGGCAATCTATCTCCAAGGTTCATCAGACCCTTTTGAGTTACTAGCAAAGTTGGTGAGGTGGAATATCACCTAGCTCTTCCCCCATAGATTAAATAGGTTCATGAAATGTTCTATGTATCGAAGCTGAGAAAGTACGTTCATGATCTATCACACTATATTGAATTGGGGGACATGTAAATTAATTATGGGGTAACATTAACAAATGGTACAGTGGAGATTGAAGATCTATAAGAACGGGTACTTCATGGACGATCGATACATTTGGTGCACATTTGCTGGTAGTACAAGGACCTCCAGGAGAGAACAAGGGGGCAGGAGGCTCATATTTGTCCTCAATAACATCATTTGTTTCCTTAGTCCATGGTGTGGCTTTATGGGATGAGAATACCAAAGGCGGGGAGAATGTAAAGACCCATATTTTTCATCTATTTTTTTAAATAATTTTAATTTTTATTAGTCAGAAAATTTTGAGGGCATGTGATTCTGAGGAACGGTGTTCCCAAAATGATTTTTAATTTATTTAGGTAATTTTTGTAATCATGCGTGCATGAAATCCTAACATTTGAACTAAAGCTCGGAATTTAAATCGTAGGGCACCGTTGAACTCATAGAACCATTTTTCTCTTATGGGAGCCTTGAACTTGACCATAGTGGGTTGAGAGAGGCAGTTGGTTTTTTTGGTTCTCATGGAGGATTAATAATATAAATTTATTTTATTTCCTGTATCCTCCACCTCCTTTTATTTTTTGGTCAATGGGTCCATAAGTGGTGGTCGAGCATTTAATATAGGACATTAAATTACTAGTTACACAAAAATGTGTAACAATTATACAGACTGTAAATGAGGATCATTAATATCACCAATAATGAACCTCTCTTAATTTTGTATTATGTATATAACTTATATATCCTATCCCACTTTTTAGTATTTGGTTCTGTTGGAAATGGAAAGGAAGATTTTGGATAATCCCTTTGACAAAGAAGGGATCCATCAGGAAGGAACCGAATAATTTCATTGGATAGGCATCGTTGGAGGCTATTATCAAGATTGACAAACACCAACACATATTCAAAAATGGAACACTCTCCTACAACTCCCGATGTAGGGTTTTTTCTTGATTAAATTTCTCAATATCTTGAATAATTTATCTTTTCCCTTGATAAGATTCTAACGCGGAGGGTGTGGGCCAAACGAACAAGGCTTGATCCCTATGCCTCTTGATCAATCATTGTTTTCTAAGTGGTTGACTTTTAGAGTTACATGGAACACAAATTTTAGAGTCATGAAGCGAAGTAGTCGACCCAGAAAGCTTGTAGTTGTAACCGAGTGAAAAAACGGACCACTGGAGCTGACCTGGTGGACCACGGGAGACTGATGGCATGACAACACCGGTGAAACGTGCTAGCAGGTGATGGCAGCGGTCAGAACCTACTAGCCATGGAGGTGGAGGCATGACATCACATGCTACAGGAGGAAGAGTTCGCGACATTCCATCCACGAAGGCAGAGAACGACAGACGACACCATCCATCTGTGGAGGTAGAGTGGCGTGCCGTCGCACACCGCTGGTGGTGGTCGCAGCTCGAAGTCATATTGGAGGAGGGACTCCTTTCCAACGTGTCCCACAAAGATCATTTGGCACAACATGGGGGTTCTATTCTCTATCTGGAATGTATATACCATTAAAGAGAAAGGGGGGAAGTTTCCCCCCAGTGCGAGCTAGGGAGGGCCCCGCTCCATCCTTCGGGAAGAGCTGCAACACCCTTCGGGCTGGGTTGTGCCCCCCGTAGGATGGGTTGTGCCCCCATGTGGGTTGGGCTTCTCTCCCCAAGCAGGTAGGGCTGCGTGCCCCTGCTGGCCGGGCGGTGCCCCCATTCAGGGTCAGGCAGTGCCCCAGCCCCCCCCCCCCCCACCGTGGGCTGGGCTGGACCGTGCATCCAGGGGGCCGGGTAGGACTACATCCCAATGGGCTATGCCCATTGTGGTCCAGTCCAACTGGGCCAGGCCATGCCGATTCGAGCCGGGCCGGGTTGAACCTAGGCTGGTACGGTCCGACCGTGTCGGACATGACACTAACCCAACCAGGCCTAGATTCTCTTAAATTGACATAGCTTGAAATCCATACGTCTCTTTGATGAACCATATGGGGCACTGAGATCCTTGGAACAAAATGGTCCTTTTTGGATACTTCCATTGGATTTTTCAGAATGTTGGTGTACAACCAGGTTGGATCGAACCCAAATTCAACTGGTCCGTCAGTACTAAAATGCTTATAACTCACAAACCATGTGTCCGATTGATGCACCGCCTATTGCGTTGGAACTCTTACGACATGGAAGTTCATTGGGTTACTTCTTTGTGAAGCTTGGAGGTGGTAATGGTATGACTGATATCTCAAGGAGAAGATTCCATGGAACTTGAGCACACAGGATGTGAGAAATCTTATGGAAGGAAGACTTGAAGAAGCCACCCTTTGTGGTTCAGAATCAAAGGGACCATGTGTGGGTCAACATCGTAGGTAATCGATGAGGAAAAGTATTAGAGAGGCCCATTGAGGATCAATATCTAGGGACCTTTTTTGGATCAACATCTAGAGACCCTATGATAATCATAATTTAGTGACCCTTTTAGGATCATCATTATAGTGACCCTTTTGGGAATACTATTCTTGAATCCCATTTTGGATCAGTAGTATATTTACCCGACGAGGACTTGGATTACAATGTCCCATCGTGGAATTTCTACTTATTTCCATGGATGGATCAATAATAGAATAATTTCTTTTTGAAGAAGTTGTGGAACTTCTAAATGGAATAATATGATTAACCTTAAGACTAATAATCTATATTATTAATCTCCGAGTTGTATACTTGGTGTGAGCTAACTATGGCTACGAGATTTGTGATAGGGATCATGCTTAGTGGGTTTTCCTTTGTGGAACTCTGGGAGACCTTCAGGGTTCTCAAGGCCTATACTGAGTATTGTTATACTCTCCCCTACAAGGGCATCTCCCACACCTTGTTGTGTCTGGTGAAGACGATAGAAATATCAGAGCAAGGTTTGGGATCCAGGACCGGACGACCCTCAGAGATAGACCTTTAGACTTGATATATTGCAGTGATGTCTGATCGTGAGTTGTACCTACCCTATAGTTTAGAAGCTTGGAAGATGATTTTGGGTATTGTTTTTCTATTGTTGTTTTACTTGTAGTTGGGCTTGTTTTCTATAAAAAATACTTATAGTACTCCCCCTTCTTACACTAAATTCAAAGCATTTTACTACTGCATTTTTACAATGTGGTTTGGGCTATTTGTATTCATATACTGTGGGGTTTATGTTTTTGAGGAAATTCCTTCCTATTCTTTAGGGATATTACTTTCGATGCTAGTAGCCAACCCTTGGAATATGGAAGGTGGTCTTGGGGTAGTGACGACACGGGACTCGAGGGAAGCTTCTCAACCTATGGAATCTATTACCCATACCTAACTGGAAAAGGGATAACATTAAAATATATTTACTCATTGAACTACCCAAAACCTCTAAAGATTTTTATATTGAATTAGTTGTAGTTTATCACCTTACTATGTCGAAGAACTTCAACACTATTTGATAATATTTCATATGGATTATCCAACCAGGATATATAATATGGATGTGGTATGGTTACACGGAGTACAAAATTATATTTTATTAGATTGAAATTTGATATGTTTCTCCTTATTTTTATGATGTCTTAATTAATAACATGATAATAAAATGACATTCAACACTTATCATCATCCTCCAAATGATGGTTACTCTGAAAGAACAATTCTAACACTAGAGTGTATATTGATATATTTTTTATTGTATTTTAAATGTTGTTTGATTAAACACCATCCTCTAGTAGAGTTATCTATCGAAAATATCATTTACTCAAGAATTAATATGGAACCTTCAAAATCACTCTCTAGGATGATATTCAATTATATAACATTATGGGGTGAGGTTGGAGAAATAAATACATTGGGACATATGATCAGTGAATAAATATGAGATATGGTTAGAGCCATTTGGATAAATATCAAGGAAGCTCAATGATAGTAGAAAAGATATGAGACAATTGATGGAATTATATTGAGTTTGAATTTTTGAAATGTTGTTTCTAAAACTCTCTCCCGGTAAGATCTTTATATGGTTCATAAAAAAAGGAAACTAATACATAGGGATATAGATCACCTTTAAATTCATGATTATATTGGTATGGTAGTATATTATTCATAACATCCACAAAATCTATGTCATTTCCATGATATGTTCCATTAATCTCCACTAACAATGTATATACCTGACCATCCCATTTATTGAACATAGGGGGAATAATTGTAGAGTATGATTTTTCATATGAAGAATAACCATTTGAAATCCCTAAACGATCTGAGAATGTTTGACGAAACAAGTCCACTCACATGGTAAATGTTTTGTAGAAAAATTTCCTTTTAAAGAAATCTATATTGGAAGTGAGGATATGATGATGTATAATTATCCTCTTTCATTTACAGTAGTGATGAATTTTATTGGTGAAATTACTTTTTCTATGTGTAGAATGTAACACTTTGAGTTTTTTTGCACCATTTTTTTAAAATTAAGTTAATATTCAATTGATACCATGTATCACAATAATTCTCAAATTTCATTCACATGAAATAGATATGAAATATGTTACATGAAACAACCACTTGTAATATGTTTTATGAAACACAAAGGTGGTGTACATTACGTGCAACAACAAGTTTTTACGAAACATGTTTAATTTTTTGTTTTATTTATTTAAATTAGATAATAAAAACATAGATGTTAAACATAGTAATATGAATAGTAATAAATATATCTCTATTGTATTTTATAAGGGTTTTATAATAATAAAACTCAATGAAAATGAAACATATTATTTTTAATAATGTCATTATATGTTTGATGGTATTATATGATCCCATATCATGATTTCCATGTACTTTTGTGAAATATAATAAAATTAATTTTATACACACATTAAAATTTGATTTCATAATATAAAATTTATTTTTTTAATTTATAATTTCCTTTTTTAAATTGAAATAATTTTCTGGATTTTTTTGAGAAACATCTTTTTTGGGTGAAAAATTTGAAATGAGGAATATTAATCCAAAAATACTTTTTCATTTAATTTATTTTTAAGGTAAAATTATATAGTATATTTATTTAAATTATTTATCATATCATATTATTATCTATTAATATAAAAAATTTAATTTTAAAAAAATTTACATTGAAATTGTATATAATAACCTTGAAATAAATTGAATGTTTTACTTAAAAAACATTTAATGTCTTCCAGTCAACAAGACTATTTTTAAATTAATTTCTGACACTTGAATGATTAGAATTTATAAAAATAGATTCAATGTTTTGAATCATAATAAATTATAATAAATAATTTGGTTAATATTATATTTGAACAAAAATATTAATGAAATTAATTAAAATAAATTATAATGATTATGGAAAACTTATGCCTAACAATGGACTAAAGATAAATCATAAGGGCTCGAATGAAGAAGAAACCATTCCGAGATCCATTGGATATATATATTTTTATTCTATCCTCCCATTGATATTTTTATTTAAATTATTGGATCCATATAACTTGGGAAAATGAGGATATAATTGCTTTTCCCAAAAATTAAGAGAGCAGAACTCCTCCTCCATTATAAAAAGGCCTCCTATCCTCAAACATCCCGACAGCTCCCAAGCCACTTCTGATCTATATAAATTTTCCACAATGACTCATAATAATCCTTCCCCTTATCCTATAATCCTTAAATTTGTAAGAGAACAATTCAAGGAAGCCCTTTGGTAGAATACAAAAGTAGTTTCCCGAATTAGTGGTGACATTCATCCTCATGTCCTATTATGTTTCCCATTAACCACTTCCTAAAATACTATTATTGCATGATTATATAACATCTAGAGTGTAATAAATATAATATTATGTTGTTTTGATAATTTATTTACCCACAAATACACACACATACCTCCAATGGGTAACAAAGTTTTTTTATATGTACGGAAATCAATTGTATCATGAAACAATGATTATTTATTTTTCATTTACAGCCTCTCAAGGTGGATATTATTATGAAAAATATTCTTATATAATTTATACATAATATTTATTTTTTATTTGAGTGTTATTAATCCTTCTATTACTTATATATGTTTGTTTTCCATTTGGTATAAATTCAGAAATTTTATTTGAGGATGCGTGGACTACCGCCCCTCCAAGCATTGTGATTTGTTAACACACTACATGGTATGTATTAAGAATGTGTTTACTAAAATTATGTGGAATTTATTAAAGGAAAATTCTAATTTATTTATATTATATACATATATAAAAATATTTCAATTTCGTTCTTTCATTCAATTCGAAAATAAAATTGAAAACAACATTCATGCATACAAACATCTTACTGTCCCCAAGAATGATGTATTCAATTTCATTCTTAATTATACCCCAAATTATTGTAATAAATATGTAATGAAAATAAAATATATTTAACATAGAATACATTCTGTAAATAGTTATATATTTATTACAATAGAATATATAACAAATGAAGACACATGTGAAGAACAAATAAAATATATCACGAAGTAAAATCTTAAAATAGAATTATTAATTTTTTTTAATATATGGTCATAATAAAACCATATACAATATTAGCTTTAAAAATATATTTATGAAAATAATTTCTAATAAAATAAAATTTATTATAACGGAAGATTGTATGAGTACGAGGAACATCAAGTCACAAGTTAAGGGAAATTTGAACTCCCATTTTATTTTGTGAGATACATGCCTTTGACACCTCTAATTTATATTGTGCGATTTATAAACTGAAAATGAATGTATTAAATGATTTTAATTATTATATTTATTGTTATTTACATATCTATAATATTTTCTTTCATTATGGGATTAACGTCTCAGAAGATTATAAATCGGTAAGACAATTTCATATTAATTTTCCTTATTTGACTCTCATGTTTTGTTATGCGCCAATAATATTTTCAAATGTATATATACATCCAGTATAAATTTTATATAAAAATGATATTCTTTTCCATATACTGTAATCATAATTTAATTTAATTTCTTATCATTGATAGTGTGATCAAAAGGTACAAACTCTTAAGATTTTATTTGATAAATTTGATCATTTATAATGATTGCTTATTATATTATTTAATTTATGAAATATTATAATTAATATCACAATAACAGTAATTATTTTTCTTTATCCAATTATTATTCTTCTTATACCAATGCATTAGTACTATTTTCTCCTTTATTGGTACAAAGAATAATTAAAAAAATGTTTTTATGAAATATCTAATAGTATTTCCCTATTAGAGGGAAATATAAATTATTACAAAAACCACTTAAAAATTATGTTGAATTAATCATATATTTTTATTTTCAAAGAAATTGATTATTTAAATTATTTCTTGTTATCAAATATTTCTTTATATGTTTTTAATCCATTTTCAATAAAAAATGTTTTCAAAATATTTTTAAAATTTTAAGGCCCTTATCAATACATAAAGGATATTTTCAACAAGAAAGGTATTAAATAAGATCTCAAAATTATTTCCTGTAAAATATGAAATAAGTTTATGGTCCTCATGGCTTTATTGGGAAATGATTAAAATTTTCCACTAGTATTATTTTAATTAACTGTTAATGTTATGATGCCATTATTTTTATTCAACCCATTTCTCTTTTATATGTTATATTAGTGTAAAACCCACTACTTTTAATGGGTTATTATTTTGATGAAAGTATTATGAAAATTGTACTTTTTCAACTATTTATGATAGGATTACATTGTTATGTCAACCTTTTAATTAAAGGGTTATTAGATGATTTATAATGATATTGTAGAACATATAAGTATGATTTCATTTTGAGAGAGGAGGGACCAATATTCCATCCAATGAATTAGGTGAAGATTTACATCCCATGAGATAGACTAAGAAGGTATTGAGAATGAATATTTACTATTATGATGGCTATGAGGGAGAACTATAACTACCAATATTGTATTATATGTGAACACATGCTACTTCAATGTATAATGGAGTGAACCATGAAAATGAACATGTTTTGGGTAGTGAACCCATACTAACAAGATGGTATTGGCAGTGATTCTATGAATATAATGGAAATAATATTATATTCTAACATGATTTCTACAATATCATGTTTTGTACTTATGTTATACTATCACGGATTATTTCCATTATTTCCATATGATTCATGTATTATTAACAATAACTATTTATTCATTGATTCATGTTTATGATCTTTTATAAACATTGTATGATATATAATTTTCATGATAATGGTTTCATACCCCTATGCTAATGATTATGTTTAAATAAATACTATTATTAACCTTACATAGCATCTGAGCTCACCAATTTTTATGTTACCTTCCCTATGATATTAATATATGAATTATACATGAAATTTATATAAATGGTTCAAGCCTCGAATATCTTAGTGGGAGATAATATATCTCACATATGTAATAGTGTTCATGTTTCTATTTTTTAATGAAACTGGTCTTGTTTGGTCTTTTGGCATTTGTTTCTATATTATCTTATTTATCAATAAAATGTTTTGTCATGTTAATGTATTAAAATAAAGGGTCTCTATTTATAGGCTATCCATAATATCACCATCTCGCATCCAGTAACAATGCATGTTGTACTTATACATTGGATATAATCATATACTCATCCCTTATTAAATTAGTATATATTCTCTTGGCACAAAAGTAGAAGAAAAACATTCTCCGATCACCCAGGCATCAATATAATTATTATTAATATAATAAAAAACTAAATATTCAACAAATAATTCAACTATTAGGAATCAATCAAAACTGTCAAATATGAACAATAATCATATGAAATAAAATCAGAAGGCCAAAAACACAGAATGTAGATATATAAATATTAGACAAAAAGTTTAAATTTATAAATTATCATTTTTAAGGGAATATATTTCAATAAATCAGGTTCCCAATTTTTATCATTATCATATCATCATGTTTTAATGTGATAATATCACTACTTTTATTAGATTTCAAAATAATAAATATTATGAAATGTGATGTTATCTTAAAAACCCAAAAAATATATATATAGAATATTCCAAAATTATGATTGCAATAAATAATGTTTCCAAATCATTGTAGTGGTATAATGTTACAAATGATCTAGATTCAACAAGGTCCATGGATTGGTACAACTATCTGGTGTTCATAGGTTATGGTCTCAAAGACAGTGGACCCAGTGAGATATAATAGAAGGTATAATAATTCTATTATCCACAAACATGGATTAATTCCATTTTTAGGCTGCAAAAATATAATATTGGGTCAATCATACCTTTTTCATATACTAAAAATTATTGAAATATATATTTGGGATTTTATTTAAACAACCCACCTCAAAATGGGTTAAAATTAACAAAACATCTCAAAAATGTGAACAAAATAAAATTCCTCCTTCCCATTAATATGAATTAGAAAATTAATCAGGAAAAGATCAACTAGAAAATAAAGAACAATAATTTTTGACATAAAAAATGTTGTCCATAGAACCTAATCCAAACATAGTATTTCGTCCTGATCAAATTGAATGTATAGATCAATTATAGGAGTTTTACATTCATGATAAATTTTAAACCTATCACAAAAAACACAATTGTTGAGGGATTAATAAAACAGATAGTCATGAATTATTCACTTCATGAATTTGATTCACATAGTCAATGTATTGATTTTATTATACTATGTGAAAATTATATCCTCATATTAAAATATACTAAAGAAATTTATTTCACAACATGAACTCATAACATGATGTGAATTTATAATTCTTGGATTTTACTAAAATCATTAATGCCTTGTATGGATCCGAATATTTTTCCAAAGAATTCATTTCATGAATCTGATTCTTGTAATAAATTTATTCTATACCCCAAAGTCATCTCCCCTACTTCAACTTCTCACACTACTGTGTTACTTCCCTAAAATAATCCCAAATCGCTCATGGTTTGGTGACTATTATTCAATAAAAAATTCTCCAAAAAAAATTATAAAATATGGTGATACCTAAAAAATGGGATCTTACATCCTCAATTACCCATACGTAAACAAACTTATCCTCTAGTTCATATAGGATACAAGTATTTTTGAATAAAAATACTAATTCATATATTGAATAAGGAATATAATTTACTAGAATTAAAATTATAATTATAGGGACCAAATTTTTTCCCTTTCCCAGAAGCTCTCTGCTATATGAATCCTTCCCACACTTCCTTGATCTATTAAATATTAATTTCCAATATATCATATGAACCTTCATCTTATTTGTTTATATTTCCCCAAACACATCCACCTCCTTCTTCAAATAACACTTATTAGATTTTTTCAAATATATTTTATAAAAATAATAAATTTTCTATGTTGAGAGAGTCATATATCTAAAGAAAACAATTATTGTTATAATCCTAATATAATATGTTAAATAATAAAGTCCTAAAAAATTATCTGAAATCTAGCTATCAAATATACCAAACAATTATTAAATAGGTTCCACACACACATTTTCATTATTGAATTAGTAAGAATTATAAATTAGTTACAATTTTCTTGATTTAATATAGCAAATTTGATCTATAAAAAATTTTAAATTGAGAGTCTTCCTTAGATTTTAATCATTCCCTACAGAGAGTTATTCAGATATTATGTTCAAAAGTGTAGTTTTATCATGCTATAACATTATATCCACAATTATATTTTTTTATTGAAAATCCATTCCCCTATAATAAGATAGTTTTATTTAATTATTTATACTAATAATTGGTTATTTTATTTATTCGATATGGGAACCGATTTGTTAAATCATATTTTTATTTATATTTTAATTATGAAATAACTAAAAAAAAGTTTCTATAATGATCTATTTACATCCTTGTAAACCTATCACTTATCCACCAAAAATACATGTTACTAGTCTTAAAGAATATCATTTTGATGTTGTCATTGACTAAATGAAAATGGAATAATGTTTCAAAAAGTTGTCTAAAATAACAATAAAGGATGACTTATTTACTCATATATATAAGGAAGGAGTTTTTAATCCTCCATTAGTTCTTTCCTAAAATCATTAATAATTTTCATTAGTTTATATAAACTAACTTTGAAGAATTATTTTTTCATATTTCTTATATAATATTTTCTACACTAATTTGAATTTTTTTAGTAATAATAAATGTTATAGTACTTTTTGATGGAATATTATAGGTCATTAGTTTCAACTTGAGGGTGAAACATATCAACTTATCACTAATATGGACGACATTACATAGGAAAACTCTATTAATGATATATCTGCTCATTTCTATGTAAAATAATGTTTTTTGATATTCCCTTCACATATTCAACATTTTCATACATTCTAAATTTATCTTCTCCCCATTATTTCAATATTAAGATTTTACATGTTAAAACTTACAATATGATATACAATATAGTAGAAAAGTTTTTTTAAAATTTACTATGAACTATTATATAAAGGGGTATACCTCATGGGGTTTGAGGAATATCCAAATCATTCATAGTGTAACTTCTTTTTTTCTTCTCTAGTAAATTATTTTTAGTTTCAATATCTTTTTAAGGATTCACTATACATACCTTTTAGATACCTTAATCTTAATAGGTTTCTTTATGTAATTGATAACAAGTGGTATTTAGTGGAACTCTATAGTTATTCATGAATATATACATACATTTCTTGTAAAAGAATGCGATCTAATCAGCAATGA
This sequence comes from Viscum album, assembly GCA_963277665.1. NCBI lineage: Eukaryota > Viridiplantae > Streptophyta > Magnoliopsida > Santalales > Viscaceae > Viscum > Viscum album. The sequence continues at coordinate 180,320,097 of OY728140.1, forward strand.
TATTTTGATGTATTAAAAATATAAATTTGTTTGATAATGGAAAATCAATAAACAAAATATAATTAATGATTTGAGTTTCTTTGACTTCAATCCATTTAGATATATAATCTATAGATAATGGATTTACTGACTTTACAATGTAAATAAGAGATTTACTAATAGTGTATATTCATGAAATATAAAATAATAAATTAAAGAGAAATGTTATTAGAGGACCATTAAAACTCTTGTAAATATCTCCAGTGAATTGGAAGTTCCTAAATGACTTGTAAAAAGGAATGAATCTAAAAAATCTACATGAAAAAATTAACATCTAATACATTTATACCTGTATACCAAGGTCTAATGTGACATCAACATTCTTGTTTCTATGAAAATTTAAGCATACATGTATCCAAATAATCAAGAATATAACTCTTAATGACTTCATCACTATTGGTTTTATATTAGTTTGTATCATATAAATCATAGTATTTTGAATCATATTTTAGATCAAAGAATTTATATTTAAAAATTAGTTTACATTTAACTTGACCAATTAGAATACCATTATTTCATAACATGGAACAATATCATTGATTTTATAAAGATACTAACCACGAAGTAAATCATTTTGTGTTGTATTTGTAGGTTCATCCATGTCAACAGTCTTCTAATTAATCTCATGTGGTTTATAATCAAGTTCTAAAAACCCTTGTCATCCATGTATTCAATGTCAAATTATTATATGTTAAAAATCCACCATGCCATATGTTTTTTTTTTCATTAGAATTATTGATATCTTATCTGATAGATTCATGATAAGAATAATATGTTACTTTAATTCATAACATATATGAAATATTTTATATTATGAAAAAAAATATTTTTTAAAATTTTTTAATTAGTCTAAAAAATAAAATAGAATTTAGAATAATCTAGATCATGGGTGTGACATCCCAATAAATTAAAATGAAACACTATATTTGATTCAATATAAGATATGAAACACAATGTTTAAAAGAACTATATAATATTATTAATTAAATGTGACCGCAATAGAGTAGTGATTAATTTGACGTGAATAATAGTAATTACCATAATATTATATATGTTTAATGGTTCTAATAATTTCTGATGTATCAATTAATTTTTTCCAATTAGTACTTTCATTTTTGTAAAATCATTTTATTAATGATAAAATATATTTTCCTAAAAAATATTTATATTTATTTTTATGGTATATTATTACAATTACATAATTGAAGATATATAAAATATATTTTATAGAATAAATTCATTTTTTTAATTAATCATGTAAAAATTATATTAGGATCAATTTTATTTAATATTTTCTATAAAAATTACTTTTAATGAAATAGTGAAAAAACACTTATTTCTATTGAAAAATGTACATTCATTTAAGATATTTTTAATGTCAAATTATGATTTTTATGATTTTTATGTTATTATTTTTAATTTTTTATATAAAATTTATAATATTGGCTTTTTAAATGTGTATTATGATGAAATGTAGTAGAAACATATTTTATAATTAATATGGACATTTTAAAAAAATGTTTTCCATTCTATTTTTCTAATTAATTTTAAAAATAAAATATAAATATAATTTGTACTAAATTTGGAAAAATTGATTCCATATTTTGAATTATTGGGTTTTTTTAAAATTATTTCCACTTTCAATTTGGTTAATATTAATAGTAACTATTATAATATTGGTTACCACAATAATGGTGAAATCAAGTAATTATGGTTCATAATAAAATGATAATGACTAGATAATTACAAAAAAACATATGTATATATTATATTATCAGTTTATTACAACCATAATTAACTAATGAGAAAATATTTGTAGGCTTTTAGGGTCATCTATATTACATTATCAGGTTTTCAGACTATTGTTTAATGAAAATTTTAACAAGTCAAACTATTTTTTTATAAGTTTTATATTTTAATTATGGTGGTATCTATATGATATTTAAGACTATACCTCACACATAATCATGTGAAATATTTGACTTAATAATCATATATTTTTTAAATTTGTAGGCCAATAATAATTAACTTAAATTATGGTACAACACTGATGATATAATTATTCAATTATATTAAAAAGTCAAATAAATGGAATTAAAAATATTAAAAGAAATATAATTTTTGATGATTAATGTAATAAATTATTTTATAAGATCATACTTCCTTGTTATGGATATAATAAAAAAACATTTATATGTGTTATATTTATAATATTCAAGTCAAAGAAATCAATATTTCTAGAAATTAACATTATTGATATTCTATAATTAATAATATTTTACTAAATTATATAATATTCATAATAATAATACCTTAAAAAATTGATTAGGATACAGTTTTATATATCTATCATTATAATTTTATTAGACATTGTATATTTTATAGTAACTATATTAGACTTTAATTTTTAGTAAACCATGTTGTCATGATAACAGTTAAAAGGGTTAAATATGGGTTAAAGTCAATCTATATGGGTAAAAATATAACGAAATAATACCTTTTTTATTATATGAGGGAATTTATAAACATAATAATATTATATTATAAATTATTATTATTTGTATAATTTTTATTTTAATTATCATTTATATCAATTTAATATTTTGAGATGTTTTAAGAGTGTCACTCCCCTCTCTTCCAAAAGGGAATTACTTATTCATGTTTATTAAAAATAAAAAATGATTTAGGATCCAAACATACCTAAACAAATACCTTCATTGAATCCCATCACATAATATATAAGTAATTGTTTAGGCATAATACCAATCTTAGGGGCATAAGGTGTTAAGAAAAGTGGTTTTCTATGTGATATGTATTGTTTTGAACTACATGTATTATTTTTGTTGCTTATACCACCTTCAAAAAAATTTTATTTAGACATCATAGAATAATAAATAAAATATAATCAATATAATAATAGGTTATTTTGTGAGTTTAATGACCCATATCCATCTCATATTCTATAAAGTCATAGACGAATTCATCGTTTGTGTGTTCAATGTACTACTATCTCAGAAGAAAATATAATGTGTTCCCACCACTATCTACAATGATTTATTATAATTCCTAAATTAAGGTTTATATATTATTTTAATTACATATTTATCATTAATAAAAGACAATATTTATTCTTTATTTTTATTTTTCAATTCATAGAAAAATGATATTGTCGCTTATGCGTACATGTTAATTATCACATCCCTAAATCGTTAAGATTTTATCCATCACCACATAGCATGGATAATATATATATATATATATGATTTTATAATAAAAAAATTAATATGATATATGTGAAATTAGGATCATATTTTAATGGTAATATAATTCATTCCATAATTACAAAATGATTTTTTTTAAAATGGAGACATTACTCATGTGTACGTATGATCAGCCATTTAAATTTTAGTAACATGTATTGTTTCCCATAATCATATATAATATATGTATTTTAAATAATAATTAATGATTAATTTTTTTTATTATTTAATTAATATTATTTTTAAAATTATGTTATGATGCTATAGTTTACCACATTCAACCTATAAAATTCATTATTGATATATGAATCCGTTATCATCATAATTTATTATGTGAACATATTTAATAGTGTAATTGTATATAAAATTGTATTAAATAAAATTAAGGAATAATAATCCTGAAATTGTTTCCTAAACAATAATAAATTAACCGACATTTATTTTTTATGAATATGGAAAATATATGTAATGTGTTGGACTTATAGTTATCGATTTTCTTTTCAAAATACATTTTTTAATATTCCTCGTGTAATTTTTTTAGAATAGTACAAAATAATTGTTTTATTAATTATACCTAAAGAGTTGATTTTTCAAATATCAATACTTATTAATGATTTGGTGATTCAGTAAATTATTTAAATAGTTTTTATCATAGATATTTTTACCTTATTGTGTGTTCAGTTTTTTCGTATAATATGTTATTAAAATATGAAAACATTATTTTCCTTAAGAATCTTTTTATGTTTCTTGAATTCTTGTTTTATCATTATCATATGGTTCTTGGAAAATTTTATGGTGATTTTTGGTAATACAATATACCCTTTATTATTCTATCAATTAAAATCCATTTAATTGTGGTTATGTTATTAACCAATGATTATGGGATCCTAGATAAACCAAATAATGGGGGTTACATTATAACCTCTAATATAGTAGGTACTCCAAAGTTGGAAGTCGATAATATTATTATTATATATAAAATACATATTTAAATAATTAGATTTATTCAAATTTATTTTTAGATCATTCTTAGAAGGTTATTCGAAGACTACCTATAATGGTTTATCATGAGTAAAATTGATAGTAACACTAATGTAATTATAAAAGGTTAACAATGATAGTAAATAATGAATATTTTTGGTAATTTTCTAATGATTCCCCAATAATCCAAAATTATTTATCTATATTTTCTATGGGTTTTAAATGTTTTCGTTGATATAAATGTTCTTTTCAATATAAATGATTATTTACATAAGATCAATTATTAATGACATATGTTTATGTATATTATGGAATTTCATATTTTCCATTGGAATAATGGTTTCCATAATTTTTTTATACCTTATTTAGATTTTCGTTATAATCAAAATATTAATAATGGTTTTCATTGGGTTTCTAGAAAATTATGATAAATGATACGGTTATGTATAAAATTTTCAATATTTATCATAAACCACAATATTTTTTTAAATATTTTTTTATAATATAAATTGATATTCTATATAAGTGTCCACTTATAATGTATGAGTATAATTTAATGGGTTTTACATGATTTTATAAAACAATATCTTCATAATTTTAATAAATATAATTATATTTCAAAAAAATGAATATGTAATGCTTATGGTGAGGTTTATATAGCTGGTGTAAAATAAGGGTTTATAAAAATTTATAGATTATGATTTTTTCTTATGAGGGCTTCCTAAGAGTTACAGATATCTTTGTGGGTTTATAATTTTTTGTATGGCCATAATTTCAAAATATTAGAAACATGATTAGAGGAATTATGTTATTAAATTTTAAAGTTTCTGCTGATATATTATGGTATTTTTGGTTTAATATGGGTAATCATATTTGGTATTGCATATTTAAAGGTTAAAATATTATATATCTTATAATGGTATTGTATTTTCAAGGACCAATTCCATTTTAAAATAAAATAATTGATTTCTTGTTTTAAGGGTGTTATTATACATATATATAGGATTATTTTCCAAGAGTGACTGAATGTGAACTTTCACAATCATCGTATCCCATGTAGATGATTCAATTATCACTATTATTGAAGGGCCTTTTTCAATGGATTTTGATAGCATTTTATGTATTAAAATCACCTAAATGAAATATTTTTACCTATGTATAATCTTTTAATTTATCAATGAATTTTATTTTCCACAATATCTTTTTTATCTAATTTAAAATCATAACTTTACCAACTCTCTTGAATAGTGATATTCCACAATTGACGTGATCATTTTATTTCTATAAGTAGTGAACTATGTTTTATGTTAAAGATGATATCAAAGACAATATAATATATTCATTAAAGGATTGTATTAATATATTCTTTTCCATGTAATTAACATTTTGGATTGATATATACAAATCATAATGATTAACTTTATATCATTAATTATAAGAATAAAGTATTTATAAATGAGATAATGTTTCACGCTTAAATGATTAATAATGATGTTGAATGAAATATGACATTCTATTTAATGTATACTGAAATATAAATTAGTTAAATTTCATAAATTAAATAAGAAAAATGAAAAACCTATGAAAAATTATTTAGTAGTATCATTTAAAAAATTTGAAGCATATGTATGATAGAATAGATAACATCTAAAAGTGGTGAATTGAAGACTATATATTTTATATGGGGGGGATTTATTTTGTTTCAATATATTTTTTATGTAAGTGTAACAATTAGTATTGAAATAATAAAAATTCAATTTGATGAAGAAAGCCTATATTTATGTTGAAATAATTAAATATAGTTTTTTCCATTATGGTGTATATGATCTATGATTTAGAGTTAATTAAATGATGATACAATCTGAGAACATATTTTTAATCATAAATTGATTTAATTGTAAATTTTATTTTCTAATAAGATATCTATTTTTGGAAAAGGTATAAATAAATGAATTAAGTTTTTGAAGAATATATAATTATTTTATGGCCTTATAGTGAGTGATGTTATTTATATTAATTACCACTATATCATGGAGATTATAGGATAGGGTTTTTCATTTTGACTAGAAAATATTATTTATATTGGTTATGAATGTAGGTCAAATGATTATGTTTTTTAGGTTTAATGTTATTCTAGAACATATTGATTTATTTATAGGTTACCTATTTTTTGAATTATTATTTTTGAATATAGGGTATTGCAATGTCACTATGGATATTAAATTTTTTTCTCTAATATTGGTATAATATTTATGGGGAATTTCATTATCCTTTAATAACAATATTTTTTGTTTATTCCTATAAATTCTTTGAATATGTAGATAGGATTTTTTAGAATTAGGTGTGTCATTAAAAGTTGATTCTATATCATCATGTCTGAAAAGTCATTTGTAAAATAATTCATTTGGAGTAAAGGATGATAATTTTGTTAAAAATTATAAAATTGTTAAATTAATCTTGTCATGTATGTATGTTTCATTATAATAATATTCTATTAATTAATATAATTACCCATGTTTATGAAAATTATTTTGAAGCAAATATAATATCCTACTATTTTAATTTTTGAGAAATCATGGGCCGTTTAATCCATAAAATATTTATGGATATGTGATGGTTAACTATATCATAACCATGATCTCTATCACCCTATATCGGTAAATGGGAATTAGCTAATGCATTACATGTCCATGTTTTTTATGTAAACTTATTAACTATTATCTTAGGGAAACTTCATACTCTCCTTTATCTATTTTCATAATGAAGCATTAATGATTCTTTTTACAATATGGGTCTTCAACAATGGAATTTAGATTCTTCAAACCCCTAGTTATTGTATCCTATGTAAATTTTTTTATGAAAGACCTCTATAAGTGGTGTGGGGAAAATCTAGAATCCCATTTTATTAATAGAAAATACTATATATGATAACCTACATGTATAAATCAATGAGATAAAATGAACTATGAAATATTTTTTAAACATGGCCCTTATTAACTATCCACAAAATTCGTAGGAATGAATATTAAAAGAAAATTAAAAAATATATAATGGTCCTACTAATTTATAATATATTAATTATTGTTTTCAAAAGAAGTATATTTTTAGTAATGTCATTTTCTTTATCAAAAACTGTTTTTCATAAATTTTAGTTTTATTACTTTTTATGACTAATTATTATAAATAATTTATTTAAATTAAAGAAAAGATAATTTTAAAAATGAATCCTTTTTTTAAATTAATCATTTTAAAATTATCATAGAAATATTTTTTTGAAATGTTTGAAAAACATATTTTCTTTAGAATAGTGAAAAACATATATTTTTATGGAAACATATATATAATTTTAAATTATATAAAAAGTAAATTATTTTTTGGGTTATTTTTATATTTAAATTTATTAGTTTTGTTTAAAAAAAATACATTATAGTTTGTTTTAACGAGAATTTTTTCATGATTTTTTTATAAATAAATTTTATTTTTAAAAGGGATTTTTTTGGGAAAAATCAAATTTCATTGACTTTTTAAATTTTAAATTTATATAAAGATATGGTTTATTTAGTTATTATAATTATTTCAATGTTTTGAATCATTCAAAAAAATTACTAAATATGTCACTTTTATTCTTGTTCAATATGAATTATAACATTGTATATTTTTAATACCACGGTAATGGGTAAATGATGCAATTTATATTCAAAATAAAATGATATTAACAATAAAATGTCATATAAAAATATATAAGTATTATTTAATAATTTCATATCTATTAAAATGGTTTAATGATCTAATTTATGTGTTTTTGGTCCCCTTAGATGAGATTATGACATTTTTAGTCTTTTATATAACTAAAATCAAACTTGACACAAAATTTTCTTTAATAAGAGTAATATTTTTATTATGCGGTTATAAAGTGTATATATTAGACTATAAATATTAATATTTGATATGAAATATTTTTTCCACTGCATTGTATTATATATTTTTATAAGAAATTATTAAATTAAATTACATTATAAAACTAATGCACTTTTTATTCTATTAATAGAAAATTCAAATAAATTATACTAAAATACTAACAGAAATATAATTTTGAAAATAAATGTAATTTTTTTATAACCTAAAAATAATATTTTTTATGAATGTATTTTATAAATATAAGTGTTATCATAAAATTATTAAAGGAAAATTAAAAAATAGTACTAAATATTCACATTATTTATATTTTGTGAACAATATTTTTTATTATGTGATAAAATTATAAGAAGGGTTAAAATCATAAAAATTACTATTATAAGGTTTAAATATTAACCATTATACATTTATTTGTTATTTTTCACTTATTTTAAATATATTAAACCTTAATGTGTAAAAATAAATGTTGTCAAGGTAAGTGTTTGAATGGTTAAAACCAAGTGATTGGGGGAAAATATCATTAAAATTTGATATTTTTGTTTTATAAGGTTATATAGGCACATATATATTTTATTTTCGAATTTAAAAATTTTTATCCATTTTTATTGAATATTTGAATATATTGATTAATTATTTTGTGATGACCTAAGGGTCCCCGTACCCTCACTTATAAATGGAAATATGTCCATCTAAATTCTACACTTCAAAACCATTCTTACCCATCAATACCTAAAAAAATGCTTCATATCAACCCTATCCTTATTATTAAGGTACTTTTTATTCTTAATAAAAATCTTATAGGGCTTAATGTGTTTTGAAAATTATGTTTTTCAAATTAGAGAGATAGTTGTCATCAACATGATTTAGTTTTTTTTATTCTTAAGCCTCCTTAAAATATATTTTTAACTATAATGAATTATATTTTCTTTTATCCTTAATATTAGGGTATGATATTTGGTTAGTGGAATAACCTATATCAATATATTAATCCATAAAATGGTAAAATACATCATGATTCATGTGTATATTGGAATACTGCCTTCCGAGCCAATATAATTCGTTATCCATAAAATTGTATAAACACATGTTATAATGATGAAATTAAGTATTATATAAAATATTAATGAAATAATTATAAATATTAATTTACATAATATCATTTATTATCTTACACTTCAATGCACAAAAAATGATAATGTTTTTCATGCGTACATGGGAATTACCAGCTTCACGAAGCAATGTGATTCAGTTTCCATCACCGTAGCACATTGACGATATATATTATAATATATAATGATGTAATATGATATATATTAAATGATTATAATTATGGAAAATAAATATTATTTAATTATTTAGATTATTTTTGTTGAAAAATTAAAATGTTACTCATGTGTATGTACAACATAACATCTCATTGGTTATAACATATTTTATTTTTCATAATCAAATTTAACAGATAGATTTAAAGGAGTAATTTATATATAAAACTGATAATTATTGTATTAATATTATCCAATATATGATTATATTTTGATATCATTGTCCACATTCAATCTACCGAAGTCATTTTGGAATTATGAACCAGATATCATCAAAATATTCGAAGTGAACATAATTAAATGACTAATTGTATTTGAAATGGTATTAAAAATTTTTAAGGAATAATGAATATGAAAAAGGTACTTAAATAAATATAATTTACCATTTATTATTTAGAATGATAAAAAATTTATGTGATGAGTTGGACATCAGGTCATGGGTATTCCATTTAAAAATTTGATTATAATTTTCCTCTTTACTTATGGTTACAAAAATCCAAAATGTTTTTTATCAAATATGAAATGAGATAACATTCCCATAATCATCATGGATTAATTATTTTTATCATCCACTAATTTTAAAATTGATATTTTCATAGAAATTCATTTAGTTAAATGTGAATTGTTTTTCTAAAAATTTGTTATGTTAAATTGAAAATGTTATTTTCCATAAGAATAATTAACATATTCATGAATTAATTTTTAATTATTATGATATAGTTATTGATCATTTTTTACAATTATGGGAGGTGAGCATATAAACCAATGATGAGTGGTTCCATGATTAACAATGGATGAGTGGTTATGTTATTAACCAATGATGGGTGGTTCTGTAATATACTAAGGATGAGTGCTTACAATATAACTTCCAATGAATTGGTTTCTTTAGATATAGATGTTTTTCAAAAATGTTTATACTAAGATATAATATGAATATACTATAATGTTTATTTCGAGATTAATAATGATGGTTTATTATGAGTATATGTGATATTTTCTCTATGCTAATGATTGGAAACATTCCATTATGATCAGCCATTTTTAGCTATGGTGGTTTATGAATTGAATGACTATGTTGAAAATAACATTTATCTTAGTTTTTTCAAGGATTTAAATATTTAAATTAAGAATATAAATTTATTTCATCATGTTGAAATGATTTTCCCATTAGTTAAAATAATAAGGTGATATGTGCTCGTATATTATGTTTTATCAATATTTCTGTCACACCCGCTTATATTTATTTACCTTTATTTTTATTTTGCGGGATTCTGGGTGCTCGTGCCACGAACCGAGATGAGCCTGGATTAAACTTTTTGTCATTTTATGCCTTTTTGGGTTTCAGACTTGTGCGCTGTCGCCGCACGGTTGGAGGTCACCACGCAGTCGGCCCGAGTATCGTTTAATTGTTGTTTTATTGATTTTTACCCTTTTTATTTTATTGATATCATATGTGGCTTTATTATTATTATTATTATTTTTTTAGTTGCGATACAAATATTATTATTATGATGTTTATTATTATTATTATTATTTCTATTATTTTTATTAATATTATTATTATATTATTATTATTATTATTATTATTATTTTCATGTTGATATTATTAAGTTATTATTTTTAATATTTTTGTTATGTTATTGTCATTATTATTATGTTTATGCTATTATTATTATTATTATAATATTATTGTTATCATTATTATATCATGGCTATGCTATTATGATGATTATTATTATTATATTAATATTGTTATTATTACTATATTATTATATTATAATTATGATAAATTATTATTGTTAATAATAATAATAATAATAATATTATTATTATTATCTTTCTATCATTATTACTACATTATTATTATTATTATTATTTTTATTATTATTATTGTATCCTTGCTATTATTATTATTATTATTATTATTATTATTATCATATATATATATATTAACTTACCTAACCCTAATCCCTCCCCCTATTTCCATTGCCGCCGCCCTCTCCCCTCTCCCCTCTTCTCTCACTCTCTCTCCCCCGTTTCTCTCCCCCTTGCCCGCACCTTCCTACGTCTTGGCCTCCCCCCCCCCCCCCCCCCGTCGTCGCGCCCCTGCGCGACTCCCTGCCCTGCGCGACCACCGGCGTCCGCGGCTCGCCGAGCCGATCCTGCTCCCGGCCTGCCGACCTTCTTCCGGCAACCCCCCCTGCGCACATACCTTCCCAGCCCCTGGTGCACCCCACTCCGCCGGTCTACTCCCGGCATCCCGACCTCCGACCGGCCTCAGGCCCTCCCGACCGCCGCGTCCCGCTCACCGTCCGCCTCACCGACTGGCCGCCCCGCACCTCTGGCCACCCTAGCGGCCGGCCCGCACCCCCTGTTCCGGCTCTCCCCACCGCCTGCATCCGGCCTCCGCCAGGCGTGCCCGTCAATGCGCCCCACCATCTTTCCGACCTCGTTTTCCCACCGCCGTGGCGACCCCAGCCTCCTCCCTGGACCCCTGCGACTGCACCGGCTGCCCCGACCTCCCTCCTTCAGCCCGCACACTCCACTACCCCCTTTCCGGTGACCCCTGTCCGATGGACCCCTATCTGGCGACCCCTCCTCCAGTGCTCCCCTCCAGCCGCCGCTGTCCGGCGACCCCCCTGCGTGCTCCCTCCACCCTCCGCTCCTCTGTAAGTTTTTATTTTTTTAATGTTAATCTTATTTATTTACGTTTTATTTTTATATAACGTTTTAATATTATTATCATGTTAATAATAATAATAATATTATTATATTATTATTATGTCATTATTATTATTATATTATTATTATTATATTATTATTATTATTATTATGTCAATATTTTTCTATTAGTGTTATTATTATTATTATTATATTATGTTATTATTATTATTATTATTATTATATTATTATTGTTATTACTATATTATAGCTATGATTTTATTATTATTATTACATTATTGTTATTATTGCTATTATTATTATTATTATGCTATTATTTTTATTATTATTCTTATTAGTATTATGTTATTATTATTATTATATTATTGTTATTATTATTATTATGTTAATATTATTACATTATTATAATAATAATTATTATTATACTATTATCATTATGATTATGTTATTATTAATATATTGTTGATATTAACCTTATATTGTGGTTATTCTATTATTATTATTATTATTATATTATTATTATTGTTATTATTATTACTATATTATTATATTATAACTATGCCATATTATGATTGTTATTATTATTATTATTTTATTATTATTATTATTATTATATTATGTTATTATTATTATTTTGTTATGGTTATCACTATTATTATTATTTTTACATTATTATTATTAGTATTATTACTATTATATTAATATTATTGTTGAACCTGTCTAATGGCATATTGTTTTAGGACCTGTTTGACGGCGCAATACGGTGCGACCATTACACAACGGGAGTTTTGCACAGTGTCGTTTTTTGTTCCGAGCTGCGTCTTGAGGTAGGTATCCCATTGTACTTGCCTTTTAAATTTAGAATTTATTTATTCCTTGTCTTTTCATTTAGTTTCAGAAAATTTAAAAGTATTATTAAGTAGTTATTTATAGTGTGGTGATCTGCTGATAAAAGCTGTTTAAATTCTAGTCTTCCATTGAAAGTGCATTCTTGGCTTCAATTGTGTGCTTCCATGGTAATATTGTTAAATAGTTCTTTATGAAATGTGAAATTGTGTTCTGAAATGTTTTTGGTGTGTATAAATTAGTAGGTGTATTGTTTATGGAAAATGGTGTTTTTCATAGAACCTTGATTAGAGGAAACATCGTATGACTTTTAAACTTTTTTTGGAAACTTTATGTGTGGTTCTTGGTTGATGAAAAATGTTTTCCTTTTTTTCTTGAACAAAGGTTCGGATTTAATTTGAGAAATGGTGTTCCTTCAAAAAGTGATTAAAGGCCCGTTGGGATTTTGATAAAAGTGGGGTGCGTTTTGGAAATTGGAAAATGATTTTTACTTGTGATACCAATGTCTTTCAGGTTTAATATGCTGAGTTTAGTGTCTTAAATTAATTTCTAAGTGTGTTCCTAGTTTTTAATGAAATGACATGTGTCGTATACTTTAGAAATGCTTTGATATTAAATGGTTTAAATGTAAATGATGTGGCGACCCAGTTGGAACTTTGTTAATTGTGAACTGACTAGTTATATATATACGTACTTAGAGGGCATCTCTACAGAGGGACTTCCCTTTGAGGGTTGTCGTGTAGCGGTGTCCGTGTAAGGGGTGGGAAAGTGTGGTGAGATGAGTCACACGTGCGAGGGACTCGCACTTACACAGTATCATTAAAACTACCGTGGGTTCCTCGACATCTTTTAGAGAATCTAGTGACGGTTGCTGGCTAACCCCAATTAGACGGGTTAGTCCCCCCTTGGTAGGTAAGGCCTTGTGGGGCGTGCCACTGGTTGGATGCTAGGGAAGCCAGTTGGTTATTGACTATAGAGTACCATGCAGGCAGGTAGTCTGATCCCGAGTACGTCCAGGGGTTTTTTAGGGATGTTTAGGATCGTCCATGGTTATTGCTGATAATTTCTAGTTTAATTTTACTTGCACTTGTTTTTCCCTGCTTGTTTACTTACAATCATCTTTCACAGCTTATACTGTTAGATTTTAGGAAAAAGGTTTTTAAATGAAGATACTTTATTCTCTTTGTGTAAGATTTGAAAATTTAACACTTCTTTCTTTTTTTAAATGATTTTAGAACTAATGAAAGGAATCTGATTTTTGGAAAAGAATAAGGAAATGTCTTGTGTTTTAATTTTCGAGTGAAACTTTATGAGAGCTTACTTTTATACATTGTAGTTCAAACATGGATTATGTAGATTCTTTATTTGCTGGCAGTGCTTTGGGATTTGTTGTGGGGCTCACCTAATGAGTACTTTTGTGCTCACGCCTATCTTTTACCATTTCAGTTGCAGGTATCTTTTGTTCAGGTTTTCCTGGCTTGAGTGGCTCAGTGAGGGAGAGATGTTGGTTGTAGTTGGGTGGTGACCTGCGAGGTCATGTGGAGGTATGTCGTGGTGTAGTTTTGTTTATGTCATTAGTGTTCGTCTATTTGTTTATTTTATATTTGTTATTTTGATCTTGTTTTTAGTTTGGGCTGAAATATTTCCCAATGATTGAAATTTTTATTGCCCATCACTTGTTGCCATCCCGGGGGGATCGGGAATGCCCCTCGGGACATGCCGCGGACCGGCTCGGGTGTCCGGTTCAGGGTCGACCCGGGCCGGTTCGTGACAAAATGGTATCAGAGGTGGTTCTTTTTTTTTGGGTTGTCTGGTAGGTGGAGATTAGAACTTTCGGGACTCGAGAGGTAGGTACGGGAAGGACATCATGAACCCTCGCCCGTCCCGCACCTAGAGTCGCCAGGGGTAGTCCGGGAATTGTGTCTTTGTCTCTTTCTGGTTTGTCTTGGATTGAGAGATGACAATGGAGGCAAGCCGACGTTACATCATGATTTAACATGGAGTAGTGACCCATATGGAGTCTAATTACACGGTTTGAATTCCTCCGGGTGGCCGACGCTGACATGGGACATGGCCCACTACATTGTCGCTAGGTTGAGCGTGACTACTAGTCCCTCACTCCAGTGGTTGATGTAAATTTGGATGCTCTTTTGTTTTGATCTGTGTAAGTACGTTGTTGGAAATGAAAATGGTTTTTGAAAAAAAATTGTACTGGTTTCTTTTAAAAGACTTTAAATGTATGAAACGGGTTTAAAAACTGAAATCTCTTGATTTGGAAATCTGTTGTTTGCTTGGAATTGGTTAATAATGATTTTGGGTGAAACCTCGGTACCTCTTTATGAACGTTTGCACATGTGTGAGAATGTATACAAAATGCATGTTGGTGAGAGTATTAATGGACTGTGGATAAAGACATGTGCAACGATTCATGAGATTACCGGGGTGTGTATTTTAAATTAAAGGCTTGACCTTGTTTTCTAAAATGGTTTTAAAGGTGAAATGGTTTTTAAAAGTTTTTGGTTTGAAAGTGGATTGTTTTTGGAAAGTAGTCTTGAAAGAGGGTGGTTTTAATGTATAAAATAAAAAAAAGGGATTTTAAAAAGGAGATTTTATTTTGGTTTGTGTTCACATTTGTTTGGTCTTTGTGCTGTCTGTTTTTGATGAAGGAGCTTTTATTGAATTTGATTCGGTTTGATATTGGTTTTGGATTTGTGTTTTATATGTCGCTCAGGAAATGCCGCCCAGAAAGGTCTCTAAGGATTCAGATAATTCATGCCCAGTTTTTGATCCCACTAAAACTTTTCCTATTCTCCATGGTGATCAGGGTCTGTTAGAAGCAGTGAAATGGCTCGAGGAAGTGGTGTGTATCTTTAGAACGTTGGGAACTCCCGATAATGTTAAGGTTCATGCAATTATGGAGTTGTTTGAGGGTCCAACTTTGGACCGTTGGAAAATGGTTACCCCACCATCAATGCAAGTTGAAATGACATGGGATGTCCTTAAAACTGTTTTCATCCAATGGTTTGTACCTGAGGAAGTGAAGCTGGAGAAAAAGAGAGAGCTTGTGCATATTCAACAAGGCCAACAGATGGTGAAGGCATATGTTGACCATTTCACGGAACTGATTCCCTTTTCTCCAGAGGTAGCGTCGCATGAGCTCATGAAGGCCTCTCTTTTCACCGGGGGTCTTCGTCCAGAGATCAAGGAGCGAGTCCTCCCTTCTAAAGACCTTTGCTTCGAGAAGCTGGTAGAGGAAGCATTCTTGGCTGAGTTGGTTTCCGGTGTGCGGGTGGTTAATACTTCAGCGTCCCCTATTGTTCTTAAGAGTTCCCCCCCTGGTTAGGAAAAGGTGCCAGAGATACCTATTCCTAAGGAGTTATCCCCTTTGGTCCCAGCTTCCAGTTCATCAGATCGTTCGATGGTATGCTTTTAGTGTGGTCGTTTCGGGCATTTAAAGCCGTCTTGTCGCAACCCTCCAAAGACGTGTCATCGATGCGGTTGTCTGGGTCATGTGGAGAAGGTTTGTAGGAAGCATCGCTTGAAGAGGACACAGTGATGGGAGAATGTCAGTACCTGACTGTGAGTCAGAAGATGCTTCAGCTATTAGAGCCCCAACCACAGGTCTTGGGGTGAAGCTCGCGCACAGTCAAGAGTTCCCAGGGTTGTGAAGCCTTGGTCCTGGTTCTGTCTTCCGTATTGACGGTGGAGCAATTAAAAACCTTTTCATATTTGTTTTCCTGCTATTAAAAGTTTCAACATCTTTGTGAAAGCGTTGTTTTTCCATAAAGTGATGATAGACTTGTTCTATAATAATCCAAGAAGACTTGTCATGTGGATGTAATATTCTGGTTCGTGTGTCTTTCTAAAAAGTGTGTTTGACCCTCGTGTGGGTTGACCTTGGTTAGTTATGCTTGTCGGATGTGGTTATTATTGTAGATTTCAATGGATCATGTCTCCAATTTGGTGTTTGGTTAAGCCTTTTCTCTGGGTTATCCTTGGTGATGAAGTTTGTTGACTCTTGTATAGGGTTCAATGTTTCGACGGAGGTGTTAATCTAATCGTGTTATAGGAGTCGGTTTGGATTAGTTATGAGATCCCGCACTGGACCCGCCTTCTTGTGGTAATATGTTTTTGGTGTTAAATTTTCGAACTAGTTATGTTCTTGTGGTGGGGAGAACCCCTTCGTGTTCTCCCCTCAACCTCGGACCTTGGTTTTCTCTTGAATCGGTCAGGTGTGACCTGTGTAGAGTAAGGTCATCCCCGAGATTCTCAGTTTTCTTCAGTTCCTTTAGTTCTGTTTGGGCATAGACCTGAATCTTGACCGACTTTTGGCCTGGTGACTTTCTGGGGGCAGAAAGTGTTTGTGGTGGGGAGAATTGTCACACCCGCTTACATTTATTTACCTTTATTTTTATTTTACTGGATTCCGGGTGTTCGTGCCACGAATCGAGATGAGCTTGGATTAAACCATTTTGTCGTTTTATGACTTTTTGGGTTTTAGACCTGTGTGCGGTCACCGCACGGTTGGCGGTCACCGCGCAGTCGGCCCGAGTATCGTTTAATTGTTGTTTTATTGATTTTTACCCTTTTTATTTTATTGATATCATCTGTGGCTTTATTTTTATTATTATTTTAGTTGCGATACTAATATTATTATTATGAAGTTTATTATTATTATTATTACTATTATTTTTATTAATATTATTATTATCTTATTATTATTATTATTATTATTATTATTTTCATGTTAATATTATTAAGTTATTATTTTTATTATTTTTGTTATGTTATTGTCATTATTATTAGGTTTATGCTATTATTATTATTATTATTATATTATTGTTATCATTATGATATTATGGGTATGCTATTATGATTATGATTATTATTATATTAATAATATTATTATTACTATATTATTATATTATAATTACGCTAAATTATTATCGTTATTATTAATATTATTAAAATTATTATTATTATTATGATGTTGCTATCATTATTACTACATAATTATTATTATTATTATTATTATTATTATTATTATATCCTTGCTATTATTATTATTATTATTATTAATATTATTATATATATATATATATATATTAATATACCTAACCCTAATCCATCCCCCCTCCTTCCGTAGCTGCCACCCTCTCCCCTCTCCCCTCTTCTCTCACTCTCTCTCCCCTGTTTCTCTCCCCCTTCCCCGCTCCTTCCTACGTCCCCCCCCCCCCCCCCCCCGTCGCCGCGCCCCTGCGCGACTCCCAGCCCTACGCGACCACCGGCGTCCGTGGTTCGCCGAGCCGATCCTGATCCCGGCCTGCCGACCTCCTCCGGCAACCCCCCCCCCCCTGCGCGCAAACCTCCCCAGCCCCCGGTGCACCCCGCTCCGCCGGTCTCCTCCCGGCATCCCGACCTCCGACTGGACTCAGGCCCTCGCGACCGCCGCGTCCCACTCACCATCCTCCTAGCCGACCAGCCGCCCCGCACCTCTGGCCACCGTAGCCACCGGCCCGCACCGCCTATTCCGTCTCTCCCCACGGTCTACATCTGGCCTCCACCAGGCGCGCCCGTCGCTGTGCCCCGCCGCCGTTCTGGCCCCGTTTTACCACATCCGTGGCGACCCCGGCCTCCTCCCCGGACCTGCGCGACCACGCTGGCTGCCTTGGCCTCCCTCGTTCAGCCCGCACCCTCCACTACCCCCTGTCCGGTGACCCCTCCTCCATCGCTCCCCTCCAGCCGCCGCCATCGGGCGACCCCCCTGCGCGATCCCTCCCCCCTCCGCTCCTCAATAAGTTTTTATTTTTTTAATGTTAATCTTATTTATTTACATTTTATTTTTATATAACGTTACAATATTTTTATCATGTTAATAATAATAATAATATTATTATATTATTATTATGTCAATATTATTATTATTATATTATTATTATTATGTTAATATTTTTCTATTATTGTTATTATTATTATTATATTATTATTATTGTTATTACCATATTATGGCTATGCTTTTATTATTATTATTACATTATTGTTATTATTGCTATTATTATTATTATGCTATTATTTTTATTATTATTCTTATTAGTATTATGTTATTATTATTATTAGATTATTGTTATTATTATTATTATGTTAATATTATTACAATATTATTATTATTATCATTAATATACTATTATCATTATGATTATGTTATTATTAATATATTGTTGATATTAACATTATATTGTGGTTATGCTATTATTATTATTATTATTATATTATTATTGTTATTATTATTACTATATTATTATATTATAACTATGCCATATTATGATTGTTATTATTATTATATCATTATTATTATTAATATATTATGATATTATTATTATTTTGTTATGGTTATCACTATTATTATTATTTTTACATTAGTATTATTATTGTTTTTACTATTATGTTATTATTATTGTTGAACCTGTCTAACGGTCTTTTGTTTTAGGACCTGTTTGACGGTGCGATACGGTGCGATCATTACGCAACTGGAGTTTTGCGCTGTGTCTTTTTTCGTTCCGAGCTGCGTCTTGAGGTAGGTCTACCATTGTACTCGCCTTTAAATTTAGAATTTATTTATTCCTTGTCTTTTCATTGAGTTTCTGAAAATTTAAATGTATTATTAAGTAGTTATTTATAGTGTGGTGATCTGCTGATAAAAGCTGTTTAAATTCTAGCATTTCATTGAAAGTGATTTCTTGGTTTCAATTGTGTTCTTCTATGGTAATATTGCTAAATGGTTCTTTATGAAATGTGAAATTATGTTCTAGAAATGTTTTTGGTGTGTATAAATTAGTAGGTGTATTGTTTATGGAAAATGGTGTTTTTCTTAGAACCTTGATTAGAGGAAACGTCGTATGACCTTTAAACTTGTTATTGAAAACATTAAGAGTGGTTCTTGGTTGATGAATTTTTTTCCTTTGTCGCGTGAACTAAATTTTGGATTTCATTTGAGAAATGGTGTTCCTTCAAAAAGTGATTAAAGGCCCATTTGGCTCTTGATAAAAGTGGGGTGCTTTTGGAAATTGGAAAATGATTTTTACTTGTGATACCAACATCTTTCAGGTTTAATATGCTGATTTGAGTGTCTTAAATGAAGTTCTAAGTGTGTTCCTAGTTTTTAACGAAATGCGTGTGTCGTATACTTTAGAAATGATTTGATATTAAATGGTTTAAATGTAAATGATGTGGCGGCCCGATTGGCACTTTGTTAATTGTGAACTGACTACTTATATATATACGTATATAGGGGGAATCTCTACAGAGGGACTTCCCTTCGAGGGTTGTCATGTAGCGGTGTCCCTGTAAGGGGTTGGCAAGTGCGGTGAGATGAGTTACGCGTGCGAGGGCCTCCCACTTACATAGTATCATTAAAACTACTGTGGGTTCCTAGGCGTCTTTTAGAGAATCGAGTGACGGTTGCTGTCTAACCCCGATTAGATGGGTTAGTCCCCCCTTGGTAGGTATGGCCTTGTAGGGTGTGCCATTGGTTGGCTGTTAGGGTGGCCAGTTGGTTATTGACTATAGAGTACCATGCCGACAGGTAGTCTGAACCCGAGTACGTCCAGGGGTTTTCTAGGTATGTTTAGTATCGCCCATGGTTATTGCTGATAATTTCTGGTTTACTTTTACTTGCACTTGTTTTTCCCTACTTGATTACTTATAATCATATTTCACAGCTTATACTGTTAGATATTAGGAAAAAGGTTTTTAAATGAAGATAATTTATTATCTTTGTGTAATATTTGAAAATGTAACACTTCATTCTTTTTTTAAATGAGTTTAGAACTAATGAAAGGAATCTAATTTTTGGAAAAGAATAAGGAAATGTCTTATGTTTTAATTTTCTAGTGAAACTTTATGAGATCTTACTTTTATACATTGTAGTTCAAACCTGGATTATGTAGATTCTTTATTTAATAGCATTGCTTTGGGATTTGTTGTGGGGATCATCTACTGAGTACTTTTGTGCTCACGCCTATCTTTTACCATTTCAGTTGCAGGTTTTTTGTGTTCAGGTTTTCCTGGCATGAGTCGCTCAGTGAGGGAGCGACGTTGGTTGTAGTTGGGTGGTGACCCGCGAGGTCACGTGGAGGTATGTCGTGGTGTAGTTTTGTTTATGTCTTTATTGTTCGTCTGTTTGTTTAGTTTATATTTGTTCTTTTGATCCTGTTATTCATTTGGGATGAAATCCTTCCCAACGATTGAAATTTTTAATGCCCGACACTTGTTGCCATCCCGGGGGGATCAGGAACGCCCCTCGGGACTTGCCACGGACCGGCTCAGGTGACCGGTTCAGGGTCGACCCGGGCTGGTTCGTGACAATTTCTAATTGAATAATTGTTCTTTATCTTTTATGTCAGATACAATGTTTTTTTCTCATTGCCTAATTTTAAACTTTTTTCACATGGTTTTAGGGAGACTAAGGGCCTAGATGAGGAAAAGAAGAAAATGTAGATGAATTATCATGAAAAAAAATATTTATTATTTGAAAGACCAGTTTTATGAAGTATTGGATAATGTGTAGAAGTTTCCACTTTTAATTATGAGTTTATTTTGTAATGGTTATTCCTAAGTCTATAATATTTTAATCCAAAAATATCCATAGAATTTTTAGAATGTGAATTCGAGTTCAAAACATTAATATGTACATCTTATCATTGAGAACTTATAGTGTATGTGTCCATTAATACTTTAGGACTACACTTATACTGCATGGAGACGGGCATAACACATAACATTCAAGGGTTCTACCATGATTTATAGTTGGTTATTTGTACTGCCACATGAAAATGAAATCATTGTTCTTTTTTTCTTATACCTGAATACAGTAAAATATAATGTTTTATAGAGAATGGTGTAGATGGAAAACTAGAGGAGGTGTAGACAGAACTTCACCAACATTTCATATTGATAACATTCACAGAATATAGTTTAAAAATAAAAAATGGGTTCTTGTAATTATGAGTTGGAACACTTTAAGTCTAGAACACCAACATTGGAGGAAGATATACCAAATATGTGAGAGTAAAATTAGATAACATATATATAATCCGTTATTTTGTCAATATATTATTCTATAAATGACCATACATAATACAAATTCCTTACAATCATAACTATATCCTATGGATCCTAATAGAAAAACATCACGATATTGTGGTCCTAATAGGGTAATTATATGTAGGTTTTAGTTAAATTCATTAACTTCACCAAAAACAATAACATAGTCTCTATAATTTCTTGTATAACCCTATAAAGATCATTCATTATATGGGTACATCAAGAATCAAGGGAATATTTTTGTTTAGAATCCCATTGAAGCTTATCCAAACTATTAGTCTCACTTTGATAAAATATATACATCATTTTATGGATATACATAAATTTTTTTATGGGAACGAAAGTTAATTTAAATGTCCCTCTAAACAATATGTAGGCATAATGTGTTGTACCTCTCGTACCCCTCGAGGTTTAATTTTCATGATCACAATCACTCTCTTATTTATCTAATCTTGTTTTATGTGTTTTTTGGATGATAGGCATGATTTCAGGTTGCCAAGGAATTGGGCCAAGAAAGCAAGGATCCAAAGTGGACAGATTTTCAGTCCACCGGCCAACCGGTGGATGACCACCGGCCAGCCGATGGAGGCCTGGACAGAAAACATCCCTCTGTCCAGACCACCGGCCAACCGGTGTCCCACCACCGGCCAGCCGGTGGAACCCAGACAGAATAGTGTCAGCTACTGCCTCAGCACCGGCCAACCGGTGGCCTCCTCACCGGCCAGCCGGTGGTGCCTGAGCCCGAAGGCCTCTCCTTTTTCAAAGCACCGGCCAACCGGTGGCCTAGCACCGGTCAACCGGTGGAGCCAGTCAAACTAGCCGTTGGTCTTTGACCAGGCTTGTCCACTTGACTCCCAACGGCTCCGAAGGCCTCTCCAACGGCTCCGAAGCCCCCCAAAGGCCATTTGAGGGATCCCCCTCTATAAATAAAGGACTAGGAAGCCCCGGAAACGCAAGGAAGCCCACGGACACATTTTTGATCATTTGGCGAACCTCCGGCGCTTTCCCTCAAGGAACCCTCACTTGCTCCAACTTACTTCCACATCCAAGGAGCACCATCAAAGAAGCATGGGAGCGCTCTTCATCAACTCCATCAATCCTTTGGCGCCCAAGGATTCTCCCTTTACGGTTTTTCTTGTTTTATCATTTTGAGCATCAAATTGGGTTTGTGCCTACAAACCCCCATCTCTTTCTCTCATCCTCTCTTTTGGGTTTTCACACCACCTTCAAGGTGTGAAGAGGTTAGTCAAGCCTTCCCTTTTAAAATTCTTGAGTCATAGGCGAGCTAGCCTTCACCTGTAAGAAGGCTAGTGGGTTCTTGCTCAACCAATAAAAGCAATATGTAATAGGTCCTAGACTACCTTAAAGTCTAGTCGGTTTCTTGCTAAAACCATTGAAAAGCAAGCGGTAGTAAATCTCTCAACGGTTGAGTTGGGAGCGGAGACGTAGGCTTTGGTTTAAGCCGAACTCCGTTATCAAGTTGCGTGTCTTGCCTCTTTTATTTCCGCTACACTTTTACTTTGATTTTAAATTGTTAATTATTTTTTAAAAGGAAATTCACCCCCCCTCTTGCCATCACTTCTCCGCCCAACAATTGGTATCAGAGGTAAAATTTGAGTAATACCTTCACTAGTTTCAAATTTAAGATCCATTGTGATGGCTTCAACTTCTTTCGCCCCCGAAGGCTATTCTTTGGGTCGTGCTCCATTCTTTGATGGAACCGACTATAACTATTGGAAAACCCGCATGACCACTTTTCTTAGGAGTATTGGTTATCCTATTTATAAAATTGTCATGCATGGTTATTCTCTTTCCTCTCCCGATGAATCCAAATGGAACCAAGCCGATATTAAAAATTTTGAGCTTGATGGCAAAGCCATGAATGCTCTTAATTGTGGGTTAGACCGTAATGAATTTAATCGTATTTCTACTTGCACCACTTCTCATGAAATCTGGAAACTTCTGGAGGATACCCATGAGGGGACCAACAAAGTTAAGGATACTCGATTGGATATGTACCGTCAAGATTTTGAATCTTTTACCATGCATACATCTGAAAATATTTCTGAAATGTTTACACGTTTTACTGATGTTTGCAATGGGAGAATGTCCCTTGGTGATGATGTATCTGCAGAAATGATGGTCAAGAAGATCCTTTGGATCCTACCATGCACATGGGCACCGAAAGTCACGGCAATCCAAGAATCAAAAGACATCAAGAACATGCCGGTCGAAGAGCTTATCGGATCCCTCATGACCTATGAGATCACCATGAGGAGGCAAGCTGAAAAGGAAGGAAAACCGATCAAAGTTCCAAAGAACATCGCCTTCAAGGTTCAAAAAGAAGAAAGCTCCTCCTCCTCATCATCTTCCTCTTCAAGCGGCGATTCAGAAATGGAGAATCTTGCCCACAAAATGCACAAATTCATGAAGAAGCACAAAAAGAAGAAATCCCGCAAGGCTCAACCCAACAAAAAATCCGAGCCCGAGGTAACATGCTATGGGTGTGGCAAGAAAGGCCATTACAAGCCCGATTGTCCACTCAACAAGAAATGGGCCAAGCAAAAGGAAAAGAATAAGGCATTCAAGGCCACATGGAGTGATAGCTCCACATCCTCCTCCTCCTCCTCCTCCTCAAGTGACAACAGTAAAAATTGCCTAATGGAATTTCATGAGGTAACATCTTCCGACTCCTATTCCTCTTGTTCTTCAAATTCATTCAATCATTTATCTTATGAGGATCTCCAACATGCGAGAGATCAATTGGAGGAAGGTTTTCACGAACTTTCTTCCAAATTTGTTGCTTTAAAAAAGAATTTCAAAAAACTCTCTTCCGAAAAGGAACAACTTCTCAAAGAAAAGGAGGAGTTGTCCCTCAAAGTCCAAAACCTTCCCGATGTTGATTCTATGGAATCAACAATCAAGGATTTAAAGGAATCTCTTACCAAGTTCACCCAAGGGGAACAAAATTTGACCAAATTTCTAGGTTCCCAATGCATATCTAGAACCACCGAAGGGCTTGGCTATTCCAAGAAAGCTTCCTCTTCCCATGCTCCAACTATTTTTGTAAGGGGGAGCTCTCAAAATAAATTTTGTAATTATTGCAAAAAACCCGGGCACTTAATTTATGAGTGCAATTGCAAAAATGCTCGGTATGGAAGGCCCAAAACCATTTTTTTTAATGATGAATTTCATAGGAGAAGACCCGCCACTAGACAAGTATGGATTGAAAAATCCCTTTTAGCGAGTCTCACCGGACCAAAATTTGTCTCGGTTTCAAAAACCACTCCCCGGTGATTTGTTGTTTTTATTTAGGGGGAGTTAGGTTTGTTTAAGCCTTTTCAAAACATTCAATTCAAAATTATCATTTCAAAATTTTCTATTCAAAACTTTAAATTCAAAATTCTCATTTCAAAATTTTCGATTCAAAACTTTCAATTCAAAATTCTCAATTAAAAATTTTCAATTCAAAACTTTCAATTCAAATTTCAAAAATTTCAATTGGTTTTCAAATCACTATATTGTTTTTCAATTCAATCCCTCAATCATGTTTTATTCCCCATGCTATTTTGATAATCACAAAGGGGGAGAAATTCTTGGTTGATTGGGGGAGAAATGTTTCTCTCATGCTTTGCTTTACTTTTCAATTTATCCTTCAAAGCATGCCTTTCATTTCAGTCTTTTACATTGCTTGTTTTGGTGATTGTGATCATCAAAATAGGGGGAGATTGTTGTACCTCTCGTACCCCTCGAGGTTTAATTTTCATGATCACAATCACTCTCTTATTTATCTAATCTTGTTTTAAGTGTTTTTTGGATGATAGGCATGATTTCAGGTTGCCAAGGAATTGGGACAAGAAAGCAAGGATCCAAAGTGGACTGATTTTTAGTCCACCGGCCAACCAGTGGATGACCACCGGCCAGCCGATGGAGGCCTGGACAGAAGGAATCCCTCTGTCCAGACCACCGGCCAACCGGTGTCCCACCACCGGCCAGCCGGTGGAACCCAGACAGAATAGTGTCAGCTACTGCCTAAGCACCGGCCAACCGGTGGCCTCCTCACCGGCCAGCCGGTGGTTCCTGAGCATGAAGGCCTCTCCTTTTTCAAAGCACCAGCCAACTGGTGGCCTAGCACCGGTCAGCCGGTGGAGCCAGTCAAACTAGCCGTTGGGCTTTGACCAGGCTTGTCCACTTGACTCCCAACGGCTCCGAAGGCCTCTCCAACGGCTCCGAAGCCCCCCAAAGGCCATTTGAGGGATCCCCCTCTATAAATAAAGGACTAGGAATCCCCAGAAACGCAAGGAAGCCCACAGACACATTTTTGATCATTTGGCGAACCTCCGGCGCATTCCCTCAAGGAACCCTCACTTGCTCCAACTTACATCCACATCCAAGGAGCACCATCAAAGAAGCTTGGGAGCGCTCTTCATCAACTCCATCAATCCTTTGGCGCCCAAGGCTTCTCCCTTTACGGTTTTTCTTGTTTTATCATTTTGAGCATCAAATTGGGTTTGTGCCTACAAACCCCCTTCTCTTTCTCTCATCCTCTCTTTTGGGTTTTCACACCACCTTCAAGGTGTGAAGAGGTTAGTAAAGCCTTCCCTTTTAAAAGGCTTGAGTTATAGGTGAGCTAGCCTTCACCTGTAAGAAGGCTAGTGGGTTCTTGCTCAACCAATAAAAGCAAGCTGTAATAGGTCCTAGACTACCTTAAAGTCTAGTGGGTTTCTTGCTAAAACCATTGAAAAGCAAGCGGTA
This sequence comes from Viscum album, assembly GCA_963277665.1. Lineage (NCBI taxonomy): Eukaryota > Viridiplantae > Streptophyta > Magnoliopsida > Santalales > Viscaceae > Viscum > Viscum album. Next base: position 180,346,999 of record OY728140.1, read on the forward strand.
GTAAATCTCTCAACGGTTGAGTTGGGAGCGGAGACGTTGGCTTTGGGTTAAGCCGAACTCCGTTATCAAGTTGCGTGTCTTGCCTCTTTTATTTCCGCTGCAATTTTACTTTGATTTTAAATTGTTAATTATTTTTTAAAAGGCAATTCACCCCCCTCTTGCCATCACTTCTCCGCCCAACATAATGTTGTTTATAAAAATCCAAACACCAAGAAACGGTTCATTCAAATATTTTTCTATAAAAAATGTAACTTTTCTATTGTGGAAATAAAACCATATATATGATAAATATATAAATCAATATTTTTGAATAATAATATAATATTTTTATTAATGATATTATATACATATAGTTTTCTAAGTATTCAATATAAAAAAAATACAATATTAGTTCCAAGTTTTCAATTTCTAAATAATTAATGATTTATTAAAAGAAGAATATGGTGTGTTTATTTACAGAATAGTGAAAAAATCCTTAATCACAATTTTAAGGATCCAAATATTTTATAATGAATAAAAAAATGTTTCAAAACCTATAGTAACTTTTAAATTTGTGAACATAAGTAGAAATATTTTTTTCAAAACAATTTAAAAAATAATGAAATAATAAAAAAGAAATAAATTTCTACCTCATCATAAATAATTAATTGTTTTAATTTCATGGTTATCATGGAATAACAGTAAAAAAATATTAAACCATGTAATACACTAGTATCATGACTCATGTTGTCTCAAAATAGGAAATATTTTCAATGTTCTATATGTTTAGTATGATTATTGGTTTAGTTTTTTAAAACAATATTATGATTGTATGAATTATAGTGGATGATTTTTTGATATAAAATTTAAATTACTATCTCCCCATAAAATATACCATCACATTAAAAATATATCGATATTTGAAATGATGAATAGACTATGTACTCTTTCATGACCAATGCATCATAGTTTTTTTATCACGATTGGATCAATCAAATAACCAATATCATATGGAAAATTAATAATATCAATGGGTTGTAGGTATTTAATATATTTAATGAATAAGGAATGAATAAAATAATAAAAATAGTAATAATATATCTCATTCAATAATATGAAAACCTTATAATGAGAAATAAGATATGTAATAAAATAATTCAACATAAGAATTCAATAAATTGGGTTGCGGGAAAATATCCATAGCTATAACACAATTGGTATAGTCCACTATCATTAAATGAATAAAAGAAAATAAATAAATTAAAATAATTATAAAAACCCAGTCAATGAAAATTTTCAATGGTATTTAGTTCTATACCCTTTAATAGGATAATGATGAATTTTTTGAATTACATTGCTTTAATGGTCCATTCAGGTGTTTTGAAGTATCAATTTAACTAGCTTGGGTGGATAAAAATTTATTCTTCATTGCACAATGAATGCTTACTCCATGGAAAAAATATTCCCAAATTTTTCCTTGTATCATATTCCACCTATGAATTCACATGCATTTTCTCCCAATTTTTACGTTTAGGAAAAATAAAATAATTCATTATGTCGATTGTTCCATAGATTATTCCACGTATACTAATGTTAATCTTAATTGTAACAGATCTATAGGATTCATCAAGGTTCAATTGAAAAAAACTATTATATTCTGTTGATATTAATGTTTTGGGGGTGAATTTACCCTTATTGTGGGATAATATTTTCTTATGACATTCACACATTTCAAAAAAATTACACAGTAGTTATGATGAACCATTTTATTTAAAAATTACACATAATATAGAGTATTAGATTTACATACAGTGGTCATTTTTGAAATTGATATATCTTTATAAGGAAAGAGTAGTTGACCTTTTCAATTCTAATAATGGAATTTAATGCATGGGCGGTGTTGATCATTATATGATTTTTATGTGTCCTAAAATATTCCCTTTTCAAATACAAAAAAAAATATAAATCTTAGTAATAAAAATTAGTGTCATATTTTTCTAAATTATATTCAATGTTATATAATCAATTAAATAACATGAAAATTTATAATATTTTCAATAAAATTAAAAATTAAAAAAAGATAAAATAATTTATTAATTTGATTAAACTAATGATAAATAAAAATGAATATGATATGAATATATATAATTTCTTGTGGAATTTTTCTAATAAATAGTGGAATAACATGAAAGAGGAAATTAATTCTAGGTTCATGATAAGAGATTACGATGCTAAATTATATCATATAATTATAGGATGTTGGAAACATAATATCACTAAAATGGATCTCAGAATATATATAGATCACGTGAAGAATATGAATGTCATTAATTAGTCCAAATGGTAAGACACAAAAGGATACCCAACATGAATTGAATAAGGGGAAGAAAATATTATTGAATATTATTTTTAATGAGGAAGAATTCATAGTTGGTCCCAAAAAATAAAAAGTGAATTTCTCTAAATATCATCATATAATAAAAATCAAGACCGATTTATTTAATAGAAGTGAATTCTTTACAAATCTATCTCTTAATTATATGAGAATTATTAGGGTCTTAATGTTGGATTGTTGGATGGAATTCATATCTTAATGATGAGATCCAAAAATCTAGAATTTAAAATGGGATTCTATTATTGGAATCCCTAGCTATAGATGATATAATGAAACTACCATTGAATTTCAATGAATATCTCAACACTGGAATGAAATTAAAGATAATCTATATGTGAAGAATTATAGTTTGTTTAATGAAAAGTTGTATAAGTATAACTTTATATCCATTTTAAATAGGAATAAATCCAAACATAATACTTTAAATAATGGTATTCATTTGTTTTCCCTATGTACATAAAATTAAGAGGACCTGTTTTAATTTTTATGGGACTCACACACTAGAAACTATTAAATTGATAAATCTATTCTGTAAGAGAATATGTTCATGTCAAATAAAATATTCCAAGTAGTTTTGGTTTATATAGTATAGACTACTGGACATAAAGTATTTTGTTTTGGTTTTAATGATATTTTTCTTGGTAATTTAACATCTATTGATAGAAAAAAAAATGTTTCTTTATAGAATAGGGTCATGTGATAAAGAATTTATTCTAGGAAATATTTTTTTAATTCGACAATGACATTATACTATATTTTTTGGTTTAAAGTATAATTAAATTGATTATATACAATTTAGAGAAATGTATTATTGACATTAAAAATCATATGAATTTATGAAAAGTACGTATTGATAAATATTTCATTAATTGGATCCATGATATTCTGTTTTTAAATAATAATAGGTTCATATAATCATCTAGAGTATACCCTAAAAATAATTTAATTTCCACACTATTTCTGTTCATGTTTTAGGGGATTCATCATTGATAGCATTGTGGTCATCAAGGATAATATCCCATCCCATTGAATGAATGAGTATATGTACAAATTATTATATTATTATCATTAAAATGTTTTTTGAAACTATATATTAGGATATGTGTGAAACCATTTGAAACCATATATTAGGATATGTGTGAATCCATTTTTTATAGAGTCACCCCAACACATTGAGCTATATTCGAGATCATTAATCACCAGTTAGATGATCAGAGTTGTTTTTCTAGAGTAAATGTAACTAAAGTTAAATGTGGAAGAATCCATTTAACCACACATAACAAAAATGGTGTCACATTTGTTGATAGGTGGGTTGTATTGTTTAGTTCCAATATTTATATAATAAAATTTCAATATAATAATTCTTTCATTGTAGATAATTTTCAATAGAGTATTTACAATAATATTTGGGAATGAAAATATTTTCTATTTTCAACAACTTGATAAAGGGACACATTATTTAACATGATGTTGTACCCCATATATTGACTTTTAAATTGAGATGTAAAAAACGTGGGGACATTTTTCATCAAAATCACTTGTTGGATTAAAGATATCGTAAAATATTGGAGTTAATAATGTTCTCCACTACATAATTTCCCAATTCTTGAAAGGTATAACATAAAATTATTTATAGAATAATATGATAATAGTAAGGGTGAAATTAAACTACCTGAAAACTACTAGAGGGTAGGGACTCTTTACATATATACCCATAAAATAGAAAATTGCCACAATATTTTAAGGATATAATGAAAATCTTAAGGTTTAAAAATAATGTATAAAAACATTCTACCTATATGAAGGATTTTGGATAATTAAAAAAACCCATCATTAATGATCGCAAAAAAACACAAAATTCCCTACATTGGTGGATATTCCTTATCTATATTCTATGTGAATTTCATGTTATAACGTTGACCTATTGTATGAAGTTTGGGATTATACTCTTTTAATGAGTCTATGAATGAGTCCCTCAAATTTATTTTTGATTACATTTTTTTGTTATTTTAAATAATCCTAAATGATGAAATTTTCCACCAAACACCTGATGTTATCAGTCAATGATACATCATTCAAAAGAACAACATTGTATGATACTTTACTATAGTATAATCCATTTGAATATGTTATAAATTGAAGATAATAAGTAATACCTTGAGATAATGTGCTATCAACTCCATTTCCTTCCACTATATAGCTACTGATACAAGATGAAACCACAACCCAGTGACTAACCCCAATTATAGTTTCATCTTGAACTAGATATATGGGAATGTTGGATGTATTTTATTTTATATTTTCTCAATTATTGTGTGATTATGGAATATGGATTATAGGTGTTTATGGAGGAATAATTAAAATCAAATCCCACATATTATCAATTAGATATATCAATTCCACCTAATTAATTTCATAGTCACCATTATGTTTCATAGAAATTAGTTCTTATATGATCTTTATATCAAACATGGAAACTAGAATTTGAAATGATCTGTCAAATACTATTATATTGGAATGATATTCAACCTCATAATTAGGTATTCCATCTAATAGAAGGAACTAGTAATGTAAAGGTTCACTAATTTGGGAAATTAAAATAAACCCAAGATTGATATGGTTTAGGATTGCGTCTTCTTGACTAGTTATACATTTTTTAGTTACAATACATTTCTCATGGTTGAGTTGGTTAATATAAAAAGAAAACCTATTTATCGGTGTGATCCATTTCAAACAATTATTCTTTCGATGAGGGATATTCTTCCATGAAATTTTCAAATTCATTTCCTTTTCACTCCTTTGTGAATGTTAAATGGGTATTAATTTACTAAATAATCACAACCCATCATTCTAATATCCTGGTTATCATAGTGTGACCCTGGATGTACTTGTGTACATCCACATGAAAGATAAATTGAAACTCAACGTATAATATATAATGGGAGATTATTTTCATTAAAATAAATAGTGAAAGGTTATTCATGTCGATTTTGTTGAACCAACTCATAGTGAAAAATAAAATATTATTGAGGTTTAATGTGTTATTTTATATTCTTTTATAATTATATTTGTTATGGAGGGAATGAGGGGATAATTTTAAAATTTCTTCATTTGTAATGATGTTTTTATCGTTTTTGAGTGACATAAATCACTGAGATTATAGAAGATGGAATTTTAGATCATCTAAATAATTATTAAAATTTATATCGTAGTGATGAGTTTATCATTTTTTATCAATTTGGTGGGTTGAAATAAAATATATGGAGTTTCAAAAATTACTTTATATACTCATGTAATCCCTCATATTATAGTAAACAATATGGATTCTGGGAACGGGGAATTTCATTTATTTCCCTAGTTTTTGTGGGATCAACTTTGAATAAATGATTACAATCAAGGAAGATATGAATATTTCCTAATTTTACTCTAGTATCACACTCATGATGATTCATAATCATGTTTTCTTTCAATGTTTGGTTATGAAATATTCAATTCTAGAAATGAACATTTAATTAACAAGAAAATGAAAAATATAATCCATGTATCATTAAATATTTTTATTAAGGATAGATATAAAATATAGTTTTTTACCATTTGGAAAGGGGAATTAAATGTTTCAAGACCCATAGGAATAAATCTAAAAAATATACCAATTAGTGATGTTTAATTGTAGATGATTTTTAATCACCATGATCCATTCATATTTTACTATAGTGTGAATATCCATCGAGGAATGATTGGTCTTGAAATCTATCTATTTCATAAATCAGCAACTCTATTATTTGGGTTTGGATATCATCATTCAGAACATGGAAGTTAAGATCATAAAATATTATGTAGATATAATTTTATTGTTATTTTTATTAAGTTGGAAAATATTTAAAATAAATTTATGGAATTAGACAACATGATTGAAAATTTTCATAACCTTCTTAAAAATCAGGATATCTGACATGATATTGTGAGCATGTTGGATTCTTATCACTTCATTATTTTATCTTTGTGGTTATCAGATAGTCTTTGGTGGTGAAAATATTTTTGGAATTCTAACCCTATAATTTAAATTTATTTTTATTAAATATGAATCACTATTTTTTTATAAAACAAATATATTATTTCTTCTATTACATTAAAATGGATTCATAAATAAATGTAGATTATTGGAACTTTTTTATTTGTAGATTCAAATACCTATACTTATTTTTTTTAAACTTTATCATTGTTAGATGGTGGATAATATTTTATATCATATTATTTATTTTCTTAAGAGGAACAAGTTAGACATTTATTTTTTGATTCAGTAGATTGTGGAGGGTTATTCTTACCATTATTGATATCACAATAATCTAAAGAATGTGATGAGTTTTAGGCCTCAATGATACAATTTAAATTGAGACAAATGTCTAAACCCCCTATAAACCTCAATATTGGTACAAAGCCTACTAATTAAATATGATTGGTTGAGTAAAAATTATTTTAGCCAAAAAAAATTATGGAAGATACATTAAGAAGATAAGATAATTTTTGTGGGTCTCATAAGGATTTTGTTATTTTTTTAATTGAGGTTATAAAATTGAAATATAATTCTATCTGTCATATAAGATAAACTTATTTTGAGTATTCACATTGAGAGATGGAGTTATACTATTAATAATAACCCAATAATTTATTATATAAATAAAATTAATTAAATTTAATATATTCAATAGCTTTCAAAAAATGCCACCCAATGTAAAAATCATCTATAACATGGAATATTTTTATAAACTATCCTTTATTTTGGCAGTTATGAATTGTAATCACTAAATTATGAATTGGTATATAGTATAAACACGAGTAGAACAAATTCATAATTTGATTAAAAATAATAATATCATTTAAGATTAAAAGAATTATTTGTTTACTGAAAATCTATATTTTTCTAAAAATAATGTTTATTACTTTCATTGAACATATTTTAAAAATAATCTTGAAAATTTCAAAAAAATAATTAAAAAAATAACTATAATTTTTATATATTTCTGAAAAAAATTATCTTAGAGTAAACTTTTTAAAATTTATTAAAAAGATTAATGAATTTTTTAAACACCATTTTAATATAACATATTTAAAAAGTTTATTTAATATTATATTAAATTCACTATATGTTAAAATAAACTATATTTTATCCAATTTATGATTTTGGAATCAATTTTATGTTGATTTTTTATATATGACCATTTTATACTTTGTATAAAATTTCCATTGGAAAACTATTTTTTCGATGAGATTACATGGTTGAAGTTAAATTATATTCTCACACATCATTGATGTAAATTTTAAACAATGTATACCAAGATTCCAATAATTATAATTTATTTTATTTAGTATGTTAAAATTAATTTTTTACATAATAAAAATTAAAAATAATAAAAACTAATTACAATTGTTATGGGTATAACAAGTTAACACTGGGTTTAACTAAAAGTATAAATGTATTAATTTAGTAAAAATATATTTATATTATATTCAATATTAACATTTTGACCGTATATCATCTCTAATTTGATATTGGTCCATTTTGGAGTGATTTGGCTTATATAAATTGATGGTATACTTTATACTTATCAAAAATTCATTTTTTATCCTCTATCACTCAGATTCAATGTCCCCCTCATGTCTCATCGACACACTTAAGAAGAAATTTTGTATGTAAAATACCTACTAAAGTACCATCCTTAAATTTATAAATATTTAATATAGACATTTTTTATGAAATAATATTATAATAAAATTTGGAGAAAAGCCTAATGGGTTTTCTAATGAAGAGGTATCATTATTTACTGAGAATAATTATTTTATTTCTTATTCCACCTCATTCAAATAAATTCATATTATTATTATATAACAACATCAATATATAAAATATATCTATTTGTTTTTATGTTATTTTCATAACCGATATCCATATCCTATTCAAATAAATGGGAAATAAAATTGTTGATTGTTTGTATGACATATTACCCCCTCATGAACTGATGTAATTACTTTTCCCGGACCACCTATCACATGAAAGAATAATAATATATTTAAACTCTATATATGATTTTAATTGTAAAATTATTCTCCATAAATTTTTATACCACTTCTATCTACTCAATATTGAGTTCGTTAGAACTACCCCCTCCATAAAACGATGTGAAATATTTTTCATTTTATTTTTTCATGGACGGTAATGAAGGTATTTATATTGAACATATATAATATAAATGGTATAATACACATTATATAAAGGTGAATAATTATTTAACTTTATTCCCCTCCATCCATTATATAAATACAATCAACGTACTTCTGTACATACAACCTACAATCTCTGTGAGTGGTGCAATCCATATATTCATTTATATCCATTCTGGATGACTATAGATATATAAAATATAAATATATATGATATATATATAATTATTTAAATTCTTGTAGATGATGTAACAATGATAAATGTATAGATTCAAATATTAATGAACCAAAAATATTTATGAAGAATAAAATTTTAAAAACATGAAATAGTGTTTTAAAAAAAGAATTGTTAATGTTGTGGTTATAAAAAGATATAAATAAACAATATATTAAATGATATATATGAGTATTGGCACATTAATTGATTTATAATAAATATATATATAATATATCTGACGTTTTAATATGTATAGTGGAAATCAGATCTAGGAAATGTATTTATTTTACAATCTCATCATTATTCAATATTGGTTATGTTTATATCACTAATAATGAAATAATTGAATACTTATATAATTAGTTAAATATATTTTATTATAATATAATTATTAAGTAAATTTTCATGTAATAGCATTGTCTTCCTCTAATTAGTATTTATAATTATTGAAGTATGTTTGGTAAAAAAATCCGACCTTGTTTCCCTCTTCAGTAAAAAATAAATTTTCATATATATCCATGTATTTAAAAATTTTTAATAACAATATTAGTATGGTCTTATGATTTTTAATATTAATTCCCACCAATGATTTAATTTTTATAAAATGGTCTAATAATAATATTCGTATAATTTTAAGAACTAGAATATTTTGGAATATTTATAAAAAATATGAAACGATGATTTTTTAATGTACTCTGTAAGAACATAATTAACAATTATCATGAACACTCATTTATATTAGAATTCCATTAATGTATTGAAGTATTATTTTCAATTTAATTTTTTTCAATTATTTTTAATTTAATTATTTTAAAATGTTATTTTCAAATTAAAAATTATATTATTCTCTATATTTTATTTAATGATATTTTTATGATATTTCTATTCATAAATGAAAAAACACTTATGTTGATAATGATAAATTTGGGATATGATGTATTGATTCAAAACATATTATTTCTCCAGATTTTTTATAATTAGTTTGATATTTGATGTACTATTCTGACACCATTCATTATATAATTCTTTATAGTTTATGATTATGTATATTGATTTGAAAAATTAATTAAATTTCAAATTGAAGTTATTTCAATATAAATGTTAAAATTGATTATGTTTCTATATTTCATTTGTAAAATTCAATGAACTTATCAACTAGTTTGACAGGATTAAAGAAGACCCTTGATATATCAATATGACTAATGAGAAAAAATATATTGGGTATTTGGTCACGTCCTTGCACATTTAACTAAGTTGACCTTCTATGTGGCCTTGAATGTATATTAATGTTTTCCAACACTATTTAGTCCCCCTTTATGATATTATTTATCGATTTTGATATGATAATTTTATTATTAATGATATTCATTGATATTATTCATTCATATGTGATTACATATATGTAATTATTTGATCTTAATTTACTATAACATTATTATTCTTCATTGTCAATTTAGTGAGTAAATGAATTTTTTTTTAGTTTTAAGGCTTGAAATATTGATTAGTCCGTATGTATGGATTATGGATTCTATTATACATATACCATTACTAAGAATATAATCTCACCCTACCAAATATTTACGTTCCTCAGTTTTATGTGAAATTTATTATCAATAATATGTTGGTATATCCTAAACAAAATAGTTTTTCCCAGGAAAAAAATACTATGTTATATTTAATGATTTAAAATATAATGTGAAATTCAAGTATGAAACTAGTTTACTAAGTCTACTAAACTATTCAACCATTTGGGATGTGATTGATTGTATCTACATCCAATGTAAAAATGTAACAACTAATTCTAGACTTCTAAGGTCTGGGAAATTTCAATTTGCATCATAGTAATTTTAAAAAAGCTTTGGTAACAAGAGTCAGGATAAAAAAATATTTGATAACATAGCCCTATTACATATTTTTTGGTTATGTCAATGTGTATTACAATATCGTGATGTTTTTTACATTAGATATTATGGGGGTTTCCATGAAATACATCCATATCTGGATACTATAAGTGGATGTGGCTTTGACACAGTTTTTCATAGTGTAACACCCAAAAATGTATGTACTATATTTTTTATAATAAAATAAATTTCATTATAGATTAGGTTACACACATCACCATGTTAGTAATGTTCTACACAAAAAATTATTTTAAATTACGTTACACACAAAACTGATTTTAAACTTAATAATGATATATTATTATTATTATTTAATTACATCGAATAAAAATAATACATTAAAATTATAGATCTGATTATTAATAACTAATATATTAATTATGACATATTGATAATAATATATTTAGTTTTTATAATGTATTTATATGTTTTGAAAATAAAAATTTCTGAAAAAATTAATATACCAATTTTTGTGAAAAATTATAAAATTACCTTTAAAAACTAGTATAAATAAAAACAATCTAATATATGATTCATTATTGAAATCATTATATTATTTTTATAATAGGGTGATGATTGTTTTTGGATTTCTATGAAACCTTTCATATTTGATGAATATTCAAATAAACTAAATAATTATTTTAAATGTATTTTTAATTGATCTTATTTATGATTTTAAATTATTTTAAAGGAAATATATAAACTAAAAATATTAATTTATTTATGAATATATTAATATAATTTAATTCATTTGAATCATTTGAAAATTGAATTTTAATAATAAAAACATTGTATATGTATGAACATTTTTCCTTTAAATCCATGCATTATCATCCCTTTTTCAAGATTATTTTAAAATAAAAAAATTAACATTCAATGAGTTTAATAGGTAAATATTGATCTTGTATTTTTAATATCAATAATTTATATTATTTAATATTGTCACTACTATTTTTAATCAAGATGAATAGTTATATTTATAAAATAATTAACTTCAGTTAAGGTAATATGGGTTTAATGGTGTTAAAAATAAAAATATAATAGTTTGAAATAACACAAAACATTTTCAGAACATATTTTAGTGTAATCTTTATACCATATAGAATAAATTATATATTTTGGTTCTTTATTTGAGCTATTTTACATAAAAAAACATTTTTTGGAATGTTTTCTTTGAAAAGAGTACAATTATACCAGTCACCTCACTTATAGAAGGCCACCCCTTCTCCTCCCTTATTAACCCTATAAAACACATATGGTTCGTAAAATAAATTCCAATATAAATTCCTAACATCCATTATATCATCCTAGAATACTCATTTAAAGTATTAAATTTAACCTACGAGTTGTTATGTGGTATAACAAAGAAAGATTCCCAGAGAAGAGGTATCATATATCTACAAGATTTTTTGTTTTAATTATTACAAAATATAATATAATTATAAATATAATATTAGGGTATAATATCCTAGATTTATTCAAAATCATAATATTTTTTATGTTAAGGTCATTACCATCATCCATCTCTATTTCCATCAAATGGGTTGTGAAATCATCATTCATGCATACAACCGACATCATCATTAGTTAAATATGTCATTCATATTCCATTTCCACCTCTCGAGGTAAGAAATAATGATAGTTTTATTAAATATATATATATATTTAATCTGTTATGATATTAACATTATTCTATAATCATAATATATAACATACATTTATTCTCTTGTATTTTGGGAATATGGGAATTACACTCTTGTGTATGGTGGACTTCCACATTTTGAAGGGATGTGATCCGTTCGTTCATTACATGGATGGTTATAAGTTTTTTTATTAATGATCATGTTTAATATATGAAATAATAATTTTAATTTATTGATTTTATATCATTTTACATTCTTTCATTATATAATATAAGATGATGTAATCCACATTCATGTGTACATACGACTTATCATATCCATGACCGATATATTTTATTTCTTATAATTGATTTTTTTGGAATACTATAAATAAAAATATAATTTATTTTTATGATATTAATATCATTGTTAGAATTTGGAAAACTAATTAATAATGGTCATATTAAGATGAAAAAAACAAACTATATCATATAGAAAGAATAAAGTGGTTTTTACCTGACACATTAAATTAACATGGAATTTTAAATATACATGTAATATTAATTCAAAATAAAATCATTTGTATTATGATATATATAATTATTATTATAATATATATTTATAATAAACTCATATTTATTATAAATGAGGTTTTAACCTGTACGATATAATTGAAGACATAAGGTAACATATTTATGTGTCACTTTTATTTTCTATGATACACATACCATATTTCCCACATGACTATTTTATGAGGTTCTTATATTGCCCATGAATTTATTTTATGATTCATATTATTATCATAATTTCTATTCAAATATCTATTTGTGTATTTCTCTTTCATATGGTTTATGGTAAAAAACATACCAAATCATTATGGTATTTGTGTTTCAATTTTCTTTCTTAGAGGTGTACAATTTGTTATACACCTATATTATTTAATTGATGATAAATAAAACCTCATAGAAATATAATATCAATAATTTATATATCCTCATGTTCATTTAAGTCATATTTTATGTTATTTATTTATGGGGCATATAATTTAGTGAAACTAAATTGGTAATGATTATATGTTACCATAGTATTGTTTATAGAGTTTGTTTAAGATTATTTTTTTGATGATAAAACCATGTTATCTATATCTCATAAGGATCATTAATTTTATTCATTTATTGTTATTCATTATATTTTCATGAAATAGTAAATAAAACTATTCTTTTTGTTGATTAAAATAAATGATAAAATAATTTTAAATAAATATCAATTTATTTAAATATTTTATTAGAAATATGTTTTCATAAAAAATACATGCATCATAAATGTTGTTTCAAAATTGTTTTATTATTATCTTGTTATTTTAAATGACCCTTTTACATAAGTTTTAATTGTTTTTATTTCATTAAAATAAATCTTCATATAGTTTTCTAAAGAAAATATTTTTCAATTATACTAGAAATATGAATGTATTCTTTATATAAATGTGTACTAAATGGGTGGGAAATCGAATATTCATTAAAATTATTTTCAATTAATATTAAATAAAAACAATTCAAGTTTATAATGAGTGTAAACATATTTTCAATATTTTCAATGTTTTAAAATCTAATTTTCAAAACTGAAAATATATTTTCTTCGAGAATTTTTTATAAATGATTCATCAAAACCACTTTCAATATATGTTTACATCTATTATAGTTACCTATAAGTTACTAGGGATTTCATATAAGTATGAAATAAACTAGATAATGCTTTTATGAAAAATATAAAATATTTTTTATTCATTAAAAAATATTTTTTCTTTCAAAAATGGGATCTCTAAAAAATATGTGAATAAATATTTTATTACTATAAAATTATTTTTAAAACAAAATTTTTCACATTTATTAATCTATAAAAAGAACTAATTGAAAAATTCATTTCCTTTCCTAAATAATTATTTCATGGATTTCACTAAAAATGTTAAAAAAATTAATATGTGTTGCATGAATGAATCATCTAGACATAATTAATATTATTTTCATTGATTAATAATTCATATTTTTCTTTTTAATAAAAAATGAAAATTTATTTTTAAAAAAATTACAGTTGAAAAACGTTTTTTCAAATAAAAAATGATATTATCATCATGATTTTTTTTAAATTATCGATAAAAATAACTTTCGATCTAATATTACATATACTGATCTAAATGATTACTTTCTGGAATGATTAAAGGATATTGTTTATATTCATTATATAAATGGTTTATATTCATGAGGGCATGATTTTTTTTGGAAACCCTTTATTCATTAAAGGGTTATACTATGATATGATTCTTACAGAAAATAGTTAATTTTACATGTGTTATGATGTGATGATTAATAAATCTATTTGTTTCCCAATGATATGATATGATATCATTTTTTGAAACCCCTTCCTTTTCAAGAGTTATGATATGATTTGTTTTTTTTTATTTAGTGGTATACATATTAATCATTTTCATTATTTTATTTTTGGGACCTATATATAACACAGATTCCTTAGTTAAGGAAAAATCTTTTATGAACATAGATGGTACATGAAAGGTTAGCACGTACCTAAAAAGGATAATACATGGGTGGTTAGAGAATCCTATAACAGGAATAAATGATAGGTAATACTAATTCTGGTGATATTAAATGGGTGTTAATCCTAATCAAAACATGTTATGATTGACATGGTGGATAAACAAGAAAAAGGTTATTCTATGATTATGTGTATGCCAAAAATCTACGACTTATGACAATGTTATACCCTAAATGGACATGTTATCTAATTTATATATGATTCATGTCTTATAAACTACAATATTTACTCCATGGTCATATTTTATGATAATTAAAATGGGAATTACTTTTTCCAATTTTATGTTCACATTATCATACCCTAATTTTCATTTTATACTTTTATATCTCCCTTGTTTACCCTTAATGAGTTTATGATCAATCCCTTTCCTCTATTTTTCTTCCCCATGTTTTTAGATTATGTATTATGTATTATTTTGCTATGATGCTGTTTAGATATAGATATATTATTGGGATATTATGTATCTCACCTATGAACTAGTTTTTAATGATTATATGTTTCTAAAGGTAATAAACTATTATGGTACTCAGGAATGTGTATGTGTAATTTCTAGAGTAATCATAAAAATTATGTAATATCTATTTTTGGAAAGCCTGAGTCTCTATACCTTGGGGAAATATCTTTGATAATGTTACATTTGACTTTGAGAATATCATCAGTAGGTCCTAAACAATAAGAATTTCTATAAACGTAGTTAGACACTCCTAGGGAATATTCTTTGTTTAATTCACCTATCAATTATGATCCAATAAAAAGGATTTGATTATATTATTACAATGAGTGAACTAAGATAAATGAAATATTTTTAAAATAATATTTTATGATTTAGAAATTATAACAGCCATATATATTTATAAAAAATATATATTTAAATTATTTTATTTATTCAATATCTCGTGTTATATAGAACATCATGTTTAGAAAAATCATGTAACATTATTAAAATTTTTTGCATTAGAAATTGACTAGATGTTGGTTTTATGTGTATTAATAACAATAACTAAAATATGAAAAATATATATCTCTCACATTTAGAATATAAATTCATTAATCATCATATTATTATAACAAAAAATAAAAATCATTTTAAAATAAAACAATCTTGTCCTAAATAATTATTTTAACGTATGTGATGTATTTTATATTAATAAATATAATTAAAAAAATTGGTGACTAATTTTAATTATAAATATTATATTTATTTGATCAAAATTGTTAGACATTCCTAAAATAACTTTCACTGTGTAGGATAAAAACATATCCATATTTAGGCTTAAAATGTATATATATTTTTTTTTCAAAAATGTATTTTTTGTCAATTTTTAATCCTAAACTAAATAACATTCCCCATTTATAGGTCTTTAATTTTGAAAAATGAAAGTAATATTTATAATCTTGAGTGTCAAATTTGATAATTATTCCCCCTTATATTTTTTCACAATATAAATCATGATTTTTGTAATATTCATCACTTTGGTAGAGGGTAAATTGAGTAAATATTGGTTAATAATGGGAAATAAACCCATAAGATTTCATGTAAACTATTATTATATGAATACATGTTTACTATTACCATATAATACATAAATTAATGTTTTTTCATAGACCAATTTCCATAAAAATCGTTTATATATTATTTAAATAAAAGTTTTTCAAAGTGTTACATTCTTTGATTAAAATATTTTTTTTGTGTATACCTATTGATAATAACAAGTAATTACCAAATATTAATATTTATTTTTTCAATAATAAAATTATATTCCTCATGATAATTTATTTTTTGTTATTATGTATTACATAATGACCTTAATAGTTTACACAATGATAAAACTATATTTATACAATTAAGTTAAAAATAACAAAAAACAATTTTAAAATATTCTAAATGATTTAATACGAGTAATATAAGTTGGTACAAAAAATTCATATGAAATTATAAAATATTATTATTTTCATTAATAATTATGTATTAATTTAAACCTTTTATTTCTATATTTTTACTAAAATTAAATAAAGTGTGTAAAAAATTAAAAAATGATTTATTAAATATTTTTTTTAATTTTTTCTAAATATCATAAAAAAAATATGTACGTGAAATTTTCTAAACATTCAGAAATATATTTTTTGGGGGGTAATTTTAACATTTTAAGATAAAATAAAAACTATTAATATTGAAAATTTACAACCATAATTTAAATTAAAACTTTTTAAGTAAGCATAAATAAATATTAAATGTTATAGAAGGAAAATATTTCATAATAGATTTAAATTATTATTTTGTTTTACATCCATAAGTTAACATATTTTTAAATCAACTTCATTTATGAGGAATATTACTTAATAATGAATTTATTATATTTTAATATTTATAGAAAGTCCAAAAGTGCCCCTCGCACTAGTTAAAAAATTGTGCCTACTCCCTCAATTATGATAAAAAATTATATCCCTACTATACTAAATTAAATATAAATAAATAATATCTATTTACCTATCCACATCTTATTGGTTTTTTTATTCCTAAAATATAAACATCATATTCCATTTGGACATATCTAAATGAGTAAATTGAAAGAACACATAATTAACTTAACCGATCAAATTATTTTGATGTCTTATTAACATATTATAAATATATTTTATCTATAATTAAATAATAAATTATGATTCCCATAATTCATAAATATTCTTATAACTATAAAAACACAATTATACACTATATTTCCCATTTAAAGAAATGAAAAAAAATTCACACAAGTATATGTTCGGCTTAACGTCTCTACATAGCGATACAAAACCGTTTTCATCACCATATTTTGTGATTTTTTTTATTATTAGTTTAATTTTTATATATGATATTTAAGAAATAAATTGACATGAGATATTATAATATCACAATTTCCTTCATACTATAAAACCCTTTGGTAAATGATAATATTGATCCTATATATATGAGAAATTCCACATCCTTAAATTGATGTGGTACATTTTTCATTTATATTTTTATTAGATTTTAATGAGTATTAATTTAATAAATATATATTATATATATGATTTATTATTGATATTGTAAAGGTTAATTAATATTTATCTTCATTTCATTCCATCCATTGAATAATTAAAACAA
Organism: Viscum album; assembly: GCA_963277665.1. Classification (NCBI taxonomy): domain Eukaryota; kingdom Viridiplantae; phylum Streptophyta; class Magnoliopsida; order Santalales; family Viscaceae; genus Viscum; species Viscum album. Next base: position 180,365,063 of record OY728140.1, read on the forward strand.
TATTTATGCATATATATATCCCACCATCCCCATGAATGATGTAATTAAATTTTATATCTCTAAATATTATGGAAGAAAATTAATATCTATAAAGTTAATATATATGACATTTATATCAATAATAATATTTTGTATATTATTTATAAATGAAAAATATATATGGACCAAAACATCTAAACTGAAATACTCATTATAATGATATAGTTAACAAAAGAAAATTAATATTTTAATGAGAATTATTGATAATAGTGGTGTTGAAATGATATAAATATTATGATCCTAAAATAGCATACATTGATGTTTTATATTTTAATATTAATATTCATTTCATTACACAAAATAATTTCTGATAATCGTAATGGTATATTCTATTTGGAAACATAGATACCAAAATAACTTGCCCATATTTGAGCTATGAAATCTCCCATTATGTTTTAAAAAACCATATCTATTCTTAGACAAATAAGAAATAAAATATTTCTTTCTAATGAATGGAATGTAAAATTAATAATGTGTGATCTTAAATACCATATAATGAAAGGAAATTATATCTATGTATGCATAAATTTATCATTAGTGTATGCGAAGCTGAGAATAACATATAAAAAACATTAGTAAATTATTAATGAAAAAATATTGATTCATGAAAAAATATTTGTAGATCATAAGACATTAATCAGAATAAAATAAAATAACACGATACATTAGAGTATAATATTGTATTAATATATATAATTATGGATTATATATAATCATATAATATCACATCAATAGTATTTGAGGCTCACATTCAATGATATCACTGTTGCATGGGTTCACTCAAAAAGCAATCATAGTAGTCTAGGTTAACTCCCAAGGCCATCATAGTGAATAATTCCATTTCTAAACCTATTTGACCACACATTTAATTTATATATATATATCTCATAATATATAAATTATTACTCAATAAAAGGTGGGATGATATTGATCCCCCCAATAACATAAAGAAAATAATTTTTATGAGTTACTAATGATTAGGATACATTAATGATATCATAATCCATGAAATATAATGGATTTCATAAAGAATTAATCACATTATAACCAATGAAAAACTCAATGATTTTATAATTATTTTATCATTTCATCATTTCATAAACACTATAAATGGGATATGTTTCATAATCAATACATAATTTAATTATATGATAATCCTAGAAGTGAATGGGTTTCATTTGAATATATGTGTAGTAGAACACAGGGGAGAGAATGAAAATTCATAAAAATCATTCCATCATTATCATAAACCATTTAGTAAAACAAAAATAACCTTCAATCATATCTCAGTTAAAGAATAGGAAAGTTCATTAGATGTCATCATATATGTATTGTTTATTTGATAGATCATTAAAAACAAAAAAATTTTGTTTCTTTAGAAACATTGAAAAAAATATTTTATCCTAGGAAAAGTTATTTAACATCCAATATAATGATCTCCAACATTCGTACATATACCTAAAACATTGTTTCGTAACCTTGGTAAAGGAAACATAAGAAATTGTTGATAATAAATTCTTAGTTGTGGTAAATATGGGAGTTATCATAAAATAATTATAACCATAAGGGTATTTTAACATGATAATGAAAATATATGATCATACCATATATACAAAAGATCATATATGTGAATCATGGAATAAGTCATTAACGTTAATAAGAAATTCATAATATCAAAATAAAGACCATAATCCATGAATGCATAACATATTAATAAAATTGAATTGTTGAAGAAACATAAGCATATATAATGATTTCCATAGTCATAAAATAATTTTGGTGGAGACCATTTTTAATGAAAAATATCATTATGAAACTGTGTTTACATCCCATTCTAGCCCTATAATGATAAACTAACCTATGCCTTCATTTCATCACTATATCACTAAATTGAGTTTATTTTATGTTCCATCCCTATAATAATGAACAATGTTCACTTCATGTTTTAGATATATTTATCTCGTGAGATATAATTCAATACCCAAATCAGTTGAGTTTGATAAATATATCATACATCTCATTGTGAAATAAGAATTACATGTTCCATAAAAGAAAAAATAATCAATTCATATCCTACGAAATGAAATGTGTATAAAAAGATGTAATAATATCATATCCTATAGAAAAATAAATAGAATTAATAAAAAATTTATCATAAGTATACCCGAAATAATATAAATGGATTTCATAAATATATAGCTCATGAAAGATAATTGAAAAACATATACATCGTGAAAATAAAATGGATCTGATAATGTCCATTGAATTAAGAATAACCCAATGATAGAAATAATATGAAAGGAACCATTATAAAATTTTCTTTAATGTAAGGAATAACATCAATAGTTATCATCTTAGACAGAAAATAATTTTTAAATATCATTAAATACTATTTATTGATTCAAATATCCTATCTTCTTTAAACAAGTATTATTTATACAAAAAAACAATTATAAAAAATTTCACAGAAAAATAAATGAAATGTTATAATGAATACATGAAATCATTTTGATATCATTATTTCCATGAAATCATATAAAATATTTGTTAAACCATTTAAAAAACATGTTTCTGGGAAAACACATTGAAAACATATAATGAATGATTAAAAATGTTTACAAAATATCATTGAAAACAATTTTAATGCCTATAAATGAAGACCATGATTATTTTAAAAAAAATTAATTGAAAACATATAAAATAATCTTCAAATTATATTTAAATAATATTCCATACATACTTATATTATAATATTGAAAACATTTTACATAAATTATCCATAAAATCTTATAGAAGTAGATTGAAATTTTTTTGACTATACTTTTCCTTATTAAATTTTAAAAAATGGATCAAAAACATTTAAAGAACATTTAATTGATAATATATTTTCAAAATAATTATTTAAAATTACACTTTAAAATAAAAATATATCTTCAAAAGAATTATGGTGGATAAATTAATAAATGTCGTACGAGGTAAAAAGGTGATTCCTTTTTTCACAGTAAAAATGATAGAAAAATGACTCCTAAGGTAAGAAAAAATAATATTCCTTTGAAAAAAGTGGTAAAATGATAAATTATTATAAATTTATTTTCCATATCACATGAGAATAGTATTATATTATTCTAAACAATTTTGGTCAAACAATATTTTATAGGAACACATATTGTTGAGCGAAGGGAGGGTAGAGTTGGGATTTCTAAAAAACATTTTCCGAACTATCTAAGGTACAATATAGTGTAATAAATGGTAAATATATATATATATATATTATTAATAACCATATTAGAATACATTTTATGAATGTTTTTAATATATGGATCATAATAATTCATCTTGTTCAGCATAACCATAAACAATCATGAAAAAGAGATGAGATTTTCTAAATAAACTCTTATAACATGGTGACATGGGATAATTCACTACATGTAATAAAAGAAAATTAAATTAATATTAAAATATGATGAAAATAGTTAAATTAATTATATAAAATGTAATATGGATGTATATACACCTTTAAAGATTAATTTTAGGTGCATAACAGAACATTAGTGTCAATGAAAGAAAATTGAGACAAAACATTTCACCTATTTGGTATCTCATAAAATGTAAACACCATGAAATAAAAATAATAAAAATAATATTTTAATACCCATAATTTTTTTAATAAGATACATATTATAAAATAATGTGTAGTACATACACCAAACAAAAAAAGTCTGGTGAATATAGCATGTATCTCACAAGAATATAATGTGAGATGAAATCCATTTAACTTGTCTCATGAAACTCATCATTCTCATTTAAAACAAAAGAATAATATATATAAATTTAATACATAAATTTATTATATAACCATATTTTTATATCTAATACCATATCCTCATTCTTTATGACCTTATATAAACACTTTATAACCATCCAATGATAAGGTTTCACTTTGGGTAATATTTGTTTTATTCTCCATAAGTGTCTTAATTTTTAATATTGTTGGTCCATATGCATATATCATATTTCCATTATTTAATCCTTCAAATAAATATCCTTCATATTATTTATATTCTATTTATTACAATCTATAGAATAAATCAGTATGAAATGGAATATACCATTCCTGGAGAAAATAATTTGAATGTATACATGAACATTGTTTGCGTTTTTCCTATCATACTGAATGTAAAAAGGTAAATGAAATGTATGTATATCATTATTATAGTAGATTTATTATATAATATTTATAATATAGTTTCATTAAACCCAAAATTAGTGTATTCCATGTAGTGTTTGAATGAATCAAATCGCTTTGAGGGGGCTTTAGTCCACACGCCCTCATACAAAATTATTATATTAAAACCCCATGGAATGTATATTGAAATATGATTTAAAAAAGAATAAATAATAAAAAATAAAAAATAATTTAATATATATCTTCTATAAATAGATCCTTAATCATAATTTCCACCATGGGAGGTGGTGAAAATAATAATAATTGATTATTGAGGTAGTAATATCATGTATTAATAAATAATGGGTTTGTCACCCATTAGAAGGAGGTGTGTGTAAGTTTAAGAAGAATCGTTTGAATAAAAAAAATATTTTGGATAATTGTTTCAATAAAATATTGTAATAAGGATATTGTAGCAGGTGGATAAGGAAAATAAAAGAATGGTACTAAATTGAAGATATTACTTTTTATCAGGTAACTCATATGTTTCATAAGGCTTCATTAGATGCCTTTATTCCCAAAGGTATGATTAATGTTGGAATGTATTAATTTGTGGGAGTATAATAGGTATATATTTATTGAAACTTTGTGGTTTGAGAGGTGTGAAGTGTAGAGAGAGGTGGTGTTCCTTTTATAGGGAAGTTGGAGTGGCACTGTTGTAAATATTTAAAGGGAGAATTCCACACACCATTTTTATTATGAACATGGATATAATAATGAATAAAATCCTCCAAATAGAGGATAGGGTCTAAATGGGTAATCAAAATTTATTTTGGACAATTTTAAAGGTCATTTTAACATTTAAGGTTATCATTTTATCCATTATTAATCTTTATTAAACATTAGTTAATGTAATTATTTTTAGTCAGTTTTACTGATATTTATGTAAAAAACTATGTTAAAAATATTATAAAATAAAAAATAACACTCTTTCAAAATATGGAATCCATTTTTCCATTATTTAGGCACATAATTTGACGAAAATAATTTAAAATTAATCCCACATTCGGTTCTACAATGTGGTGTTTTAAAGTAAAAATATTCAAAACATTCCTATGTTTTTATATCCAATTTTATTGTCAAACTGATCTCAATGACCTAAAATGTATTAAATGATAAAAATATTATATAAATAAACTTTGGTTATAATTTTAAATATAATTTATCCTCCTAAATAAATTATATGGAAAAAGTGTTTTGAACTAAATTTTCTTATTTTTAACTATTTATAAAAAAATTAATACTTATAGAAAAAATAATAATAATTAGGTTTTTTTATATTTATATTTCAAATATGAATTTTATTTTGATATATTAGGACTATAAAATATCCATAAAATGGAATTTACTATGGGTTCTCTGTTAACAGGCCATAATATTACTTATATAAAAATATATGCTATTAATCTATAAAATGGGTGTGTCCGTTATCATATATCTATAAAATCCTTTGAATGAATATAAAAAATTAGATCTAATATATTAAATATATTTGACATTAGTATTAACTAATAATTATATTAATTAAATTTATTTGGGTAAAATAACATTGTAACCATTAAAAAAAGTATTGATAGAATTTATATTCAATCGATTTTCATATTCATTTTTAAATAATTGGTATCCTATGAATTTGTAATATATTATTAAAAACATATATATTAACAAATTAGATTATAGTATTCATAACCTTTAATTTATCATCTTTTTTATATCATATTATTTTAAATAATAATATTTTAATGATAAATTCTTATATTGTAAAAATCGAGCATTAAAGTTACACTAGCCACCAAAGAAAGTCTTTGTTGGGGGTTAAAAAACCTAACCCCATTTTTCCTTGTTGAGAAAGGTAAAATTTATGTTCTGTTCATTGCATGATTAACATGGTGTTGTGTATAACACAAACCAAACATTGTGCTTTAGTAAAAAATAAATTATTCACAGTGTTTTTGAAATGAAAAATAAAAAAATGTATAAGTTAATTTGATATATATATATATATTGGTGTTACATTATACCCCCTTAAATTTAATTTTCCCATCGAAATAAATCTATGTTTAAAATGAATCAATACTTTATGGTTTCAATCATATAAACCCAGATTACAAAAATGTATACAAAATCCTACATTAAAATGGTAATGTTGGAACCACAATAGGTACAAAAATATACTCATAATCAGATTACCACATAGGATAACATAAGTGGGAAGTTAAAACCTATACATTAATGATAAATAATACAATCATGTTCTGATAAATATTGATAATGCAAAAAATTTCATGATAATGTTAATAACCATAAATCCATAAATATGTGAAGACCTAATGGACCATCTAATACATCAGAAAAAAATGTACTAGTATTAAATTTTATTCATACACCATTTTCTTAAAGCCAAATAATTTTTATGAAAATATATAATTTTTTAATTTTAGGACAAAGGAACCATTATTTTGTTGATCCACATCACAAAATTCTCTAAAAGGAAGGTGATTTTATCATTCTATAAATAGTAACAGATAGAAGATCCATGATATGTCATCCTAGGTGTCATCAGGTAACATCCACCCAACATTTTTATTACATTTTACAAAATATTCATAAATCCACACAACATTAATTAATACATTATTCTCAGAAACATCATCCATTTTCAAACATAATCATTCCAAAATTTCGTAACCTTATAACCCTTTATGAATATAAAAAATCAAATCATTATAGAGAAATTCATAAAATCATCTTGTCATTGATCACTAATATATCAAAAAGTATAACATGGTTGAAAAGTTCAAAAAATGAGATAAACATAATCTTATATTCGATTGAAACAATTTAATAAAACTATTTAAAATAAATTTTTTTGGAAAATATGAATGAATCCTTATTCCAATGATTACATGAAAAGATTTTTAAATCCACGAAGTCGTTATATTCATTATTGATAAAATATACCATTTTTCCATTAATCAGTTCATGTGTAACTCATATCTACGAATTTAGTCATTCATGTCAATCATATCATTATCCAATGATAATTTTCTAAACATGAGGGAATAATTATGGGTGACCTTAATATAATAAAAATACCACGTTTAGGTGAAATTAGTTTTCTTTTTCTTCACCACCATTTAACATTCCATTTCCAATCCTTAGATAAAACATATAATGAAAATAATTATTTATTTCATGATTTAAATAACATAATAATTGAATTCTAAAACATAAATACCAAATTAATCCCACCTTATTCTTAAAACATTACTCTAGATTCACCAACTTACTCTTTAATAATTATTTACTAGAATATGAAATATTCTCATTCCTATGTTTTCTCATCAAAAATATCACATTTTTATTCTTTTTAATGTACCAATACCATATGAACATCACATACCTTTCACATGTCATTTTCAGTCTCATTATCATCAAAACTAAAACCAATACTTGTACAAACATCAATATTATCTTTATGATATTTCCACCATGGAAATCGCTTCACATAAGTCACATTCGTTCAACATGTCAAAAATTAAATTTTTACCATGATCGTTCTAGTTCTATCTAATGAATACAACCGTAAACCCTAGTGTTATAAACATTTATCACATTAGGAAACCATATAAACAAAAAAATTACTTATAGGGTTTTTGAATCATGGATCATACATATTTAATAACCGAAACATCAGGTTTTTCCTAGGTTATTAATAGTCATACTCAATTTAATTCCTCTATGATGGTTCTTGATGTGTTTTGTTAATATCTAAATAATATCCCTTGGGAGTCTAAAACCAGGTGTGCAAGATGACTAATTGTCATGTATGTGATTACCCCAAGTGGGGCCCAAAACATTCTTTCAATGTTGTTACGCCTAGGTATATCTCATATAGAGCCACATCCACTTGTAAAATATATATAGGGATGTATTTCTATGAAACCACTCACGTTACCCATTACCAAAAATCAATGACTTTTTCCAATATGTTAACTCATCCAAATAATTATCCTCAGAGACATGCATAGATATATCCTTACAAATATTCCTAGGGATCTCAGTATAGTTTTCTCATCCTAATTTCAAAATAATGAATAATCCATTCCATTTATACTAAGTATAGTGAACTAGGATTAACATACCTAGATGTTACATTAATATAGATGAATATTTTATACATAAAAAATGCATGGTTGGGGACCATAATATTTTACCCTATTTGGAAAAATGGAAACAAATTATCATATCTAGTGAAACATATTGATCATCTCCCATAATGATATCCACTTTTAGTACTTTTACCTATAACTATTCTTCATATACTGTGGAAAGGAAGCATAAGAAATCTATGAGGTCAAATTCTATGTAAGGATAAAAAAGGGATCTATGTGATAATAATTGTGGGAATAATGGTATAATAACATGATCATGAATATAGAAGATCATATCCTACATGTCAACGATCATGTACATGAATCATGGACTAATTAATGGTATTTCATAAGAAATTAATCATTTGAAAATAAATAACATAACTCATGAAATCATAACATGTGAAGAAAATATATAATTATGTAGATGCATAAGCATATTGATGTTTTTTGATTGTTGTCAAGGCAGTGCTACCGTGACCATTCTAGTAGAACAATTCGATTAATATACTGGATTGATCCATAGATACTTCATTGTATTAATGAACTGAGATCAACCCTCGTTAAATCCCTATTTATTGAAACCATTTTCACTTACCATTTCATCCCAATATTACTGACTTGATTTCATTTCTTGTTTGAGAAATTTATAACTCATGAGATATAAACCATGACCCAATTTATTGAAGGGAGATATATGTTCCACCTATCTCATAGTGAAATAATATATACATGTTCCACAAAAACATAACAATCATATCATAACCAATTATACAAAATTAGCTACAAAAACCTGTAATCTTACCATAACCTATAGTCAATTATAGTTTTTTCACAATCATTTCATCATAATCATATCCTTTGTATGAGAAATAGATTTCAGAAAGACATAAATCTTGAGAGAAAAAAAATATTTAATAAAATTTATAAAATTTTAAAGAGATAATGTTTTGATAAAGACCATGTCATTATTCATATCCTCTTAATATAAAGAATATCATTTATATTTTTTATTATTTTCTAGAGGGGAATAAGTAACATCAATAGATATCATCGTATATGGAAAATAATATTGAAATAAATTTCAAAAAACATTGTTCAGTAATATATCTATTATTCCATGTAAAATTATTGTTAATACATAAAAACCATTGGGAATCATTTTCATTGAAAATATATTGAAAACTTATACAGAATAATTAAAAAAAATGGAAAAAATTTTCATTGAAATAATATTAAATACTTTTAAAAATATTATGAAAATTTAATATGAAAATAATTGGAAAACTAATACTGAAATATTGAAAATTAATTGAAAAGAATTCTATATAAATACATTATAAACATATAAATATTCCTTTAAGTAATTTTGAAAAAAAATTCCCTTAGAAAAAAAAGAATAATGATTATATTTTTTAAATATTTTACTTTGAAAATATATAGAAGAATATTCATAAAATTTTAAAAACAAATTTCCTTGAAAATTAGTCAAATAATATTGAAAACATTTTGATGCTCATTATCCATGAAAACTTATAATAATATCCTGAAATACATTTACAAATAATATCGTTGAAAAAATATTTTTAAAAACACATATAAAATTTTAAATTTAAAATTGAAAATAAATCATAAATGTATTGATAGTGGATCTATCCATACATGCCTCATGGCGTAAAAAATTACTTTTTCATAGTAAAAAGGTTAGGAAAGTTATTTTTTCCTAAAGGGAATAGAATATTCCTTTCACACATTGTAAAGAGAAGAAATACTAAATTTTTATTTTAATGATCATAGTATAATATTATAATACTATTTGAATACAATTTTGGAAAACATGATCTTAAAGGACAATGGATTTCTGACCGAAGAAATGGTAAAATCCAGATTTCTTAAAAAGACTATCTTAAAGAACTCAATGATATCATCCGACAAGAGCACTTGTAAAATGGGGACTCAGTTTCACCTCCCGGTGCCAATGTTGTAGCCCCAAATATTGGGATACCATAAATAATATCTTCATTGAAAGAGATTGGGCCAAGGCCACGTGGAAGTTCATCGAAGTCTTAATAACAGTATCTTCTATCGAGCTTTAGGGTACACTGTTCATTGAGAGCTGGTTTCAGGGGTCATCGGATAAAGGTCCAGAGAAGATGTCTTGTTCAGCTGTCTTTATTGATGAGTGTTGGTGCCCTTGGTAGGCCCATAACAAGGCTAGATTAGTTTGGCTCCAATCATCACGGTGGTCCATCATTGTGTGAACTAAATGTCTTCTTATCGGAATTTTTTACTCTTCTCATGGATTAACGCGATTCCCCCTCCCAGCGAATGATGCAGCCATGTCTGGACCTATCTCCTACTATGAATGGTATACAAGGGAAGTGGGTTAGATTGAGACCCCCTTCAAGTGTCATTAAGCTAAACACAGATGGATCATTCATTTCAGGTATAATGTGATGTGGAGGTGACATACACAACTCAGGGGGGAGTGTGATCCAAGCATTTACGGCCCATTTCGGTACTAGAAACGCTCTTCAGGAGGAGGCTAAGGAAATTATCACTGGGCTCAATCTATGTAACTCGAAAAATATAACCATCTAGAACGCAGAAACTGACTCAAGGATCATTGATGACTCCCTCATGGACAGATGATCCATGCATTTTTCAATCACATACACCATCCAAGGATGTAAATAATTCTTAAGGAGCAGCATTCAAGTTAAACACACACGTAAGGAGGGGAATTATGTTGTGGATCACCTAACATCCCATTCCACCACTGGCTCTAACGTCAACTACCTTACTAACTTCACCAACATGAAGTGTGAGGGTGTGAACTTAATTTTTGGGGAGGAACTTGGTCTCCAGTATTTTAGACCCCCCAGTCTAGGTGTTTTTTGTTAATCCAGTTCATGGCCTCTTTCCCCCTCACCATAGAAAAATATATAAAAATTATGATGACAACAACTAGGGATAATTATCTCCATGTAATAAAGTAAATTCCATTTTTCATCTGAGGGAAACATTGTGTATCTTGAAGAAAATAGGTAAATTAGGGAAAACCCTATATCAGTAAATAATTTCAATGAATACAATTATAGAGATGATAATTCAAGTTGAATGGTTTTTGGATCATATTCGGAACAAGAAATTATTCAATATTACTCAAAAAATATTTCTTGTTGACAATCATGCACCTTAAAATGTTAATTGTTTAGATAAAAAGCATCATGGAAGTTGTTAAAACTATAGATAACACATCATTATCTAATTTTGACCATCTTTAACCTATGAGATTTAAAAAAAAAGGAAGGATATCATATGCTTCCGAAAAATATGAGGTATAGTATGTGAGGGTGCACTTATACTGATGCTCCATAATTTAGGGGGTTTCTGTCTAAATGGATGAAAATCCATGTAATTTAAATGAATTATGAAGGATTATTGCTAAAATCTAGTGTTTAAGTGACTAGATACTGACTACGATGAAGAGAGGGTACTGCCATGTAGTATTTATCTTAAATAATCATAAGAAAAGATCTTGAGGCTATGAATCATTATATTTGTGGCCATATTTTTATGCATATAGGAGTGGGATATGAAATTTGATCCGTGCATTGTTAGGAATACTCACAAATATATCTAGATTATTAGTTGCAAGTTGAATTAGCAATATTGATCTATAATGATCATGTTGTACATGGCCTTTACTGTGGGGATCCAAATTTTGAAGGATATGAATTCTGATAATCTGAGGATTGGACCATATTCCTGAATATTGGTTTATGTTTTTCAAGGCTAATACACTTTAACAGTAATTGGCTCTTTCCACTATGGATGACACCATAAATTTTATCATTTAGTATGTAAGGAAACCAATATTCTGTACAATCTTCATGTTCTTTGTACACCTATTGTCTGAATATAGTAGGGGGGAAATGATCTCAATTCAATACAGAGGGTTATGCTTATGTGATCTCTATAGGAATGAAAATAAATGATCAGATACATATCATGGCTGATGGTGCCTCTAATGTTGGTAAGAAAACGAGAACTCCTGGTAATGACAACATTGTAAATGATGTCCTTCATCCCTCAAAAGAGCTTCATACTAAATTACTATTGGATAGTGAACACTTGTAGAACTTTTTGGTCATAACAAGATACACTCTTCCAGTTTCTCTCAGGATTCCACATGATCCTAAATTTTTTCCAAGAGGCAGGGTTGTGTCCTCAGGGGAATCCCACGATAAATATGAACTACAATGCCATGTACCTAATGATATATAGGTAAACTATAGTGAAGAATCTATACATGTGATAAGACCTTGTTTAGATGGGTACTAATTATATTCGTGAATCATGTAGGATAATGTGGTTGACCAACTGTACTATCCAGTGTAAATCACAATTAGGGACAAAAATCTCCATCAATTTCCCCCCAAATGCCAATGTGGTTTGTTCAGTTTAGAGATCCATTTTCTAGAGATGTTAAAAATAAACAACTAAAATTTAGCTGGAGAATAGATAAATGGATGACATAAACATTGTTAAATAACATCATAGATTTATTTGGGAGAATAATGACAATGAAGGTTAGTCTGGGTCCCAAGATTCCCATTATTCAAATGATTTGTTTCATTGTGGAATCGTTTTTACTGGTGTCTCCATCTAATACTATCAAGAATAAAACCACTACCATAATTACACCTGATCACCTACCCATAATTATGAAGATCACACCATTGAGTGGGAAGTTTAGTTTGAAAATTCTAAATACATTCATCCAATTTTGCAGACTAAGTGCACCAATTCAAAAGTGTCTGAGTATCAATAGGGATTATTAGTAGAACAAATCACAAATATTTGGAAAAAGAAAGGCATAATGAAAAACTAAAAGGCCTTTCTATGATTTTGTATGTGGGACAAGAACAATTAAGGGTAAAATCACTCAATTAATGAATATTCATTACTGTAATTTCAAAGGGTAAGGGAATCATCCAACAACCAATTCTCTTAGGCATTTTGTTGAGTTTGAAAAACCACATCTATCTGGGATTGTAGAACCCAAAATGATCATTTCGAAATAGAAGGCTTTCAAATTGATCTCCCCGGGATATCATTTTGTTTCTGAGAATCTTTTAAATTTGAACTCACATCATTTATAGATTCTTACTTAATAAATAGCCAAAATTACTACATGCATTCATAAAAAACAAGGAATTAATACTACCCTCAAAAAAATATGATTTATTATCCATGAATATATTTTTTAGGCCTCAATATCCATGAGTATGATTAGATATTTTTGGGGGATCTTGTTGAAACATCTGGTTTTGTGGCCCATAAGTGTGTTATTATGGGTCATTTACACACTGTCATTACAATAGAAGAAAAAACTAGACATAAGTTCCGTACAGAAAATACCTCTAAGTTTTAAACTGGAATTTATCATTTTAATAATGTAAATTTCTTAATTTATTTAGTTAAATTTACATATTTCTTGTATACATTGAGTGGGATGAAATATAACTATCATTATAGATGATTTGTGAAACTCGATGATATGAGTTCTTTTAGTGGGATATAATGTTACTACCCATGAATCATTCTCACCATAATCCAATAATAATGGAAACATCGAACATTTATAGGATAAAACCTATATCATTCCACATCAGCAATGGATAGGTGGATATTACTTGATGTAGGGAGACTATTCTTGAGGCATAGAGACTAGATCTAAAGGTATTCACTTTTCAAAGGCTTGATTACAAATTAAAGCATAAAAAAGACTTCTAAAGTAATGTAGTATGAGATCATTATCAATGGATGACCTACATATTTAGTATGAAGAGAGACATCTTGAAATCATTCAGCAAGAAACCCAACATCAGAGTGTCCCATATAGGGAGGATGTGCATGTTCATTAACTGTTGGATGAATATCTTACATTGAATGATAGGATTTAAATGAATCACCAGAATGAGAAATGGTTTTTTAAATGGATAAAAACCCAAAATTATTTTTTATTCATCAAAGATAGAAGAGAAACGAGGCAATGAATAGTGTTGTCATCATAAATTGAAATATTTTTACCTAGGAAAGTGATTTCTTGGAGGATGTGTTTAATTATTTTATTGAGGTTTATTATATTGATGGGATATCATATAATTCATGTATGGTTTATAAAATTTCTCCTCCCATTGATGAGAAAAAAATAAAAATCTTATCATTAAACCAGACAAGTGTGATGATAAGAAATACATTTTCTCTATATAAATAGATAGTTAGACTTGATTAGATGCTTTCACCAACAAAATATTCATTTATTACTTGGATATTGTATGGAAGGTCATTTTATGTTATGTAAGATAATTTATTACACATGGAAACATTCCTAATGGAATAAACACAAATTTAAATTTCTTTATTCAAAAAAATATAATGAAATTGATATCAGGGTCATTAGACAAGATTCCCATTAGAACATTATCCCTAAAATAATTAGTAAAATATTGATTGATATGATTGGGAATATTGGTCAACAAATCATTACTGAGAACCAATATGGTACTATACCTAGAAGATGGATTCATCATTGAATTTTTACATCCTATGAATTTTACAAAATCATGAAGAGAATGTGTATTTACGGTAATTTTCAATGATTATAGAATAATATAATTTGTTTGATACCATCACGTAGAGATTTACAATCAGTGTTCCCATGAAATATTGATTCTTAGATAAAAACATTGTTCTTAATAGATTCATTATTTTCTTGAAAAAAGTGTTTATTTTAATTAACGGGGCACATATGGGATACTTTCAATGGACCATAGGTCTAAGTAATAGGGACCCACTCCATGGTATTTTTTTAACCATTGCTGAGGACTAACATAGAAGGTTTATTAATGACATTTCATATGTTGGTTTATTTAGAAAAACTAATGTTTGGAAGACCGTTCTTGTTCCCTCGCATATATTATATGAGGATAAAATCATCTTATCTAAACAAGCATAAAAGGGAACTAAATTTATGATAATGTTCATTTTCACACATTTTGATGATGTTTCTAGAAAATACATCAATTGGGAAAAATCATTTGTAGTGTTTGGGGAAGGCCTATATATTGGTAGCCAGAACATGATCACCAAGATGCTCACTACAATAAAGGTATCTCTCTATATTTTAATTAACTTGGAATTACACTATTTTGGGGTGATGTGAAATTTCTATTATTAGAGAAATTAGTTCTAGAATCATTAATAAAATTGAGAGGTGGAAAAGGAAGTCCATGAATCATGATGGGTGAGTTTGTCTTGATAAATTGATCATTAAATCCAATTATTAAACTCCATATACATATATAGAGGACCACAGTCTCTAATAAATATATTGCAATGAATGATAAGGAATTTTATCCAGAATGACTGTATACATGAAATGAAAATTTTAATTATGGATTGGAAGGAGTGTATAAAACCGATTTATCTGGGAAAGTTTGTTACGAAGTATCATAAAATCCTTAATTATGACTTGATTACTAAATTCACATGGGTATCTATAATTATACTTATTCTTATTATGATTTCATAACATAAATGTTCAAGTGGAGGATCCTGGATAGATATTTACATAACCATGGATATTTAGTATGTCCCTAAATAAGAAAAACCGTCAATTATATCATGTATAATAGTAAATGGATAGTTATTGTATTTTCTCAAAATTGTTGGATTACTTATTGGATGGAACAAGATCTCTGATATAGGATTATCATTCCTAATTGAATCATGATTATCTCAATTTGTGAGTTTATCACTAATCATTGATTCCATTATTTTTTCCCATATATGTTGGGAGGTATCTTCAACAATAATCATTATGGAATGTGTTAATTTGGTATGAAATCCAAATTGTAATTGGCTTTTCATTAAGAAAGTCTATTATAGATGGAACTGTGATAGTGAAGCCATGATTTTTTCATGGTTTCCCTGGATCAAGGCCATGTTTATCTATCCTTCTAGGCATACTCTATTATGTAGAGTTTGGAAGATTAAATTACTATCTCATTATCAAATCGGAAAGGCTAGAAAATTTATTGTCTCTGTCTACCATATTTCTTTAGGAGAATATGAAACTATCTTAAACATGTTAATTAAATCTTCTTATGTAAGGTAGATTTAGGACTATCATGATCATTCCATTTCACTCAAACATAATGTAGTCCATCAATTTTATGAACTCCTATTATCTCTCAATGACACTGGGAAGAGTGAGAAGAAAAAGAATTAACTGCATTCAGTAGTGGCCTCCGTTATTTCCATGATCTAGAAGGCCCATGATGAGTAGTTATATATAGAGAGGGAAAAATCTATTCACATTGGGGTGGTTACCAATCACATGGATGTACAATTTTCTCCACCATAACAAGAATGTGATATGATCAATTTCAGCTAAGACCTGATCAATCAGAGACTCCATGGTGTCATAGGAATACCAAAATAATAATTAGTTAACAAATCAGTGAGATGTATTCCTTTTAATAGTCTATGGATCAAATACAATTATTATAGCATGGCCTCTAGCATCCAAAGGTCTTCAGGATGTAAAGGAACTTTTCTCAAATACCATGCCATTGTCAAATGATAATTCCACAATTACATTGTTAATGGAATAAATTGTAAAGAATAGATTTGGTCGATGATCAATGACATCAAGAATGTTTTCAATCATTATCAGACCAATCTTTGGATTGAATTTGTCTCTAAAAAATCTATATTTTATCTCCAACGAATATCTAGGAATGTCATATATTTACATCTTCCCTATTGTATTGAAATTATATTGTATTCCAACTCGTTAACGTTATTGTCTCTAATGCTTATTGAAAAGTCAACCCGGTAGTAGATGAATTATACAATAAGGTGATTTTTGAGGCATGTATATTGAAGAATTTTATATCTACACATTATTTAAATGCACTAGAAAATATAGATATGCGAGGTGATATTAATTCATTACATTGTAATCTCCCCTGCTTGATCATGTTTGTTTTATATATCAATAAAAATTTCGTAACACTAGATTTGTCTAAATCCTTAATCTTCTAGGTAAAAATAAATTACATAAAGATTAAAATGTCATGAAAATATATAAAATCATGATATATCATTTAAAATTTATTTATAAACATATTGAATGAGTAATTAGGTACATAACAAAACATGAGTCTTAAAGAAGGAAAATCAAGACAAAACTATTTCACCCATTTGGATTATTGTGAAACATAAACCCCATGAAAGGAAGAAAATAAACCATAATTTTAATTATAATATAAATAGATTAAAATCATTGATATTACATGCACCAGAAAAAGGAATCAGTTTCTAATATAGCATGTATCTTATGGAAATACAAATTGATATGAAATCCCATTACCTTATGTTTTTACTGTCACAGAACTAATTCAAACCACCTATATAATAAAGATATATTTATTATAAATATTTAAAAAGTTATATTACGATAACAAATACCATATATTTTTTGATTACATCCTTATATTACCAACATGTTTACCATCCTATGTTTAGATTTCACCTTGAGTAATATTCCCCTTCTTTATCACATGTGTCTTAACTAGTAATATTGTTGGTACTTATATTAATTTTAGGATTCATTAATCTAAACCATTATATAAATATAATGGAAATATATTATATATTTATTTTATAATAATCTATATAATATATAATTATCAATTGGAAGACTTTGTTCATGGAGATGGTAAGTCGTACCGACAAATAAATGTTGTTTCCATTATTATTGTCATATTAGAAGAAAGATGATAAATGAAATATATAGATATAAATATATAAATATATAAATATATATTACTAAAATATCATTATTATGTGATATATATCTTATATTTTCTCTAAACCCATCCTTAATATACTCTAGGATTGTGTGTTAATGAGTCACATCACTTTGAGTGGGTGGAAGTCCACATTTCCTCAAAAACAATCTCCATACTATTAAAAAATTTAACATTGATTGAATAATGTTGTAAAATTAATCAATAATATTATATAAATAATAATGATAATATATAACATATATTTATAGAGTTTCCATGATGATTTCCACCATTAGAGGCATTAATGAAAATTGCACTGTCATATTTTCGTGAGGTGACAGTTAGTCATACAAAAAAAATAATATGTTGGTTACCTATTAGATGGAGGTGCGAGTAAATTTAAGGTAAAACATTAGAATGAAAAAATCATAGTATATTTATTATATTTTTTTATTAATTAGAAAAATAGTGTGTAGGTGGAGGAGAAGGAAAATAAATGAAATGAGCTTGAGCGAATATGATGCCTCTTAATGGGGTGACTCAATCTGGTCTTGAAAAAAGGAATTATTTCGAAGTATTTGTATAAAATGGAATGAATAATGGATTAATTTATGGTTGTTGGTATGTGTATTGGATTGGGATTTTAAAAAACTAGTTTTTTATAGAGGTGAGAAGAAGAGGTAGAGTAGGTGGCCCTTTAAAGGGAAAGATGTGTGGCACTCTTCTAGATATCTGTAGAGAGAATTCTACCTACATTTTTTATATTGAATGTTTATCCAATAATTTTACAATTTAGATAAAATAGATAATATGGTAGATATATATCCATTAAATTGATTTTGGATAAGTGTTTATGTCTTTTTGTGTAATAAGGTTATGGTTTAGTCCCTTATTATTTGTAATTTAACATTAATAATTTTATTAATCTTATTCACATTCAATAATTGTTTTTGAAAAAACCATGTTTACCTTATAATAAATTATAAATTATGACAGTTCAAAATATGGAATCTATTTAAAAAAAATTGTATAAATTAATTTAAAATTAATCCCACAATGGGGTGGACAATGTGGATTTTTAAATTAGAATCATTCCAAAGATAGCAATGATTTTATATTAAATTTAAATGCTATATTTTTCTTAATGAAATCAATTTTTTAATTGGTAATAATATTATCAAATTAATCATTTTAAGAAATTTATAATATAATTTAACTTTTTAATTTAATAATTTTTCAGAATCTAAACAAAAATTCAGTACTTATAACAATTCATTAAATATTGAATCCATACAAAAAATACCAAAAAAATATCCTAGCAATAATTTATTTATAATATTAAATGATGAAGATTATTTTAGATATATTATGTCTATAAATGTGTCAAAATTGCGATTTAAAATTGGTTCTCTATTAAAAAGCAGTAAAACTACGTTTATAAAAACATATGTTTCAAAACCATAAAATTGGGTTTGTTGTTTATTTTATGTATGTAAAATCAGTTGAATGAATATAAAATATATTTTATTGAATAAATAACAAATATATTATATTAATATCATCTAATAAGTGTATTTACCATAATTTATTCGGGTAAAACAGCATTGAGGCCATAAAAAATGGTAACACATCCATTTATCTTCAATCATCATTCATATTCTTTTATAATTCATTAGTAATAAATGAATTATTATTAAAATTGTTAAACCTTAATTTTTCATTATTATTTAATACTATTTAAAAGCTTTAATTTAATATCTATGTTATATCATATTATTTTAAATAATATAATTTTTACGATATTATATTGTTCAAAAAAGATTTGGCATGTGTGTTACAGAATTCAACGAGGAAAGTAATTGTTGCATATAACACAAGATAACTTCTGTGTTTTGTGTAGAGAAAGCTGAAATTTATGTTTGATGTAGTTCAAAATTAACATGGTGTTTTATATAACACAATCCAATCATATTTATTTAATTTAAAATAAAATATTTTCAATTTTTTATTTAATATAAATTTTAAATAAGATTAAATTAATTTTTAAAAGAATAAATCACAAAAACATTGAGTATTACAGGAGTGGCATAAATGCAATTTTTGAAAGTAATGGTATAACCACATTTTTATTATAAAACAAGAATACAAAATGGACCATTATAGAGTGTAATATTTGATACTGGATAGATATAGACATACAATGGTTGTTACACAATTTTTGGGTAATTTTATACCATTTCCATTTTAGTTTAACTCCCCAATAAACTAATTATTAATTTAACCATGTTAAATAAATTTTGTCCTTTTTTTAATATTAATTAGGGAAAAAATTATGTTTGTCATGTTAGATAATATAAATAATTTTGTTTCAAAACATGTAATCCATTATTCCAAAATATATACAAATAATTTTTAAAATTTAACCATCAATTAATCTCACTAACGCGATGAGAAATTGAGTTTTCAATGAGGAAATAATATTTTATTATTTAAATTATACAAAAAATAAATATTTAATTATTCTAATTAAATATATTCGATTAATTGATATATAATTAAAATATTGAAACATTAAATCCATATTTTAAAATATTAACCTTCTAAATTACATAATGGAAATTTATTTTTATGCCAACTATTATTTTTCTCTACTCATTGAAAATATAATATTTTCAAAAAATTCCCAAAAAGTAACTAATATCTAATTTTTAAATAATGATATTAAAAAATAAATCTATTTAATTTTATTCATTTGTAATATATGAAAGTATTAAATTTATTATTGTTCACAAGATGAAATAAAAAAACAATTTTATTAGATAATATTATTTTTTAAACATTTTAATATTTTTATACAAATTGTAGGCATTTTATCAATTACATTTCATTAAATAGAACCATTATGATTAATATATAAAAAGAGGATATTAATATTAATAGGATTCTATAGAATGTTTATGTTATAATGGTCGCATTAAAATAATATGTTTAATAATATATCATGGCTTGTTAATACTTTTTGTTACGTATAACACGAGATAAACTCGGTGTTTCTTTAACACAACTTTTAAATGGAATTTCATGTAATGAATCTTTTTTTCAAGAAGGTATTGATAATTTTTTACATTTTAAAATTAATTTTTTGTATTTTTAATCATACCAAGTGGCCTATCCGAGTTTGGGGATTTTCCGAATCCCAAAATTATGAGTATTTGAGACACTGATTGGGTCTCATATAGACCACATGGTTAGCACGGACCATGTGAAACAACTATGCGAGGATCATAAGCACAATTTAATTGAACATGTATATACATAACCCCTATATCCAACACTTATGACTATTAAAATTGTCTTAGAATCAGTATAGAGCCATTTCACATGCTTTGTGTATGGGTAGTAACACAGTACTTATAACGCATGTGAAGGGGGTTCTTAGGAAGTTCTAGGCACACATTTGGGGCACATCTTGTCCAAAAATGAATCCAACTAGTGACGAACCTCTTAACTAATGATGACTTAACCATATTTTACTCAACATATTTTTAACCCTTATTCTTTATATTCCGCCATATTTTCTTCTATAGTAGATAACCTCCTCACCACTTATGATTATCATATTCGAATCCTATTATACATTCAATGACAAATTCTTCAACCATATCTTTATTCATTTATATATGATTTATTGGATCTTATCCAGTGTTAAATTAAATCATGTTACATCAATTAATCATTTATCATTGCATCTCATATTCTATTTGGGTGAATGAACATATGCCCTATTTTTAGGGAATTGGTCTCTTCTCTAAATTTATCCCAGTCTTAAAATGATTCAACGGTTGACACATGATGAGGTATTTTATACAAGAAGACGTTATGTGGTCTAGAAAGTTTCCATCCTGTTAAAGGTTCTTTTATATCATTATTAATTATTCTACATACACAAATTTTCAAAGTGGTTCCTCAAAAATTTGGATTTATTTTTATATTAATTATACCTTGAAATAATAATTTCAATGAGACATAACATTTATTTAGAGAATGTGATTTTTTTTATTTTCACCCATTTGGTTGTAATAAATATAAATTATTATTTAATGTAAATTTTCAAAGGTCCAAGCACCTTATATATTGGTTGTCGTAATATTGAATTTGATATTAATTTCATTATAAATTAATTGCATTAATTTAATTGAATCAAAGGTGTAGCAAGTCAACAACCAATGTTTTATATTTATATACCTCAATAGTATAAATTGTGACACCCATGGTTAGATGGGATAATTGGATATAAATTATTTAAAATTCTAATAAATATTTTTATAATTATTATTCCATTGATATTTTCTCTAGAAGAATATTTATGAGACTTGTTGAGATTGGAGTTTTATGCACCCTTATGTTGGGTGATGCTCCTGACATCTTAGAATATTTTTTTTATTTTTGGATGATGGGCATGATGTTCCATGTTCTATTAATTGGGTAATGATCATGAAGAATCACCCCAATATCATGGCAGAATGTTATGAAATCCTAACATTATATAATATTTGGGGATCTTATCCATTTTAGAGCCTATATCTCATTAGAATACTTTTAAAGGCATGAGTTATATACTAGGTCCAACATGCACTTGGTATCTATGTATATGAATATATATGTCCTTAAATATACATTGTATATACATGTATACATATTATATATGATTACATATATAATAATATTTGTATGGTAAGATGGTTAGACTTTTTGCAACCTATATCGAATAATTTAGTGTCTGACATCTGTCTTTCATGAAACTAATCCTCTAAGTATTTAGAGTTTAGAATCATTATTTATTAGTTGTTCCTTCAAACTACTATTATATATATACACACATGATTATTCAATAATCTATTATTAAAGCCCTACTGAGTTTATCTCAAACCATACCATGACCCCCTTTTGTACCTTAGTAGAACATATGATTTTAGTTGTGGAGAATGGAATGTTTACAATCATGAATTCATGAAATGATATTATCATAGAATTTCATAATGTGATAAGTGTAATAAGTGTATTCTCATAATTATAAAGGATATACAATTTAGTATCTTGAAATTTTTATAGATTATGGTATGAACATATGCCCCATATCCCATATTTTCCATTTTTGTTTATATAATAATTCCACGAACCATTTTTCAAATGACTCATCATATGGATTGATTATTATTATAGTTATTTAAATTTTTTCATTTATACTGTTTTTATTTATTATGTCAAATTTCCACTATTCTATCCTTAATATCATTCTTATGAAATTGTTATTTCTAAATGTGGATTATAATAATAAATTAATGGGTGATTTCGTCTAAACCACAGAATTGACACTCCATATACTAAACATTTATTATGTGATATGAGACATAGACCAAAAAAATCTTTCATAGGGGGTATTTTGGGGTGTCTAATACAATTATTATATTCTATTATAAACATAATTTATCTCATAGACCATGATTATTGAGTAAGAGGGGAGGTATGATATTTTATTTTGAAGGAACTATACCAATAAAATTATTTATATGTGGTGGTTTTCCTCAATACATTCTCTTTTTGGTAACTAATTATCATTGTAGATTCATTAAACCATTTTATCCCCAAGTCATATTCTAAGAGGTTAGGAAGACCATCGAAAAAATATTATGGGTCTTAAACCACTAGTATTAAATACTATAGTGCCACATATAGAACTACCCTCTATTCCTAAGTTGGTAAATGATGCCCACTTTTGAGAGGGCTTCCATCATATGATGCAGTATATGAAAGCAGATTCATGATATTTCTATACTATGACAAAGATGATTCTAGAATTCCTCTAGAATAATAATCCAAATTCCATTATTGATGTATGGCCACATTATAATAATTAATAACTATAGGATATTCTTACTTTAATTGATAATATAATGGTATATTTAGTGCAAAGTGTGAAATTACATTCTTATATGTGGTGTGGTTCACCCATGTGATATTGGACTATCAGTTCTGAGGGATGATTACATTTATATATGATCTGTAAGGAATTATAAATGATATTAAATGATTACTTATTTCCACATACATTGAGGGCAGGATTACCTAGAGAGTTCATGACAATTTATATAGGATACAAGTGTATAATGAAATATTCTATCCATTTTACCATGTTTTAGTGTTTTAGTCTGACCTTATAAAGTGATAATCTCATCAATGTGATGCGATTTGAGGATGGGAAGGTATATTCTATCCAATATTAAGAAATTGTTTTCTGGTTGAAATGTATTACTATGATAGTTAACCATGACCTCATTTCTGAATGAAATTTGATGGAATCCAATTGTATGACTCGGATTAGTTGAGCATCCTTACCTGGTAGTGGTTTTTCTAAAAGTTAGAAGTGTCACTTTTAGATTTACCATGGGTGTTGTTGTAGTTAGATGGATCATATTTAATGATTCATTATATATAACATGTTCGGGAAGCTAGAAAAAATTAAACTCCAATGTATGTGAGACCAAATCGAGTGTATACGTTATAGAAGGATATCCCATATTAAGTATTCATATAGAAATAGTCCAACAATTCCTAGTGAGAGAGGATCTACACATACTCGACATTCGAGATTGGGGATATTAGTATATCACTATGAAGGAATCTAAAATATTGTAGATCACTAATATGTGGTGGTGGTTGATGACGAGTTTATTTTACTCCATATTCCAAGGGCTAGTATAGATAGATGACTTTGGAAATTCAATTTGTATCTTATAGATATTGTACAATCAAATTACATGAATTTAAAACAAATACTATATTAGAATATCTTCTTTTATAATACAATTAATGGTACTATTATAATAAAATATAATCTACTGTCTGTTTTTACATAATTTCACCACACAATGTTATATCTATATAATTTATTTAGAGTTTGGGCCTTGAGAGAGACTACATTTGTGGTGTGATGACACTCGATACCCCATTATAAATCCTATCAGTTTTTTTTAAATAGTTATCCCCTTAAAATTTGTGGCAATCTATTCATATGGAATCTTTTAATACTTAACATGAAATGGATTGATGTAATTATGGGGATAGATTTTTTGATTCCCTATCAAATCCATATCAATTATTATTATTAGTTGTTGATGTTTACATCATTAGAGGGTGGTAAAAATATTAACAAGGGTTTGTTCGATGTCCATGTGTCTCGAGATGTATCTGGGAAGCTAGCATTGGAAAGAGTGACGACATATATGACTAGAATTTTCATGGAAGATTCTGATAGTTGACTGTTTCATTACCTCCTATGGAAGATCATTTTGGCTTCATCTTCCCAAATGAAATTTCAATACTACATCAACTAAGAGTGGTGCAATACTCTATTGAGCGAGTTCCTAGAGTGGCACAAGTGTCTATTCCTCATTATATGATGGATCCTACAGATCATATGACTCTCAATTAGCAGTTGGAGGACCACAAAGGTAAATGTATTATCTGACCTAGTACGATTCCATTTCGGTTCTCTTGTCTATTTTTCCAATAAGACTGATGTTACCCAATGGATTTGTGCAGATTAGTGATAGTTGAATAAATTCATCCATATGAATCAATATTTTCTTCCTCAAATTGATGACCTCATTTATAATATATGTGAAGAAATGGTGTTCATAAATACTTATTCAATGTCAGGATATCGTTAGGTGCATGTGATGTATTCAATCATACCTCATATATCATCTTAGAGCACGTATAGTCTTTATGAGTACCTTGAAATTTCATTCACTCTCACGAATGTGCCGTCAATTTTGATGGCTATGATGAATTAGGGTTTTCACATGTATCTAGTTGTATTAATGGAAGTCCTTATGGAAAACATCTTAGTGCATTCCCTCACACAAAAACAAACATTCCCAATATATTCAGATCATGTTGATTACACTAATATAGTATCATTATTATGAAAAGATTAGAAAATTCCACTTTTGTATTGCGTAAGACAACATACGGGGTGACATCATATCAGAGTCGGGAGTATTAGTGGACACATATAATGTGAGAGAATTATTTTCAATGGAGTATCTGAAAAATGCGTTTGACATAAATATTTTCTTATCACTATCTATGTATAACATATTCTAAATCCATGACTCTCGTTCTTGGAAGAACCTATTAATGGATTGACTAAGAAGTGTTTGAAATCAGAGTGGTCGAAAAGCATTTAAAATTTTCTTTTAGTATTGAAAGGTATATAGACATCTATATTTATCTTTATTCAAATAGATATATTTATGAGAAACACGATTTATTATAAATATTTACATGTCAATAAAGGATTAGTTATGATGCATGATATTCTAGTTGTAGCATTTTGGTCTCATAATTAGAGGATTCAAGAATTACCTTTTAAATGATCTCAGGGGACCACCTATTATCTATAATGTATGATGTTAGATGAATTATTTACTTGTTGAGTATTTTTTTCATAATCACATATCTCAAAATTCTCATGTATATCTATACACATCATGGTATGAATTTCAGGTAGCACCGATGTGTACAATAATTGAAGTATTTTAAATTTTATATTGCCTAAATTTTTAGAAAAAGTATTTTATTGTACAATAGTTTAAGACAAAAGTCTCAAACATATGATGTATAAGATTCCATCTATGAGTTGGTGATCATGCCCTTGTTTTCTACGATGCATGTTGACTGTAAAGAAGATCATGTCCAGACATCCTCCCATTTTTACCATGATCATTAACCTTTGATAATGGGATTGGATGAGGGAACATTCTATTTCCAAGTGCCTAGTACTAAAATGAAATATATTGGTTGAGTATTTTTTTCCATGTAAAATCATGGATGAGGATGAGATATTATTCCTACATGGGCATGTCTAGGACCTAAATGAAATATTATTGGAGATGATGCATGAATTTAAACCCTCGATATGGAGAGTGAATATCGAGTTCACTAAGATGTATAGATACTTATGATGTATATATTAGAGGTATCTAGATTTATTACATGGTGTTCCACCTTTCCAAAAATGAATGTAGAACATTAGGGACCAATATGATTCTTATAACCATTTTACATTCCCAAGTATAAATTGGTTGACATATCTATAGACTTCACAATCTATTTTTCTAGATATCCTTAAGGAAACAACATGTTTCTGGGTTTTTTTTACCAGTTGAAGAAGGTAATTCATGTATTACATTTTAATAATATGATCACAATTGATTATAATGGGAGAATATATATTCGGGAGGTCATACATCATCATGGATATCCTTGTTTTATCATACCAGACAACGATATTCCATTAACATCAATGATATAGATGGGGTTGCATTAGGACATGTATAAAGTGTTTGTTATGAGAATGAACTATCACCATCAGACAAATGGACTGAAAGTGCACATGAACTAGATGTTAGTGTACATGAATTGTTCAAATATTATATATTGTGATGGTTCATGGGAGAAACACACTCCCCTAGTAATGTACTGTTACAATAATAGCTTTCAGTGTTCAATCCAAATGAATCATTATGAAGCCATATAAGTTAAAAAACATTGTTTACCAATGTGATGGTTTTAGGAAGGGGGAGTTTCACTACTTTCGCCATATATCAATATAGAAACTTTTTAGAAGGTCAATCTAACTAGGAATTTAATGTTGACAAGTCAATATATGAGGTAATATTATTCCTATAAATAAAATAAAAATATTGAGTTTTAAATTTTTATCATATTTTTCTTATGGATTTCAAATAGGTTGGTCAATATCTAGATTATTAAGTTGAGTAAGCATTATATTAAATTTATATAACCTATTGAGATATTACATATAATTGGGAAAGTATATTACCAAGTAGAAAATACATATATATACCAATCAATCCATGATATTTTTAATATGTCTCAACTCTGTAAATTTTATCTTGAACAATAACATAGTAGGAAATCAGATGAGGTTATGTTCGAGGGAGATTCTAACTTTAATTAGTTTCCAATGGGTATCATTGATCTAGGTATAAATAATCTCTATGGAAGGTCAGTTATTTTGTGGTTGGTGTAATGATAAAACAACTAAGTACATTATGAGTCTTATGATGGGGGGAATTTGATTAATGTATATATATTATTTCATATGGTTAATATTCAGTATCAAAAGAAAAAATCATTGATTTGTATCATTTATAAGGAGAGTTTGGGTGAAACTGGTTTTTACTCAAGTTTTTAATTTTTCTATAATATATATTCCTTAATTTAACTTTGTAATTGTACACATGGATTATGGAATGTATCAACTATTCATAGAGATATTTTGGCTCTACGATCTATATAAATTAGAAAGACATATTGAAATTCATGTTTGGAACACTGTCAGTGATAACCATATGACACAACAACAAAGGGAAATATGTTCATACCATGATATTGCATGGTTATCCCTAACAATGCATTCTAGGATGCACAACCGTTATTTTTTTCCAAAAAAAATAAATATTTATTTATCATTTTCTACACATGGTTAGTCAAACAATGCACTAATATTATCTAAGGGGGTTATGGGATAGACTTTATAGCATGGATGGAAAATAATTTGTTCAATAGTGGGATCAAACTATGATATCCACCTTAAATAATTGGAAATGTACCTTTTTCCATATAATTTTGTTAACCCTAATTTATTATGCCTTACTCTTTTCTCCTCTAACAGAAAGCCTCCTACCCTCAAATGATGATCCACCTTCCGTCCTATGATTTTTTTGTAGATTACATCTTTATATTATATCTTCTTCATCCCCATTATAAGTGTTTGATATGAAAATTAATGATCTTTAATTGACATTATTATGTTAAATGTAATTTATATCTCTTGTGCTATTTTAGTGCAATCTCATATCCCCAATTTTCAAAAAGTTGGTCTTTTATACCAATTTATTTTATATTAGCTCATTTCATAGAACAATACATGATGATGGGATTTATACAAACATAATTTATATGTTCTAGTTATTTTTTCGTCATGTTTTACGTCTTCTTTTAGAATTCATTATCATTGGAGGAGAAATAAATTTTTTCACATCTCATTAAAAATTTACATTCTTTTTTAGATTGAATAGTTCATGATATGAAACACATAAGTAGTCTTGAATTTATTTAATTAATGTAATTATTTTTTATTTTAACCAATTGTATTTGTATAATAAAATTCCATTTTAAATGGAATTGATTAATTGACAATCCACCTTCAGTTTGTGTCGAAAGGACCTTGAAGTTAAATAACATTCAGTATAAATGAAATTGATTAAAATAAATGAATTGATGTGGGATGAATTTTATAATTTGATACACCCATGGTCGGATGGGTTTAAATGGATACAAATTATTTATAAGAAAATAATTTATTATTATTACGATTATTCCATTGGTATTTTCTAGTGAACAATTGTAAATGGTGTTTTTCAACTCTGTGTTAATGATTCCATTATTTGTGTTTTGGGAATTGAGTCTCATAGTATTTAACATTATTAAGATGATGTGAGTTTCATTCAATATTCCCTTGAATCAAGTGTTTGACATGATTAATGAACCCACTATCTCAAGTGAAAATCATGAGGTCTCATGTCCACATGATATTCACAACTTATTCCATTTATTGGATCACATAGGTAATTTGATTAGTCATTAATGCTGGAATTACAACCTGGGACAAGATAACATCTA
Organism: Viscum album; assembly: GCA_963277665.1. Taxonomy (NCBI): domain Eukaryota; kingdom Viridiplantae; phylum Streptophyta; class Magnoliopsida; order Santalales; family Viscaceae; genus Viscum; species Viscum album. The sequence goes on from OY728140.1 coordinate 180,395,125, forward strand.
CTATCCTTGTAAATGAAAATATATTACCTTAAATGTTTAGATTATATACATGTATACATATTACATATTATTACGTATATTTATATATATATGAATATAATAAACATCATAGGCTAATCTCAACCTATGCCGAAAGAGGTATAGTCTTCTAGGTGTCCTTCAGATGCCTAAGTTGACTAGTATTTACCTTTCCAAATATTTATTTACAGATTATATATGCACACTACTATTATATATACACTATCTATATTATTTAAGACATTGTTGGTGGTGTCCTACTAAAATTATCTAAAACCCTACTCAGGCCACCTTTGGTACTCGAGTAGATATTGTGATATTAATTATAGTATAGGGAGATTCCCCGAGCTTGAAAAAATGAAATATTTTTCATATAATATATTGGAATGAGAGTTGTGGATCAATAATATTATCAAGTTTATAGAGTATATATATTTTGTATTCATTAATTTTTGTATGTAATATGGTATATATTGGGACCATGATTCAAGTGTATTCAATTTTACTTATATCAGAATGTCAAGATATTATTTTTAAATGGATCAGCCTATGGATTGATTATTAATATAGTTGTTTGGATGATTTAATTTTCCACTATGATTTTTTATTGTATCGGTTTCTACTATGTTATCAGTTTTGTCATTTCCCAATATTTATATTTTTCTATTATTTTGGATGTTGAACACTATTATGAGGGTATAGTGTCCAAAATGTACCACCATAAAACCTCACATCTAGTCTATAGCCTCTAGAATATGTGGAGGCGCACTTGAGGTAATGTGACCCACATACTCAGGGAATCACTTATGTGGCTCAAAGATATGTATCTTAAATTCATTTTATTTGTAAAAAAATATTTCATAAAATCCAATGGCTTTACAATTACTGACAACCCCAAATTCCTTTCACCCCAACAACTGATCAGTCTGATACAAACTAATGGAATAATTATACCTCATCATTTCAGTAGGTTCCCACATAGATTCATTAATCAAGTGGTTTTAGGAAATAAATATTTACATTGGACGATCCCTATTTCACAATACATCCTCTATACAATCAAGAAACATAAATGGTTGTTCCATATAATAATGTCCATGCTCTATCAGAATGAACTATATGTTCAGTAAATGTGATGGATCTATAATTTACTTCGACATATGAGATACAAGAAAAAACTCATTATCTTGTATAAGTTTGGGGTAAGAAGTAAAAATTGGTTGTTGTCCCGATACATTCAATAATTTCAAAGGAATTGATGTAGTTACGGATTATTATTCCATTTATTGAAAATTCCATTACCTTATTACATGGATAAATTAATAGGAACACCTTATAACAATCTTCAAATTCTTGATCATGCTAATGGTTTTCAAAATACTGTTTATACTGACATATTGATTCCAAGACATGTTTCATAATGAAACTATGTGTATCTTAAATTTCATCAATTATCTTACATCCAAATAACATTCATTCACTGAATATATTACATCATCATAGAGCTCTACACCTCATCAAATAAAGGGATAAATTAAAATACATATAAATTCTATAATAAAATAAATTATTGAATAAAAAATAAACAATGTATGGTGTTGATCCCATCCAAATTGGAAATATATAAAAAAATGTCTCAACCTGTACTCTACTGTTTGATTTCTTCTCTCAAACTAACAATCTATCTAACAAAGAAACAAATTATGAAACATAACTTTAAATCATGAACAAGTTGTTGACATCACTATAACATTGACCTGAACCTCATTTTCTAATAAGATTTAATTAAATGTGGTAGATCATTTATTCATTCCCCTACTTATCTTTAGATTATAGTATGACGATAAAGGTAAATGTCATCTCTAATAGTGATAATGTGTCCTGAAATTATAATGTGATTCACTACAACACATATAGATTTATTCCCTTCAATAATTTTAGGGTGTCCAAAAAAAAATACATGGATATTATTTCTTATTTACATTCAGATATGGGTACCAAATGAACATCCCATTTTAATTTTTTCGCTCAGTCTTTAATTGCAGACATTCCAAGAACCAAGATACAAACTCTGTGATGTCACTCTTCATGCCCTCACACATAAAATTATCTTTCAAATATATAGAAATATTGTTACTTTTAATATAAATAGAGTGAAAAAACTATTTTATTCCTCAAAAAAATTCTTTTAATCTACAATTTATATAACAAAAACATGATTATCATTGCTCTTCACTCAATCATGATCAACGTTAACTCACTAAAATTTTTATACCTTCATTTATATCTTAGTATATTTATTATACGAATCTTTATTAAATACATGGATATATAGTAAAAAACTATATTTTGATAGGTAAAATTTATTCCCTTCATTAAGGATATTATATATCCATCCTTTTCAAATTAAAAAAAATATTAGGTCTTTGGTGATTATTGTCAGGGATAAGAATATTGGATTTTTTGACTCAACAAATAATAAACCTTGTTCTCGTTGCGAAAGTGGTAATGTATTAAGAAATCATAATCATTAATTACCGTGAACCATATAATTTGGTTTATATTCCACTCCACATATGTATGTATGTACATTAATCTTTTATGATTGGTAGAGGTATCATATTTTTCAGGTTTATAGATAATGCCTCCATTTATTTGATGTGAAAAGTATAACAGCTCACTCTAAATTATGAGTTGGTAAATTTAGCTCATGTATGGTCAATTTTCATGAGGAATAACTTATAACAATTTCATTATTCATAAGAAAAAATCTCAATACCATCATATATGATTCAATATATATTAAAAACAATTCTCTACTAGAAGGTATTGATTGTACATATTCCCCACTGAATCTTCTCTTTTGTTAAATTATTTATTCCTTACACTCAAATATCCAAAATTACTTGGATCCATTCAAAGATAACATAATGAAATGATTATTATTTCATGAGAAATAATAAAAAATCATCAATAATATAAATCTAAAATATGAATAATACACATCTTTGTCACTATGGTTGGTCAGGGACAACACTCAACAAAAATAGCCTTTGAGGGATCAACCATGATACACTCTCTTAAGATTAAACTTCCAATAATCAAAATAATATGCATCCAAAATACAAAATTTGTAAATATTAAATTTATATTATCTTTCCTCAGTTAATTTTTTAATATTATCATAGGATCTTCATAGTAGTGCTTTCTCATTGAATAGATAATATCATCATCTATAAATATTAACAAAAACTGATCAAGGTAATAATTAATCTGTATATTCATTGTATTAATGATGTTATAGGATGTATTAGTATGACTGAATGGAATAAATATACATTAATAGAATCAATAAATCATAAAATTATTGTCTTGGGTAGCTCCACACACTTTTCGTACAATTAATGATTTCTTGAATGATGTTCAATCCTTGAATTTTATTGTGTTCTCTGATGATTGTAAAATATGTTATGATTATGAGGTTGATGAAATTTTTTAATTATCATTTTATTTTTCTTATATGAATAATCAATTCCTAGTAACATGATCCATATTTCATTTAAAAAACCGGAGCATTATTGGGTTAGTTGGTGGAATGAATCCCTTGTTATGGTACGTTTGGAATTGTATTTTTAATTCATGCCAAAAAATATATGTAACTATATTTAGAGTTTAAGAAAATTTGGGGAACCATGTTTGAGATATTTTAAGAGCTCAAATTAATAGTTTTTATTTATGGACATGATACTATTCTTAATTATTTAAAAAAACTATTAAACAATAGGCTTATCAGCAATGTTGAGATTCTCCCCAACTATTTGAAAAATGTTCCAAACCTAAATAAAAATAATAACACACAAAAGGGATAGGATATCAATCCAATGTTCATATTTATCATCATAAAAATTTAATATCATTGTTTAGATGAAAATATATAACTTAAATTTATTAAATTTGAAAATAATGTTTGATTTATGTAGGGAAGTTCAATCCATGCCAATGTTAACATGATGTTCAATATCTTGAAGAGTAACATTATTTATAGGATGAAAATTCTCACAAGATTAAAGTAGATAATAATTACTGGCATGGGGTGAAATAGTCATACCATTTGGTTATTTTGATAATAATTGTACATCTAATAATTTTTGTGGAATCTCAATAACCTTTGAAAATTATTCGTTTATGACAAAATGTGTGTATCCAAATTGAATTAATACATTTGGAGTTATAGAGTAGATAATAACTGTACCATCACCCCATCAATAACACTCCCCTCGTCATAAAGTGTTATCAAATTAGGATTCCCATTGTATGTTAAAATAATAGGTTACCTATGTTGATCATCATCACCAAATATTGGTTTTTTAATTGGTTAGTATTAGGAATATACTCCATACATTTGAAAAACAATTGCATGTGTTTTGAATTTTCGGTAAATTGGTCTATTTGTTCATCATTATCTAAATTCTTCCTGAAATTTAGGAATTATATTTTATAATGAATATCATTCCCATAGATAAGAAATATATAGTACTTTTAATAAAAATTCCATTAAAATTATTCACGGTCATTGATAATAGAGGACTAAAATTTATTTTCTAACCATGTTTTTTAGATTTTTCATTGAATTTATTTTTTCACATCATTTAAAAACCATGAGATTGATATAAAATTACATCCTCCATTTCCACCAAGATAGTATATTGAACAAGGTACTCATTGGTAGTAAATTAAATTATGTATAACGCCCATTTGAGAAATATTTTTATGCAACTAAAGAATCCACCAACCACATATTGAGGATGGATGACAATAAAAAATCATACTATTAATGCCTTTTAAAATATTCTTTTATTTTTACAAATGCACTCATCATAATTTTGATTTATATCCTGAAACACCTTATCCATCAACATATTATGAATATGAGGAAGTTACTTATTAGAAAAGTGATCTTTAAATTATCCACATCCATCGATTCAATTTAATTATGATACATTGTATAGTTTTGGGGATTCCTCCAATGAACCAATTTCACTTCATAATGACAAATATCAAAAATAAATTTTTACTATTACAAACACTAGAGAACATAAAATACCATCTCATTGGAACAAATCCATTTTCCATTAACAAGTTGATCAGAAAATCCTCTAATAAAAGGTGGAAAATACCTCATCAAGTACACAACAGAACATTGTTCTCATCATTTTGTGTTTGGGTGGTTACCATGATTCATGTCCAGAGAAATTTTTATAATAATTAAAATATTATTTTTAACACTATCAATGATAGAATTTTTATACTGATGATAAAAACCATTGAATTTTCCATCCCAGCAAGAATTAACATGGTTTTTTAAGTATCAACAATTGACTAAAACAAAAAAGAATTGTGTAACATAGAATAATCCTACTGGGGAACAACATATTCATATAAAATAAATTATATTATTTCTAAATAATGAACCCTTATTTTTAATTCATGGCACATTATGTCTGTAAAAGATCATTTGTAGTTATTATCAATTTATATCCTTCAGGATGGTTTGTGATTATTTTTTGAATTTCAAAACCATATCCCCCCAGAGTGTCAAACCTGGTGTGTGTCAAGGATTTTTTTCATGCACTAGGTGATGATTGAGTCCAGATCAATGTTCATTTTTTGATGTTATTTTCCCTTGGTACCTCTCTTATAGAGAAAAATACAATTGTAGTATCCTTAATGAAATATAATTTATTGGAAACCACTCGCTCTATTATTTCCCAAAATGAAAATAAATTTTAGTATACATTGGCTAATCCTTCTGCATTCTCTTGGACATGACATTAAGGATATTTCTATTGTTTTCTTATACTAGTTTTCAAAAGTCATGAAATCGTATCATATGTTAAAAAACGTATATACCCATGATTATCAAATAATGATATTTCATAATTTTAGATAAATATTAATTATATTACACAAACATAATCTAGAGGATATTAATGTTATTTTGACTTAGGCAAGATGGACATATAAATATCTAGTCTACAAGGTAACTACATCATCTCTCAATAAGTTTCTTCATAAATTGAACTCTTCTTGGATTTATCATACTTAATTGAATTCAACATATCATATCAAACATCAAAATATAGTTTCATGGAATAAGGATTGACATTTCATTGGACATGAATCATAATAAAGGCATAAAACATGATTAAGGAGATAATAACAATACAATAAGACACAGCATTGCATCATACACATAATAATTGAAAATAGTTCAAATTGTGTTGAAGGAATGTTATAATGGCTATCATAGTTTAATTTTTTCATTCCATAAACCATCATAGATATCAAGGTTTACTCCTTATACCATAATTATTGATAAAGTCCATTACTAAACCAGGTTCACTACCCATTTCAGTCTTGCATATATCATAAGATATAAATATTTTCAATATTAATTGGCAGGATATATAGGTATTCCATGTCACATAATGAAAATAATTTGTATGTTTTCAATATTTTCATAAAATATTTATCATACCAAAACCCGTGAAAAGAAATGGGTTTTATAATCATTTCATCATATCATAACCAGTTAAGAAGAGACATGTTTCATAATAATTTCTCATTTGATCATAGAATAACCCATGAAAAAATGGATTGATAAAAATATCCACATGGGATAACCTATGAAAGAGGATGATGTTTCAAAAAAAACCATGACATCATAAAAATATACCATTCATTTAAATAATTATGATATTACCTTGGGGTAAAATAATTATTAAGGAATTAGTAACATCAATAATGTCATCTTAGATGAAAAATGATTTTCAATAATCATTTATAAAATTTCTTGGAGAAAATATCCTTTACACAATCAAGAAAAAATTTTAAAATATAAATTTTTTTCTATCTTCGTTTATTTGAAAATATACATGGAATATTATAATGTAAGTGTCAACATAATGATTGTCCATGAAAGAATAGATTTTATTTCATGATGCAATCATTTAAATTATTATTCATATCAATTTTTCAGTAAATCCCAAACATGCCCTATTTTGGAAAATTAAATGGATATTTATTTAATTAAAACCAATAGTCATACAAGGTTAAAATTATATTCAATAAATTACTCGAAGAGTTTTAAAAATCATTTTAAAATCATTTATACTAAACATGATTTTTGGAGAAAAATGGTTTTCCTCCGAAGATTGAAATAAGTATATTTCTTCATTAAAATAATATTAATGTAAATTAAGGACAAAAAACATAATAAAATGAAGAGAGACCATGTTTTATCATAACATAAAAATTGGGTATGAAATGTCACGAGTTACTTTAGAGATGTATGGTGATATGTTTTCAATAAAAACATAATCATATACAATTGTGATATATTATTGTATTATAAACTAAAATATTTACCACTATGGTGGCATTGATTTTTATTCTATGTGATGGAATAATAATAAATAAACCATAAAATATCATGTTTTTAAATAAATTCATGATACTAAATTTCAAATGTGTTATATATACATCTCATAAAATATTAAAGGTGTATGAAAAAAAATTCTCAATGAAGGAAATTTAAGACAAAACCCAGTTACCATCATGGTAAATTTTCAACCATAAACCCCATAAATGATATATATTAATGTGGTTATGTAAATACACATAAATATATTGTTTATAATCATTAAATAAATTCATGTGAGGTATATATACCATATAATAGGAATACATAGTGAATATTAAATGTGTCTAAAAGAAAATAAAAACGATACAAGAATCCCTTACCCTACATATTGAATAAAATAATAAACATAATAACCAACTACATAATAAAAATAGGATTATTATAAATAAATTATGGAACCATTATTTTATATATCATATCATATATTATTTTATGATGAACTTTTGTGACATGTTTATTAAAATTTCTATTTTAATGTCACCTTGCGGGAAATAACTAATGTTTTCATACATATTTTGGTTTTTTTTATTTTTGATCCCCTTAATTTGATAATGGTTCAATTATATAAAGAATTATAAACCTGATATAAATATGTGATAAATTTAGTATGTGTTTTTTATAGTAAACCTTAAGTGATAGAGATTGAAAATGAAAAACATCATTTATGGAGATGGTAGTCCAAACATATATGAGAAATTAGTTTCAATATTAATATGAAATTAGTTAATTTAATGTTAAAAAATAAATAATAATTTTTCAAATTTTTTTATATATATAACAATTTATTGTTAAATCCAACCATTTTACCATATATATAAAGCATGAATAAATCATATAGGTTTACGACGCGATATTCCCCTGTAAAAATGAGCTTCATTATTGTACTCCCATTGGAGAGAAAGTTTTATGTTATATGTAATATAATAACCCCAAAATTAAAATAGTTTCAAATATAAATATTTAATAGATAATTATATCTAGATGTGATTTCTTGCGATGGAAGAAAATTACAATGGATCTTAACATAGTATTTCTCCACACAAATTAATGATGATTTCAAATCATATTTTATTAAAGATGATATAGATATAGGTCATAAATTTAACATAAAAATGTAACCATAAGGCATATAATTATGTTATTATAACATCATGGTTTAATTGTAATATAAGGAGGCTTATAAAGAAATCATATAAAACTATCTATTAAGGATGCTATGTCCTCTTTAGTGATCTTATTTTTTCATAAACTAACATCCATATTAAAATGGATTTATGAAACACGTAAGGCTTCTATAATGGAATTTTATAATTTTGGATGTTATTTGGGTAGTTATATTGAAAAAACAGCGATTTATGGGTTAATAAGATATGATAATGGATTTTTTTTTATATTTGAGGTGAACGTGATTCTTTTTTATTTTAGAAATAAAAAATATTTTCCATGTTTTCTATAAAAGAGGATAACAATGGACCATTAATATGAAATATTCATGATACTATATATATATATCCATTAAATGGGTATTTTTAAATGTTGTCTGTAATGTTTAACACATATTGTATTAGTTTAATAACTTGGTAAACTTATTTTTAACTTAATCAAGGTAAATTGTGTTTATTTTTTTCATTATTGTAAAAAATCATTTTAAAAATATTATAGAATATAATAAAAATTTATAAAAAAATATAGGGTCCATTTATTCAAATTAAATTCATAGAAGTGGTAACTATTATTTTAGAATTAATCCATCAAGCATGACGATAATGTTGATTCCCAAAGAGGAAATATTCATATGTTAAAATAAATCAAATCAATATTCAATATAAAATTTATTAAAATAAAAACAGTTACTATATGATATATAATTGAACTAATATTACTTATATATATATTTAAATAAAAAATAAAAAAATTAATTTCTTAAAGGAAAAACCTGTTTCCAATAAAAAAACAACATTTCTCACTATACATTTCCAAAAAATCATTTTAGAAAAATAAAATAAAATAAACATAAGTTAATTCTGATATGATGATTTCAAAAATAGATTATATATAATGTAATTTATTTTAATATTTTTTTAAAAAAATCATATTATTGTTCCCAAAAAGAAATAGATAGCATTTTTTGGGAAACGGTTGTTTCAAAACATATAATGACCTTTCTAAAACTTAAGTTCATCTTTTATCAATACGTTTTCCTTATATAAAACAATTTTCATCATTATTTTAATTCTATTTATTACTATACATATTTCTATGTTTCATGTACCGGTTATAAATGTTGTGTTTATATTTTAATATTAATAATTTATCATGTTTTTTAACCTTAGTATTATGTGTTAGAAAATCTAAACTCAATGTTTCTTGTAACATAGTCTATTGATGATATTTATTTAATTTTAGAAATATATTTCATAAAAACACAGTGTTTTGCATTGTAGTGATTATATATAATATTATTTGTTTCAAAATAACTCATTCATATAATTATAATATATATAAATATATTATTGAGTGGGTGGTAGTTCTCGAAATGCATGGTGAACTCAAGGATATGTGTTTTACATTACAATTTAATTGTGTATTATGATATAGTTCTATTATTAATTTATGATGATGAAATATTATCATCAACCACAAAATATTCACATAAAATTTCATATCCTAGATTAATTTCATGAAAATAAATGTTTTATGGGAAATAAAATTCATATAATTATTCTTTCAAAAGAACATTATATTTAATATTCATTTTTTGAAAAAAATTAAAATCTTCGTTAATATTATCTTATGGTAGTTTATAATCATTTTTCCCATGGTTAAATATTTTGAATGTTCATAGAAATAATTCATATTATAATTTTCCAAAATAGGAAATTTATAAAAAAAGATTGGTAGGAAATTAATTATTTTACTTATATTAACTATACTATATTTCCCACCATCATGACTAATTTTTTCTTTTAGGCTTTCCTTACAATTATATAGTGTTATTTTTAATGTAAATGCTTTTATTCCTTTGAAAGGGTTTTTTTAATAATTAATGTAATCATATAAATTTTATTTTCCTCAAGATTATTTTTATTGGTAATTCTATTATATGATTATAAAAACACTTTATTTTACTAATGATTTATTGGAAATATGCAAAAATGATAAGATCCATATCTGTTGCTACTAAGGATTTCTCGAGGGTTCTCCGATGGAACCCTAGCTGCGGCGCTCGGCCCTCGGGCGGCGGCGATGGCCGCCCCGCCCTCCCTCCCCCCCCCCTCGCCTCCTGTCGGCCTTCTCCCCTTTCACCTCCACGGCCTCCCTTCTTGATTTCCCACATATATGTGTCTCCCCTAAAGTCCTTTCTATCTTCTAGGATACTCCTTCGCTCCCTCTTTCTCTTCAAGAATTCTCAGAGGTTTCATCACTCCTCTAGCTGTCCCCCATCGCTTGTTTTGGACGTCGAAGACCGTCCCTGGATAGCTTCGATAGATTTTTTAACAGCTCCTGGCTCCTGAAATCTCGCGTCGTGGTTGGGCTATTGGATTCACGTCACTTTCTTCTCCACTTAGAGAGTGATGACAATTTGGCATCCTCTTGGTCCAAAGTTTTGGGCGCATGTGATAGTTCCCACTGCTTTCTATTCATATGGGGATACGAGTTCCACTGGAATCGTGACCCACCGACTGCTGTGATCTGGGTTAGTTTCCCAAATCTCCTCCTTCCTTTCCAAAATCCACCTATTCTGGTGATGTTGGGTAACCACATCGGGAGGTTCCTTTCTTTTGATGATCGTTCTCGGTCCTTCGACCACCCTATTGCTCCTCGGATCTGCGTGGAAATAGACGTCTCAAAGGCTCTCGTGGACTCCTTCTGGATTGAGGTTGGTATTGTATTCAGATACATGCAATCAGTGTTTTTTGAAAGCTGGACAGATTTTTGTAGTTCCTGTTCCTGGCTAGGACACCTTCATCGTGTCTGCCGTTCGAATTTTTTTGCTCCTGAAGATGGACGTCCTACGGGTAGTGCACCATCCAGAAGTGGTGTTCCTCTTCGGTTGGAGGATCAGCCGTACATCCTTGACTCAAAGGCGGATGGTCCAGTTCTAGCACCATTTCAGAGAATTCAGGAGCGCCTCATGTGAATGGACAAATGATGGATCCCTCCATTTCCAAGACAAAATCGGTTTACTCTGTTATTAGGGAGTCTCGAGGGACCACTGAACCTAAGTTGTAACACCTCAAGATTTTATGAAAAATATTCTTTTCATTAATGTCTTCTGTTGTACCCTACACCAAAAGGAGCTTGCACAACACACATCCTTGACTTGCCTTGCATTACAAGCAATCACGACCATCCTCGATAGTGTGTGTAGTACGCAATACCGAGTTTCAGTAAACAACGATATGCTATTAAAATATTATTAAAATTAGCCGTTATGAATAGTAATAACCACTTTTTGAAATTTTGTAAATTTTATTTTTCAAATGGAATTCCTTTTTGGATTCGGAATATCGAAATTAGCTTAGTGTGAAATTTTGGTACTTTTTGGATAACTTTCATATTCTGATGAATAGTGAAAATTACTAAATTTTAATTAAAAACAACTTTTTTAATAGAAATAATTAATAGTGAGAAATTGTTAATTTTAGTGGTTTTAAAGTATATTTAGAATATATTTTTACAATTTAATACAATGTTAGACATTGGATGTAATTTCACATTTAAACCAGTTATAAACAAGTGTCAATCTTTTGATAGTTATTATCTCTTAAGAACACGCTATTTGTTTTGACGATGGGAATTAATTTTTAAATTAGTTAATGTAACTGATATGTTTTAAATTTTATAAAATATAAATCATTTTTTAATTCGTAATATCAAATATAGCTTAGGCCTAATTTTTGGTAATTTTCTGGAAAATTTCATTTTTTGATGAATAGTGAAACCACTAAGTGGTAGTTAAAAAAATGAATTTTTCAAAAAAACTTATTTTTACTGCTTCTGTGAGTGGAATTTCGAAAATCAGAGAGACATGGTTAATATCAAGGACTAAAATGTGGTTCAATGAGATTAAAATAATTTTTGGTGAATAGTAACTTTTTACTTTTTTTACCACGGTTAAAAGTAAATAGGGTAATTAAGGGTAAAAATGATATTATTATTACCCTAACACATGTTATCATTCTATTGGATAAGTGTAATTCTACCAAAAACAACCTTAGAAATAAAATATGACCATTTAAGACCACTTGTATTAGATTAGGACATTTATTATTAATTTATTTAAAGAGGGGTTAAAATAGTTAAAATCATAGTTTAATAAGTAAATCATTTTTAATACAGGGTTATACATACGATAAATTTGACTATAAATATTAATTAGAAAGATAAAATGATTTCCTACATAATGGTAGTTTATTATTAATTTTTAGACATTAAATAATTAATTTATTTATGACACAACGATGATGCAGTAATTATCATATTAATGAAATATTGACATAATTGATGTTATAAATAACCAAAAAAATGTAATTTGAGACATTTTATGAATAAAACTAATTTTTTAGGTTACTATGACATGTTAGTATTGATTTAAGAAACTTGGTTCGAACTAAGCATTCTGTTATGAGTTTCACAAAAATCAATTACTAAATAGTGTCAAAATTGACATAAAATAGTTTTTAAAACAAATATTATACTATTAATTTTTATTTTATTCCTAAAAATATAAGGTTCATCCAAATGACTTAGATAAGGTTATATATATTAATAATAAACAACTTGGGGTTCTTTTGACTTATTAGATTATGTTTATTAACCATAGAGTATAAGAACACAAGAAGACACGGTAAATGTAAAATTATTTAACTTAATGTTAAATCGAAATGATAAGGTTACAATAGGAACCTGAACTTGTCTAAATTCTATTTTATTAGAGGATTTCGACCCATCCCAACCTTAGCTTCGAAATAAATCAATTTGGAGCTATTTAAAACCAAATTGGACTTTATAATAAAATAATAGTTTTAGTTATTCCAAAGGTACCCCTCTCCTCCCTTATAAAAGCGCACCTCCTCCCTCTCTTCCTCACACAACTTTGAGCCTTCAAGCTCGGCCAAACCCTACTGAATTATCTTCTCCTCTTCCCTAGAAACATCCTAGAGGTTCTTGTCTTTCTCAAAGACCACTTTTAGTGCCCTAAAATGAGATCTCAAAGAGGCGCTTCAAAGAAGAGGTAATTTCCGTTACCGATTCTTTCAACTTTATTTCTTATTCCACTTCTTCTTAATAGGTTTTTTTATTATGAAGTAATAACATCAGTATCACTCATATACTGATATGTAATTACAAGTATGAAACAACCCTATTTCACCATCTATCCATCCTACAGAAAATGAAATCACCGCACGTGCGTACGTACGGAATACTGTCTCCACGCCATGGTGAAATCTATTTTCCACCACCACCTTACCTGGATGTGTATAATGGTGTAAATAATAACTATATATGATTATTTTAAAGTGATATTGATTTTGAAATAGTATACATACACTCCAATACAGTCCCACGATCATGAGAACGATATCATCGCTCGTGTGTACGTACGGACTACCGTCTCCACGACACGATGAGATTCATTCTCCACATTAACCACTCATGAATGATTATAAAGTACATATAATAAGTAATCATGAAATATATTACATAATAATGATACTGGAATTATGTGTATATATATGTATGTCATCTACTTAATTCCATTCAACTCAATATGGAAACGAAAACAGCGTTCATGCGTACGTACGTTCTACCATCTCCATGAATGGTGTATTTCTTTCCATTTACTGATTTATTATATATATGTATATTCTGAATATATATAATATATAAATCATGTTTTATATTCTCAAATTAAGTAATCTTTGTAACTATATGAATAATTACAAGTCAAAACACGGACGACAAATGAATCAATTTTAGCCAAAACGCTCTTTATCATGGAATTTACAAAAGAACGGGTAATATAAAGTCATAAGTGAACAATATATGATATCATTACAATGAGTATGATTATGGAATAATTCAATGAAATTATTTAAACCATTATACAGGAGGTTCGGACACTTACCAAGAAAATCGGACCTAAGGTAAGGGAAATATCACAATCTCATTTTTATCCGAGATTGTTTATACTTTGGTATTTACTGGGGTGTATTTTATCATCCACATCCATGTTTCCTCAATATGTAATATTGTTTCCATCCACCTACAATTTTGTAAATCCAATTTTACCCTTAGGTGAGTTTTTAGTAAAAGATATAAAAGGAATCTTTTGTTGTTTTTCGTACGAGGTACTTTTTGACTTTTCCGATAAATGTACGAATAGAATGTTTTTTTAACTTTTACAGCATGAATGGATTTTTAAAACATTATTTCCAAGAAGATTACTTTTCAATTTTTAAAGTTTATTTTAATCAACTTCTTTTAGTTTAATATTGTATGACATGTTAATAAATGAAAATTGTTTTTGAAGTAGAAAGGATATTTTCCTCAAGAACGGAGTTCAAGTGTTTTATCAAAATAATTTTACATCTACGATAATATAGGGTTCTGTTTTTATCCCTATTATTACATTTATTTGATTATTTTGTGATGGAATTATTTTTATGAATTCCTTTATCTTATATGAATTGTTTTATGATGTCATGTTGTTTAAGAATCCCATTTTTATTACATGGGTTATGAAATGATGTATGATTTATAATTTTGTGGCACACATAAGGATGGTATCATTATTAGATGGGTGGGACCTATATCTCCCTCCAATTCATTGGGTAAAGATTTTATATCTCATGAGATAGACATGGCTGAAACGGTAGGTTATACTGGTTTAGTGAAACAGGACTGAAATGAGGAGTGAAATCGGTTCAGAAATGGACTTTGTCCACTAAGATAGTCTTGGAAATGAGTCTTGACTAATAAGAAATGATTCTATATGATTATGTGTGTATGACACAAAGTTTCATGTTTTAAGTTATGATTATTGGGATTAAATTTCACTACTATGATTTATCCCATGTTATTAAATTATGATCTCTTTTGGAGGTTAAGATTTCCAAAAGATATGTTCTTATGAATATGATGTGATTGATATTTCTTTTGTTTACCCTTACTGAGCATTTGGGCTCGCCCTTTTATGTTTTCTTTTCCCCAGGATATAAAGAATGGATTTAGGTTTTAAAAAAAAGAAGATATTTATGGGAGATGTTGAAGATCTTTCACCACGATTAGAAGATTATATTTTTAGTTTCCAAAGACACTAAACTATTACAGTCCTTGTGTGTGTGTTTTTTTATGTACTAATTATTCGGCGAAAGTAATGTAATGTCCATGTATGTCAGGCTTCGTGTCTCTACAGTTGGTATTAGAGGAAAGGATTAGTCAACCTTTAGAAACTAGGACGCAAAAACGTTAGTTAGATCTCTAGAGATATTTCTA
Organism: Viscum album; assembly: GCA_963277665.1. Lineage (NCBI taxonomy): Eukaryota > Viridiplantae > Streptophyta > Magnoliopsida > Santalales > Viscaceae > Viscum > Viscum album. Next base: position 180,411,128 of record OY728140.1, read on the forward strand.
AGGTATGTCTAGGGATGCCTCTAAGGATAAGTATACGTATAGGATATAGTCCTAGAACTATGGTAACGATCTTAGAATTTAACATAAGATATTAGATATTGAAGTTAATCCCCCTTTATTATGATTTTTTCCTCTAACGCTATTCTTTTTGGGTTTTAGAAAATGGATGGAAACAAGATGATTCACGATAATGGAGGATATTATGGACAATGGAATGATATTCTTCATGAAAAACCAAATGAAATGGGATTTGGAAGTCTAACCATCATTATTATGCAGAATCATGAAACTCATAATATGATCAATAAACTCAAATTTGGTAAGTTTCCTGACTCGGCAAATAAGAGAAAGATTGAGTTTCATGATGATCATAGAAGAAAGAAAGTTCAATTTCCCCTATGTAAATCACGTGGGAAGAGGCATCAAGGAGAATGTTTCAAGGGAACTGGAAGATGCTTTGGGTGTGGAAGAAAAGGACACAAGGCCAGTAAGTGCATAGGAAAAGGCTCAGTTAACACTATGGATGAGGATAATGGTATTGCAACGAAATCAATACTGGTTAAATGTTTTAAATGTGGAATGTACGGGCATTATGAAAACCAATGACCTAAGGGAAAGTCTAATGAAGAGAATCAGTACGGCCGTATGAGTAGTATTTATGTTGACGATGATGAAGATACTACAAATGACATGTGAGTTGGAAGAATTGTTGAAGCTTAGTCAATGGTTTAAGTAGGTAGTGGAATGATTACATGTTTATCAAGTGTAATGTTGTATAAGTAATCTCATGGTACTATGGAATAAAGAGACATCTAAGGATTGTTACACTGTTGTCTTTCCTTGAGTTTTGAAAGTGTATGATTAATGGTACCAGTATCCATTAAAGGACATTCAGATATTTTTGTAATATAGATGATATGCACATAATGAAGGGATGAGAAGAAAATTAAATGTTTGATAGTATTCATGAGCTCATGACTGATATAAGGAGAAGGTTATATAATGGTTTGAGTATATAGAATTTTTGGATTTTGGTATGTGGAAGGAGTTAACTTTTGACAACATTCATGTTTTCACTAAGGTTTAATGGGTATTCATTTTTCAATAGAATACATGATTAAGGTATTCACATGATTGGAATGTGACCACCAAGATATATGGGGGATAAATGATGGTATTCATATGCTTGGTTGATGACATTTCAAGTAATCAATTTCTTTATATTATGAGCTTGGACCGATGTATTTTAGATAAGACTAAATATTTGAATGGATTATGTTGGACATAAGTTAATATTGTTTAAGGATAGAACTTTTGATATTATATAGTTTTAGAAAAAGGACAACCTGCAGGACGTGCAACGGCCCATCGCGTCGGACAAGGCCATGGGAATCGAACCCACAACCGAAGTGCGACTGACCTTTATAGCCTACCACTGGCCTACAGGAAGTCCCTGTTTATTAGAAACTAGTTTTATTATATTAAGCAGTATGATATATGAAGTATAAGTCCATTTTAGGAACCATATATCATTAATAGATGGACTTATGTATTTTTTGATAATTTTCTAACCTTTTTTTTGAGAAAGATGGAATTACCGATCATTCTATCACATGATCTTCTAACACATCATGAATGAGAAATTCAACTTCATTTCTTTAAGAGATGAAGTGGAAATTTTCCAAAGAATGACCAACGGTGAGACTATACCGAAATCACGAAAGTATTTCTTCTAATTCCAATTTCATCAACTTTAGGGAAACAATCATGGAAACCAAAAATGTTGACCTAGTGCTCTTATATCTGATAAGTCACATGGTACCTTAGATCATCACAAATTTATGTCTTTGTGATTTTTGGATTTTCCATAGCCATGTTCTATACCACTCTCCATCAGAACATGATGGTTAGACTTCTCTTCCATATCCATATTTTCACCTATGTGGAAACCTAGTGATTAGTTTATTTGGGTAACCATTACGTTTCATACTTTGGGTTTTAAAGATTGGTTTTGGTATTCCTTTTTATGACGTGGGTTTCAATCAATGAATCTTTCGAATAGTAAACCATTTATAACACCGACGAATTTTGAGGGAGAAAGTCATTTAAAGGGGGGGTAGAATGTAACACCCCGAGATTTTATGAAAAATATTTTTTCCATTAATGTCTTGTGTTGTATGCTACATCAAAAGGAGCTTGCACAACATGCATCCTTGACTTGCCTTGCATTACACGCAATCACAACCTTCCTCGATAGTGTGTGTAGTACGTAATACCGAGTTTCACTAAACAACAATATGCTATTAAAATATTATTAAAACTAGCCGTTATGAATAGTAATAACCACTTTTTGAAATTTTGTAAATTTTATTTTTCAATTGGACTTCTTTTTTGGATTCGGAATATCGAAATTAGCTTAGGGTGAAATTTTGGTACTTTTTGGATAACTTTCATATTCTGATGAATAGTGAAAATTAGTAAATTTTAATTAAAAACATCTTTTTTAATAGTAATAATTAATAGTGATAAATTTTTAATTTTAGTGGTTTTAAAGTATATTTAGAATATATTTTTACAATTTAATACAATTTTGGTCATTGGAAGAAATTTCACATTTAAACCTGTTATAAACAAATGTCAATCTTTTGATAGTTATTATATTTTAAAAACACAATACTTGTTTTGACGACCGGAATTAATTTTTAAATTAGTTAATGTAACTGATATGTTTTGAATTTGATAAAATAGACATCATTTTTGAATTCATAATATCAAATATATCTTAGGCCTAATTTTTGGTATTTTTCTGGAAACTTTCATTTTTTTGATGAATAGTGAAACCACTAAGTGGTAGTTAAAACACTGAATTTTTCATAAAACTTAATTTTACTGCTTCTGTGAGTGGAATTTTGAAAACCCGAGAGACACAGTTAATATGAAGGACTAAAATGTGGTTCAATGAGATGAAAATAATTTTTGGTGAATAGTAACTTTTTACTTTTTTTTAACGCTTAAAAGTAAATAGGGTAATTAAGGGTAAAAATGATATTATTATTACCTTAACACATGTCCTAATTCTATTGGATAAATTTAATTCGACCATAAACATCCTTAGGAATAAAATAGGACCATTTAAGCCCACTTGGATTAGATTAGGACATTTATTATTATTTTATTTAAAGAAGGGTTAAAATAGTTAAAATCAAAGTTTAATAAGTAAAATATTTTTAATATAGGGTTATACATAAGATAAATTCATCTATAAATATTCATTAGAAAGATAAAAATATTTCCTACATAATGGTATTTTATTTGTAATTTTTAGACATTAAATAATGTAATTTATTTATGACACAACGATGATGCAGTAATTATCTTATTAATGAAATATGGACATAATTGATGTTATAAATACCCAAATTAATGTAATTTTAGACTTTTTATGAATTAAAATAATTTTATAGGTTAATAGGACATGTTAATATTGATTTAAGAAACTTGGTTCGAACTAATAATTCTGTTATGAATTTCACTGAAATCAATTACTAAATAGTGTCAAAACTGACATAAAATAGTTTTTAAAACAAATATTATATTATTAATTTTACTTTTATTCCTATTAATATGAGGTTCTTCCAAATGACTTAGATAATGTTATATATATTAATAATAATCAAAATGGGATTCTTTTGGCTACTTAGAGTACGTTTATTAACCTTATAGTATAAGAACACAAGAAGACACGATAAAAGTAAAATTATTTATCTTAGTGTTAAATCTAAATGATAAGGTTACAATAGGAACCTAAACTTGTCTAAATTCTATTGTATGAGAGGATTTAGACCCATCCCCACCTTAGCTTCGAAATAAATCAATTCGGAGCTATTTAAAACTGAATTTGACTTTATAATAAAATAATAGTTTTAGTTATTCCAAAGGTACCCCTCTCCTCCCTTATAAAAGGGAACCTCCTCCCTCTCTTCCTCACACAACATTGAGCCTTCAAGCTCGGCCAACCCCTGCCAAATTATCTTATCCACTTCCCTAGAAACACCCTAGAGGTTCTGGTCTTCCTAAAAGACCAATTTTAGTGCCCTAAAAGGAGATCTCAAAGAGGCGCTTCAAAGAAGAGGTAATTTCCGTTACCGATTCATTCAACTTTATTTCTTATTCCACTTCTTCTTCTTAGGTTATTTCATTATGAAGTAATCACATAAGTATCACTCATATACTGATATGTTATTATAAGTATGAAACAACCCTATTTCACCATCTATCCATCCTACGGAAAATGAAATCGCCACGTGTGCGTACGTACGGAATTCCATCTCCACGCCATGGTGAAATCTATTTTCCACCACCACCTTACTTGGATGTGTATAATTGTGTAAATAATAACTATATATGATTATTTTAAATTGATATTGATTCTGAAATAGTATACATACACTCCAATACAGTCCCATGATCATGAGAATGATATCATCGCTCGTGCGTACGTACGGACTACCGTCTCCACGACGCGATGAGATTCATTCTCCACTTTAACCATTCATGAATGATTATAAAGTACATATAATAAGTAATCATGAAATATATGACATAATAATGATACTATATTTATTTTTATATATATGTATTTCATCTACTTAATTCCATTCAATTCAATAAGGAAACAAAAACAACGTTCATGCGTACGTACGGCCTACCGTCTCCATGAACGGTGTATTTCTTTCCATTTACTGATTTATTATATATATGTATATTTTGAATATATATTATATATAAATCATGTTTTATATTATGGAATTAAGTACTCTAAGTAATCATATGAATAATTACAAGTCAAAACACGGACGACAAATGAATCAATTTTACCCAAAATGCTCTTTAACATGGAATTTACAAAAGAACGGGTAATATAAAGTCATAAGTGAACCATATATGATATCATAACAATGAGTATGATTCTAGGATAAGTCAATGACATTATTAAAACCATTATACAGGAGGTTCAGACACTTACGAAGCAAATCAGACATAAGGTAAGGGAAATATCAAAATCTCATTTTTATCCGAGATTGTTTATACTTTGGTCTTTAATGGGGTGTATTTTATCATCCACATCCATGTTTCCTCAATATTTAATATTGTTTCCATGCACCTATAATTTTGTAAATCCAATTTTACCCTTCGGTGAGTTTTAGTAAAAGATATAAAATGAATCTTTTGTCGTTTTTCGTACGAGGTACTTTTTGACTTTTCCGACAAAAGTACGAAAAGAATGTTTTTTTAACTTATACGGCATGAATGGATTTTTATTAAATTATTTCAAAGAATCTTCCTTTAAAATTTTTCATGTTTATTTTTAATCAAATTCTTTTAGTTTAAAATTGTATGACATGTTATGAAAGGAAAATTGTTTTTGAAGTAGAAAGGATATTTTCCTCAAGAACAGAGTTCAAGTGTTTTATCAAAATTATTTTCCATCAAAGATAATATAGGGTTATGTTTTTATCCCTATTATTACATTTATTTGATTATGTTGTGACATAATTATTTTTATGAATTCATTTATCTTATATGAATTGTTTTATGATGTCATGTTGTTTAAGAATCCCATTTTTATTACATGGGTTATGCAATGATGTATGATTTATACTTTTATGGAACACATAAGAATGGTATCATTATGAGATGGGTGGGACCTATATCTCCCTACAATGCATTGGGTAATGATTTTATATCTCATGAGATAGACATGGCTGGAACGGCAGGTTATACTGGTTCAGTGAAACAAGACTGAAACGAGGAGTGAACTCGGTTCAGAAAGGGACTTTGTCCACTAAGATAGTCTTGGAAATGAGTCTTGACTAATAAGAAATGATTCTCTATGATTATGTGTGTATGAAACAACATTTCATGTCTTAAGTTCTGATTATTGGGATTACATTTAACTACTATGATTTATCCCATGTTATGAAATTATGATCTCTTTTGCAGGTTAAGATTTCCAAAAGATATGTTCTTATGAATATGATGTGATTGATATTTATTTTGTTTACCCTTACTGAGAATTTTAGCCCACCCTTTTATGTTTTCATTTACCCAGGATATAAAGAAAGGATTTAGGTTTTTAAAAAAAGAAGATATTTATGAGATATGTTGATGATCTTTCACCACGATTAGAAGATTATATTCCAAGTTTCCAAATACACTAAACTATTACGGTCCTTGTGTGTGTGTTTTTGTTATGTACTAATTATTCCGCAAAAGTAATGTAATGTCCATGTACATCAGTCTTCGGGTCTCTACATAAGTCTCCCTTCTAGAGTAAGGGAAGGACATCGAATGAAAATCCAAAGGTGGCTGATATATTTTCCCAGCTAAAACAGAACCTGGGATTATAGTTGCAGGAGCCGGGAGCTAATGAGGAACAACAAGCCGACACTAGCTCTGAGCAGTCATCTGCTACCAAGGCTACACTGGAGATGAATAAAATCACTCAAAATGAGCATGAATGTGATCCAGTAGAGGTTGGAAAAGAGGCCGAACCTTCTGGGAATTCAAAGGAGGTTCCCCTATTGTATTCTAATGTGCCCTCTTCTTATAAAGGGAGTCATGATGAGGGAAAGGTGGTAGGGACTCTGAGGATACAGTTGGTGTCAAAGGTTACTGATGCAGTGCATATTTTAGGGATTCGGGAGGAGGGGACTGTGTTGGGTCCCTTGGATCTAAACATTCTCTAACCCCCATCCTCTCTAAAGGACAAATCTTCAGGGGAAAACAAGCATCTCTCCTCTGAGATGAACAAGAAGGTTAGACTGAAGGCCCCCTCTGAAGGCCTGAGGGTATAGATAAGGAACTGCTTTTATTGTCTACTAAATCAAGTTCAAGTAATGATGCATGAGGAGGACGATTCAAATGATAATAGCTTCAGCCAATTATCAGTGGACAGTTGGGATTTTTTCCATGGGAAAGGTTTGCACATCCCTAGAAAGAAGAAGGGGAACAAAGGAAAGCAGAATTCCAGAAAATGCATTGTGGTTCAAGGGAAAACCCAAGGGGATATAAATACTGTTATTACCTTCCAAAACTAATGGAAACCAGGTTGGCCATGAAAGGAGGGAGTAAAGGAAGAAAGGACCCGCAAGACAGAGATAACAGTGGTCAAAGCAGAGAACTAAAGGTAATAGACGAAGAGGTAGGGGAATTCTTGAAGCTCATTTTCCACTCCAAGGAAGAAATTATTGAGAAATACATGAGGACCAACACCTCGAGTGAGTAAATTGCTAGAATTTATGGAAGAAAGATACAAGTTGAGGCCACTGAGGAGAAGGAAGAGTGGATCGACAAGCAAGATCGAATAATAGCTCAGGGTTTCAATCACGGTAAAACATCTCTCGAAGAATTCATCCAGACAATGGACAAGATGATCTCACTTCTTGATGAACTTCTCAAGGAGGATCCAAACACACAGGTTAACACTTTTCACTGGGAATTATATAGAGTGGCTGATTCAAAAAACCTTAGTATGGTGTTTAACAATTTTGTGAGCTCCATTAGCACGTAGTGGTTTTGGTTTTCCGAACGATGGTTTCCCACTTGTCCTTAATGTGGCTTTTTAATAAAAATTTATATTTGGATAAGATCCATATCTTTTATTTAGATGGGTTTTTTATAATAGAAGGATATTTATGAAACCCATTTCATTTCAATTGGTTATTTCATTAACTATTGATTATGAATCCAATTATCATTCATGTGTTATGATATGATGAATTATTTATGTTCTTATGGAACAAAGTTGTGTTATTTTCATTATGTAATGAGTGTAACACATATATCCATATAATTGATTGACTATATATTATTATCTCATGAGATAGCATTTATTGGGATGGGTAAATAACCCAGTTTCGAATGGGAATATGTCAAATATGATTTCCTTGGGTGTGGAACGCGACTAATACATTTGTTTGGGGAGTGAAAACATCAAATAATTATATCCTAGGTATAGATCCTTTACTACCAAGTAAATTCTTTTCATTATTTATTTTCATTCCATAAATCATTTTGTAATGCATATGTTAGTTATTAATAGTTATTGTTATTTTATTTCCATATGATTCATATCTTATGTACATCCTAATATTCATTATATGAATTAATATTATAATAATAGATATATAGGGTACAATTTAGTATTTGTATGATAATATTTTAATACCCATGGTCACATGGTTGGTTCATCCAATGATTGATATCTCATTTTTTATCCTTATTGGGTATTTGATCTGAATATTTTCTTATGATTCCATTACGTATTTTATAAAAAATGGTATAATGTATGATATATCTAATAATTGTGATATTTTTGAAGATCTATATGGGAGATTATTAACATATTTTAGGAAATAGTTGTTTAGGTTTCCATGTCTCAATGTATCCAGTTCTAAACTCTTATAGTGTGGATAAAAATTTTATAAAATGTGTATCCATCTATTAAGATGGAATATATATGAATTAAAATTATGGGATTATAATGATATCATATACATAATATATTATTATTGATCACTATATAAAAATATACCTAATAGACCTGATAATAATTTTTTTAGTATGGTAATGTAGATTGAATGATGACGTTGAGGTGGTGCTATTGACTTTAATTATGTCCTAAAATATTTCTAATGGTTTATCATGTTCTAAATCTTCACACTGATTTTTAAATTTTATGTTTTACAAAATAATTTTATATTTTTAGAGTAATTTATGATGTTTTTAATTGGTGAGGTCTCATAGTGGACATCTCACTATATCAATCTTGGGTTAGCTTTTTCCAATTATGACTCATAACATCACCATACATAATAAATTTATTATTGTAGAAAGGGATTTTTTTTAAATTTTTGATTTAGAATATTCCTTAAAATATCATTCAAAAAAAAATTTCAAAGAGAGTTAAATAATGATTTCTGGTGAAGATATGTAATTCTTTATGTTAGTAGGGGATACATCATCACTAGAGTCATGTACAGATCCACCCCATTAGATCTTCAAAATTATATAATTTTTCCTGAATATCAGACACACTATATAGATAGAAACTTTATTCTTAAAATTTTTTATATGCCAATTTTATTGGAATAAATTGTTTTATTTCCTGAGGAATTTCCTACAATTAAATTATAGCATGATGTTTAGTTCTCCATATATTTAATATTATATTAAATAACTATATCATACAATTATTATAGAATAATGATTGTCTAGTAAATGGAGTTCAATAAATAAAATAGAGTAATTTTTTTATAGTAGATTCATAATCCCTAGTGTTTCACCTTTGGTATACCCTCTTATTTTTAAATAATAAATATGGATCTATTTGTCTATTAAATGATTATTGGTAAGTCAATTTAATTAAAATAGTGTCTAACTATCCCCACACACACGTTGACAATATTTTATTCATGTCAATGGAGATCAATATTTTTCAAATATTTACCATTGTTCAGGGTAGCATAAATTGTTACTAATGAAGGAATTTATTTCAATTTTATCATTTCAAACAATGTATAGACATTACAATTTCACAGTAATTCACTTTATATTGACTAATACATCCTCTCTCTTCTTGGATATAATGACCATTGTATTTAAGGAATAACACGATAAACATATTGTTTTATTTATAAATGAAATCTTATTGAAATATATGACTTATGATGAACTTGAGAATAACATGAGTATCTTTCTGAGACTACTTTATGAAAAGAGTTATATTGGAAATTTATTAAGTGTTAATTTTTTAGTACAAAACTTTATTTTTTATCCAAACTATCTCTAATTATGGGAAGATAGTTGATCATGTAATAATATTGGTAGTCTAATAACAGCCTGTATAAATGATTATTATAGAGAAATATTGTTTCATATTTTTGGTAGGTAATTAGTTGTGATTTCTGCAAGAATTTTCTTTATTGGATAACACGTTAACAAATCTTAATTTTGAATTGGTTAAGTTCCTTTTTATTAATGATTAGGAAGAATATTTTGATGAATTAAATATGAGACTAGTGATTTCTTTGATTTAGAGTCTACTATATCTTAATGATGCTCTTATGTTATGTAGTGATGTATCGATTAAAGTAATTTGTTGTGTATTATAAAGAATGATAAATTTATTTCCAATGAATAAAGGCGGTTAAAGATTCCTGAACAAAACTATAGAACCCATTATAAAGAGTTAGAATGTGTTTTAATTTTGTGGAAGATAAGGAGATATTATCTATATGGTGAAATATGTGAGATATATATGTATAAATATAGTTTTAAACAATTATTTTCATAGTAAGAGATTAAGAATGAGGAAATAGATATTATAGGAGATCCAAATGTATTATGATTCATCAATACACTAACAATAATTATATGAAAATAAACTCATAGGTTCATTGAGTGGGAATGACAACGGTGTCCTGGAAAATATAATGATTGATAGTTATACTATGTTCATAAAACTAGTGATGATTATATGAGAATTATTATGGAAGTGGATACATCCCTGCCTTTTCAAATTATTTCCAGATAATTCGTGTAGGTAATATAAAAATTCCTCAACATAGTAAAGATAATTTTTAAATAAAATTAATGTTGTAAATGATGGAAAATTGACTTATTTCAGTCGTGAATATGGTGTTTTGAAATTTGTAATGAGGCAATGTATTCAATCTCTACTATATCAGAAGAGGGGGTTCTTGGATTCTTCTAATAGACCATGTTTATCTATACACGCTGTTATTTCAAATATGTATAGTGATTTTAAGGAACCTTTTTTGTAGGATAATATCATGTAGGAGATTTCTAAATAAGTGTCAATATGTATGGTTTTAAATAGATGGTGTATGGGAAATAATATACTATAAAATTCATTAAACCACTTCAAATTCATAAATGAAAAAGGAATGACATTACAATTGACTTCATCAATATATTTATAGAAACTTCTACAAACAATGATGAAAAATGTGTTATTGTGGATTAACTCAATAAATATACTCATTTACTTACTATAAGAGAAGATTTATCACAGGAGAAAATTTCATTGAATCTATGTTAACGATTTTATAAAAAATCTTGTTTCACCACTTTTACTTTTTTCTTATTAGGATTATAGATTGACATAAATATTTTATAAAATTAAATATAAGTATCTTGATACCGGTAATTATTTATACACTTCACATCATGAAAAAACTGATTGGAATTTCTAATTAAATATTCAACAATGATAATACATTTTATATTAACGACTTATTAACCTTCAGCCTATGTGGAATTTATAGTTACATTTTTTTCATTCGTAAACAATAATGTATTCACTATAATTATTGAAATAGAACCATATAAATCATTATATCATAATAAATTTCATGCAAAAAATTGATGTGAGGAATTTACATAATAGAATCTTTTATCCTGAAAGGTTTTTGAGTATAGCGAGAAAAAAATATTATTCCATCTTTTATCAATGAAACTCAGTAATGGAAAACAAGAAATACCAATAACTGGATAAAGGATTTGGAGTTTGAAGTGGGAGACCACAATTTATTGAATATATCTCAATGGAATGATGTATTAAGATTCTGTAGGAAATTGAAATTGGTCTATATGTATATCAATCCATTTTTAATTCATGAATGAATTGGATAAGTGGCTTACCATATAGAAATTCCACTATGTCTCTCAAGTATACATGATGGGTTCAACATTTAATTGATATAGAAGTACATGCTCTACCTAATTCATGTGATGACTTGTAATTTAATAACAATTGAATATTATATATCATACTTTGAGGATCCTATACATATTATGGTCACTAAAAACACATGTTGAGGTATTAGTTAATTTGAAATTTAAATGTAGTTGGGAGAAATCATAAGATAATTGAGTTGACATGTGAACATGAATAAATTTTGATGAATGACTACTAAAATAATTCCATGTGGTTACATTTTTGAAATATCACTGATAACCATTTTATAGCAGTCCATAATGTTAAACAACTATAAATTATGAATTATTTCCATTAATATTAATTATTCTCCCTGATATCCTGTGGAATACCCAACCCCAAGATAAAACATTCCTTAATATGGAATACCTTTAAATCCAAGACGTAAAATTGGATGGTATGAAAAGTAATAATTATATTTTCAAAATAATTTGGTTTACAGAAGTAAACTATAAATTCATCTATAATTTATAAATAAAAATAAAAAAATTAATTGCAAAAGAAATATTTTACCTAAAAACCCTATTGTTTTAAAAAATAATTTCATTAATTTTTTTAGTTATTTCAAAAATAATTTTACCCCATTAATAAATTTTCTTTAAAAATTTACATAATTTTTGAAATCTTCATTTCAAAAAAATGAAAGTGATGTCTGTTAATATCAGAAATGATTAATTTCTTAATCGTTACGAACAAATACATATTTTTTTCTAAACTCTCTTTGTGTTGAAGGAATATTCAATGTTACATTTGTTTTTAAAATTATTTTCATACTAAAATATACTCAAATATATTATAATTAATAATTTTTTTCCTGATTAAATTTTATGATGAATTATACTAAAAAAACTTTTATACCTAAGAAACATTTTCCTTCAGAATATAATTTTTTCAATGTGATTTCAGGTTCAATTAAAATTATAATTTATAAATCCCTATGATATGAATTGGAAACAGTGGATTCCCTATTTTTATTAATAATTATAAGTATTATTTAATAATTTTATCTTATTTTATTGGTCAAAACTAATATTAAATACATTATATATTAATTGTTTGGTTAAGGATAAAACATATTTTCATGGGGGTTAAACTAAAAAGATCAATGTGAAAATGATCTAATAAAATGTATAAATTATTATATCTTTCAATTTATCAACCATAAATCATAAAAGTGTTGATAATTATCTATTAAGGATCCATTTATCATGTTTATAACATATTATAAATTAATGTTTTCATAAATTCTAGATGTGACCTCTCCCTGACATATATAAGGGAACCCCATATCATATCCAATTTAATCTTAAAATAGTTTTAGATAAGTTAATTCTGATCCAAATAGATTTATTAAATCCCTCCCCAAATCATATAATTAGTAGTTTGATTAGTAAACCCTCATATGAAGTCATATACTACTAACATAAATAGGTTTTTTGAATAATATGTTTCATTCTTAATATTTTTTATAATTCATCCAACTTCATAAAATATTATTATACTTCTATCATTTAAAAAATTACATATCTACCTTATAATAAGATTTAATTATGTTAAATGATTAATATATATTTTTCTCATCTTCCATAAAATGAGAAACAAAAATGTTGATCATTTTTATGGTAGACAATCTAAAAAATTTATATAATTTATTTTTCATCCATTATATCCCATGGGTGAATATAATGTTGTATATAATTTATATATATGACATATATAAAACAATAATTCTTATGAAATTCTGTTTTCACCTATACATTATAACCAAGAAATATGATAGAAAATGATATCATTGCTCGGGCAGACGTGTCATATACCTTTTCCACAAAGACATTTGAAATTGTTTTCATTTTATTTTGAAATTTAATGTAATAAAGATATGATTAAAAATATATGATTTATATTGTATACTAATTATTATATAATGTTGAATTATAATATACCATTTAATCATTTTATCAATTAAAACACATGGAAGCATTGAACATTTGTAAATGTATCCTTCCACATCTAGTAATAGTGTAATCAATTTCTTCATCTCTATATATAGTGGATGAATAAAAATATATTACAATTAAGAATATTACATAATGATCTAAATAAATTGATTTTTGATATTATTTAACAATCATAAAATGACAAGTAAAAAAAAATATCTAACAAAAACATACATGAAAAACGTTGAATTCAATACAAGATATATTATTTCTAAAATTTTTATTACAGTATTCATGAAAATAGTTTATAAGTAAATAAAATATGGTATGATAATTAGGACTATGGTAATATAATAAATTTATAATAAAACTATTTTAATGATAAATTACATCTGAGATTATGTTAGAAATCAACCCTCAGGTGATGTATTACTTCACAATTTCATCATTATTATAGATTATTTATGTCTATATCAACATTATGTAAATAATAATATATAAATATATTAAAACTAATATATAATATTTTTTATCTATTTTTCATGAAATTTACATTTAATATTTCCATTTTCCTCTTATTTGTACTTTATACGATTGAGAAAATAATTTTTCAAAAAATGTTACATTATTTACATCATCTATTGAATGTTATTTTTCATACATGTCAATGTTTTTTTAAATCGTTTTCAAGAAGAGTATTTATATTATACTATAATTGTTATTATTAATTTTCTATTGTGATTTTATATTTAATAAAATTATTTAAAAGGATTATTATTATTATTTTTTGAATGTAGTTCTTATTAATGATTTACGAAAAATGTGAAAAGAATATCTATTTTAATACACTCAATATGAATGTAATTTACTTCCAAAAAGAACTATAATTTATTTGAATCCTCCCGTAAATGATTTTATTATTCATTTAAAAAAAATTTGTCACCAATATTCTAGAAATGTTTTGTTTTCAAAACTGATTATCAATATGAAATGGTTATTTCATCACGATTTTTTTCAATGAGATTTTAATTGTATTTAAATCAAAAAAATTAACAACTAGTTTACATAGGCTCTATTTGGGATATGTTGTAATTGTACTACAATTATTTGTACTCTAGATGGGTTATAGTTAGTTTAATGTGTGATGTACTATTTATATACCATTCCCAATATTAAATTATAAGGTTTATAATTATGTTTAATGATTTGGTAAAGTAATAAAAAACATTTGTCACAATTTTCATATATAAATGTTTATGAAATTATATTTATTTAAATTAATTTATGGAATTAACTAGAATTATTAAATGATGGTTGAAGCCTACTATAGACCCTCAATGCATCAACAGGTCTCAAAGAGAAGACTATTTTAGATATTTCACTGAGTACTGATCCATTAATGTAATATGTAATTTTATAAGGCCCTGATCATTTATTTATGATATCCAACATTATTCAATCCCTCATTATAATATTATTTATTCATTTAAATGTGGTTGTTTCATTATTTTTGATATTATTAGATATGTTTCAATGTTTCATTATTATTTATCAAGAATTTTTTCAATTATTTATTCCTTATAATTTATTCTTGATTCAAAATTTCTGTATTAAGTTGAATTTATTCTCCTTTATTTACCTTTACATTATTATTAATATTATGTATTCATTTGTGATAGCTTCAACTGTATGCATAATCATTTTGAGAATCTATGTCGCCCATTTCTTATGGTTAATTTCCAAAGGATTATCTAATGTGTATAATTAATGATATATAAGGATATGAAAAATGGAACAATGGTGTTCTTAATTATAATATGATATTGTATTTAATGTTTTCAAATGTAATGTGAAGTTCTTGTATCGATACAGTTTACCAATAATACTAATTTATTTAGTCATTTTGGATGTTATTTCTAATATATATTTCCAATATTATAAAATGTGATATGAATATGAGATACTAGGGTTTTGGTCATTACACAATCACTTACCATTTATAGATTTATCAGTTAAATTTAATTTATGAGTTTTTGGGCCAGACAATTAGATGGACTAACTAGATATAATTACATTCCATTAGTGTAATTGAATTAAATTTCATAATTCCCCATTATATTAGTTCCCTCATTTTTATACTTTTTGGAATAAATATATAAATTTTTATAGGATTTAATAGGGTTATTTTTCCTATATTACCCCCAATTTAACAAAAATAATGTTCTTTAAACATTGGTGGAAATAATATTTCATTTATTCAAGAATGTGAAGACATCATATTTTTAACATTTAATTGATTTTTATATATTACAAATCTTACATTAACATTGAATCGAATATAAGGACCCTGAATATAATTTTTAGCTTGATCATCAACAATATTTTTGTTCACATTTTCCATAGCACAAATTTATTAATTTGGAGTGGAATATGACATCCTATATATATCCAAAATGGATAAGAGTTAAAACTAGATTGAAATTAATTCTTGATCCATTATCAACTATTTAACAATAACCTCTTATACTATAAAACTTTCTAGAAATGTGATGGGAACTATTTTCTAACAACATAAAAGTTTTGTAATATTTTTAAATATATTTTATTAAAATATGAAATTCAATGGAACTAATTTCTACACCTTATATGTTGGTAGAAAGCCCATTTGTCTCAAACATCTAAGGATTTTAAAAAGCACAAATAAGTTCTTTTGTTAGTTAATTTCATAGGTAAATGTAATTTGATATTAAAATCCTTTTAGGGATGATAAAGTAATGTTTAAAAAGTGGTATAGTTTTTAAAAAATGGACTATGTGTCTTATTTTGTGGACATTATCAATCATGATGCATTGGTTCAGTAGTTGATTATGTAAATGACACTCTTGCTGTTGTGAAAACATTTAGGGATTTTTTCATCTTTTTACATTTTAGATCATAAATACATTTTTATGAACATTAAAATATAAACTTATTCATTCTAGTTGAATTACCAATAATATTTATTTATAAATATCCATATGGATGTTATAATAAATTACTTATATGTGATTTTAATCAAGTTTTCCATTATTGTAATAATTTTAGTGGGAATGATGCTTGGAGTTATCAGTACACATCCATAATTACATCAATTCACACTATAGACTCTTCTATGTTTATTAAATTCTTGAATTATATCATACGATCCCTCCTCTACAAAATTAATTTCCCTATATTTATTTCACTTATATAACCAAATTAGAGCTCTTTATTAAGAGTCATTTTTATTTATCGTTGTAATTTATATTCTCCCAATGATGGGTTAATGAAATTGAAAATGATTGGATGTATATTAAAAACAATATGGGCTCCATTTCCTATTTATTTCATTATTAAGGATAATTTCCTATAAATTTATATAGAAAAAATAATTCTATTTATATTTCAAAAGTTTTATAGGGAATTGGGTTTGTATCTGGTAGATTTTTTCATACCCTGATGATATTTTTCATTCTATTAAGGTAATTCACAGTCATCCCCTCTTAAAAATTATATTCAAGATAGTAAATTCACTTCGGTATAGAGATATATTAGTTTACATACCTAAAATATAGCATCTATTAGACAAATTCGATGGAAGATGATGTGTTTGAAATTTTATGCTTGTAAATAATATTCTATGGGTTGTAATTGGGTTGATCATTCTACCCCACCACATATTTAATTATGATACAAGAATATTTCAAAAATGTTTCCTTAAAATTTGTAATAAAATACACAAGAAATTTATTATTTTTGAAAAAATAGACATTATTTTTTCTATTTTTAAAGTTATAACAGACCAACTCTACATTTTCATTCTAATAATGGAATTATTGTTGTTTCCCATAACAAGGAACAATATTATATTTCATTGTATTAGGGTATATAGCTTGGGAAAATTATATTTTGAGGGAAACTTTCACAATATCTACATTTCATGATTTATTAATTTTTATTGATGGATTCATCTGATTCTTATGTTTGGAGTATGAAATTACATCTAATAACCATTATACCATTGGAAACAACTATAATAATACACTATTATATATTAAGGTAATTAATTATGTTCATAAACCCTCCAAAATATTATCAATAATTATCTATAATCATTATTCATATAGGGAAATCATATTCACAGTACATGTTAATTGATTTCATCAACTAATAAAATTTATAACCCTCACATTTTTATAATATTTTTAATTTGGAAGGTCATATGTGGGTTTCAGTACCAAAATTTAACCCAATCAATGGCATAATTAAATGTAACACAACACCCAACATGTAATTAATAAAACCATTATATTTCAATTTTAGAAAATTTTATGTCCTTCTAAACTCATCATGATGCATCTAGGATGAATCACTTCCTAATTCATTGAAATACCCAACATTTGGCAACATAAAGACATTAAATTCATAAGAAAATATTCAAAATCTCCCATTCCATTAAAAATTATCTTGAATGGATATCCAGATATGGGTTGGTGTTAATTCAAATCCACTCACTCAAGACATAGATTCCACTGCATATGCACAGAAGTGTTCTATCGATCGATAGCATCAATCCGAGTACTAGTGGAATACCGATACTATTGTGGTAATTCTATACGATCGTACATTTGAGTTGTGTTTTTTGGATCATGATATGGATAGAAAACATGTACCTACTTTTGTATCTTCACGTGCTTTGACCTAGTATTACTTTTCTAATGTTAATGTTTTTTTACAAGAGGGGGAAATTTATGATAATAAACCATATTTAGGGTATGTTAGATGGTTTTTAATGACACATGTAGTATTTATAACTCTATTATATTATATTTTTTGAAAAATATCATTCTTATATAAAATGGTTAACTAAAGGATGCATACCAGCTTATGAATGATTATATATCTAAGTTGAAATATTACCTCTATGTCACTTAGTATTGAGTTGTCTCAATGTTTCTATCATAAATTTATATTAGGAAATAATTTCCGAAACACAAAGAGACTTATCTTCATTAGGTGGTGGTTTGGTGGGGGATATAGTACCTATTTTACCAATTTCATTAGTAGTATCCAATGAAGTGGGCTTTAATTATACAATAGAAGGATCTCCGAAATAATTATCTAACATTTTTTATCTGGTATTTATACTTTCATCTTGAAATTGACTGTGTATTAACATTTGAACAACAATATCATATTTATTTTTCTCTACCACATAAATGTCCCACTTCTGGTTATTGTAAGGGTTTATATCAATAACCTTAACTAATTAAATTATTGTTATAGGAACCAAATATTTAGTTATTTTTAAGAATAATAGTGCCTCATCAAAATAAATGTATCCTTAATGGGGAATGTTCATAGAAATACTCTTTTTTATTGTTTCATTTTTATATTTATATAATCTATGAAGTATCGATCCCTCCTTTCGATGAACATATTGAATTGAAGTTGTACATTATTTATGGACCATAATCTCAAGTGATTGTTACCAAACATTTACTAAACTTGTATGTGATGGAGTTGATTCATGATGTTTAAGTTGAATATTCCATATTTTTTTCTTCAATAGGGTCATTCTTTTTCTAAATAATATCGATCTATGAAATGGATGGGGTAAAAATTTCCCTATCCATATCGTTTGGGATTCTATTCCACCATGTGATACATAACTTTATATTTTTGTAGTATTGGTGATATCAATTGTGAAATTTCTGGTAAAACTACATAAAACCTAATAACTGAGAGGTTTCCCTCTATTTTTATTGAATTTGTTTTGATAAATTATGTTTACTTTTATGATCATATCCTAGAATGTGTCATGTGAAATAAAATATGAAGTTTGTTTGGGTAATAAGTATATACCATTAGAATTATCTGCTATATGTCATATTTATCAATTAATAGGTTGACCCATTTCATTACAATACCTGACTCTTAGTGATAGAGACAATTAATATCTTATTATATTTGATTGAATCTATATTTGACCCTATGATTTTATTGTTTAATTATAATGGTGTTCGAATCGCATATGTAGATGAATTATGGATAATAATTTATTCTAATATGGATTCGGTCCATCTGGGATGGATGTGACCCTCAAATGAATGTGAATGTCATATTGTTGTTGATTACCTCAAAGACACAACTTGTTTGAGGCCCACTAGATTTCAAATTCACATTCATCGAGAGTAGTCAATGAGATGAACCTTATGTGTTCCATCTGAACATTTGGTTTTTTAACAGCAATGGTTAATGCATTCATACTATGTGAGATTCACTCCAACTGTTTTAAAAACATCTTTTATTATCAAAAATATATAATTTATTTTGATAAATTTTATGATCAGTATTTATCCTTGATCCTAAAGATTTATTATTATTATATTCTGTGGAAAATATAGATCAAATTAATAGTTTAATTTGTAGAACAATAGATTGAATCATTTTTTTCTCCATACACATCTCATCCTCTGATGCGCACATGGGGATGATATTATGTTATAATTTGGTATATAATTTTTTCTCTATTTGAATAATTTATTGAAGTTTGGCATATTTATTATTTAATTTGGGATTTTAGGCCACTAATATAGTTTCTAAATCCACATGAAAACAATATTTATCCAATAAATTGAGGTTTTTATTATAACCAACATATCGTAGTTGCCTAGAGTTTTTGAGATGGAATTTCACCAACTAATTGAAATGAAGATAATGTAATAATTTTTCATCAAAATTATATTAATAATATTATGGTTTTTAGACATATGATTAAATATTATTTCTATATTATCTATGACTAATTCCAACAACATGATTTCATATCCATCATCATCATTGAATGATTAATTAAAATTTAATGAAACTACCTTTTTTCCAACAATATTCTTATAAAAATAAGACTCACTCTAAGAGTATATGGATACCTCTAGGATCAAATGATATTTTGATATAAAAAATTATGATCATTTCTTATTCTATCCCATGAATTTAGATGAGTAATTTTCAATTTATAGTGAATTACATTGTTAATTTGACCATGGTTTTTTAGTTCATTTTAATAATATGGTATCTTTATGGTGTGTGTGACATGAATAGAGCATTTATTTTGACTAGTTACATTGTTTTGTGTGATGTATGGTGGGACCTGGAAACTAGTATTAATAATAATATAGTTAAGACCTCCATAAAAATTCATTATAGGGTGAACCTTCATAGTTTTGTAGTATATTATTATAGGGATGTCATTTTAATCAATTGTTATTTTTCCAAAAATGGTGTTTGATTTTCTAAATCATACATAAACATGTGACTCAACATTATCAGAGGCTTCCTTCTAATGGGGACTGTAATAAATCTTCATGTTAGCATCAACATATTCTAATGGGGTTGAAAATTGTTCATTGATTTATACGTCGGGACAAGATTCTATATCTTGATGTTTGATATCCATCATTTCTCCCTCATCCTTGATTTATTGGTTTGGATTGTTGGATCTCTAATAACATGTGTTATGGTCAAATAAAGAATTGAGGAAATAAAATGACATGGATAACTAAAATTATTAAGATAACTCACTGGAATATCCATTATACTCTTTAGAATATTTGAAACATCCTATTATACCTCCTTAATAAAAGAACGTCAGTTATTTTCTGCATATTGAGATAGGCTCTTGAAACAATTTGATGTGTTTAATGGGGATTCCTTCACCATACATATCCTTCAATAAAATAATGAATAATGAATTTATCCCCTTATGATTATTACAAACTGTTTCTAAAATTGGGATTAATACATTGTGGATGTATTTGTTCACAAATCCATTTAAAACATAGAATTAGAGATTTTAAGTTGGTGATAGCGTGATTTGGTTATTGGAATCATTAATGTAATTATAGAGAAAATGTATATTTTGTATTTACTTGGATAGAGATTAATAATAACCAAAGTTGAACTTTTATATCTTCCATCTTAAATATGAAATTAGGTTCATGATAGTGAGTTAATGGATAGATACATTTATATAAGATGGGTAAATGTGGGGAAAAGACAATAAAGTAATCAATTAGTGTGTTTTTCCCATGATTCATTTCAGGATAAATTATTCTCTTTTACAAGTAATCTAATTCACATTAGGTTTACCATATTTAATTGTTTGTGTTTTTTCATGTACTGTATTTACATCACTGATCCTATATTCCAATAATGGTATTCTATTATAATAATCTATCATGACATAAAATAGAATCTCAATGGTAAGTGGAAATTGTTAAAATATTTCCAATGGGGGATTTATTTTATAGATTCAAATTCTCTTACATATTTAACATATATTCATGAAATCAATACAGATATAAATACAAAATTTTATTATTGTGAATTAGATCGACTGATATCATAAATTTTTGGGATTTTATATTTATTATAGGTTATATATGTGTATGTATGAGTGGTTCTACATCACCCCCCATGTTGGATAATTATTTTTGGTTTTAAGTCTATAAAATTATGAGCTCTATTATTTATCAACAGACAGGGAGGAAGTATTCACTGTTGAGGTGGTATCGGTTCACTACGAAGAAATATATATACAAATATGTATTTATTAATGTAAGGATTAGAACCAATACATTTATATTCTATTTAATGAGTCATTTCATGCCTCTTAAGGTCATGCGATGAGGAAAATAAAGATTCCTATTATGTATATATATTATAAATCAATGATATTCCATTTAAATTCATGTTCCATAGACCAATGTGTACTATAGTTTAATTTTATAATAATGGAACCATATCTAAGAAGTATAATGATAAGAAAAACAGACTAGTTTGTGACAAGTTAAATTAAATGAATTTGTTGTTGAAATTACCCATGATAAATACTTTTATGTTTGTTCAAAAATATGTTTTAGTAAATTGTAGAATATGGATTAGACAATATTGAATTCACATTTAATTCTAAGGTCTGTTTGATTTGACTAGAAAGGGTAATAAATAGTATGGCTAGAAAATCAGTGGACATTGAGGCACCTTATTATAGTATTGTTAGATTATTGATGTAGGATGATATTGGATATGTTCAATAATCGGACTAAAAAAAAGGTACCAATTATCTAGGGAATTAATTACTAAGGGTACACTAAGGATCATATTAGGTTGAGATGAAAATTTTTTGTAGTTATCTTATAATAATACCTATTTTTTCATAGAATGAATGAAAAAAATATAGAAAATTTGTTTGAATAAAAAAATCAATCAGGTATATTAATAGGTTATAAATGATCCCTGAATAAATGAGTCATTACATAAACATTACATTGAAAAAAGGGAATTGGGAGGGAATTTTTTACAGTAATTTTTGAATATCAATTGATATGGGTGAATTGGAAATTTTTTATCTCATTCTGTAGGATGAGAATAATCCTCTAATAGGCGGAACTAGGGTTCCAAGATTAAAAAACACTAAAATATATTTTTGACCACAAATAGAGCACACGAGTGAATGTTATCCTGGGTATAGTTTGTGATATATATTTTAACCAAATTATTTTGATCACGGTAACATATATGGAGGACCTAGGTGCTGGAGGAGACCTCAGGTAGGATATTTAGGTTAATGGTAACCCATATGTATCTATTGAGAGATGTGAATGGATCATCGATGGATAAACTACAAACAATGAGTACATGATCAGTTTTCAGAAGAGAATATCATGAAAAGTGTAATTCACCCAGATCATGGCAATGACTATGTATAATTCTTCACATACACTGGTTTATACCATAAAATGACACACATACCCTTTATTTTCACTACTTGTCCCTTTATTTTGAATCAAAAATAAACTATGGAAGATATTTAATGTTCTTGTTATATATAATTCATTCTTCATACTCCCAAATATTATTATTTTTTCTACATTATGAAATGGTAGGCTTAGTGATTATTATATAACAAAAATAACCTGGTCACACATATTATAGTTAGTAACCATATGTGATTCCTATTCTTTTATATAAGACATGAGGTAGACATTATCCTTAAATCGTGGCTTCTAATTTAGCACATTCCAATAGGGTGTACAATAATACAATAGTGATTAGGGTGTGAGAAATCCACCTACGACCAATGTGTGTGGTTGAAAAAATAGAGTATAGTGAAAAGTAGTGGCTCCTAGCTACTCCCACTACTTAGAAAATTCATTATTTTTTTATACAATTTATAAAGACGTTCAGAAATAAAATTTGATCTATAAAATGCATATAAAAATTCTATAATGCATTATAATATCTTTAAAATAATCATTGATGACTTTATATGTTGTTTTTAAAATACGATTTAGTGTAATAAATAATCTATAAACATAAATAATTATATTATAACTTTAATAAGGAAATAAAGTGTTTAAAAATTTAGTTTTTGTCATCAAACTATCCAAGTTAAAATATATTTCAATAAAGATGTGATTATCTCATAAATGAATCATAGTGGTTAATTTTCATATTCATCGGATACTATTTTTGATGACACAACTACTTTGAAAAAATGAATTGAAGAATAAGAAATAACATAAGTAATTGAAAAACAATTATTGTATTAAATAATATATTAAAAAAAACACATTGTAATTTTTTTTACTTGAAAATAACATTAAATAAATTTCATAGCCTATCATATTTAAATATTTTCAAAACATAATTAACATTATAAAATTAAATTTCATGATCAAATAGTGGAAAAAAATTTATCATTGTAAAAAATGATTTATATTTTATTAAAATTCACCTATTAAGGAACATAATAAATATATATTTCATTAAATTTTTTTAATACAGATAACATATAATATATATTTATATAGAAATTTTATATAGAAATTTATTTCATGTCACATGATAGTTGCTGGATTCAAAGGATCATTTGGATTTCCATTGTATATCTTTACTATTTTCCTGTTTCCTTAGGTTGATGTTAGGGGTCATTGAACCTAAAATAAGATGGGGTTTATAGTTTCTTTGATAATTGACCACATCATTTTTATTTTTTTTATTTTCATTATTATCATTGGAAATCATGGTTTTGTGATTATTTATTTTAAATTATAGGGTTAGTGATGGTATTTATTTTTTCATAGGGTCATTCATCCATGAAGTCCTAGTTTTATTTAATGTTTCCTTCTAGATATTTTATACATATTTTCAGATTCATATGGTATTGTTAGGTTCCTATTGATTTAGATTATATTAATTCAACATGAATCATAGTGATGAAAAAAATATTGTAAGACGATCCTTACTGTTTTGACTAATAGATATTGATGTTCTGGTGGTGTTGTAGATGATGTGGATGGATCTGTCATTGTTCAAGTGATAGAGATGATGCAAAATAAAATTTTTCACAGATATGAAACTCCAATTGATGTGTGGATTATTGGAATAGGTATGAAATTCATAGATATAACTATATAATTGTATTTGAATGTTGGAATTTGTGGATTTTGTTATTTAATTGTGTTTATATTTATTTTTTTATACATCCCTAGTTAGTTAGAATGTGGATTTTATATTTTACCATAATATTTATTTTTATGGGAGATAAATATTCAATTATATTTTTCTAATAGATGTATTTTACCTCCATTAAATTGTATTTTGGATCCATGAAACCAAACACAATTGTTTTCTAATATTATTTTTAAATATTATGATGGTGCGTAATTATGTTAAAAGGGAATTAATATACACTAAAATGTAAATACCGTTATTGTGGTGGTTTTTAGTTGTGGTTTACTAAGCCTCTGCTAGTTCTTTTATAATTTATTTAGAAAAGGTTTATTAAAAAACGATGCTAAACTATTTTTTTCTGTCCCAACACATCTACCCCATGACCCCCATGATCCCTGCCCCCGAACCCTGTGATCCCCCCCCCATGAGACCCCCAACGCCCTAGTTCGTCTCTCATTAGTGCTCCTTGCTGCCCCTCAGGGCACCTCACCGCGCATTATCGTGCCTTGCTACCCCTCATCGCGGCTCACCTCCCATCACCACTGATCTCCCAAATCCCTATCTCCCCTCCAATCTACAGTTCCTTACCCGTGCTGCCACTCGATGCTTCTTTCCACCTTTCATCATGCCTCAAAGTGCATAAGAACTCCTTTTGTTATAATATTTCATGGTTTTTTAGAAATTTAATTAATTTTTTTATTATCTATTTCAATTCAATCATATGATCTTGCATCTATGTTTTTTTGAATCATATTTTTTACACTACTGGATTAATGGTCATATGTTTTATTTCAAAGGATAGAGGGTTGTTGGTCAGATTGGTTGTAAGGATATTTATGGTGATTTCAGAAGGCGGGGCGGTGGTTGAAATATTGGTTTTGTTATTGGAATGAGTGTTGGGTTGAGTAATGATTTTTATAAGGTGGTTCTATCCTAGATATGTTTATTTAAAAATCATTATTTGATATGTTAATGTTCACTAGAGAGTACCTATGGTTCCAAATTGTTATTAGTTTTTATTAATCTTTTCAATAAACCATTTGGAATCAATATGTGATTTTCCTATCAAGGATCCACCTTATGAGGCATCTATAAGTTTTCTATCATTTTATAGTTGGTATATTTATATGAAAACAATTAAATGGTTCTCTTCAAAACTTTAATGAGGATAATTAGTATACATAATTTTTTTAACATCTCTTAATCCTTATAGAGAGTCCCTCAAGATGCCTGTCAGATAGGATATATGAAAATTTCAATTTTTTAATCATGGTGATGATAAAAAATATTTAAATGAATCATATATTAAGAACATCTCAGAAATGTAATTTTCCCCATTTTAGGTTATACCTACATAACTCCATTGATAATAAAAGGAAGCATCATAGGGCCAACTATAATTTCTTTGTTATAGAGGTCCACATTATTTTTCAACCCCCATTGATGTTCCACGATCCACCCCAGATCTAAAAAATTTAATCACATGTGGGGTCCCACCATATATCTCCCCATAACACTTCACCATGATACATGACATGTTTTAAAATTATCTACCCCATACTATACCAAACTCTTAGAATAATAATTCAAGAACACCAATAACAAACATAGTAGCCCAAAATTAATAACAAACATAATAATTAATCCAACCCCTATTTTATATTTTTTGGGTATTGAATATTTTATATTAATTCTATATAACTTTGGATCTAATAGGTTCTCCCACATTCTATAATTGAATCAAAATTAAATAGATTTTGAAATGTAATCTTTAATAAGTTATAAATCTTTCTATAAGACATGTATTCATCTATTGTAGCCATGAATCGTTTCACATTTTGATTCCTCGCATGATCTACATCTGGGTTCACCATGTATTTTATAAAGTAGCGAGTCTTGTTTATGGTTAGAGTTTTTTTCCATTTCATATTTCTAACTTATATTCAACAATTATATTATTTATCAAGCCCATAAATCATTGATATCAATGTTATGGAATCATCGGTTTTTCATTTGGTTTTGGTGTAGCACAACATACCAAAAAATACAGGGATGGGGTCCTTATTCTCCTCCTCTTTTATGTATCCTTTTAATTTGCATTATTTGGTTTTCTAGTGGATAGGATCATTATTTTCCATATTCATTTATATATGAAAATGTTATTTAATATATTTATATATTTATTCAACTAGTATATATAAATATCTTTACCTATTTAGTAATAGTTAATAGGTTTTTTTAATATTGTGTAGGCACATTGTGATAGACATTGATAAATGCTTGATCACATTACCGAGGAACACACATCAGTATGTGGAGTGTTTGGTGGAGTGTTTAGATTTTAAAATTACAATTAGATTCGTTGAATGGAGAATATGATTTCCATGTCCTAAATGAAAATTTTGAAGATGGTTGAAGAGAGATGTAGTTTATGAACATTAAATATTGAACAATTCCCTGGTCAATATTTGTGTTAGATTTGGCATAGTGAATAAAATGTTACATAAAGGTTGAGAACTGATGTAAATATAATAAATGAGCTACCAACATCATCAATAATTGAATATGAAATGAAAAAACTTATAAATGATTCATTCGACACTGTAAGACACCACCATCAACACTAAAACATATCACAACAACCAGATGATAGTGCTCAAAATAAGAGTGTGACAAGTGATTTTTTTAAGACTATAGGAGAACCAGATCATGATTATAACATATCAGTGGATACTCCTATAGAATATGTGGATACTAATGTAAGAGAAAACATCAGTGAAGAAAATATGTTTCATGATTTAATTGATTATTGAAATCAAGAGTCATATAGTAGATGCTTGAAATATTCAAGACATTCATTTCTGCTATTATTGTACCATATCAAATGTCTATGTGGAATTTCATAAAAGGCAATGTCCATGATGTTGGAATTTTTTCATGATTCATTCATCAAGAAAAAATCCTTGAGACTTTTTGTGATATTAAAAATGTTGTTAATAGGCTTTATTTATTTATTCAAAAAATACATTTGTGTCCCAATGATTGTATTATTTATTGGATAGTGGAATCAATTAGATTGGATTTCAAAAACATTTCTTCTTGTATACAGATGTTAATGGTTGATTTTGGAATTTTGAATCAACATACTACCAGGGAGAAGGATAAAAAGTTTACACCAGCAATGGTTTTTCATTATTTTCCTTTAAATCCTCGATTGCAAAGATTATTCTTGCCATCGAAAACCACCGAACACATGAAGTGGCATTCAGTAGATAATAACAATGACAAGTTAATGAGACATCCACAAAAATCACAACTATGGATGACATTAGATTCATTTCATCCAAATTTCTCATATAATCCTCGAAATGTTCAATTGGGATTAGATGTCAATTGATTCAACCCATTTCGGAAATTGAGTACATGATACATCATTTGGATAGTTATTTTGATCCCTTACAATCTACCTCTGTGGATGTGTATACAAAAAATATATTTTATAATTTAGATGATTATTCCTAAAAAAACCATTCCAAAAATATATATTGATGTATACTAGAAGCCTTTAATAGAATAATTACAAGAGTTATAGAGCAATGTCATTGAAACATTAGATGCTTCTTCGATTTTTTTTAATTCATGTCACTTTAATGTGGAAAATTAGTGACATCCATTGGATAGGGAATTTATCTACTTGGAATACATATATAGGTTTGGATTGTCCTATTTGTAACATTGATCTTGATCCAAAACGGAAACCTCATAGTATAAAATGGTGGTTCATTTTCCACTGATGATTTCTCGATGCATCACATAGATTTCAGTTGAACATATCAAAATTTAAATGTTTCATTTATCGTATAAAACCTCCAAAGTTGTTAACTGTTTCTGAAATATTGAAACAACTTTGAATTGTTGTAACAGAATTTGGGAAGGTTAATCATTTGAATGGTATATGGAAATGTGCTTAAAGTGAATTGTAAATTGAAATCTAAACACATTAATGGAAGAAACAAAGTATATTCTTCAATCTTATGTATTGGGATTTAAATTTTTTGTGACATAATCATGATGTGATGAATATTGAGAATAATTATTGATAAAATTTGATATTCACATAGAATAATGTGCATGGAATGTTGAAGGATCTTCTCAATGCTCATAAAAACATATAGCTAATGAACCTAAAACATGATATTTGGACATATGATAATGAAAAGTATGATCTGACAGTTTTTCAATGAAAATTAGGGATAAATATACATTCATTAAAATTTTAAAGAATGTGATGGTATCTGATAGGTATGAAAGTAACATATTGAGGTGTTTTGACATAATGAATCATATGTTACATTGATTGGAAAGTCACATTTCACATATTGGGTTACATTAGTTACTACCATTGTCATTGCGTGCATTATTACCTAAAAACCATACTATTATTGTACACAAATTATGCATATTTTTCATAGAACTATATGAGAAATATCTTCATCCATTTTATACTTAAAAGTTACTTTATTGTTTTGTATTGACACATTTTTCAAGTGAGAAGATATTTCCTCCATTTTTTTTACTATCATGATGCATGTAACTATACATTTGGTTGAGGAAGCTAAATTAGGGGGCCCCGTTCATTATCAATTATTGTATCCAATTGAGATTTACATTATTTATATGTTTTTCAGTTATGTAATGAAATTTCACTTAATAAAATGCATAATTATGTTTATTTGTTTTTTTGAAAAGATATCTTGGTCATTTGAAATCATAAGTGTTAATTAAATCCCAACCAGAAGGCTATATTACTGAATTTTTTTTGGTATTGGAGTGTCTTATGTTTAGTTCTGGATGTTGGGTTGATATCGAGACAAGATTTAATCGAGTTGGAATTGTTGATGACATATGGAATTAATCTCAAATATATGGGAAACGTAAATTATTTCTTTCTATTAGGCGATCAGTTGGGAAGACCTCAAATGTTACACAGACAAAAATTGAGTTATTACATGCGCATAAAAAACATTTAGCAATGTCAGTGGGAGTGTTCATCAGTTATGGTTTGATTCGGGTTTCCTATTTCAGGCTAGCGACATAAAAATCATTTAGAAATGTCTTTAGTGTTTAACATAAGTGGTTGGATTGTTTGTTGTTGTAAGACACTTCCTTTGACCGATATATTTGACGTGTTTTCTCTTTTTTGGGTGGGTGTCACATAGAGAGGAGCCCATTTTTAGACATATCTATTTAATTAGTATGTCCCATCATTTGTTGGTAGTGTTCATTACCTGTCTCTCTTGACTTTCAGACTTCCATGAACTATTAAAGAACAATATTTTTTGTTCTAGACATTTATGTGGTTTTTCAGGGGTGGAAAGCATTATGGTGGTGAGAATTGTAACAAAAAAAATCTTGGTATTTACTTCATATAGTTATTTTAGGGTATTTGGATATTTTTTGGGGTTTGGGTAGAAGATTAGTTATAATATTTCTATTTTTATTAAAGAATTTTTATTTTTGGGCATGATAGAATTCATTGGATGGGTATATGAGTGTTTGGAAACGATATTTCAATACTTGAGTCATCATGTAGTATGAGAAATATTCAAAAATAAATACAAATAAATTAATAATTTAATGATAATAAAAAAATAATACAAAATTATTTAAATATAATTCAAATGATTTTATTACTATTACAAATAATAAAATTATTATTATTTAGTTTCTTATTTTGAATTCTATTATTTTTATTAAACCTATTATTACTAATATCAATATTATTATTATTTATAATATGGATATTAATATTATTATTAGTATTATTATTATTGGTGTTATTATTTTTATTATTACGAATTATTCTATTAATTTGATTCAGGTTATCCTCCGCCATCAAAAAACCCTTTCATCCCCTCCCGTTCCCCATCACGTCCCACCTAGCTCGAGCACCCGATGCACATTACTCATATATTGGTCAATGTATTTCTGATCCACTTGGATCCTGATTCATTGTCCTAAAACAAACTTCTTGGCGGTGAAGTGATTGGAGTGTGGCCACTAACTGTATGTCCATGTCACCCGGAGACAAAAATTTCTACATTCATTAACTAGGGTTTTCTTGGGTTTAGAAATTTAATATAAAAAATCATTTCATAATTTTTGTAATCAATATTTTGAAGGGAAAATGTATTTATTTTCAATGTACGAAAAAACGAGTTTGAGAATTAATTTCGGTTATGTTTTAAAGGGTAGACTCTTAAAAAATAATATTCTTTGACTAGTGCTTCTTATAATGATATGGTTTTTTGTTCAAATCTTGTTTTGGAATGTGTATAATCTTTTATCTTGATCTTTTGTTCTCACATGAATGACCACTATGATATTATATGTACAGGAAGTTGATGAGTTCCTAGATGTCATGAAAACATGAATGTGTGGGACTCTAGGAGATCCCATATGTGATATTGCATCCCACCAAACTTGGTTTATTTTAAATAAATATTTTAACAGAAAGTTGGTAGTTTTTTATAATTAGAGATCGTATGGTGTTTCTTTCATATTTTTTGCGAATATTGTTTTGGGGTGTTTGGTGTTCAAAAACTCTACCTATTTGAGAGATTTTTGAAGTTGCATATTTTCAGTGAGTCCTATTGAGATAATGGTAAATGGGTTTTTTCTAGATAAATGATTGGGATACCTTTGAGTAGGTTCCATTGGTGAAATTGATGTATGATTGTATAATTAGAGATGTTTGATGATTCATATTTGGTATTTTTATGCCTACATTTCCAAAAATAGTTACATACTACATAAAATTCATTAGATGTCATCAGGCTATCACTACTAATGAACATAGTCTAAAAGCGTCACTTATAACTGCTTCTAGAAACATTAATTTGTCTCAGTTTTGAACCTCCCTAGCTAACATAGTATATGTACCATAGGTTCCCCCATAGTGATTAAGACCAGGTTCTATATTTTTAATATTATAGTCATCCAAAATGAATTTACCTTTGATTAAATATGATTTCATAGACCATCCTCAAATTGTATGACCACAACTAGATAATCAGTAGTGTAAATAGAAGCGATGTGCTGATGGTATATAAAATAAGATCAATATTCCATGAGGGTCCTTGAAACCTATTGAATGTTTATAAATTTACTGGAATGTCTATCACTCAAGGTAATAGGAACAAAATAATCCAATATTCTTCACTAGAATCCCTCTATGTTACTTCTCGATAAATACTAGCCAAATTTAGGATATTCCACCACTGTTTGGAGGATTCATAAGGAATATATATAATTATTTTGGAAATACTATCTCTAGTTTTATACATTATATATAATATGGATATAATAATCTCAAGCCATAAATCTATATCTTTTGGGAAATCATTCTAAAATAACGTGGGCATATGATTCTAATAGAAATCATAAACCAACTCTCGCTTAAAGGGGTTGAAAAAAACCACCAAACTCGGTTTTCATAAGTAGTAGGAAATCTCCTTGAAACTACGCATCATCATCCATGTTAGGAATTGAATGAATTTCCATTAGTTGATGAATAATTGGTGGCTCAAGTACCACCACATCAAGGGCTTGTTTGTCACCTCCTTCCTGGTATGAAACTGGTGGATTTCTGGTGGAATTGATATAAAAAGTCTAAATAAATTCCAATAATATTTTTCTAATGGAAAACCCCACATATATATAAATATAATAGGTAAATAATGTTCTATTTAATATCCACACCCGTATTCCTTCTCCATGAGTCTGTTCTGGGTGATATACACATTTATATAGAAAAACAGAGGTGGTACCTACTTCCCAATACTATGGATTGAACATGGAAAGGTATGTGTTTTGAAATTTAATTTCTATTCTGATATTTGAATTCAGAATTATATTATTAAATAGTTTAAAAGGTCAAAACTATATGGTTTCAGTCTTCGAATACACAAATTCCCATACACCTTTTGAATTTAAGCGTGTTTCCCACCCAATCCATTCCACAACATATTTCAATCCATGTGACCAATGGTACATAACGCAAAGTACCATAATTTACAATGTAGGGGTTCTATTATAACCTATGTATGAATAAAATATTATTTTATCCAATGAACTCTATGTAATAATTATTTTTTTCAATCCCCTTCATGAATAATTAGATTATATGAATATATTTATAATTGTAGATGCACAAGTGGTACTAACATGAAATGAAACTTACTTAATTTTTCTAACTGGATTGGTAAATTTATTAAATTTCAATTTCATACAATGTTCCTAACAAAATTAATTATCTATTATCTATTTCACTCTTCTCTTTGGGCCAAAGATAAATGTTGAACCAAAATTATATCAATTATGACTTCAAAATTAAAGTGTATCAACCTATGATGAAATCAAATAAACTATAATCAGATGAAGAAGAAAATAAAAATTATCATTTGAGTAAATTTTTCTTTTTATTGTTTATGGTACATCTAATCCGTTGAAATTATATTTACCTAATGACATGTCATTTCTTATCACATTTATATTGTCTCAAAATATTAATGAATGAAAATAAAGGCAGTCGATGCCACTTGGTGACCTCCTGGACCCATATGTTAGTTAACGTTTCCCCGATCATGGTGGGTCACATGGAAAAAGTGTGTCCCCATAAATTATATAGTCTACTGATTAGTAGTGAGGGCCATTGGTTTGTCCATTCGGAGATTGGGAACTTAATACTACAGTTTTTTTACAACAGTATAATAAACAAATAAAGATAAGAGGTAGTATAATATTGAATAAGAAGATGAAATAGAAGATGTTGGCACTATAAAAACTAGATCAATATCCCACCATAGTAGAAGATGATAAAAACAACCAATAAATAATAATCAATTGACAATAATAAACAGAATAATAAAAAAGGATGATAATTTATGTCACGTATTTATAATGATGGTAAACAACAATACAATCAAAAGTAAAAATTAATGGACATGTTGTACAAAAAGAATGAAAAAGTATATATACTCATCTCAAGATCATTCCTAGAAATTTATTACCCAAATTTTTTTTTTACATAGTCCACCCATCTATATGGGGATACATTCGGTTATCTTCTCCTGCTATCAGGTTTTACTCATGGATACCATAGGTGAAAATAATAGAATGTGATATAAATCATAGAAGTACACAACCATATCAGTTAATATATATGCAGTCTGAGTGTACAATATAGTATTCTATATATATAGAAAGATATGTAGTAATAAAAATGTTAACAGTCTTGTGTTGTTTCTTGAAAGGAAACAAGGCTAACACTACCTTCATTGGCCCTTACCATAATATCTATAAACTGGTATCAAGGGATGGAACACAATGTATCATAGCAGTAAAGGATTTAATAACCAGTATAAATGTATTAAAGAGTATTCCATACGCATTATCAATGTTTTAAAGGGGATTCCAAGCCTAATATTACATTAATATAATGGTATCTATACAAATATTTATATAACATTTTTAAAGTACATTAGTCTGATTTAGTAAAATTAATAACGGTCATCACTACTATTTGACATAAAGTATGAGGGACACCTTTACAATATATATATATACATATATATATATGAATCATTCATAAGGGTTGCCATTCCCAGTTTACGTAATTAAATTGGGTAACCATTCCCACACACACATAGTTGTAAAATTCATTATCTTTAATATGATCTAATGAATAATTCATAATTCAATTTTATTTAACGATATAAAGGGACAAAAATTGACTAGTTTAGGATAGTGCTTCGGTATCACCACTCATTTCAATTCTATTAATTAATATTCTTAATGTAACAAGTCATGCTATTCCACTTCATTTAATATGTATGAAAATGATATCACCATTTTGAAATAAAACCAATCACTCTAATAGGTTATTTGAATATATAAACCTCAAAACAAAAAATTCATGTATGAGGGAATAACCAAAGGGAAGGATCACAATGATTTTGACAACTCAATTATAATTTGAGATCAAAAAATTCATTAGTCTCCAATAATGTTAACAAATTCAAGGACGATATAATGTGGGGTAAATAAACGGTGAAACCGAAATGTGAAAAATGAATCATATTATAAATCACCAAAACATGAGAGTTAAATTAATGGCCACATAACTGGTCTCCATACAAATTCCCACATCTAGTATCGACCATTTATTTGGACCAGACCGATTGAAAATGAATGAATAGATCAATGCCATGGAAATATAGCATATGAGCTTGCACCTCAATAACTACAATGAGTGGAATAAAAATAGAGAATGGAAAAATGTGGAATATAATACTCACTAATGGTTATCCAATGAGATATAAATATCATGAATAAGTGTTTATATTGTAGAATAGCATCACAACCTTGTATAATGACATTTGGGAGTTCATATGGGAGGATTACCCTGTGCACGTAGGAGATTAATATAAATAATGAGTTTGGATGATTTTTAATACTTTTAAGGGTAAATAGTTCATTTTACCAAAAATAACATCCTCATATTTTTTTCCACATGGTTAGACCATAACCAATCCAAGACCGCACCATTCCATGCTTCATGGGGAACCTCACATGGTTAAAGTGTACAATTGGAATGACCATGCATAATGAATGTGATCTCCCACTACTAGGAAATGTTGGTGCTACCTTGTGGGCTTGATCTCCCTAATTTATGAATACTCATACTATTTACCTTTTTTGTATAATATTCTTCCGCATTGAAATGTTCTCCCAAACTGTGTTGCATGAGCTAATGTAATGGCCCGGACCTCTCCAGCCCATTCCTTTGTCGAAAAGAAGGTCATGAAGTGTTCTAGAGGGTAGAATGGAATTTTCCCAAACTTGTCAGAATTTTGATACTACACGACATGTAGTGTGAGTACACATCATGTACCACCTTTCTGAGTATACCGTATGTTGAAGTCGTGTCCTTGCCACGTGAATTAAAAAGTATACACCGTGTAGCCCATCCTACACGCCGTGTAGTTTCTACACGCGTACGAGTTACCCTCAAACCGTGTGTTTACCAGTCAACGGTCATGTGTCATGTTGAAGAAATTTCCTTGCTGCGTGAAATAAATAAGTACATTCCATGTAGCCCATATTATATGCTGTGTAGTTTCTCCCTGTGTACACGTTACCCTAAAATCATGTGTTGACCAGTCAACGGTCGTGTGCCATGTTGAATGTTGTATTGGAAGCTGCATGGAAACCGTGTGGAATGGCGTATTACACTCCTTCTACTAGGAAGTACATGTCATATACTTTAGTTTTTCTCTCCTATAAAAGGAGGGGGCCTCTCCTCGTTTTCATATCATTCCTCTCCTCCCCATTCCTTCAAGAAGAGCCCTCCCGAGAGACTCCAAAGCTCCTTTCTTCTATAACATCTTCATCCGAGCACCGATTTACGATCCGTCAGTGGCCACGAGATCGTAACGATGAGGTGGAACTTATGAGCATAGATCTGTTGTTTTCCCTTCAGGCTTTCCTTCCCAGATTCTACCTGAGGAGGTTTTTTTCGGGTTCTGACAGAAGTGACGGACGCCGATGGATGTCTTATAAAGTTGATCTGGGGGATCTTACCTTCCTCTCTATAATTTATGCATCATGCGGGATGGGTATCCTCTTTCTTTCATGAGACATTGTTGAACCGGTTTAATGAAGATAGTATCTATCTTAAAGAACATGGATGGGAAAGTTGTTATGTTTATCTTTGTTTATCATATTGTTATGTTGTGAATTGAATAGGCTTATGCCTAGTGATAATCATGGTCGTTGGGGGCCTTTTCTTGTGCAACTAAATGTTTCCCTATCATTCTAGTCTTTTTTTTGGGTGGAAAAATTGCGGAATATGGAAACTGGTAAATCATGTAAAGATGGATGATTAAATGAATATCCAGAACCCTTGTGTGATCACCCCGGTTGAACAAAATAGAATAATTAACATGTGGGTGTTGGTTTGGTTACGTGGTTTGTGAGAGGGGGGGGGGGGGTTGAATCCTGGGTTATTAGGAATATGATGGGTAGCAAGGCTGCTGAAAATGATATTAAAGGGGAAATGATGTGGCATGAGCCTAGTTTTGTTATACGGATGTGGAGATGTGGTTGTAGTGGTATCAGGGTTGTAGTAATGATTTCTGATATTAAAAGAAAGTGGAAAGTTGATAAATGAACTGTGGGGAATGATAATGAATTAAATGATGCAATGATCAATGTTGATTGATTGATGATAAAAAAGGTAGGTTTTGTGTTGCTTGGGTTCTATCTAACTTGATTTATGGTTGGTAGGGTTTTGTTCAATGAAATTCTTGATCTGGTTTAATAATTGCCTAGTATTTAAGGATCTAATAAACTAATACTATTGAATCATGAAAACTAAATGGGGTTGGTATTTTTTTGTTGTATTCATTCATCGTAGTAGTAGTGTCGAGGCACCTACATAGTTTCTTTGTTTAGAAGCCATAGGTTAGGTTGTGTGTTTGGTATACATATATGTATCTATATCTTTGTGTTTTGTAGAACCCCACCCATGTTGAGCACTTAGTGCCGAACACTCCCATTTCATGGGAGAGGGTGTTTTTTCCATAGTTACTAGATCCTTCCTACTCGTTCTTCCATAGACTGTGATGTTTTGAGGCAACCTTACTCCCAGGAATCATCGGGTAGGTTTCGATTAGTGTGATTTCTTCCCAAGAATCTTCGAGAAGGTTTACTATTCCCAAGAACCTTCGGGATGAAGCCAAGGTGTGTTCGGGGAATGGATGTGATGTGGATTGTGAGTCCCATGTGTGTGCGGGCGGGATATGTGCTTTGGGAGGCCCAGGTGTGTGTGTGGGTGGGATTTGTGGATTATGAGGCCCAGGAGTGTGCGGGCAGGAAGAGTGTGGTAGCGTGAGGATGTTTTCCATTAGAAAGAGCATCTAGCTAGTAGGGGGAAATGGTGTGGGGTACCCAATACTCTTGTTCTTATATACTAATACCTGTTTTTTTGTGATTTTGGTGAGCATGGCTGGTGACGTTGGGTGGATAGAATTCCTTTCTATGTTTTGGTTTCTTTTGTTGTTCTCATGGGACATTTGGATGTCTCCCCACCTGTGCACGAGAGATTTAGCTTTCCCTATTGAGTATACTTGTATGCTCACCCTACCTTTACTTTCTGGTATCCAGGAGGACTACCAGGGCCATGAAAAACCATACTAGTCGGGATAGTTGGAGTTATTGCAGTTTGATGTACCCTTATTTCTTTTGGTATTATAATTTTGAGTATTCTTGTACTTGTACTTTGTTTCAGAATTGTTTAAACATGCATGTGGGATTGGTTTAGGTTTATTTTCATTTACTTGTTTCTTTTTTTTTGGGTTTGAATCATCCAATTTCCCGATCTTAAATAATAATAAGGGTAATGCCCCCCCATATTTTTGAAAACTCATACCCTTGGTGCTAGTCACCACTCTGGGGCCTATTGGGGGCGGGACTCGGGGGTCATTATCTCCCTTTCACCATTGCCAGCTCAGAAGGGGCATCTTTGGTGGGAGGGGGTCGTGACAGAATGGTATCATAGGTGATGGTTGAGACAAAGGATGGAGTCTGGAGTTAGAAATAGTAAGGATTTCATGGGATGGTAGGGCAATAGTGTAATGTGATCTTAGCGTGTCACATAGGCCAAGGAAGATTGGCTAAGACATGGGATTTTAGGGCCCCCCATGATCTGATGGAAGGACTCTGAGCCTACCAAATGACCAAGTGAGACGACATTGATTGCATGGTAGAGACCCTACTGAAGGTACATGCATCATCATGTTTTTGTTTTACTTGATTTGGGTGTTTTGGGAAAGAAATTGAAATAAAGTGATAAAATGAAACCTTGAGAAATTTCCATTCTACATGGGCTTAGGCGATATTTGTTTACCGTATTGCTATAACACCTGGACTTCATCCCCAGGTAACTCAGATAGTTGAGGCCTATCAGATTCAGGCAGTCGATCAGTTGAGGATTGATGGAGAGAAGGAATATGATCAGTGGTAGAAGACTCTCCATTATTTCTAGCGAAAAACCCTCAAGAAGTACAAGGGCAATAATTAATATACGGAGACATAGGGGTGTCTTGATGAGCAAGGTATCTCTTTTACCTTGATCTGGGCTCCGAGGTAGTACTGGGTTCCCCTAGCAGTCAGTCAGCTAAGAGGTGCGGCACGTCAGTGCTGGACGCTCTACCTTGGGGATTGGTCAGAGGCAGAGGTTTCGTGGGCTGACTATGAGAAGGAGTTCTGAGAGGAATTCCATTCTTC
Source organism: Viscum album (assembly GCA_963277665.1). NCBI lineage: Eukaryota > Viridiplantae > Streptophyta > Magnoliopsida > Santalales > Viscaceae > Viscum > Viscum album. The sequence continues at coordinate 180,450,752 of OY728140.1, forward strand.
CATGATCAAGGAAGAGAAGTGGCGGGAGTTACTCTCCCTCCAGTAAGGGAGTATGTCAGTACAATAATTGGGGATCATGTTTAAGGGTCTCCAATGATTTTCTCCGAATCTCTTTTTGTATGAGGAGTCTCGGGCGAGACGTTTGGAGGAGGTGCTTTATCCTATGCTCTAGTATGGTGTTACCCCTTCACCCTTCAAACTTACTTGGAAGTATAGAAGAAGACCGAGGTTGTAGAGAGGATGTACTCGAATGGAGGTGCACCACGAGATGGGATCCAGCCGGGTTCGTCGAAGGGGAAGGTAGTCAGCAGCTGGTCTCCTGTGACAGGACCTTCCAGATTCAGGCCAGTAGAGTGCAGGCCCCAGCAGTTCCAGTTCAGATCTTTGGCTCCTCGTCCCTTTTTCAGAAGCCCAGGACTGAAGTGTTTCTCTTGCACAGTTTTCGGGCACATTTAGAGTCAGTTCCCGACCCGAGATAAGTACGGTGGAGGTGGGTAGGTTTAGCGCCCGCCTCAGCCTCACCAGTTGTTGGCGAGGCCCTTCCAGAAGCAGCAGGACCCTGTTCCTCCGAGGGCAGACTTTATTGGAGGAATCTGACCTTAGGGTGCTCCTCAGGAACCTCGACCAGGGCATGGTCAGGGAGGTGGTCGACATCAGAGAGGCAGAGGAACTGGGCATGGACAGTTGCACGTAACAGATTTGGCAGCTCCGGTAGGACCAGAGGTGGTGCGAGGTAAGATTTGTTTATTCAGCACTATCGTTTCTGGTTTGTTCGATTCGATAGCTTCGCACTCCTTTGTTGCACCCGGTCTAGCCCATTATTTTGGTCTAGATGTAGATAGACGTTTTGTAACCCTAGTGCTGAGTACACCAGTTGGAGGTTAGACAAGAGTATCTTGTGTTTTTCGGGGATGTGGGCTGACGTTGGGACCACATCGATCTAGTGGGGATCTTATTTTACTATAGATGCATCCATACGATGTCATTCTAGGAATCAACTAGTTATTTTCTGTTACTTCCATAATCGAATGCTTTCGAAGAAGATTCGTGTTTTTCGACGTGGATGGGTAGCGTGTAGATTTTGTTGGCGAGAGGAGCTATCAGGTGGGAAGTCGGCATGTTAAGCCACCCCATTCCTTATTATGCGGGTTATCAGTGGTTTCAGCTGATACAAAGATGATGGATGTTCCAGAGGTTTTTGGGGAGTTCCTCAATGTTTTTCCTGAGGACGTTGTGACTCTACCCCCCCCCCCCTGACGTGACGTTGAGTTCGGGATAGACTTACAGCCTAGTGCCCGTCTGATTTCAATGGCCCCATATCGGATGGCACCTTCGGGGTTGTGGGAGTTGCAGATTCAGATTTAATATCTGATGGAGAATGGTTTTGTTCAACCCAGCGTGTTGCCATCGGGTGGTCCAGTTTTTTTTGTGAAGAAGGGAGATGGTGGTCTCAGTCTATGCATAGACTACTGATGGTTGAATCAGTTAACAGTCAAGAACTGTTACCCCTTCCAAGTATAGATGATCTCTTTGACCAGCTGAGGGGAGAATTTTGGTTTTCTAAGATTTATCTACGATCTGGATATCATCAGTTGAAGGTAAAGGATAGTGACATCTCAAAGATGGCATTCAGGTGCAGGTATGAGCACTTCAAGTTTGTAGTGATGTCGTTTAGAGTTACGAATGCACTAGATGTGGTCATGGGACTTATGAACTTTGTCTTCTGAGAGTTTCTATACGAGTTTGTCATTGTGATTATTGATGACATCATGATATAATCATGATCAGAGGAGGATCTAGTTGAGCATCTCAGGGAAGTCTTGTAAGTCCTTCGACACCACCAGATTTATGGGAAATTGTCTAAGTGTAAGTTCTTGACACAAGAACTACAGTTCTATGGGCATGTGTTGTCTCATAATTGAGTGTTGGTGGACCCGTTGATGTTGTTGGAAGTGGTTTCTTGGGGGGAACCCAAGAGTGTGGCAGAAGATCATAGTATCCTGGGTTTTGAAGGTTACTATCAGAGGTTCGTTTCAGAATTCACTCAAGTTACTGCTCCATTGACAGCTTTGACTAGAAAGGACCAGGTCTTCTTATGGAGCGAGCAGTGCCAGAAATCTTTTCACTACCTGAATGAGAAGTTGGTCAGCGATTCAGTACTCAGGTTTCCAGAGGAAGGTTTGTTTTATGAGGTGTTTTGTGCTTCCTCTGGCATTGATTTGGGGTGCATACTGATGCAGAAGAAGTGTGTGATCTGTTATGGGTCTAGGCAGTTGAGCCCTCACGAGCATAACTATTCCACCCATGACCTAGATCTTGCAGAAGTATTGTTCACACTAAATATGTTGAGACATTACCTCTTTGAGGAGTGCTTTGTGGTCTTCTCAGATCACAAGAGCATATGTTATATCTTCTCCCAGCGTGACATGAACTTAACGCAGGGGAGATGGGTTGAGTTTCTCCAAGACTATGACTTCGAGATCTCTTACACTGAAGGTGAGGGAAACATTTTGGATAATTCCCTAAGCCAGAAGTCACATAAGGAAGTGGTTCAGGAATCCTCACAATCTTGTAAAGCGATGGGAGAGTTGGGTCCCTTGCACTTGGATGCAAGGGGAGAGGGTGTTAGAGGATATTTTTTTCAGATGATGGTGCAGCCCTCCTTGTTGCAGCAGGTGGAAGAGTCTCAGTGGGGAGACTCTGAGGCAGAAGTAATGCGAGATCGTATCGATACGGGAAACGCTCTAAAAGTATGGTCAGAGGACAGCCAACATCAGATGCTTTTTCATGGAAGTTTGTTTGTTCCTGAGGCGATGTGGGAGGGAGTTCTCCATGAGTTCCATACATCAGCCTTGGCAGTACATCCGAGAGTTTCACAAATGTACCGAGGCTCGAGGGAACAGTTTTGGGGGCCCGAGGTGAAAAGGGTAGTGGCAGAGTTTGTGGCCATGTTCATAGTGTGTCAGCATGTAAAGGCTGAACACCGTGTTCCCAGTGGTTTTTTTTTTTGCATCCTTTAGATGTCCCCGAGTGGAAGTAGGACCACATATCAGTGGAATTAGTCACAAGATTACCCAGAGCTCAGGGTGGTTATGATGCTATCTGGGTACTGGTGCATCGACTGACGAAATCAGATCACTTCTTAGCAATTAAGGAGTCGGGCCTAGTGAGTACCTTAACAAATAGGTACATAGATGGGGTGGTGTGTTTTCATTGAGTTCTGGAGACTATAATCTCATATCCGGATACTTGGTTTACCTCATGAGTCTGGAGGGGGTTACAAAATGATTTTGGAACCCAACTATGCCTTAGCACTACCTTCCACCCCCAGACTGATGGGCAGACAGAGTGGACTATCCAGACATTGGAGGACATGCTGCAAGCATGCATTCTAGATTTCGGAGGATCATGGGTGTAGAGACCCGAAGCCTGACGTACATAGAATTTACATTACTTTTGCGGAATACTTAGTACATAACAAAAACACACACACACAAGGATCGTAATAGTTTAGTGTCTTTGGAAACTCGGAACGTAATCTTCTAATTGTGGTGAAAGATTTTCAATATCTCTCATAAAGATCTTCCCTTTTTTTACCTAAAACCTTTCTTTATATCCTGGGGAAAAGAAAACATAAAAGGGTGAGCTCAAATGCTCAGTAAGGGTATACAAAAGAAAAATCAATCACATCATATTCATAAGAACATATCTTTTGGAAATCTTAACCTGCAAAAGAGATCATAATTTCATAACATGGGATAAATCATGGAAGTGAATGGTAATCACAATAATCATAACATAAAACATGAAACTTTGTGGCATACACACATAATCATAGAGAATCATTTTTTGTTAGTCAAGACTCATTTCCAAGACTATCTTAGTGGACAAAGTTCATTTCTGAATCGAGTAACCCTCGTTTCAGTCATGTTTCACTGAACCGGTATAACCTATCATTTCAGCCATGTCTATCTCATGAGATATAAAATCTTTACCCAATGCATTGGAGGGAGATATAGGTCCCACCCATCTTATAATGAATCCTTTCTTATGTGTGCCACATAATCATAAACCATACATCATAGCGTAACCCATGTAATAAAAATGGAATTCTTAAACAACATGACATCATAAAACAATTCATATAAGATTAAGGAATTCATAAAAATATTTCCATCACATCATAATCAAATCCATGTAATAATAGGGATAAAAACAGAACCCTTTTATTATCTTAGATGGAAAATAATTTTGATAAAACACTTGAACTCCATTCTTAAGGAAAATATCCTTTCTTCTTCAAAAACACTTTTCTTTTCTTAACATGTCATACAATTATAAACTAAAAGAAGTTGATTAAAAATAAACTTGAAAACATTTAAAGGAAGCTTTTTGGAAATAATGTTTTAAAAATCCATTCATGCCGTATAAGTTAAAAAAAACATTCTTCGTACTTTTTTCGGAAAAGTCAAAAAGTACCTCATACGAAAAACGACAAAATATTCCTTTCATATCTTTTACTAAAAACTCACCAAAGGGTAAAATTGGATATAAACTATTATAGAAGGATTGAAATAATATTACATATTTAGGGAACATGGATGTGGATGATAAAATACACCCCAGTAATTACCAAAGTAAAAACAATCTTGGATAAAAGTGAGATTGTGATATTTCCCTTACCTTAGGTCCGATTTGCTTTGTACGTGTCCGAAGCTCCTCTTCTTTGGAACGCTTCTTTGAATCCTCCACTTAGGGAACTAATATTGGTCTTTGAAGAAGACCAGGACCTCTAGTATTATTCTAGGGAAGTGTAGAGGAGAAAATGGCAGGGGTTGGCCGAGCTTGAGTGCTCAATTTGGTGTGAGGAGGAGGGGGAGGAGGTGCCCTTTTATAAGGGAGGAGAGGGGCACCTTTGGAATTCTTAAAAATATTAATTTATATTAAATCTAACCCCACATAAAAACCTCCAAAAAATGACTCATATTCGAATCGTAGATAAGATAAGGTTGTAATATCATCAACCAATAGAATTTAGACATGTTAGGAATTTATTTTAAACATTATCAACATGATTTATCCTTATTTAATCAATTTAATTTTATTTGTGGTAATAACATTCTAATTTTTAAATTATAAAAAATAATTACTTATTTGTTGTGAATTGTCCATAATTGGATTCTTAATAACATTTTAGATCATATAAATTTAATTTTATAATTTTGAAATATTTTGTGATTTTTAATCAATTTTATAATATGTTTTTTTTATAAAATAACAATAGTGTCAATTTTGACACTATTCATTTATTTGAATTTAAATAAAATAAATACAGAAGATATGTTCGAACTAAAAGTTTTAATAGATTCATAAAATGTCATATGTATCTTAAAAATTATTGGAGCACATTAAATAGTTCATATAATATTTATTTTATTATTTTTGAAACCATTTATTTGGTTTATCTATTAATAAAATAAATACTACAAAATTTTTGTATAATTATTTAATATACTTATTTGTTGCATAAAAATTAAAAATAAAATTTTATGATGAAAATAAATCTATTAACTTTCACAATAATACTTTTACTCGAATTTATCATCTTAAAATCACAATATTTAAATTGTTATATTTATTAAATTATGAAGGGGACAACTTTGGCATCATTTAAAATAAAATAATATAAGTGTCATAATAGCTTTTATAAGGCTCAAAATGGTCAAATATTCGACCATTGGATGCTTATGGTTTACATTTACATGGAAAATAAGTTTTGGTTAGGTATTTGTGCATTTTATGGTCACTATTAGTTTAATAAAAACAATATTCTTGATTATTCATTAGATAAACAATTTCTGCATCACTATTGTGTCATAATTAATGATAATTATTTAATCCCTAAAAATAATAAATAAATTTATATGATGTAGATAATTTCATTAGATTTCTGTAGACTATTCATGTTCGAAGTTTCATGAAGTTTATCACTAAATTAAAATTAATATACTTATAAAATTTAAGAGAGTGACATGTTGTCACTTTCTTTGGTTTTAATAATAATTAAGTTATTTTCATGGAAAAATGTTCATTAAATGATTATAATCAGACCCTTATGTGATATGGGTCGACTTTTAGTCATCCAATAGGATTTTGACATTTGTTAGGGTAATTTTAAAATATTATATTTACCCTTAATTACCTGATTTGCCTTTAACTATGGTAAATAAAATTTACCGTAGTTACTATTCATAATTCCCAAAAATAAAAAGTAGCTTATTAACATAATTTGGACCCACTGATTCCAAATATGGAATCCATTTTTTAAAATTCCATACACAGAAGTTGCAGAAATTAAATTAAAATTAATCCCGTTGTCGAATAAAAACGGGTTTTTGTTTAAAACATTGCAAAAGATTGAATTGATTTAACCTACGAATTCAAGGTAAAATCAATGCTAATGACATACATTATATTAAATGGTAAAAATATATTCTATTTATACTTTAAAACCATTAAATATTATAATTTAACCACATAAGATATTACGATGAAAAAAGTTGTTTTTAATTAAAATATAGCGTGTTTTTACTATTCATTAAAATGTGAAAGTTACCAGAATAATATGAAAAATTTATCCAAAGTAAATTTTTATTTCTTGATTCCAAAGAAGAATTTTATTTTGTCAAATTGAACTTATAAACATGTCAAAAAATAGATTTAAAGTGGGTGCGCCATCAAAAGGCGGCAAAACTGCATTTTTTTGAAAAATACTTATTTTACCCGAAAAATTTATTTTGTTCTTATACCATGTTCTAGAAATGTGTAAGATGAATAATAATGTTATAAAATTCAAAATTTAGTTAATACTATTCATAACGGCTAGTTCATGACAATATTATAATAATATAACATTGTTTATTAAAACCCGGTATTGTGTACAACACACGCTATCGAGGAAGGTCGCGATTGCGTGTAATGCAAGCCAAGTCAGGGTTGCGTGTTGTGAAAGAATCATTCATTGTTTCGTATAACAGAATCCAACCATATTTCATTTATACATTTAATATATATATATATATACTCAATGTTGCGTAGAATAACTATTATCAAAATTGTGTGTAACACGGTCGAAGAATAGTGTTGCGTATACTGCAAGCTAATACGGTGTTGCGTATAGCGCAAGGTAATCTTGGTGTAGAAAACAACATAAGACATTAATGAAATTAAAATAATATTTTTCATAAAATCTCGGGGTGTTACATTCTACCCCCCTTAAAAATGAATTTCGCCCTCGAAATTCGTCGGGGTTATAAATGTTTTACTATTTGAAAGTTTCTTTGATAGAAACCCACATTGTAAAAAGGAATACCCAAACTTATCTTTAAAAAACAAAAGTATGAAACATAACGGTTACCCAAATAAACTAATCACTGGGTTTCCACATAGGTGAAAATATGGATATGGAAGAGAAATCTAACCATCATGTTCTGATGGAGAGTGGTAGAGATCATGGCTATGGAAAAGCTAGCAATCACAAAGACATAAATTTGTGATGATCTAGAGTATCATCTGATTCATCGGATATAAGGGCACTAGGACAACATTTTTGGTTTTCAAGATCATTTCCCTAAAGTTGAAAATTTGAATTACAATAAATACTTACTTTATTTTGGTACAATCTCACTGTTGTTCGTGCCTTGAACAATTTCCACTTCATCTCTTAAATAAATGATGCTGAATTTGTATTTCGTGAAGTGTTAGCAGATCATGTGATAGAATGACGGGTCATTCCATCTGTCTCAAACAAAAGGTTAGCAAAAATTATATACATAAGTCGATCTATAGTGAGATTAATCATATATGGTTCCTAAAATGAACTTATACTTCACATATCATACTGCTTAATATAATAAAACTAGTTTACTACTAAACAGGGACTTCCTGTAGGTCAGTGGTAGGCGATAAAGGCCAGTCGCACTTCGGTTGTGGGTTCGATTCCCACAGCCTTGTCCGAAGCGATGGGCTGTCGCCTGTCCTGCAGGTTGTCCTTTTTCTAAATCTATATTAATATAACATCCCATCAATAATATCTAAAAACGTTTGATCCTAACTTATGTCCAACATAATCCATTCTAATCTTTAGGCTTATCCATAATACTGTAGTCCACTCTCATAACATAGTGAAAACGATTACCAGAGATTTAATACCATCGTTGATCCCCATATATCATAAGATATGTTTTGTTGGTCACATTCCAAACATTCAAAGGCCTTAATCAAGTATTTTCTTGAATACCCATTGAACCTTAGTGAAAACATGATTGCAGTTAAAAGTTAACACCTTCCACATACCAAAATCCTCAAAATTCTATATACACAAACCATGATATCACTTAGTCCTTATATCAATCATGAGCTCATGAATACTGTCAAACATTTCATTTCCTCCTTATCCCTTCATTATGCGCATATCATCTACTTTCCAAAATATTTGAATCACTTTTCATGGTTACCGGTACCTTAGAATTATTGGAAAAACCACAATAGACCAATACATAAATATTTCAATACACCATAAAAGTACCTCAACAACATTATTATTGAATACCAATACATAAACACTTCAGTCCATCCACTTCAATGATTGTCCTGGAATAAGTCCTTCCTTGATTAAGAAGTACCTTTTTAGGTCCGGGCATTGAGTTGGGTAATGCCCATGTTCTCCACAAATAAGACATTGAACTCCATAACAGTCTGTCACTCTATGACCCTTTTCTCCACACAGATAACATCAGTCCCTCCATTTGAGGTATTCCTCAAGGTTCTTCTTCCCTTCTTTAGAAATCTCAATCTTCCTTTCTTTATGCTCCTCAACATGAGAACATGAATAATAGTTTATCTTCCTCTTCTTTGATGAATTAGGAATACCACTAAATTTCACCTTGTTAATCATATATCGCGATGACTGATTCAGCATAATCACAATATCTTTCTCTCTAGAAATTACACAATTTTGTTGCTCATAGTCACCAATTTTTCCATTGGATTCAATGTTAACCGAATTCCTTCGGGTTCCCTTCATTAACTAAAACACAAAAAGAATATTGTCAGAGGCAAAAATCATTCTAGAGAAAACAACATAATAAAGGGGGAGTATCCTCAATATCTAACATCTTAGGTTAAATTCTAAGATCGTTACAGTAGTTCTAGGACTATATCCTATATGTATACTTATGCTTTGGTACATCCCTAGACATACCTTAGAAATATCTCTAGGGATCTCACTAACGTTTTCGCATCCTAGTTTCCAAAGGTTGACTAAACCTTTCCTCTGATACCAACTGTAGAGAACCGAAGCCTGACGTACATAGACTTTACATTACTTTTGCGGAATACTTAGTACATAACAAAAACACACACACACAAGGATCGTAATAGTTTAGTGTCATTGGAAACTCGGAACGTAATCTTCTAATCGTGGTGAAAGATCTTCAATATCTCCCATAAAGATCTTCCCTTTTTTTACCTAAAACATTTCTTTATATCCTGGGGAAAAGAAAACATAAAAGGGTGAGCTCAAATGCTCAGTAAGGGTATACAAAAGAAAAATCAATCACATCATATTCATAAGAACATATCTTTTGGAAATCTTAACCTGGAAAAGAGATCATAATTTCATAACATGGGATAAATCATGGCAGTGAATGGTAATCACAATAATCATAACTTAAAACATGAAACTTTGTGGCATACACACATAATCATAGAAAATCATTTCTTGTTAGTCAAGACTCATTGCCAAGACTATCTTAGTGGACAAAGTTCATTTCTGAATCGAGTAACCCTCGTTTCAGTCCTGTTTCACTAAACCGGTATAACCTACCATTTCTGCCATGTCTATCTCATGAGATATAAAATCTTTACCCAATGCATTGGAGGGAGATATAGGTCCCACCCATCTTATAATGAATCCTTTCTTATGTGTGCCACATAATCATAAACCATACATCATAGCGTAACCCATGTAATAAAAATGGAATTCTTAAACAACATGACATCATAAAACAATTCATATAAGATTAAGGAATTCATAAAAATATTTCCATCACATCATAATCAAATCCATTTAATAATAGGGATAAAAACAGAACCCTTGTATTATCTTAGATGGAAAATAATTTTGATAAAACACTTGAACTCCATTCTTGAGGAAAATATCCTTTCTTCTTCAAAAACACTTTTCTTTTCTTAACATGTCATAAAATTATAAACTAAAAGAAGTTGATTAAAAATAAACTTGAAAACATGTAAAGGAAGCTTCTTGGAAATAATGTTTTAAAAATCCATTCATGCCGTATAAGTAAAAAAAAACAATCTTCGTACTTTTTCGGAAAAGTCAAAAAGTACCTCGTACGAAAAACGACAAAATATTCCTTTCATATCTTTTACTAAAAACTCACCAAAGGGTAAAATTGGATATAAACTATTGTAGAAGGATGGAAATAATATTACATATTGAGGGAACATGGATGTGGATGATAAAATACACCCCAGTAATTACCAAAGTAAAAACAATCTCGGATAAAAGTGAGATTGTGATATTTCCCTTACCTTAGGTCCGATTTGCTTTGTAAGTGTCCGAAGCTCCTCTTCTTTGGAACGCTTCTTTGAATCCTCCACTTAGGGAACTAATATTGGTCTTTGAAGAAGACCAGGACCTCTAGTATTATTCTAGGGAAGTGTAGAGGAGAAAATGGCAGGGGTTGGCCGAGCTTGAGTGCTCAATTTGGTGTGAGGAGGAGGGGGAGGAGGTGCCCTTTTATAAGGGAGGAGAGGGGCACCTTTGGAATTCTTAAAAATATTAATTTATAATAAATCTAACCCCACATAAAAACCTCCAAAAAATGACTCATATTCGAATCTTAGATAAGATAAGGTTGTAATATCATCAACCAATAGAATTTAGACATGTTAGGAATTTATTTTAAACATTATCAACATGATTTATCCTTATTTAATCAATTTAATTTTATTTGTGGTAATAACATTCTAATTTTTAAATTATAACAAATAATTACTTATTTGTTGTGAATTGTCCATTTTTGAATTCTTAATAACATTTTAGATCATATAAATTTAATTTTATAATTTTGAAATATTTTGTGATTTTTAATCAATTTTATAATATGTTTGTTTTATAAAATAACAATAGTGTCAATTTTGACACTATTCATTTATTTGAATTTAAATAAAATAAATACAGAAGATATGTTCGAACTAAAAGTTTTAATAGATTCATAAAATGTCATATTTATCTTAAAAATTATTGGAGAACATTAAATAGTTCATATAATATTTATTTTATTATTTTTGAAACCATTTATTTGGTTTATCTATTAATAAAATAAATACTACAAAATTTTTGTATAATTATTTAATATACTTATTTGTTGCATAAAAATTAAAAATAAAATTTTATGATGAAAATAAATCTATTAACTTTCACAATAATACTTTTACTCGAATTTATCATCTTAAAATCACAATATTTAAATTGTTATATTTATTAAATTATGAAGGGGACAACTTTGGCATCATTTAAAATAAAATAATATAAGTGTCATAATAGATTTTATAAGGCTCCAAATGGTCAACTATTAGACCATTGGATGCTTATGGTTTACATTTACATGGAAAATAAGTTTTGGTTAGGTATTTGTGCATTTTATGGTCACTATTAGTTTAATAAAAACAATATTCTTGATTTTTCACTAGATAAACAATTTCTGCATCACTATTGTGTCATAATTAATGATAATTATTTAATCCCTAAAAATAATAAATAAATTTATATGATGTAGATAATTTCATTAGATTTCTGTAGACTATTCATGTTCGAAGTTTCATGAAGTTTATCACTAAATTAAAATTAATATACTTATAAAATTTCAGAGAGTGACATGTTGTCACTTTCTTTGGTTTTAATAATAATTAAGTTATTTTCATGGACAAATGTTCATTAAATGATTATAATCAAACCCTTAGGTGATATGGGTCGACTTTTAGTCATCCAATAAGATTTTGACATTTGTTAGGGTAATTTTAAAATATTATATTTACCCTTAATTACCCGATTTACCTTTAACTATGGTAAATAAAATTTACCGTAGTTACTATTCATAATTCCCAAAAATAAAAAAGTAGCTTATTAACATAATTTGGACCCACTGATTCCAAATATGGAATCCATTTTTTAAAATTCCATACACATAAGTTGCAGAAATTAAATTAAAATTAATCCCGTTGTCGAATAAAAACGGGTTTTTGTTTAAAACATTGCAAAAGATTGAATTGATTTAACCTACGAATTCAAGGTAAAATCAATGCTAATGACATACATTATATTAAATGGTAAAAATATATTCTATTTATACTTTAAAACCATTCAATATTATAATTTAACCACATAAGATATTACGATGAAAAAAGTTGTTTTTAATTAAAATATAGCGTGTTTTTACTATTCATTAAAATGTGAAAGTTACCAGAATAATATGAAAAATTTATCCAAAGTAAATTTTTATTTCTTGATTCCAAAGAAGAATTTTATTTTTTCAAATTGAACTTATAAACATGTCAAAAAATAGATTTAAAGTGGGTGCGCCATCAAAAGGTGGCAAAACTGCATTTTTTTGAAAAATACTTATTTTACCCGAAAAATTTATTTTGTTCTTATACCATGTTCTAGAAATGTGTAAGATGAATAATAATGTTATAAAAATCAAAATTTAGTTAATACTATTCATAACGGCTAGTTCATGACAATATTATAATAATATAACATTGTTTATTAAAACCCGGTATTGTGTACAACACACGCTATCGAGGAAGGTCGCGATTGCGTGTAATGCAAGCCAAGTCAGGGTTGCGTGTTGTGAAAGAATCCTTCATTGTTTCGTATAACAGAATCCAACCATATTTCATTTATACATTTAATATATATATATATATACTCAATGTTGCGTAGAATAACTATTACCAAAATTTTGTGTAACACGGTCCAAGAATAGTGTTGCGTATACTGCAACCTAATACGGTGTTGCGTATAGCACAAGGTAATCTTGGTGTAGAATACAACATAAGACATTAATGAAATTAAAATAATATTTTTCATAAAATCTCGGGGTGTTACAATGGGTGCAACACGTGAATTTAGTAGAGTTTTGCTACAAAAAAAACATCCACTCTACTATTGGCATGGCACCGTTTGAGGCTTTGTATGGAAGACCATGTCTTTCACCCATTTGATGGGAAAATATTGGTGGGACAGGTGCTCTTGGGGCGGTGGTAGTCCAAAGCACCACATAGAAAGTTCAGCTTGTGCGTGAGAGGATGAATGTGGCTCAGGACCGACAGAAGACTTATGTGGATCGTCGTCGGAGGCCCGTGGAGTTCGAGGTGGGAGATCATGTGTTCATGATGGATTCCCCTTGACGGGGGTAGTAGAGGTTTTGGAAGGGGATTAAGCTCTCCCCTATGTTCATCAAACCTTTCAAGGTGTTGAGGCGTGTCAGCGAGGTGGCATATCAACTGGCCCTGCCACTTTAGTTGGAGAAGGTTCATGACGTCTTCCACCTCACCCAACATCATCGATAGTAAAAAGATGACTCTCACGTTATCGACTGGGGAGAGTTAGATATGGGGGATGACGCAACCTTTGAGGAACGGCCAGTTAGATTCATGGATCGTGAATAGAAGGTGCTTCGTGGATGAATCATAGACTTGGTTTGTGGATTGTAGAGGCATGGAGGCCTCGAGGAGAGCACTTGGGAGCGGGAGGCTCAGATGCACGCTCAGTACCCGAAGTTGTTTTGACTTGTGTTTTTTCATTGTTCTTCTGATCTTTTTTTGATTTTATAATTGGTACCATTGATATATGGAATTTTTGGCTTTTCTGTTGTGCGAAGTTTTGTTTCCTTGTTCTCTGGAAGTGTGTAACGTGTCCGGATGTGTGGGGATAGGAAAAAAACCGGATCCTTAATCAAGACACATTAATGCGGATGCGATTGAGCCCATGCAGGCATGTCAATGCCTCCTAAAGAGGATAATATCATGACATGGGATAGGGGATTCCCCAATCCATGTGTTCAGGCAGTGTGTTGGTTGTATGGTGTTGGGGGCAGTGTAAGTTGAATAAATCCTAATATATGGATGTTTGAAGACCCAATTCCTAACCGAGGTTCATTAATGTGGATGTGATTAAACCCGTGCATGTGAGTCAGTGCCTCCTAAAGCGGATAATATCTCGACATTTGATAAGGAATTCTTAACACATATGATTAGGGTTGTTGTTTAGGTTCATGTTATAATGAGAGCCCTAAGAGGTATCTTGTTGGGTTCCTATGGGTTGGTTTTTTAATTATCGAGGACATGAATATTTTAAGAGGTATCTGGTGTAATGTCCTGGACCTCTCCGGCCCATTCCTTTGTCGAAAAGAAGTTCATGAAGTGTTCTGGAGGGTAGAATGGACTTTTCCTACACTTTTCTGATGTTTTTAACTACTCTCTGTATAGTGTGAGTACACGTCGTGTACCACCTTGCCGAGTATACCCCATGTTGAAGTTGTGTCCTTGAAACAAGATGTAAATAAGTACATTCCATGTAGCCCATCCTACACGCCGTGTAGTATCTCCCCGCGTACGCCTTACCCTCAAATCATGTGTTGACCAGTAAAATGATGTGTTCCATGTTGAAGCCGTGTCCTTTCCACATGAAATAAATAAGTACACGCTGTGAATCCCATCTTACATGCTGTGTAGTTTCTCCCGGCGTACGTGTTACGCCCAAACCTTGTGTTGACCATTCAACGGCTGTGTGCAACATTGAATGTCGTGTTGGAAGCCATGTGGAAACCATGTGGAATGGCTTATTACACGTCATGTAATAGGAAGTACACGCTGTGTAATTTAGTTTTTCTTGCATATAAAAGGAGGGGGCCTCTCCACCTCTTCAGATATTTCCTCTCCTCCCCATTCCTTCATGCTGAGCCCTCTCGAGAGACTCCAAATCTCCTTTCTTCCAAAACATCTTCGTCCGAGCTCCGATTTATGATCCGTCCGTGACCACGAGATCCTAACAACGAGGAGGAACTTCTGATCTTGGTTCTTTTGGTTTCCCTTCATCATTTCTTTCCCAAATTCCACCCGAGGATGTTTTTTCTGGGTTTTGACAGACGCGACGGACGCCGACAGACGTCTTCTAAAGTTAATCTAGCGGAGCATTGTCATTAGAACCTGTTGAGGTAGGGATATTACCTTCGTCTATTTAATTTGTGCATCATGCTGTATGGGTGTCCTGTTGCTTTCACGAGACATAGTTGAACCTGTTTAATGAAGATAATAAATGGCTTAAAGAACAGGGATGGGAAAGTCGTTGTGTTTATCTTTTTTTATCCTATTGTTATGTTGTGAATTGAATAGGATTATTCCTACTGAAAATCATGGTCTTTGGGGGCCTTTTCATGTGAAATTAAATGTTTCCATATCATTCAAGATCGTTCTGTGGGTGTAAACATTATGGATAACGGGAATTGGTTAATCACATATATTTGGCTGATTAAATGAATATCTGGAACCCTTGTGTGATCACCCCGGTTGAACAAAATGGAATAATCAACATGTGGGTGTTGGTTTGGATACATGGTGTGTGAGAAGGGGGGGGGGGGTGAATCCTGGGTTATTACGAATAGGATAGGCAGCGGGGATGTGGTAAATGATATTAATGGGGCAATGATGTGGCACAAGCCTGATATTTTCATATGAATTTGGAGATGTGTTTATAGTATCAACATGGCTGCAGTAATGGGTTTTGATATTAAAAGATAGTGTATTGTTGATAAATGAACTGTAGGGAATGATAAATAATTAAACACGGGAAAAATCAATGGGGATTGATTAATGATAAAAAATGTTGGTTTTGTGTTTCTTGTGTTCTATCTAACATGATTTGTGATTGGTAGGGTTTTGTTCTATGAAACGCTTGATCTGGTTTGATGATTGCCTAGAAGTTAAGGAACTAATAAACTAATAATGTTGAAACATGAAAACCTAAATGGGGTTGGGATTGTTTGTTGTATGCATGCTTCTTAGTAGCAGTGCTGAGACACATACTCAGTTTCTCTTTTTAGAAGCCATAGGTTGGGCTATGTGTTTCGTATACATACTTGTGTATGTCTCTTTTTGTTTTGTCTCACCCCACCCATTTTGAGCACTTAATGTTGACCACTCCCATTTCATGGGAGAGGGTGTTTTCCCCTTAGTTACTAGCTCCTTCCTGCTCCATCTTCCATAGGCCGTGATGGCTTGAGGCGACCATACACCCAAGACTCTTCGGGTATGTTATGATTGGTGTTATTTAACCCCATGACTCTTCGGGAAGGTTTAATATTCCCAAGAACCTTCAGGATGAGGCCCAGCTATGTTCGGGCGGGGATGTGATGTCGTTTGTGAGGCCCAGGTGTGTGCGAGTAGGATATGTGGTTTGTGAGGCCAAGGTGTGTGCCGGCGGGATATGTGGTTTTGGAGGGCTAGGTGTGTGCGGGCAGGAAGAGTGTGGTAGTGTCAGGACATTCACCGTTAGGAAGAGCATCTTTCTAGTGGGGGGAAATGGTGCAGGGTAACAAATACTCTTGTTTTTATATAATACTACCTGTTGTTTTGTGTTTTTGTTGAGTGTGGCTGGTGAGGTTGGGTGGATAGAATTCCTTTCTAGGTTTTGGTTTCTTCTATTGTTCTCACGGGACATTTGGATGTCTCCCCACCTTTGCATGAGATATTTAGGTTTCCCTACTGAGTATACTTGTATGCTCAACCTATGTTAACTTTCAGGTTTCTAGTAGGACAACCCGGGTCATGTGGGACCCTAATATTTGGGATAGTTTGTGTTGTTGCAGTTTGTTGTACACTTGTTTCTTTTGGTATTGTACTTTTGAGTTTCCTTGTACTTGTACTTTGTTTCAGAATTTTTTAAACATGCATGTGGGATTGGTTTTGGTTTATTTTCGTTTACTTGTTCATTTTTCTTTTGGTGTTTGACTCATCCTATTTCCTGATCTTAAATAATATAAAGGGTAATACCTCCCATATTAGTAAATCCTCATACCCTTGGTGATAGTCACCACTTTGGGGCGAACTGGAGGTGGGACTCGGGGATCATTATCTCAATTTCACCATTTCCATCTCAGAAGGGGTATCTTTGGTGGGAGGGGGTCGTGACAGTTAAACAGTTTCTACTAACAATGCAGCCCTAAATCTATTCCCCAAATTATGGGTTTTGGTCTCTTAAATTAACAAGACACTACTGAAACCTCTATTAATTCATCTTCATTCAATAGTAGGTCCAAATCATATAACTAGAATATAATTAACATTATTTTTTCCCGAAATAAATAATGGCTTCTTACAACTCAATACACAGTTAGCCAAACATTCTCACCTAAGAACCAGCAACCCTTTTGCAACTACTACCCTATCACATAGCGTATGGATCGACATTGTTCAAACAAACTGATCCTTTACCAATATGTTAATTTATTCTACCCAATACCCTTATAATGTAATTCTCATCAAAATAATTTATCCATATAGATTATGTGGAGGAGATGATATACCTCATCCCATCCAACACGACATTGGGGATGTTTTAAATCATATATTTCCACATCATGTGTCATGGATCACAATATCATCCTAGGATACTGGACACTTGAAACATAACCCCTTTCATAATAATAAATTCAACATATTCTACATAATATATTTTAAAATCAAGACCTATCTAGGTCATTCCATTCTCATACCATCTCCCACCCATCACAAATGGGTGAATCTTTTCCAATAAGGATCTCCTCAACCTAGACTGTGATCGTTGATCGACATCCTAAGCATGCCATTTAACAGACCTAGTAACAGTAACCAGGGACCATCAAAATTCAACATTCTCTGAGACCATTAGAACCCATTTTACATTTTTCAAATGTTCTTATATAAACTAGAACATGTTCCATATCTAAAATTCTATATGGGAGACTTATCAAAACTTAAATTATAATAAATTCAGCCCATCAAAGCTCATCCAGCCCTGGGGGAATAATCCTATCCATATCATATGTTTATCTATATATCAAAATATTATGGGCTTCTCTAAATATCCATAAGATATCTAGTTTTTTAATAATAATTTCAATCCTTATTACTCTATCAACCATCGAAAATTCCATAGTATAATCAACAGAAACTAATGATGTCATGAATTATATTGTGAGACCACCCATGGTCTTTTGTCTATTCCATTTTCCTCTAGGCCCCAAGATACCGAGTATTATGTGACACAAAATTAAAAATGTTCTAATGAGAACATAATATAAGTATCAGATAACTAGCACTAACCAATATTTTATTACCATGTCCCTATTGGTACAAAATTGTTCTTCCTAGTCCCATGAAATACATGAATGAAAAAAATCATATATGAAAGGAATATGAGATTTTATGAAAGTGACAACCTACCTCTTTTAAGGGGTTATTATCCATAATAAGATCTAAAACACCTCAGTGAATCCCATCCATTCCTCTTTTTCAAATTTTCATACCTCCATGCTCTAATATCACAAAATATGGTATACATATGTAATTATAAAAAATTATAAATAATTATAATTTATTTTAAAAACGTTCATAAATGATTTATAACTCCCTGAGAAGCCTTTTCTGGATAGAAGAGTGACAAGCCCTATGTAATTTTATTATTCCACTCTCACAACACTATCATATCCAAATCCCCAATCAATATACACCATAAAATAATAAAATATAATTTACAAAAAAAATTAATAACATTAATTGAGTATACATAATCCATCATAGAAGATGCATTAAATGATGATAATTTCTTGAGTCCCTCTCTAGATGCCACAAATTAAATCCCTATCTGAATCATTAAATTCTACCATTCTTATGTGGAAGAAAAACTAAAACTCAATGTTTTTTTGAAAACATTGTGGTCCAATGAATGGAAAAAAGTGAATTTGAGGATATTACATGAATTCATTTTAAAATAACACCAAAATTCACTTCAAATAAATAAGTTAGGATGAGTGGTTTGGGGTAGTTTTTCCTTATGTTAATGCTCAATCAACAAAAAATTGTGAGATTTCCCAATTTCAAATTTAATAAACATCTAAATTCCATTTCATAGATTGAAACCACCATGGTATTCACCCTCATTCTCTACCAAAACATTAACGTAGTAATAATTATATTTATGGTGTGAATAGACATAACAACTAAATTTGGAATCTTATCCAGTTTAGCCTTCCCATGATGCTCAACCAAACACAATTATCATCCCCTAAAGCTTCATACATAAATAAATACACATTATAATTATTTTATAACCCTTGGGTTCTAAAAAAGTGCATAAATTCTCAATATATATCTACATAACAAATGGAACGTTAAAATTCATTCTAGAATTCAGGATCGTAATCAGGCGGTTTGTTACAAATTCCCTAACAAAATTCGTTTTTATCGAGAAGATGATTTGAAAAAAAGCTGACAATGTCTCTTAACCTATTAGAATCCTCCTCAAAAAATTCACCACATAAACCTTTTTAATTATTATTGTTTTTATATTAAATAACATAAACAAAACATGTGTTATTCGCTAGAAGCTGAGCTACTAGGATGAAAGCAACCCAAACGATATAGAAATTTTCATAAAACCAAGCTATACTTACAATCCCAGGGGCCTTAAACTCATAATTCTAATGGATTATTTTTCTCTATACAATAAGGATATTTCTTGAAAAATAACAATTCTAAAATATGATTCTCCCCACTACAGGAGTCACAAATGTAAACTACACATCTATTGGTACAGTGACCTACAAAATACATCCCACGTGATCCTCCTAAAATAGTTTCCTTTTCACCATGTATTAATATAAGTTTAACATCATTAAAACCTATTATGGATGAATTTTCTAGGAATTACCAGTAACACATGTCAATATATCTTCAAAAATAACATCTACCTCCAACTAAGAATTTATTCACACTAATCACACATTAATGTCCACGAATATTTGCTAAACTACGATACCATACATACCAGATTCCCAATAAATTATAATCCAATTAGACACCATAAAAAAATTTGGATCCATGAATCAACCCCTGAATCATGAGATGAATTTGGTTCACCCTTGAACAATTTCACTAAATCAGTTCACCCCCTGAACAATGGGAATATTGTGGTTCAACTGTGGTTTGTAACATTATCCTTTGTTTCAAATCTAAAACATGCATAAAACTATGATTTACGCATAGAATAACATTACAGATCATGGTTTACCCCATAAATAACCATTAGATCATTTTGAGACAACCCCATGAAGAAATCCAATTTATAAACACCATCCAACAGCCGATATGATTTTGAAATCTATTTGGGCATGAAGAAGTATATTGTAAATAATTGTATCACAAAACATCACCCAATTTCACCTAATCCATCCAATGATAGATCTCAATATACCCATAACCCATTTGACATGAGGTACATTCACCCATCACTTAATGACTCTTCCAACCATATATGTATCATTTTCATTCCCAAAAAACAAAAAAAAATATATTCTTCATGTCCCACACTCTACTAATCATGAAATACAATTAATATATGTGTATGTCTCAATAGAGTAGAAGATAAATAATAAACATGAGTCCCCTCAAAATTTTGGATGACATGAAATTTTGGTCATTGGAATACAATGGTTATTTATCAACCATATGTATACACTCACCCCACTCATTTAGCACTAAACAAAATAGGCCCCACATTTCTGGTGTCCCTCTCATCCATATACACAATCACCCATCATTAACCATTAAATTTATACAACATTTAAAATCAATAATAATGAATCAAATTTCGACAGCCTATTCTAGTACCCTAATACATTTGAAATGTCACCTCTCATTATGAAGGGACATAGCCCATTAAAAACATTAGTCTTTCACACACATACTAATATTATACACTCCCTCAATATCAGCTATGGGATCATCAACAACACAATCCATTTACTTATAAATGAACATTTATCCTATTATTTGAGTTAGAACACATCAAATAATCTATTCAACACATAGTGAACCTATTTAACTCTCTAATAAATTTCATTAATGTAATTATAATTCTCAATATTCATCTCCAATGAGGGAGTAACTCCGTATAGCTTTCTCACATGTCTATACCCAATGGAAACCTTAATATAACATGATCCAAATGGATTACCACTACTATTCAACTAAATCAAACATCTTGACTCATAATACCTTGATTCTTGTACTATCTAACGTCGGATTATATGCATAACCCACTAACTATGGCCAACATGAATGTCAGGATAACAAGATAGCTTTATTTATCTATTATGGATAACCACATGAACACCCACCATATTGATTTCATTACGAATCTAGATGGATAGTTCCAAACTCCCACTAGGCTAGAAAAAGATCAATACTAACTAACAGTCATGGATCCTAGGTGGTACCAGCATTTAATTTACCCTCTTTGGGTGTTCGTATAACCAAATACTCTAATTATATAGTCAGTCTCCATGATTCAATAAATGAAAACCCTATATTGACTTTTGATGATAATTTATATATCCATATTGATATTCCAAAAACCCAGGAGAATCCATCATTCCCATGGAATCTCATGCCCATCCTCAGATCAACTCTCAAAAATACCATGCCTTCATCATGTAATGAATAGGGTACCAATTATCATACAAAAACAATGATGTGTCTTTATACATCCCTTGGTTAAGGGACTATATTTCAATCACTACAGAATCACCTTCATTATGAAACCATGAATGGACCAAAGGCCTTATTTTTATTTTATTATGGATAATCACCCTTTTAAGGGTTGAAGGATAACCCGTACATGACCCGTAGGCCCAGGACACAAGGCCGGATAAACCATCATACATGACCCGAAGGCCCAGAGGCATACTATGTCCAATAAATGACCCGTAGGCCTAGCCCACTTGAACTACCCCTACCCATCTTCTATGTCACTGATCACTATATCTATGAGACCTATGCGCTAACCAACTATTCTATAAGATATACATTACGAGATATCATAACAAAAAACAAATGATCTAGATGTGTAAAATAAAATTAACAGTTATATAAACCATACAAAATAATTTTATGTCAAAAAATTAAATAAGAGAACCCCTCTTCAACAAACTACCATATGAAAGAAGATGAATATCATGTATGTTGTACATTTATACCATGATGTATGATCCTAAATGCATTCCAATGGTCCATTAGAAAAAAAATAATAAATCAATAATAAAAACCCGAAGGATGTCCCCAACGCTATGATCATAAAACAGTAACAAAAAATATAGAATGACAACACTATTCCATGAGTAAATAAGAGTTAATGATAGAAAATGATTTATCATAGAACCAATGTAGTATCTATCATAGTTTGTAACACAAAATTGTACCACCTATATACCATATAGTCAAATCATAAAAACTAAAAAAATCACTAATACTATTTTTTAGATCCTAAGAAGTGACCAATAGGCATTACATATAGTTTGGAAATCATGTGGCGAAAATAAATATTATCCATACAAAAAATGCATTAAAATATTAGCAAGATCCAAATAAATACAATATCGAAAAAATTCAATGAATTAATGTGATAAAAAAATTGAAAATTTATGAACAATCATCCATGAAAATGCCATGAGTATTAAAAATAAATTAATCTCAGTGGTATAAAATATATATCATCTATAATCGTACAAGAATATGTACATTTATCTACCATTCAGATAATCTTAAATACAAAGGACACTTATATTATGATGAACTCATATGGATCACATTTCCATCAATGGGATCATTCACATTACCTCCAAATACCCATGAGAATGTCTAGCAATATTTCTTATATGTTATATAATGAACAAGAAGGTAAACAAGAACTTTTTACATGAATCAAGGTACCCATGTATAGTGTGTGAAATAAATCTGAGCAGGGTTTCAATAAAGAACCCTATTATATGAATATAAATATATATATATATATATGCATTTATGAGGAATAAAACAATAATTTCTCATATGAACCTTGAAAATTGTATATAATCTAGTATAGTACAACTTGACATTCCTTAGGACACATTGTAATTACTATGATTCTGTGAAAATAGATCATACAAGTACGATATTAATGTTATAATCTGCCTTAATGTCTTGTTCCAAGACACCAGTACCTTGAATATACAATGAATGTTATGGTTATGTGAAGTCAAAACATTAAACCATTACTTATAGATACTAGGAATAACTATATGTCCTTATATATTCCAAAAATGTAACACTCTACTATCATCCATCAGTGATTTATTAAATTATACATCCATACAACCACTAGGTAAGTCCAGTACCACGACAAAAGCCATTCCATGAAAGGTAATGAATTCTCTATAAACCCACTGTTGGAGTTAGTGCCCTTAAACCAACATCAATGTACATTATGATAAAAATGTATTAATTATATGGAAATTATTTATCATCAAATAAAATCATGACTGTTCTTATGCTTCATATTGTATGTGATAATGTATTAAGAGTAATGGTAGCACCTGAAGGTCTATACGAATCCCATCTATGATGAGAACTCATAAGTTCCATGACACTGTTATTGAATATTTGTTCAAAATATGGATGAAATAATTTGAAGGGACCCAAATGATAAATGATATTAGGGGTGGAAACTCATAGGACATTCGACCACATTCTCATGGTGTACGCCCATCGTATTATCTAGAAGGATATTAATTGAAGGAGACCCTCAAAGAGAAAATCCAAATTTATAAGTATGATGGAGGGTTGTTATATACATATGTGTGCATTGGTTCTTAGACATTAATAAAATTATTAATGTATATTATGACTCTCTCACTTAGATATATTGGAATAATCCAGGTTGAAATTTTTATTCAGAAATGTTGTTTATGTTGTGTTCATCATGAGTAATCCTGTATTATTGAATAATGAGAGAAATGATTTTTCTTTTTTTTCAATAATTGATATTAGTATCTTATTCAAATTTATGGTAATGATATAGCCAAAATAAATAATTCATTGTTGGGTTTTATAGGCATGTTAAATTTCTTGGAATTCAATGTATATGAAATCGTGCACATGCATTGATAGCAAGAGCATGGAACCCACTTTATTGGAGATACGAAGACAAAGGAAATATATTACACAATATGAATTCGTATGAGTTGAAATGACTTTTCAACATTAACTCATTTCTTAATGGGTTCCATGGTCTGTTTCTAGATGCTAATATCGGACTGTAGGCGGCTCCACCTAATTCTAATAAGAATGATTCCTAGAGGGTCGAACACTATTTTTATCTAGAACCTAAGATAAATATTATTTTTAGTATTATTTAACTAGTTTAACAAATATTATTACTGGTTTTATTTTAATAAATTTTCTTATATGCCTCATCATAATTATTTTGAAACTAGTTATTCGATTGAATATACTTTTCGTAAAATAATAAATATATATTTATTTTCTATATAATTTATATAATAATTATATATATATATATATATTGGTGAATAATTATATGATATTTATGTTATAAATAAATTTTCATTATATAATGTTCAATAAACATTATTGAGGATCGGTGGTCGAGTTAATGGTCTAGTGAAAAATAATAATATTTCATATTATTTTATTAAATTGTATTTAATAATATCTAACATGATAAGTGAATATCATGACATAATAATGTTTCTATTTTGATTTGATATCGGGGTTTCGTTACGATGAATAAAATTTCTAAGGAACTTGGGAAAGTTAAATATTATTACCCTACTGAATTAAATTCCTGGTTATATTAATATCATATTATCCAATAGATACCCATGTGTTGATTATTGGTGTTGTGAAAAGTTATGTGGAGAAAATCCCTCCAGCCTATAGAGTTCATCCCACTACAAGAACATTCTCAATAGAAAAAGATCCACCTCCACCAGATCAAACTGAATTTTTTGGAAGAGGTTCTCAAAGTGATCAAATATAGAAATGAAAAGCCAATGATTATCCATGCTATCACTCAAAGACTCTATCTGAAAGGATCAAATATTCATAGAACATGTGAAGATCACCGATAGAGGATATCTATCCTTGATATTTTCAATGAAATGAAGTCTCAATGTAGATCTATGGTAGTACACATCAATAAAGATAGAATCGCCTTTGAGGTATTTTGTATTTAATTAAATTAATTATTAACCAAATTTGTTGATTCTATCTCTTAGTTTCTCAAGAAATTCTTCTTTTTTTAGATCCTTAATTCAATTCAATGGATTTTGTATTCCATCGTCGTATTGATCCTGGATTCTGTATCAATTATATAAATAATTAATGGTAGGAGTGGACCATCTCAAACTTCTGATGAACCTCGAACCTACATGTGTTATCTGAGGGAGAATATTATTATTTATTATAATATAAATAATTTTCTATTGATTTAAATGTAAATATTTTTTTTCAATTAATTCTTAATCGTTCCTTTTAATTTCAATTATGAGATTTGTTTGTACCTCTATCATGTCACACATGTCTAATTGAAACGATTAATTATTTTATTAAAATTATATTAAAGAACTCATTCAGAGGATCCAAGGGTTACATCTAGGCTACACCAAAGAACACTATGTGTAGTAGGATCTACATTAAATGTAGTTGGGTTCAATTCATCGAGATTAGATCATCAATTACTCACCCCGTGTGCATTAATTACATGTGGTGTGGTTAATACATACACCACGTGTTGACAAGTATTGATTAGTGCATGGTCTGCCAGACTAGATGTTGTGTGGCCCACTAGACATGGTGTGTAGTCCCTTTTCATGTCAAGGATAGGCATTTTAACCACTAAACTACTTATCTAATAGGTGACTGTGTAATGCGAAGTCAACACAGTGGGTGGTTGACTGAACACGCAATTTACTTAGAAGTTTCAAAGGTACACCTCACTCACCAAGTCCCTAATCATGTACATCGGATAAACAATGAATGTAGTACATGACATGTAGAACATATATACATTCCATGTAATTACCAACTTATGAAGAATTTATAAATTAATATTTTAATAATATTCAAATATTATTTTCTTGTATAAGTTTTATTACAGATTATTACTCTTAATGAATGGAAGCTTATCATGTGGCAGAACATTTTTGTAATTACTATAATCTTCCATGATGTACACATCATGAATATACGCTATATGACATGTATTCTATATGTGACATGATTAAAATAGTATATGAGCATAATAAATTATGTGAAGATTTATATGTGTATTCATTATATTACCTCCAAGGAAAAAGTTGTGTACAAGAATAATTTTATATGAATTCTAATTTGGTTAATATTAAAATTTATGATAATCTCATTGAAATTGAGTAAAATGATTATGATTAAATGATTGATCAATTAAAGATACTAGTTAATTGATTTGATTGCAATTTATCATAAATAAAAATTATTAATGAATTTAATGATAGTTTTATTACATGAAAAAATCATTACATGCATGTAAATGATAATGATCGAGATTATACATTTTCATGTGATTGTTTTTATATTAATTTATTATTAAATTAAATTTTTTGCATGAATTCATTTTCTCCTCATTAATATGTTGGGACAACCAGACAACGAATTATTAAATGTAAACCCCATTTACCACTCACCTATGTGTGAGTAAAAGCTTGTGTAATGGATGGAACTCCCGTGATAGTTGAGGAAGTTCAATATATGATTCGAGGTCAAACAAATCCAAGGGGATACATAGGTGGATAGGTGTAAAGTTGTATACATGAACTTTATTGGATCAAGTTGTTTATCCCTAAGCTAAATGGTTAGTTTATCAGCTTCTAAATAAAATAACCAATTGAACAATATCATGACAATAACCAATTTTAATTCATTTAGTTGTATGAATATTCATTATGGATGTTTTATCATGATCGCATTGTTAATGAATTATCAAGAATGAAATAAGGAACTAAAATAAGCTGGCATATGTGTAAATATTATCTAATACCTTTTTAATCACAAATTCTTAGCCAACATAAAAATAACAATCGAGTGAAAACTTAATAAATGGAAATTTATGTATAAATGATAAAAATCAATTAAATATTTATTTTTAATAGTGTTACATTACATTAATTAAAATCGTATAGTAGTTCAAAGTGATTGAGTATCCATAGTTGTGTTGATTTCAATTATTAAAGATTTATAATTTTAGTTTTTTGGGTTGACATGACATATCATAGATCAAGGGTCGACTACCAAGGTAGGAATTAGTGTTACTAATAGGAAATGATTTAGAAAATAAAAAAAATTATATATTTCAGTATTGGGGGTCCAATTAATTGATCCTGGAGTTGTGTGTTAATGAATTTTTCATTTAGAATGACTACTTAAAACCATTGAAATTGCATGACCAGCCAATGTTGGGGTAATAAGATGGAAAATATGGATCCTTATCACTATAATGGGAAAGAAACTATATATTCTGAAGCAAATAGTGAGGGACATTGGGATTCTATATAATAGGGAACTATTAAGGAATATTTATTTATTTATTTGACTTAATTTTATCAGATAAGTACAAAATAATGATTCATCTTATTTTTCAAAGCAGCATTAAAAATTTAATCAAACATATCGTTGAAATCCATAATAATGAATGAAAAACTACTCATCTTAACTAATTTATTGGAGTGGAAAAGACGCCTTTGGGGCATCCTTCCCCAAGAAAGTAAACTATATATGATAGAAGAACCTTTACCAATTGTTCTTGGAAATGAGGTGATTAATGAGGAGATCTATGTGTATGAGAAACAACTGAATGATTCTACGGATATTCAATGCCTCATTCCATCCTCCATGACCGATGATCACTTGAAGCAACACGAGGAAGTGGATTTTTATAAATTATTGGTTGATATTTAGTATATCTATCATTAGAAGGTGAGACAAGAGAGGTATGAGATCTCTAAAACATTTTTCACTAATATTCGTGGAGATTTTGTCCCAGCTAGACCCCATTTAGTCAAGATTATTGGCTACCTTGAGAGTCTTAACATAATAAGAATTAAATTCCTATATGATTTTCATATAGACCTCAAACTACTATTACATACCATGACATAATATAGTTTTATTGTGAGTTATGATATGATCAATTTTGAGAAGAGTTAATCAGAACATCATATATTATTTCTCACAGTAGATAAGAACATGGGGAATTAAAATCCCACATTACTAATGTTGTATAGGAATTGGAAGGAAAATGATAAGGTTCCTAACACATATATACATTCAAAATCCCTCGAGTATTGTCTGATCAAGAATAAGAAGATCCAAAGTCCTATCAAGTAAAAGGATTTAGTATGATTTACATGTGGCATGCCAGGCCACTGGAAGAGGAACTGCACCCAGACGAATGGGGATTCCAATGTTTAGTTCATTATCTAGTGTAATCATTACATTACTACACATTAGGTATTAGATATATTTGTGGAGACATCTGAATTCAAATACAAGTCCATGTAGATTCTAAAACATTTCTTGAGGATAGGAGGATCTTTGAGGTTCCAATGGTGCAAGGATATATTCTATTTACATTAGTGTCTATCACCTCACAATTCCAATAGGAATGATTTGGATTTTACATTCCTATTATTGTGTACCTAGTATTAACCAAAACATATTTTCTATACCATATTTTAATATAGGTCGATTTATTTTCATCCTTGAAAATAAAATTAATTTCTTTTATAAGGACAACATATGTTATAGTATTGAATATTTAAATAATGGTCTCTATGTATTAATTTTTGAAAAACATGTGTGGTCAATTGATAACAAACCAGGTTCACATGACTCATATATCACCTAGCTATGGAATGACTATCTCAGTTAGGTACATGATAATCATTGGAAAAATATCTATAAAGATAGTTTATTAGAAACTTATGAGATAAAATCTCATGATATATGTTATATTTTTTTACAAGGAATAATGACCCTTCCACCATTTGGTGTATAGGGTGAAGGGGTTGTATTGCTTCTTGTATTGGTACACAATGATGTGTGTGGACCATTTCTAGTAAATTATATTACTGGATATTCTTATTTATTTACATTTACTGATGACATGAGTAAATATGACTATATTTAATTTATGAGGAATGAGAAAAAAATAATATTTTAAATTAAAGGAATTAAATAATGAATTAGTGAATCATATTGGTATGAAGATAAAGAATCTTAGATTAGATCAAGGTGGAGAATATCTTAACCAATATTTCATTGAATTTTTATCATGTTTTTGGATTCAATCTCAACTCACTCCAACTTATACACCATAGTGGAATGGTTTTGGTTAATAGAGGACTTGTACCTTGATAGAAATGGTAA
Source organism: Viscum album (assembly GCA_963277665.1). Lineage (NCBI taxonomy): Eukaryota > Viridiplantae > Streptophyta > Magnoliopsida > Santalales > Viscaceae > Viscum > Viscum album. The sequence goes on from OY728140.1 coordinate 180,480,398, forward strand.
GGTCGATGATGAGTCTTGCATATATTCCATTATCCTATTGTGGATATGAATTACAAACAATGTAATAAAAATTATAATATGTAAAAAATAAGTAGTAAAATAGAAATCCTTTCTTGTTATAGAGTGTAAATAATTCCATTTCAATGCATACATTTGAATAGGGATGCGAGTTATTTATTAAGGATTCCCCAAGAAATAAATTAGAACTCAAGGGAATGAGGTGATTCATTGTAAGGTATCCCAGGGAAACTAAGAGATATTTCACCCCTCAAACATTAATTAAAATGATACTAGATAAGTCATCTTTAGTGAGAGGGACCACATCCAAAAAAATGATAGTGGGAGAAATATTAGCTTTGATGATGTTCATGCTCATCATACACATGAGTTGGTACCAGAACAAGTTCCACATGTCCCCATAGAAGATGTAATTCCTAAAACATTAGTACTACATAGGATCTCAAGAGATGTAAGGTAACTCGGCATATATGGTTTTATAGTAAAAATTTATGTTGACTCTTTATTAATGGATACTGATTAACCTCTCTCCTACAACGAGGCAATATATTGTTCAAAAGATGCAAGATGCCTTGATGATTTGAATTTCGAGACGAATTCCATGTATCAGGATCATGTTTTGGTGCTGGTAGATGTGCTAGTTGTTGTAAAACCTGTTTGGTGTGAATGTGTAATCAAGATGAAACTCGTCATGGATGGTAATTTAAGTACATATAAAGGAAGTCTTGGGGTGAAGGGTTCAAACAACATAATGTAATTTAAAATGATTAAAAATTTTCACATTTTTTTCATGTCTAAATCCATCCAAATATTATTTTTTATAGTACCATGCCATGCATTTATATTAGAAAGATTGTTTTCAAAAATTAATTATTAACAAGAACCTTTATAATGATGTCTATATGACACAACTAGATGGGACTGTGACAACTGGTGATGCCAAAAGGGTTTTCATGTTGTAGAGTTCTATTTATGGATTAAAGAAAGAACGAGATCAGGGAATATTAAATTTTATAAACCCCTAATGGAATAATGTATCATTAAGAAAAAATGTGATCCATGTGTCTAAAAAAGCATTAATGGGATCTTATTTGTTATTCAAGTAGTATATTTTGACGACATATTACATATTGAAAATTTTATACTAATCATATAGTCTGTTAAGGACCATTCTAATGATTTCTAATTCATGAAGGATGTATGAAAAAAAGCCTGTATTCTTGGGATCATGATCATTAATGATTGATCCATGTGGACACTTGGTCTATGTCAAAATAACTATATTGACCATATACTAACGAAATTTAGTGTAGAAGAATCAAAGAGGGGATTGGTTGAAGTTTCACATATATTACAAAATTCTATTAACATTTATCCCCATAAAAAAGTTAATGAATAAATTATTATGATCACATAAAATTCAGTGATAGGGTCAATCATGTATGCCATTTTATTTAATAAACATGATTTTCCATATGCGTTAAGCATGGTCGAAATATTTGAAGAATATCAATGAGAAAAGTAATGGATTATTGTTAATACTATTTATAAATATATGAGAAGAACTAAAGATATTTTCCATGTTTATAGAGGATAATAAGTACATTTCCTCAGAGGGTATGTATATGCTTGTTTTTGGACTGATCATAATGATATGATGTCGTAATAAGTTTTTTATTTCTATCTCAATGGAGGTGTTGTGATTCAGAAGGATTCAATGCTGATAGTTTCGGCTTATTATATACTAGAGTACATGTTTATAGAATCTTATGATGGAGCCAAGGAATCCATCTAGTTTTAGAACACAGTCCAAAAGATTGATGTGGTACCTAGTAGTAATGACCCTATCACATTTTATTTTGAAAATTGTGTAATTTTGTAACTTTATAATGATCCATGGTCACACTCAATGGGGAAAGAACATACATCGGAAGTATCACCTATTGTTGTATTTCAACCAAAAGGAGGAAGTTGCGGTGAGAAGAGTATTCAAAAAAGAGAATTTGAAGGAACCTTTGACTAAAGTCCTATATCAATTAAAGCCTTAATATCATGTGAGAGATAGAGGGAAAAATATTTTTAGAAGTAAGATGTACTAAAAGTTGCAGTCTATTAGAGTAGGGTCCCAAGAACCCACAAATTTGTGCAAAATGATAAACATGTATTCATATGATGGATATATATAAACTTCTTATCACTTCAATATTGTTCGTATTCATTACATTATATGTGATAATTATAAGGCCCCAGCCTTAAACCTTACTTAATCTTTAGTTATTACAAGATTACACATTGAGGATCTTTTCAGGTTTAGAGTTTTAGAGATTTAGATCATAAAACTTGCATTATATTCCACATTTAAACAAAGTGGTTACATAAAGATAGTATTCATTTTTTCCCATCAATGGAAACATATTTAAAATAAAACATGGATTCTTTCTTGACACATCCTTGACACTATCATCATATCATTTACCTTTCCCTTTACCTGTGAAAAACATTTCAAAAAAAACATGGTATGAGCATAAAAACGCATAGTATGGGTTATAAAAATATGGAAAGGAAACATGAGTTCATATATACATAAGAATGAAATCATACTTTACCCATAAAACATAATCACATTAACATACCTAATCAAATCATGAATAAATCATAGAAATCAATAGACATAAAGGTAACTTGAGGCATTCATAACATTCATACGTAGGGAGTAACCCTCTTGGTTACGCTTGGAATACCCATCACAGTATATTACATAAATCTCTTTGGAGAAACCTTAACGTTTCACTCCTTCGAATTACTCAATGCATTGAAGAGCTATATCGGGCTCACCCGCCCTTAGTTTATCACGGAACCACCCATCTTCATAAAATTGCCCATGAACCATAACATAATCGTATCGCATAAAACATGCATAAAGGAAACATAACATTTCCACATTTCAATCACAATAAATCAATACAACACATTTATATAATAAAAACATTATGAAAACCATTTTCAATACCAAAATAAAGGAAAATTAAAACATGTTATTTATTTTTCTTTTAAAAAGAAGGAATGGCTTGTAGAGGAAGCTGAAACTCAAATAATGGTCACAGCGGCGGAGAAGTCGTTGTCGCCGCATACGTACGACAAAAACATTCCCTTTTGTCATTTAGTAAATGCTTCATATAAAAAAGATTCCTTTTGAATAAACGTAAAAGTCAAAAGGGGTTTATACACCGTATAAAAGAAGGTTGTGTATAAAACAAAATATGCCTCAATGAAAGGAGATTGAGACGAAGTCACATACCTCGGGTCTGACTTGACTCGATCGTTCTTTAATGTCCTTAATAATAAACTAGAGTTAATTTATACTTTCTTAAGAACCTTTTTCAATTTCATTATTCCTTTTATATCACTTATTACCATGTCATGAACACTATGTAATTATTTTAGTTAATAATGGTCATTTTAACGATCATTGGTACTTGAGTCAAAATATGCTCTTTATAATTACACATTTTTCATGTATCCATTATATCCATAGTTATAATAATGATGTATATATCATATATATAATATATATCCAGTATATACATGCATTTATAATATTACAAAATCATTTAGTGTTAAGAAATGAAATGCACCGTTAATGGAGACGGTAATCCGTACGTACGCACGAATGCTACTTTCATTTCTATTTCGTATTTTATAGAATGGAATAATAATGATATAAAGGTATATTATAATTCTAGTGTAATATCATATATACTATCATAACTCCATCCTTTATACATCCCACATATGGTATTAACGAATCAAATCACTTTGAGGGGGCGGTAGTCCGCACTTCCTTAAATGAAGATATCGCGTTTACCCATAATGGAAACCATAAAGGTATGCCAAAAATGAAAAATACAGAAGCTTAAAGAAAAAATAAAAATATTATATATTATATATAAATATAGTGTCATATTAATGGCCACCTTTTAAGGTGTTAAAAGAATGTTGAACAATCATCGTTTCGGGAGGCAGAAATTCACCATCCACGGAAACAATATGTTCTTTAACCATTAGATGTAGGTGTGTGTAAGTGTAGCTATAATCCTTATTATAAAAACATCCTAGTATATGGATGATACTTCTGTTGTTAAAAAATAAATTAATAAAAAGATTTTAGGGGGTTGGAGAAGCAAAATAAAACAAAAGTACTCAAGTGAAGACATTACCTTAAAATCGGGTAACTCCCTTTGGTTTGAGATCAAAGGCTTCATTGGGAAGACTTCTGCCCAAAGTGAGGCTTCAATGAGTAATAGAGGGATTTGTAGAGACAAAATGGGTAGGTTTTGGCCTAGCCAAAGGCTTTTGAAGTATGGGTAAGGTGGTAGATGTGGGGGCCTTTTATAAGAGGAGAGGACGGGCACTCTTGGAATGTAAAGAAATGTTCCTTTATTTTAAAATGCATTTCGGATTTAAAAGGTCCCAAATTGAAATAATTCTAGGATAAGGTGATAAGGGTTCTAAATATTCCCATAAAACAGGTTTTGGACATGTTTAGGTCATAGAATTTACATTATCTTTTCATTTTATTTAAATCCATTATTAATGAGATAATCGATGCATCATCATGATGTGATAAATAATTTAATATATTTAAAGTCTAAAAATTATAAAAAAACTATCATGATGTAGGAAATATTTTTATCTTTCTAATTATTATTTATAGTCAAAAATATTACTTGTATAACCCCATGTAAAAATTGTTTTAGTAAAACAACTCATGTTTGTGTCATTTTTACTTTTACATTAAATAAAAAGTTATTTATGTCATTTCCCAACCAAAGTGGCTCCATGGGGTCCCCAAGTTGACCCATGGATTGTATTGGTCGGCCATGAAACATCCAATAAGGGTAGAACTTGTGTCTAGGTCATTTTATATTATTAAAACATTATTTTTACCTTAAATTACACTAATTACATCTAATCGCGATTAGAAACATAAAAGTTACTATTCACCACAATATTATTTTAATCCCATTGAACCAAATTTTTATTCTTAATGACAACCATGTATTTAGGATTTTTGAAATTCAAAACACAGAGGTGGTAAATTTTCATATAACCGAAAAATCAGTTTCTTAAGTACCACTTAGTGGTTTCACTATTCATCACAAATTGATGTTTTTTAGAAAAATACCAAAACTTCACCCTAAGATATATTTGATATTCCAAATTAAAAAATGATGTATATTTTAGAAAATTCCAATCATATAAGTTACATTATTTATTTTAATAATTAATTCACGTTGTTATAGCAAATAGCGTGTTTTTATGAAAGAATAAGTATCAAAAGATTGACACTAGTTTAAGTGCAATTTCAAAGTGAAATTAATTCCACCAACCACTATCGGATTAGATGGTATAAATATATTCTAATTTCACATTAAAACCAATTCAAAAGATAATCTAATCATATAAATAAATTATATTAAAAAGTGGTTTTGAATTAAAATACAACATTTTTCACTCTTCATTAAAAAATGAACATTATCAGAAAAATACAATAAATATACACAAAGTAAATTTTGATGTCCCAATCATAAATAATAAGTTTAGTTTGACAAACATAGCTTATAAAATTTTCAAAAGATAGATTTAAAAATGGGTTTCCATTAAAAGGAAGTAAAACAGTATTTTAAAAATATTAGTGTATTCCATGCTTAAGATTGGATTTATTTTCATTTTAAGCCTCTAAAAACTATCTAATTTATTAATAGACATATATAAAAATATATATTATTCATTACTTACATGGGAAGTATAACGACCCATACTTTACATACATTGTTAATACTTCAAAATTGAAGCACACTTATTACAACATATGACAAAACCACAAAGGACCGTATAGGTATAGTGTCTTTAGAAACTGGGAAACAAAAACAACTGGTTCATAAATATTCTACAGTTTCTCGCATTTATTTCACCATATCTAGGGTCCCTTTTAGAATATTCTACTTAATATCCATCTTCCTGACCTGGGGAAAAGAAAACATAAAAGGGTGAGCTCAAATACTCAGCAAGGGAAAATAATGGAAATAAAAATCATATCATATGTTTTTGAAAATCATATCCTGCAAAAGAGATCATAATATCTTAACATGGAATAAATCATAGAAGTGAAAATGAGATCCACATAATCATAACATGAAACTTGAAATTTTGTGGCATGCACACATAATCATGGAAAATCATTTCTTGTTAGTCATGACTCATTGCCAAGACTATCTTAGTGGACAAAGTCCCTTTCTGAACCGAGTCACCCTCATTCCAGTCCTGTTTCACTGAACCGGTATAACCTACCATTCCAGCCATGTCTATCTCATGATATATAAAATCTTTACCCAATGAATTGGAGGGAGATATTGGTCCCACCCATCTTATAATGAATCCTTTCTTATGTGTTCCACATAATCATAAACCATACATCATAGCGTAACCCATGTAATAAAAATGGAATTCTTAAACAAAATGACATCATAAAACAATCCATATAAGATAAAGTAATTCATAAAAATATTTCCATCACAACATGATGAAATCAATGTTATAATTGGGATAGAAATAGAACCCTTTATTATCTTAGATGGAAAATAATTTTGATAAAACACTTGAACTCCATTTTTGAGGAAAATATCCTTTCTTGTTCAAAAACATTTTTCCTTTCATAACATGTCATTCGACTATAAAATAAAAGAAGTTGATTAAAAATAAACATTAAAACTTGTAATGGAAGCTTCTTGGAAATAATGTTTTAAAAATCCATTCATGTCGTATATGTTAAAAAAAACATTCTTCGTACTTTTGTCGGAAAATTCAAAAAATACCTCGTACGAAAAACGACAAAAGATTCCTTTCATACATATTACTAAAAACTCACCGAAGGGTAAAAATGGATTTAAACAATTGTAGGTGGATGGAAATAATATTACATATTGATGAAACATGGATGTGGATGATAAAATACACCCCAATAAATACTTACGAATAAACAATCTCGGATAAAAATGAGATTGTGATATTTTCCCTTACCTTAGGTCCGATTTGCTTTGTACGTATCCGAAACTCCTGTATAATGGTTTAAATAATGTTATTGACTTATTCCAGAATCATACATATTGATATGATATCATATATGGTCATATTCTTAGCTTTTTGTTAGTAATATTTCATTGTTACTTGTTACTCGGGTTTTTATTGCCTTTTGTTCTTATGCGTGTTTTGCCGAATAAATTCTTATTCTTCTTTTAAGGTTATAGATACCTTATATCCAAAATGGTATTAGTGTAACATATATCATATTTATTCATTCAATTCATTTATATAATTATTATGTAATGATGATCATGTAGAACGAGTCGCTTCACATCGTGGAGACGGTATTCCGTACGTACGCACGAGTGATGATATCATTCCTATGATCGTGGAATTGTATTGGAGTATATGTATATATTATTTCAGTATCAATATTAATTTATAATAATCATAAATAGTTACTCATTACACCATTATACCCATCCTTGTAAAGTGATGGTGGAAAATAGATTACACCACGGCGTGGAGACGGTATTCCGTACGTACACACACGCGGTGATTTCATTTTTCCATAGGATGGATAGAAGGTGAATTATGGTTGTTTCATATTTATAATAACATATCAGTATGTAAGTAATACTGGTGTTATTACTTTATCATGAAACAACTAAAGAATAAGAAGTTGAAGAAGAAAGAAATTGAAAAGATTGGTAATGGATATTACCTCTTCTTTGGAACTCTTCTTTGAATCCTCCACTTAGGGAACTAATATTGGTCTTTGAAGAAGACCAGGACCTCTAGGATTATTCTAGGGAAGTGCAGAGGAGAAAATGGAAGTGGTTGGCCGAGCTTGAGTGCTCAAATTGGTGTGAGGAGGAGGGGGAGGAGGTGCCCTTTTATAAGGGAGGAGAGGGGCACCTTAGGAATATCTCAAAATATTATTTTATATTAAAGTCAAAATCGGTTTATAATGGTTCAAAAGGGTCTTATTTCAAAGATAATGTGGGTAAGGGTCGAATTCCTATCAACCAATAAGATTTAGACAAGTTTAGGGTATTATTTTAACCTTATCAATTAGATTTAACTCTAACTTAAATAATTTAACTTTTACCGTGTCTTTTTGTTTTCTTTCACAATATGGTTAATACACTTACTATAACATGCCAAAAGAACCCCAAATTGTTTATTATTAATATATATATCCTTATCTAAGTCATTTGGCCGAACCTTAGATTTTTAGGAATAAAATAACAATTAGTAATATAATATTTTATTTAAAAACTATTTTGTGTCAATTTTGACACTATTTGATATATGATTTTTGTGAAAGTCATAACAGAATTATATGTTCGAACCAAGTTGATTAAATCAACACTAATATATCATAGTAACCTATAAAATTAGTGGAATTCATAAAAAGTCTCAAATTACATTTATTTTGGTGTTTATAACATCAATTATGTCAATATTTCATTAATAAGATAATTACTGCATCATCATTGTGTCATAAATAAATGAAGACATTTAATGTCTAAAAATTACAAATAAAATACCATTATGTAGTTAATATTTTTATCTTTCTAATGAATATTTATAGTTGAATTTATCTTATGTATAACCCCATTTTAAAAAAATTTTAGTTATTAAACTTTGATTTTAACTATTTTAACTATTCATTAAATAAAATAATATTAAATGTCATAATCTAATCCAAGTGGACCTAAATGGTCATATTATATTCATAAGGTTGTTTTTGGTCGAATTACACTTATCCAATAGAATTAGGACATGTGTTAGGGTAATAGTAATATCATATTTACCCTTAGTTACCCTATTTACTATTAACCGTGGTAAAAAAAAGTAAAAAGTTACTATTCACCAAAAATTATTTTCATCTCATTGAACCACATTTTAGTCCTTGATATTAACCGTGTCTGTCGGATTTTCGAAATTCCATTCACAGAAGCGGTAAAATTAAGTTTTATGCAAAATTCAGTTTTTAACCTACCACTTAGTGGTTTCACTATTCATCAAAAATTGAAAGTTTTCAGAAAAATACCAAAATTTCACCCTAGGCTAATTTCGATATTCCGAATCCAAAAATGAAGTCCATTTTGAAAAATAAAATTTATAAAATTTCAAAAAGTGGTTATTACTATTCATAACGGCTAGTTTTAATAATATTTTTATAGCATATCGTTGTTTAGTGAAACTCGGTATTGCGTACGACGCAAGCTATCGAGGAAGGTCGTGATTGCGTGTAAAGTAAGCCATGCAAGTGTGTAGTGAAAGATTCCTTTGATGATATAAAAACAAAATATTACTCATAACAATCTCGGGTGTTACATTCTACCCCCCTTAAAAAGAATTTCGCCCTCGAAATTCGTCACTTTGTAACAAACAGATGAGGATACTTCTCCCTCATCATATCCTCAAGCTCCCACGTAGCTTCTTCAAGTTGGTGGTTCCTCCATAAAACTTTCACCAAGCGAGTGGTCTTGTTTCGTAGGACTTTTTCGCTACGATCCAGAATCTCTATCGGCTGTTCATCATAAGAAAGATCTTGCTCCAGCGGTACAACTTCTGAGCTGAGTACATGTGAAGGATCTGGTATGTACTTTCTCAGGATAGATACATGGAACACATCGTGAACTTGAGAGAGATTCGGTGGAAGCGCCAATCGGTAAGCTACCATCCCAACACGATCCAGTATTTCGAAAGGACCGATATATCTAGGGATCAACTTCCCCTTCTTTCCAAATCTCATAACCCTCTTCCAGGAAGATATTCGTAAGAACACTTTATCGCCCACTTCAAACTATAGGTCTTTTCTTCGGTTGTCGGCATAACTTTTCTGTCGACTCTGAGCTGCTCTTATGTGTTGTTGAATAGATCTGACCTTTTCTTCCATTTCATCAATGAGATCAGGTCCTAATAGCTTTCTTTCCCCAACTTCATCCCAGCACGTTGGAGTCCTGCATTTCTTTCCATAGAGAGCTTCATAAGGAATTATCTGAATACTGGAGTGAAAGCTATTATTATAAGAAAATTCCACCAAAGGTAGGTGTTGATCCCAACCTCCTTTGGAATCCATAGAGCAAGCTCTCAACATATCTTCTAGGGTTTGAATTGTTCTCTCAGACTGACCGTCTGTCTGGGGATGATAAGCAGTGCTGAAACTCAACACTGTATCCAGAGTATGCTGAAGACTTCGCCAGAACTTCGAGGTAAATCTCGGATCCCGATCAGATATAATAGAAAGTGGTACTCCATGAAATCTTACCACTTCCTTTACATATATCCTGGAAAGATTATCTAGAGAGAAATCCTCTCTAATAGAAATGAAGTGTGAAGACTTTGTAAGACGATCAACTATGACCCAAATAGCATTATTGCCTTTGGATGTTTTAGGAAGTCCTGTGACAAAGTCCATAGTGATGTTTTCCCATTTCCATTCGGGTATGGGTAATGGTTGTAACATCCCCTAAGACCTTTTTCTCTCAGCTTTAACTTGTTGACAAACCAAGCATCGAGAGACATATTCAGCAACATCTCTTTTCATGCCATCCCACCAGAAGTACTCTTTCAGGTCCCTATACATCTTCGTGCTTCCAGGATGAATAGAGAATGATGAACTATGAGCCTCATCCAGAAGCTCCTTCTTTAATTCGGGGATGGGAGGAACACAAACCCGATTCCTGAACATTATTATCCCATCACAATCAAGGTTGAATTCAGGAACATTTCTCACCTTCTTTTGTAACTCGACATCTTCATTCTGTGCCTCTTTAATCTTCACATGTATAGATGGTTGAACATTCATTTGAGAAAGATAAGATTTTTCCTCTTCCATTATAATTCCAAGATCCATCCTTTGTAAATCCATAAATATTGGATCCTTTGTGATCCTCATCATGGAAAAACTAGCATGGTCTTGTCGACTTAATGCATCTGCCACCTTGTTTTCTTTCCCAGGGTGGTAATGGATTGAGTAGTCGTAATCCTTAATCAGCTCCAACCATCTTCTTTGACGCATATTCAACTCCTTTTGTGTGAAAATATACTTTAAACTTTTATGATCAGTATAAATATCACACCATTCACCATAAAGGTAATGCCTCCAAATCTTTAATGCAAAGATTACCGCAGCCAACTCCAAATCATGAGTTGGGAAATTTTGCTCATGGATTTTCAAATGTCGGGAGGCATAAGCTATCACCATATCATTTTGCGTAAGAACACACCCCAATCCCTTCTTGGATGCATCACTGTAGATCACAATCCTTTCTCCACTACAAGGCAGTGTGAGCACATGTGCACTGGATAACCTTCTTTTCAACTCCTTGAAATTCTCTTCACATTCCTCTGTCCAAACAAACATAACTCCTTTCCAAGTCAACTTGGTGAGTGGATTAGATAATCGTGAAAAATCCTTTACAAAACGTCGATAATATCCAGCCAAACCAAGAAAACTTCGGATCTCAGTTACTGTTGTTGGTCTTGACCATCTTTCGATAACCTCTGTTTTTGCTGGATCCACAGATATCCCCTCTTTTGAGATTATGTGACCCAAAAATGAAACTTTTTGAAGCCAAAATTTACACTTGGTAAATTTGGCATAAAGCTTCTCCTTTCTCAGGGTCTTTAATATAATTCTCAACTGATCTTCATGATCTTCCTTTCTCTTTGAATAGACAAGAATATCGTCTATAAATACTACCACAAATTGATCAAGATAGTCTCTAAAGACTCTATTCATTAGATCCATGAAGATAGTAGGGGCATTAGTAAGACCAAATGGCATCACTATAAATTCATAGTGTCCATACCTTGTACGGAAAGTCGTCTTTGGTATATCCTCCCTTTTGAACCTTAATTGATGATACCCTGAATGAAGATCAATCTTGCAAAAGTATTGAGCTCCGCGTAGTTGGTCAAATAAGTCATCAATGCGTGGGAGAGGATATTTGTTCTTGATAGTGATCTTGTTAAGTTCTCGATAATCAATGCCGAGTCTCATTAATCCATCTTTCTTCTTAACAAATAGAACAGGTGCTCCCCAAGGTGATGCACTAGGGCATATGAATCCCTTATCAAGATTCTCTTGGAGTTGCTTCTTCAATTCCTGCAACTCAATTGGGGCCATTCTATAAGGTGTCTTTGAAATTGGCAAAGCGCCCGGTACGAGTTCTATTGAAAACTCAACTTCACGATTTGGTGGAAGACCTGGTAATTCCTCCGGAAATACATCATCAAACTCACGTAAAATGGGCATATTCTTAATCGTGAGTTTCTCACCAACCATTTGAGATAAATAACCTTCATTTAGTGGAATAAATACCCATAAGATGGAAGAAATTTCAACTGGAAGGTTATGTTCATCCTTGCATTGATAGACAATCGTAGATTGATCTAGAATATGAAATGTGACTTCCCTTATTTGGCAATTGATATGAGATCCATGTGGAGAAAGCCAATCCATGCCAAGAATCACATCAAATTCCACTAAAGGAAGGATCACAAGATTTGCAGGAAGCACTTTCCCGCAATCTTCGATCGGAGAAGAATTATAAACTTTTGATGCGACTGTTGTGCCATTAGGTGTTGTCACAGCTAACTCAACATCTAATTGTTGAGGTAGTACGGTGATACCCTTAGAAAATTTTTCAGAAACAAAAGAGTGGGTGGATCCAGAATCAAATAAAACATTTGCTACTTTAGAGTGGATGGTATGTGTACCTTTCACCACTTCATTATCGTACTCCACATCACTGATAGAAATTGCATGTGACTTTCCTTTGCCTTTAGCCTTAAGATTTTGTTGACGTCGACCATCATCATCAACCCATGGATTTGGGAATTGATTGGCATAATGCCCCATATCCTTTCACTTGAAACATTGAAGTGTAGTAGGTTCATTCTGTGTATCCCTTCCTTTGTTTGCATCATTAGACATCTTCTTCCCATTATCGCGGCATTCAAATGCCCGATGACCTTCCTTTCCACATTTGAAACATTTACTTGTCCCTTTAAGACAACTACCTCCATGTTTCTTTCCACACTTTGAGCATAAGGGAAAGCTCATCTTCTTTTCAGTGTGCTCTTTAGATTTTCCTTTGAATTCCATCTTCCTCTTCTTATCAAACCCATGTGACTGATGGGTTACTCCAATATTCTTATCGACTTTCAGAGCACATCGAACGATTTCCTCGTAGCTATTGTAGTCCCTTATGGCTAACGCCCTTCGAAGACTTGGTTTTAAGCCACTAAAGAATCGATCGATCTTACTCTCAGGTTGGATAATAATACCAGAAGAGTACCTTGCATGTCTTGTAAAATTTGCTTCATAGGTACCAACAGATTCATCATCCATTTGCTTCAGTTCAAGAAACTCTTTCTCCATCTTTGTTCGGAGAATACGAGGGAAGTACTTATTGAAAAATAAGTTCTTGAACTCATCCCATTCTATAGACTCAATTTCATCCCTTTGGCTCGTAATCTTAATAAGATTCCACCATTGATCAGAATCTCCTTCCAAACGATACACTTCTAGGATGACTTTATCATGTTCAGAACATTGAAGAACTGAAAATATCTTTTCAGTAGTACTAATCCATTGTTCAGCAACTAATGGATCAGTAGACCCGCTGAAATAAGGTGGACGCTGCCTCATGAAGGATTCAACAGAATGTTGCTCCTTCCTTTGCTCGTTTGGATGTCCTGCATGATTCATAGCTTGAGAAAGTTGTGTGAGCATGGCTACAAGATTTTTCATTCCAGCTCCCATATCGTTTGGTTGCTCAGGGGGACAATCATTGCATTTCCCATCGCATTCCGCATTAACACGGTTCCTTCGGGTTCCATCCATTAACTAAAACCAAGAAGAATAGTGTGAGCAACACTAATTATAATAGGAAAACCACATAATCAAGGATAAAATTTCACACTTAAGGTTTTATCCTAGGGTATTTATGGCCATTTCTAAAACACTAAGATTGTGTTCTATGCTTAGACATATCCTTAGGGTTCTTACTGAGACTTTCACATCCTAGTTTCCAAAGGTTGACTATACCTTTCCTCTGATACCAACTATAACGACCCATACTTTACATACATTGTTAATACTTAAAAATTGAAGAACACTTATTACAACATATGACAAAACCACAAAGGACCATATAGGTATAGTGTCTTTAGAAACTGGGAAACAAAAACAACTGGTTCATAAATCTTCTACAGTGTCTCCCATTTATTTCATCATATCTAGGGTCCCTTTTAGCATATTCTACTTAATATCCATCTTCCTAACCTGGGGAAAAGAAAACATAAAAGGGTGAGCTCAAATGCTCAGCAAGGGAAAATAATGGAAATAAAAATCATATCATATCTTTTTGAAAATAATATCCTGCAAAAGAGATCATAATATCTTAACATGGAATAAATTATAGAAGTGAAAATGAGATCCCCATAATCATAACATGAAACTTGAAACTTTGTGGCATGCACACATAATCATGGAAAATCATTTCTTGTTAGTCATGACTCATTGCCAAGACTATCTTAGTGGACAAAGTCCCTTTCTGAACCGAGTCACCCTCGTTCCAGTCCTGTTTCACTGAACCGGTATAACCTACCATTCCAGCCATGTCTATCTCATGAGATATAAAATCTTTACCCAATGCATTGGAGGGAGAAATAGGTCCCACCCATCTTATAATGAATCCTTTCTTATGTGTGCCACATAATCATAAACCATAAATCATAGCGTAACCCATGTAATAAAAATGGAATTCTTAAACAAAATGACATCATAAAACAATCCATATAAGATAAAGGAATTCAAAAAAATTTTCCATCACAACATGATCAAATCAATGTTATAATAGGGATAAAAACAGAACCCTTTATTATCTTAGATGGAAAATAATTTTGATAAAACACTTGAACTCCATTTTTGAGGAAAATATCATTTCTTCTTCAAAAACATTTTTCCTTTCATAACCTGTCATACGACTTTAGAATAAAAGAAGTTGATTAAAAATAAACTTTAAAACTTGTAAAGTAAGCTTCTTGGAAATAATGTTTTAAAAATCCATTCATGCCGTATAAGTTAGAAAAAACATTCTTCGTACTTTTGTCGGAAAATTCAAAAAATACCTCGTACGAAAAACGACAAAAGATCCCTTTCATACATATTACTAAAAACTTATAGAAGGGTAAAAATGGATTTAAACAATTTTAGGTGGATGGAAATAATATTACATATTCATTAAACATGGATGTGGATGATAAAATACACCCTAGTAAATAGTTACGAATAAACAATCTCGGATAAAAATAAGATTGTGATATTTTCCCATACCTTAGGTCCGATTTGCTTTGTACGTGTCCGATGCTCCTGTATAATGGTTTAAATAATTTTATTTACTTATTCCAGAATCATACATATTGATATGATATCATATATGGTCATATTCTTAGCTTCTTGTTAGTAATATTTCATTGTTACTTGTTACTCGGGTTTTTATTGCCTTTTGTTCTTATGCGTGTTTTGCCGAATAAATTTTTATTCTTCTTTTAAGGTTATAGATACCTTATATCCAGAATTTTATTAGTGTAACATATATCATATTTATTCATTCAATTCATTTATATAATTATTATGTAATGATGAACATGTAGAACGAGTCGCTTCACATCGTGGAGACGGTATTCCGTACGTACGCACGAGTGATGATATCGTTCCTATGATCATGGAATTTTATTGGAGTATATGTATATATTATTTCAGAATCAATATAACTTTATAATAATCATAAATAGTTACTCATTACACCATTATACCCATCCTTTTAATGTGATGGTGGAAAATAGATTACACCACGGCGTGGAGACGGTATTCCGTACGTACGCACGCGCGGTGATTTCATTTTTCCATAGGTTGGATAGAAGGTGAATTAGGGTTGTTTCATATTTATAATAACATATCAGTATGTAAGTAATACTGATGTTATTACTTTATCATGAAACAACTAAAGAATAAGAAGTTGAAGAAGAAAGAATTTGAAAAGATCGGTAATGGATATTACCTCTTCTTTGGAACGCTTCTTTGAATCCTCCACATAGGGAACTAAGATTGGTCTTTGAAGAAGACCAGGACCTCTAGGATTATTCTAGGGAATTGGAGAGGTGAAAATGGCAGGGGTTGGCTGAGCTTTAGTGCTCAAATTGGTGTGAGGAGGAGGGGGAGGAGGTGCCCTTTTATAAGGGAGGAGAGGGGCACCTTAGGAATATCTCAAAATATTATTTTATATTAAAGTAAAAATCGGTTTATAATGGTTCCAAAGGGTCTTATTTCGAAGCTAAAGTGGGGAAGGGTCGCAATCCTATCAGCCAATAAGATTTAGACAAGTTTAGGGTATTATTTTAACCTTATCAATTAGATTTAACTCTAAGTAAAATAATTTAACTTTTACCGTGTCTTTTTGTTTTCTTTCACTATATGGTTAATATATTTACTATAACATGCCAAACGAACCCCAAATTGTTTATTATTAATATATATATCTTTATCTAAGTCATTTGGCCGAACCTTAGATTTTTAGGAATAAAATAACAATTAGTAATATAATATTTGATTTAAAAACTATTTTGTGTTAATTTGGACACTATTTGATATATGTTTTTTGTGAAAGTCATAACAGAATTATATGTTCGAACCAAGTTGATTAAATCAACTCTAATATATCATATTAACCTATAAAATTAGTGTAATTCATAAAAAGTCTCAAATTACATTTATTTCGGTGTTTATAACATCAATTATGTCAATATTTCATTAATAAGATAATTACTGCATCATCATTGTGTCATAAAGAAATTAAATTATTTAATGTCTAAAAATTACAAATAAAATACCATTATGTATGAAATCTTTTTAGCTTTCTAATGAATATTTATAGTCGAATTTATCTTATGTATAACCCCATATTAAAAATGTTTTAGTTATTAAACATTGATTTTAACTATTTTAACTATTCATTAAATAAAATAATATTAAATGTCATAATCTAATCCAAGTGGACCTAAATGGTCATATTATATTCATAAGGTTGTTTTTGGTCGAATTACACTTATCCAATAGAATTAGGACATGTGTTAGGTAATAGTAATATCGTATTTACCCTTAGTTACCCTATTTACTATTAACCGTGGTAAAAAAAGTAAAAAGTTACTATTCACCAAAAATTATTTTCATCTCATTGAACCACATTTTAGTCCTTGATATTAACCGTGTCTGTCGGATTTTCGAAATTCCATTCACAGAAGCGGTTAAATTAAGTTTTATGCAAAATTCAGTTTTTAACCTACCACTTAGTGGTTTCACTATTCATCAAAAATTGAAAGTTTTCAGAAAAATACCAAAATTTCACCCTAGGCTAATTTCGATATTCCGAATCCAAAAATGAAGTCCATTTTGAAAAATAAAATTTATAAAATTTCAAAAAGTGGTTATTACTATTCATAACGGCTAGTTTTAATAATATTTTAATAGCATATCGTTGTTTAGTGAAACTCGGTATTGCGTACGACACAAGCTATCGAGGAAGGTCGTGATTGCGTGTAAAGTAAGCCAAGCAAGTGTGTAGTGAAAGATTCCTTTGATGATATAAAAACAAAATATTACTCATAAAAATCTTGGGTGTTACAGGATGTTACATCCTTCTCCCATTTAGAAAATTGTGTCCCCACAATTTATTTACTTATCGAATAAGTGGGGGTATTTATCCCTCATCGCATTTTCAGATTACCATGTTGCCTCTTAAATCATGTGGTTTTTCCACAAAACCTTTACATGATGAATCACCATATTCTGTAACACTTGCTCCCTGTGGTCAAGAATCTGGACCGGTTGTTCTTCATAAGATAGGTTCTCTTCCAGCTAGACTACCTCTGGACTAAAACATGAGATGGATCTGGCATTTACTTTCTCAACATCGAAACATGAAAAACATTATGTACCTGAGATAAAATCAGAGGTAAATCCCCTCGGTAAGAAACTGATCCAACTCACTCCAGAATTTCATATGGTCCAATGAACCTTGGAATCATCTTTCCTTTCTTACCAAATCACATCACACTTTTACATGGTGATACTTTGAGAAAACCATGATCACCTACCTCGAAAGAGAGATCCTTCCTCCTATTGTCCGCATAACTCTTCTTCCTGCTCAGAGCTGTTCTCAGGTGTTTCTGTATCAGCTCAACTTTTTCAGCCATCTCTTCTACCAATTCTGGTCCCAACAGGTTCCTTTCGCCCACTTCATCCCAAAATGCTGGAGTTCAACACTACTTCCCATATAACGCCTCAAATGGTTCCATCTGTATGCTGGAATGAAAACTATTATTATATGAAACTTCAACCAATGAAAGATGTTGGTCCCAACTTCCCTGATAATCCATCGAACAAGCTCATAGAATATCCTCCAAGGTCTGAATTGTTCGTTCTGACTGCCCATCTGATTGAGGATGAAAAGCTGTAACAAAATTTAATTCAGCACCCAACGACTTCTAAAGGCCTTTACAAAATTTAGAAGTGAACCTGGGATCATGGTTTGATACAATGGAGAGAGGTAATCCATGTAACCTGACTATCACTTTAAGATAAAAATGGGAAAGTTGATCTAGGGAAAAAGTATCTCGAATAGGATGGAAATGAGCAGATTTAGTCAAGCGATCAACAATAAACCAGATTGCATTATTACCTCGAGATGTCTTCAATAATCCCACAAAAACGTCCATGGATATATTCTCCCATTTCCACTCTCGCACTAGTAGAGGGTGAAGCATCCATTTATGTAATTGCTGCTCTTCTTTAACCTATTGACAAGTCAAACACTTTATAGTAATATCAGCAATATCTCTTTTCATTCCATCCCACCAGTAATACTCCCGCAGATCTCTGTACATCTTAGTACTGCCAGGATGAACTAAAAATGGATAACTATGAGTTTCACATAACAACTATCACTTCAACTATTAATCACAAGGCTCACACAATCTCTTCCCAAATCTTGAAGCACAATCATTATAAATGTTGATTTCAGGCAACTTACCCTTATGAACTAGCTCTACCTTTTTCTGCAACTCACTTTCTTGCTTCTGTGCTTTCTTGATTCTGTCTAATAGAGATGATCTCACTGATACTTGAAACAAAACAGAATAACTTCATGCACCAACAACTTCTATGCCAAATTTCATCAAATCCTTATCCAAAGATCATGTTCCAAACACAATATTTTTAATGAAGCATTACCTTTTCGACTCAAACCATCTGCCACTTTATTTTCTTTTCCCGGATGGTAATGAATTGTACAATCATAATCCTTGATTAATTCCAGCCATCTCCTCTATCTCATGTTTAACTCTTTCTGAGTGAATATATACTTTAAACTTTTGTGATCAGTATATATTTCAGACTTTACTCCATACAAATGATGCCTCCAAATTTTTAGAGTGTAAACAACAACAGCTAATTCCAAATCATGTGTAGGGTAATTTACCTCATGAGTTTTCAACTGTCGTGAAGCATAAGCAATTACCTGATCATTTTGCATTAGGACGCAACCAAGTCCTTTCAATGAAGCATCACTGTATATAACAAACTCACCATTCCTGGAAGGATGTGGCAAAACTGGATCATTCACCAATCTTCTTTTCAACTCCTGAAAACAATCATCACATTCTTTTGTCCAGATAAACTTAACACCCTTCCAAGTTAGCTTAGTCATTGGACTAGATAACCATGAAAAATTTCTAACAAACCTTCGGTAATAGCCTGCCAAACCAAGGAAGCTACAAATCTCAGTTACATTTGTGGGTCTTGGGCATTCTTCCACAACCTTTGTTTTTGCAAGATCAATAGTTATCCCATATTTAGAAACAATATGACCAAGGAAAGAAATTTGATGCATCCAAAACTCACACTTTCTGAATTTTCCATAAAATTTCTTTTCTTTCAAAGTTTTCAAAATAACCCTAAAATGTCTTTCATGCTCCTCTTCACTTTTAGAAACCACCAAAATATCATAAATGAAAACAACCACAAACTTATCCAAGATCTCATGGAAAATTCTATTCATTATGTCCATGAATACAGAAAGTGCATTGGTTATCCCAAAAGGCATTACTAAAAATTCATAATGGCCATATATTGTACGAAATACAGTCTTTGTAACATCTTCTTCCTTTACCTTCAACTGATGGTACCCCAATCTCAGGTCAATCTTTGAAAAATACAGTTCTCCCTAGAGCTGATCAAACAAATCATCGATATGAGGCAAAGATGTTATTCAAGGCTCTATAATCAATGAAAAGTCTCATAGAACAATCTTTCTTTTTAACAAATAAAACTGGAGCACCCCATGGTGATGTGATAGTTCGAATGAAACCATTCTCTAATAAATCTTGCAATTTCTCCTTCAACTCTAAATGTTCAATTTTAGCCATTCAATAAGGTGGTTTTGAAATTGGATTAGCATCAGGAACTAAGACTACAGTAAACTTAACTTCCTGATGTGGTATTATTCCAGGAAACTCATCAGGAAAAACATCAGGATACTCATTTACCACTGGCACATTATTAATCTAAACAGTTCCTTTATTTTCAACGACATGTGCAAGGTAATATTAATTTCCATCTTTTACAAGTTTCTCTGCCTCTTGATATGTTATCAACAGTAAGGGTTAATTCTTGTACACAAACTGAAAGTCTTTCTGAAAAGAAACTTCTTTAGATCTATAGTAAATCTTAACGTGGTAAATAGAGAGCCAATCCATACCCAGGATAACATCAAACTCTACTAGTGGTAAAACAATAAGGTTTGCAAGTTGGTTCTTTCCATGGATAAGGATGGGAAGATTCTTATAAATTATTTTTTCCTCAACATTTCCCTCAAGTGTTTTTACCAAATGTTCATGAGCCATTTCTTGAGATAGTATTCCCATTTTACTAGAAAAGGTTTCAGAGATGAATGATTGTGTAGAACCGAAATCAAAAATCACACTGGAATAATCTGAAAAAACAAACAAGTTACCTGATACAACTTCATTTGATGGCCCGACATCTACTTAAGTAGTTGCAAAGGATTTCACCACCACTTTCTGCTTGTAGTCTAACTTCTTCCCATCACCCAAGCTCTTTGTCAGACACTCGTTTTCATAGTGACCCATCTCATTGCACTTAAAACATTTCACTAAATGTAAACCAAATTTGGTCTTACCATCACCCTGATCTTTTTCAGTGCAATCACGAGCCTTATGTCCCATCTTACCACATCGGTAGCACATTCTAGAATTTAGAATACATTCCCCAGCATGCCTTTTCCAACATTTATCACAAACTGGAAACTTAGTTTTCTTACCATCAGACCTTTTTGAAGAATTCTTTCATTTCTCCTACCACCTCGGTCTCTTCTTCTGCTAGTTGTTATAGAACACTTGATCATCGGCAAACACCATTTCCACCTTCTCAGCACATCGAAAAAGCTATTCATAACTTTTAAACTCACGAGAAGCTAATTCCTTTTGATATTTTGGCTTTAATCCTGAGTAAAAATGATTTATTTTACTATCAAGGTCTCCTATAAAATTTGGAGCATACCTTGCCAATCAAGTGAACCTTTCTTCATAGGCAGCCACTGAGTCTTTCTCTTCCCTCAATTCCAAGAATTACTTTTCCATACTAAGTTGAACAACCTTTGGAAAATACTTCTCCAGAAACATACCTTTAAATTCAACCCAGTCGAGAGTATCAATCTCATCAGCATCCCTAATATTTCTAACCATCGACCACCAATGATCTGCTTCACCTTCCAAATGGTAAATAACAAGACTAACTTTTTGATTGTCCGAACACCCCATGACCTCGAAAATTTTCTCCAGTGCTTTAATCCACCCTTCAGCTAGCACAGTTTCAGATGATCCTCTGAATGATGGGGGATGTTGCCTCATGAAATGTTCAACCACTGACATGTTCCTCTGCGGTTGATCTGGCTGATCTCGTGCTTGGATACCACCTCCATTTATCGCTTGAGTCAACTTCTCCATTACTGAAACAAACTGTTCAGTTCCAATTTCGACCATCTAAGGATGCTGATTCAGAAGGTTATTTCCTTCTACATGCCTTCTGAAGTGCCCAGATCAGTGTGAATCACTGAGAGGGGGAGGGGGTGAATCAGTGATCCCTTAAAACTTTTTACTAATTGATTCTATATCAATTAAACCTCTATGGCTGGTTAAAGCCTCGATCCACTCATCTTGTATCTCTCACCTTTCCACGAATGATGCAGTAAATGTAAAGGCACTGGACACAAGGATTTACAAGGTTCGGCACCAAAGGCCTACATCCTTGCCATGCTCTCCCAGCATGGATTCTCCCATTATAACTTGTTAGAATTACAATGGTCGATACATCTTCCCACCGTATCTCTCCTGAGTCCCACAGGAGGGTCTTTATACTGCTTCACACAGTGTTACCAGAGTCCCACTGGCCTGCTCCAGAATCCCACTGAAGGCTTCTTCTCCCTGAGTCCCACAGGGTCTTCTCCTGGCTCCTCGAGTCACACGAGTAGCTCTTCTTCACGTTCAGCTCTTCAAGTATCTTCAGCAGTCTGGGATAAAGACTGCTGGCCTTGCTCTGTACCTCTGATCACTTGTGATGATCAGGTCTTCTCGTCTTGCTCAGGATTTATCTCCTTCTTCTCAGGATGACCTGGACTCTCTCCAATTACTGAATACTCAGACAACTGATGTCTTTGACTTCAGTCTGGTCTAGTCTCACTCAGTTCAACTTCATGCACTGAGTGCATGGCAGCTCTTCATCTTCATGCACTGATAGCATGGCCTTCTCAATACTTCAAGAAGCTCCTGGTCTTGGACAACTCAAATGCACACCACTGATTTAGCACTGTTCACGTGTGCACGTGCATGCATGCGTGCATGCACTTCTCCTTTCCTCTTCTTGGTGCAGTAGACCCACAAAGGGTGTAATCAATTATAGCACACACCTTCTCCACAATCTTCACACACTATATTCAAATTTTTCACACACTAAAAGTGTGTTATACTTTAGTGTGGGTCAACTTCTTCCTTCTTCAATGTGTGTCCACTCCACTTAGAGCATACACATAGGTTCGGCCACTTCTTTAATTTGCACACACAAATTCTTCACTTAGCATACACTAGTAGTGACCTTCCTCTTCTTGCACACAATAAATGCCCATAGGGTGTATTTGCACTTTGCACACACAATCTTGGCTATGACCTCTTCTTTCTTTGACACACACTAACTTAGGTTTAGTTGTGGTCTTCTTGTTCACTTAGCACACACACAAGGTTTTTCTCTTTTAATCTTCAAGAGTGCACAACCAACCCGTAGGGTCTTCCTCACTTGGAACACACACAAGGTGTGGTCTCGGGTTCTCCTCTTCTTGCACACTCACTTAAATGTGTCCTTCTCCACTTATGCACACACACTGATGAGTGTGGTCTTCTCACCTTGATCTCAAAGGAGGCGCGAAAGGTGTCTTGGTACAAGGGGCAGCCGCGCAAGGTGTGGTGGGCTTCGGTCGCGCAAGCCACAAGGGTGCAACCAGGCGCATTCGCACAAGCCTCAAATGACCACGCAAGTGCTACTGCCCTCAGGCGCGCAAGTGCTTTATCCGCGGGCTCCAACCAAGGGTGCGCAAGGCTTGGTGCAACCCCGGTTCTTCCTGCCGCGCAAGGATTAGCGCGCAGGGAACTCCCCTTCACCTCTTTCGCGCAAGGGATGCGCAAAAAGGAACTTCACGAAGCCAAAAATGGCTCCGGGCTTCTCTGCCGCGCAGGGGTCGCGCAACTCAATTCTTCGCGAGGCACAAGGGTGCTCTCACGGGACTTTCGTTTCTCAAAGGGTCATCCAGCAACCTCGAGACTCGACCTCTCTTTTTATAGGCGAGGAGAGCCTCAGATTATCCGCGTGCGATAAATCTTGAATCACCGAAGATTTCGGATCTTTAAAAATCCTTTAAATCTGGTTTCTATCCTCGGTTCACGCGTGTATTTATTTTCTTCGGTCTTCTTCACGTGCATGCGACTTAGAACGCATGCACGGCCTTTTTTCTTCCAATCTATGCAAACCACGAACACACGTGGCCTCGACACCTTTGGTTTGCCTCGGCCGAACTTCGAATTCATTCAAACATTGCATGCATGGTCATTTTTAGGCATGATCGTGTTCAGTGTGGCCAGACGAACTCATTGGAGCAATTAGATTGGCCGGAGGTGGTCGGACACTCCATTTCTATCCTTGGGGAGGTCTCTGGTTCGAAGGAATCTCGCAGGTGGCCTCGTGCGAGCTTGGGGAAGAAGACGGTCGCTGGGCCGTTGGATCAGCCGATCAAAAGACTTTGGACGACCTGGATCAGATCGGGGGCGCGGCGGATTAGATGAGCGGCGCCGATCGTCCGCGAGATCAGATGAGCGGCTGGGATTCATTCCCGGTGAAAAATGCGCGTCCCACATCGAATCCTCGCGCGGTTTTTCTGCGGTTTATCAATATGCCGCTCTCATCCCCACTTCAATTGAACTTCCTCCTCCACGGTGCCGCCCCGCACCGTGTTCTCCCTGCGGGCGCGCTCTGCGCCCACTCTGCTCCCTGCGGGCGCGCTCCTAGCGCCCACTATGCACACACGGGCGCGCTATGCGCCCACCTTGCGCTCCTCCGGGCGTGCCCCAGCACCTCTGCGGTGTCTTGGGTGCGTCCTGCCGCCCTGGGCTCGCCCCACGGGTTCCCCCTTGGGCGTGGCGCCTTAGGCCCACATGTGCCTTGGGGTTGAACCCTCAAGGTGTCCACGGGCTGGCCAATTTTTTGGCAAAGGCATTGAATAAACACTTTGTTAAAAAACAAAGTATCCCATATGTAAAATGACAAATTCCAAGCCACTTCTCCCTTCTTCATTTCTTCTCCTCTCTTCTTCTTCTTGAGAATTCAAACATTAATCTACTTGATTAGAATCAACTCCTCAATTTATGATTCTTCTTCATCATCTCATTTTCTACTTAGGAGAGAATTCCCAAGGATCTTCATCAACCGAACTCCTGAATCACATAACATCTTCAATGGGATTCGTTGATCAAATCAGAGATCAATTGGATCTTCTTCTGATTCTCATGCACTAAGTGATAGTGCATGGACCTTATTAATGCACATCATCCACTTAGTAGTTGTGGATGGATCTTCTTCAACTCCTCATGCATTGTCACTACAATGCATGGTCTTCTAATCATGTTGTGACATTGTATCATCTTGATACAAGTTCTTGGAACTTAATGATAAGCTTAAAAATCGTCAGATGTTCATGGAGAATGTTTCAACCATATTCTCCAATGCCACTTAGTGAATCTCCTAAGTGACATGCATCTTAGTACCATGGCCATTCTCCTTCACCACCAACACCATCACAACCTTTGTCATTCACATCTTGACATTCCTTGACTTCCATTCATTCCAAGACAACTTCATGCCTCATTGACAACAAATGCAACACAATGCACTTAAATCTCCCCCTTTGTATTTGTTGTCAATACACTCCTTCAGCACATATGAATGGGTCAATATGTGTGCCAATATTTCTCCCCCTTATTGGCAATCAAATGCAAAGGTGTGGTGTGGTTCTCTTTCAAAAATCTCTTCCTCCCTTTGAAAAGTATTTTCTTGAAAAACACTGAGAGAGGGATGAAGTCACATGTTCTTCTTTAGCAAAAAACCTTTAGTAGATCAACTCTAAGTCTACTTGGGCTAACCCGGTGTAGAAAACAAGAGTGATGTAACCAAGGAACTCAATGCTGTCCACAATTCTCTACACATGTGAGATCATGCTTCAAGGGGCTTGAAATTTTTCAGATATAACAATGAATTGCTAAATCCTGCACATACTTCACAAAAATCATTATAAAGTTCAGGTGCAAAGATAAAGCTCCCCCATTCATCCATTTTCTTAAGATGATATTAATCTCAGAACATCATCTTCTTCAGATTTGCTCCCCCTCAAGGGGTGCACTCCGTTCTGTCCAAACCATCCTCTAGATGAGAATGATCATCATCTTCAATTCCCTGAAATATCAGCACATGTAAATACCAATAGTATAAGGGAATAAGATGGAACCTCCTTGGTTCATCAATGTGAAC
Organism: Viscum album; assembly: GCA_963277665.1. Lineage (NCBI taxonomy): Eukaryota > Viridiplantae > Streptophyta > Magnoliopsida > Santalales > Viscaceae > Viscum > Viscum album. Next base: position 180,506,727 of record OY728140.1, read on the forward strand.
AACAAGGTTGAGAAGATTCTCTCAACCGAGATGTCCCATTTTCACCAGTCTTCACACTTGCACATCTGATCTTCAATGATGATTGTGCTGGTGTGGGTCTCAATACATCTTCATGTGAAATCTTCTTCTTCCCTTTTGCCTTAGCAATTGCCATAACATTATCTTCAGCTTTTTGCAGATCTTTGGCAAGTTGCAACTGATTTGGCCATATGACTAGTAAATCATTTGGAAGAGTGCCCTCAGTTTTGGAAGTTCCACATGGTTCTTTGGATGATGCTAAGCTACCTCTCTTCGGCAACTTATTTTCAATCAATCCCTTCTGCTTCTTCTGGATTGATTGTCTGTTTGAGTCCAGTCTGCTTCTATTCAGTTCCATGGCTTGTTCACAAAGATCTATGGTGTGTCCTTTCTTTCCACAGTAGAAGCATTTCTTGGTGGTCCTTCTGGATGCATCACCCTTCTTGGATTTAGACTCCAAGGACTTCTTTTCCTTTTTCAAAACCTTCTTGGGAGCATCGTCACCTCTCTTCTATTTGCTTCCCAAGGATTCTTTCTGAGCCAGGTTCTGTGATCTTTTCTTCTTTTGAGCTCTGGATACAGTTGAAGATTGACATGTATCTATTTGACCACTTTTGCAATCATCCCAGATGTTGTCAAGTAATCCAAATCTATTTGCAGTAAACAAATGTCTCTGGACCTGTGGTTGTTGCTTATTTCCTTCTGGCTTGCTCCCCCTTGGCATGAGCTTCCTTTGTGCTTTGACATTTAGTGGATTGTACCAACAATCCTTTGCACAGTGCCCATACTTATTACAACACCAACATTGACCCACAAATCTTGACTTCTTCAGTCCTTCTGTTTTTTGGGTACTTGTCTTGAATTGTTGTGCTGCTTCAGGAGAGCTTTCTTTATTCATTGTCTTCATCCATACTTGTTTGGAATTATTCTTCCATCCTGCACTTTTTGTGGAAACACAATTAGAAGCATTAGTACAAGATGGGATGGATGGTACCTTCCTTTTAGAAGTTTTTTCCCTTTTATTAGAGGATGTCTTTCTTTTAGAATCATCCTTCCCAAAGCTCACTTGAGTAGCAACATTTCTTCTTTCAGCTGACTGGGAGGCTTTGGCTTTTGGTGATTGCTGATTGTTCAATATCACCTCTAGTTCTAAGTATTTCATGTTGAGGGAGTTCTTCTCATCCTCAAGAGTTCTTAGCTTTCCTTCCCAATTCTCCACCAGTTGTTTCATCTGGTCTTCATGCACCTTCTTTAATTCAAGCAATGAGTTGTCAAGCTCCTTCACCCTTTTTACTTTGTCTTCAAGTTGAGCATCTTTAACAACCATTGATACTCTATGCCTCTTCTCCAGTGCATGGTAAACATCTTTGATTATTACTTTAAAGAATTCTTTCTCAGAAAGGCTTCTTTGCAATTCTTCACAAGTATCTTCATATCTATCATTGCAAAGAGAAACTGTTTCTTCCTTAGCCTTCACCAGCTTTCTGAGAGTGTTGGTTATGCCAACCCTTTTAGCCAATTGATCTTCCATTGCATTGGCTTCTTCTTCTAACTGTGATTTTTCTTCATGAAGATCATGGATGCCTGTAGCTATACACTTTGCCACTTCCATGGGAACTGTCTTCTGAAGATATTTGAGTGCACTCTGAAGATCATTCATTGTTTCAACTTCATCACAGCTAGGACAGGCTTTCTTCATCTTCTTGGCTTGTTTCTTCTTTCTATTTTTCTGAGTCTTGGCAGATATCTCCATTTGAGGCTGGTCGCTCGTTTCCTCAAATTTGCACTTCATAAAGACTCCCTTGGATCTTTTAGAGGTAACCTCCCTCTGATACCAATTGAAGTGCCCAGATCAGTGTGAATCACTGAGAGGGGGAGGGGGTGAATCAGTGATCCCTTAAAACTTTTTACTAATTTATTCTTTATCAATTAAACCTCTATGGCTGGTTAAAGCCTCGATCCACTCTTCTTGTATCTCTCACCTTTCCACGAATGATGCAGTAAATCTAAAGGAACTGGTCACAAGGATTTACATGGTTCGGCACCAAAGGCCTACATCCTTGCCATGCTCTCCCAGCATGGATTCTCCCATTATAACTTGTTAGAATTACAATGGTCGATACAGCTTCCCACCGTATCTCTCCTGAGTCCCACAGGAGGGTCTTTATACTGCTTCACACAGTGTTACCAGAGTCCCACTGGCCTGCTCCAGAATCCCACTGAAGACTTCTTCTCCCTGAGTCCCACAGGGTCTTCTCCTGGCTCCTCGAGTCACACGAGTAGCTCTTTTTCACGTTCATCTCTTCAAGTATCTTCAGCAGTCTGGGATAAAGACTGCTGGCCTTGCTCTGTACCTCTGATCACTTGTGATGATCAGGTCTTCTCGTCTTGCTCAGGATTTATCTCCTTCTTCTCAGGATGACCTGGCCTCTCTCCAATTACTGAATAATCAGACAACTGATGTCTTTGACTTCAGTCTGGTCCAGTCTCACTCAGTTCAACTTCATGCACTGAGTGCATGGCAGCTCTTCATCTTCATGCACTGATAGCATGGCCTTCTCAATACTTCAAGAACCTCCTGGTCTTGGAAAACTCAAATGCACACCACTGATTTAGCATTGTTCACGTGTGCACGTGCATGCATGCATGCATGCACTTCTCCTTTCCTCTTCTTGGTGCAGTAGACCCACAAAGGGTGTAATCAATTTTAGCACACACCTTCTCCAAAATCTTCACACACTATATTCAAATTGTTCACACACTAAAAGTGTGTTATACTTTAGTGTGGGTCAACTTCTTCCTTCTTCAATGTGTGTCCACTCCACTTAGAGCATACACATTGGTTCGGCCACTTCTTTAATTTGCACACACAAATTCTTCACTTAGCATACACTAGTAGTGACCTTCCTCTTCTTGCACACAAGAAATGCCCATAGGGTGTATTTGCACTTTGCACACACAATCTTGGCTATGACCTCTTCTTTCTTTGACACACACTAACTTAGGTTTAGTTGTGGTCTTCTTGTTCACTTAGCACACACACAAGGTTTTTCTCTTTTAATCTTCAAGAGTGTACAACCAACCCGTAGGGTCTTCCTCACTTGGCACACACACAAGGTGTGGTCTCGGGTTCTCCTCTTCTTGCACACTCACTTAAATGTGTCCTTCTCCACTTATGCACACACACTGATGAGTGTGGTCTTCTAACCTTGATCTCAAAGGAGGCGCGCAAGGTGTCTTGGTACAAGGGGCAGCCGCGCAAGGTGTGGTGGGCTTCGGTCGCGCAAGCCACAAGGGTGCAACCAGGCACATTTGCACAAGCCTCAAATGACCACGCAAGTGCTACTGCCCTCAGGCGCGCAAGTGCTTTTGCCGCGGGCTCCAACCAAGGGTGCGCAGGGCTTGGTGCAACCCCGGTTCTTCCTGCCGCGCAAGGATTAGCGCGCAAGGAACTCCCCTTCACCTCTTTCGCGCAAGGGATGCGCAAAAAGGAACTTCACGAAGCCAAAAATGGCTTTGGGCTTCTCTGCCGCGCAGGGGACGCGCAACTCAATTCTTCGCGAGGCACAAGGGTGCTCTCACGGGACTTTCGTTTCTCAAAGGATCAGCCAGCAACCTCGAGCCTCGACCTCTCTTTTTATAGGCGAGGAGAGCCTCAGATTATCCGCGTGCGATAAATCTTGAATCACCAAAGATTTCGGATATTTAAAAATCCTTTAAATCTGGTTTCTATCCTCGGTTCACGCGTGTATTTATTTTCTTCGGTCTTCTTCACGTGCATGCGACTTAGAACGCATGCACGGCCTTTTTTCTTCCAATCTATGCAAACAACGAACACACGTGGCCTCGGCACCTTTGGTTTGCCTCGGCCGAACTTCGAATTCTTTCAAACATTGCATGCATGGTCATTTTTAGGCATGATCGTGTTCAGTGTGGCCAGACGAACTCGTTGGAGCAATTAGATTGGCCGGAGGTGGTCGGACACTCCATTTCTATCCTCGGGGAGGTCTCTGGTTCGACGGAAGCTCGCAGGTGGCCTCGTGCGAGCTCAGGGAAGAAGACGGTCGCTGGGCCGTTGGATCAGCCGATCAAAAGACTTTGGACGACCTGGATCAGATCGGGGGCACGGCGGATTAGATGAGCGGCGCCGATCGTCCGCGAGATCAGATGAGCGGCTGGGATTCGTTCCCGGTGAAAAATGCGCGTCCCACATCGAATCCTCGCGCGGTTTTTCTGCGGTTTATCAATATGCCGCTCCCATCCCCACTTCAATTGAACTTCCTCCTCCACGGTGCCGCCCCGCACCGTGTTCTCCCTGCGGGCGCGCTCTGCGCCCACTCTGCTCCCTGCGGGCGCGCTCCTAGCGCCCACTATGCACACACGGGCGCGCTATGCGCCCACCATGCGCTCCTCCGAGCATGCCCCAGCACCTCTGCGGTGTCTTGGGTGCGTCCTGCCGCCCTGGGCTCGCCCCACGGGTTCCCCCTTGGGCGTGGCGCCTTAGGCCCACATGTGCCTTGGGGTTGAACACTCAAGGTGTCCACGGGCTGGCCAATTTTTTGGCTAAGGCATTGAGTAAACACTTTGTTAAAAAACAAAGTATCCCATATGTAAAATGCAAAATTCCAAGCCACTTCTCCCTTCTTTATTTCTTCTCCTCTCTTCTTCTTCTTGAGAATTCAAACATTAATCTACTTGATTAGAAACAACTCCTCAATTTATGATTCTTCTTAATCATCTCATTTTCTACTTAGGAGAGAATTCTCAAGGATCTTCATCAACCGAACTCCTGAATCACATAACATCTTCAATGGGATTCGTTGATCAAATCAGAGATCAATTGGATCTTCTTCTGATTCTCATTCACTAAGTGATAGTGCATGGACTTTATTAATGCACATCATACACTTAGTAGTTGTGGATGGATCTTCTTCAACTCCTCATGCATTGTCACTACAATGCATGGTCTTCTAATCATGTTGTGACATTGTATCATCTTGATACAAGTTCTTGGAACTTAATGATCAGCTTAACAATCGTCAGATGTTCATGGAGAATGTTTCAACCATATTCTCCAATGCCACTTAGTGAATCTCCTAAGTGACATGCATCTTAGTACCATGGCCATTCTCCTTCACCACCAACACCATCACAACCTTTGTCATTCACATCTTGACATTCCTTGACTTCCATTCATTCCAAGACAACTTCATGCCTCATTGACAACAAATGCAACACAGTGCACTTCACCTTCCTAGCACTGCTTCCCTATTTCCTCTGTGGAAAACCATTCTGAACAAACATGTATTAGATTAATCAACATGGTAATCTTCAAATGATCACTTCAATTTGACTATAAAAAATATTCTTGGATAATCATTTAATATAATTCTATCTCCTAAAGTTATCTAAACCGAACATTGATACCAACTATAAGGATCCTGCCTTAGACCTTACTTAATCTTGAGTTATTACAAGATTACACATTGAGGATCTTTTCAGGTTTAGAGTTTTAAAGAATTAGATCATAAAACATTCATTACATTCCACAATTAAACAAAGTGGTTACATAAATATAGTATTCATTTTTTTCCCATCAATGGAAACATATTTAAAATAAAACATGGATTCTTTCATGAAACTTCCTTGACAATATCATCATATCATTTTCCTTTACATTGACCTGTGAAAAAAATTTCAAAAAAAAACTTGGGATGAGCATAAGAAATATCAGTATGGGTTATAAATATATGGAAAGGAAACTTGAGTTCATATATACATAAGAATGAAATCATACTTTACCCATAAAACGTAAGCACTTTAACATACCTCATCAAATCATGAATAAATCATAGAAATCATAAGACATAAAGGTAACGTGAGGAATTCATAACATTCATTCGTAGGGAGTAACCCTCTTGGTTACGGTTGGAATACCCATCATAGTATATTCCTTAAATATCTTTGAAGAAACCTTAATGTTTCACTCCTTCGTGTTACCCAATGCATTGGAGATCTATATCGGGCTCACCCACCCTTAGTTTATCATGAAACCACCCGTCTTCATAATAATTCCCAAGAACCATAACATAATCGTATCACATAAAACAAGCATAAAAGAAACATAACATTTCCACATTTCAATCACAAGATATCAATACAACACATTGATATAATAAAAACATTATTAAAACCATTTTCAATACCAATAAAAAAGAAAAATAAAACATGGTATGTATTTTTCTTTTAAAAAGAAGGTATGGCTTGTAGAGGAAGCCGAAACTCAAATAATGGTCATGGCGGCAGAGATGTCATTGTCACCACATACGTACGACAAAAACATTCCCTTTTATCGTTTAGTAAATGCTTCATATAAAAAATATTCCTTTTGAATAAACGTAAAAGTCAAAAGGGGTTTATACACCGTATAAAAGAAGGTTGTGTGTAAAACAAAATATGCCTCAATGAAAGGATGTTGAGACGAAGTCCCATACCTCGGGTCCGAATTGACTCGATCATTCATTAATGTCATTAATAATAAACTTTCGTAAATTTCTAATTGCTTAAGAACCTTTTTCAAGTTCATCATTCCTTTTATATCACTTATTACCATGTCATGAACACTATGTAATTATTTTAGTTAATAACGGTCATTTTAACGATCATTGGTACTTGAGTCAAAATATGATCTTTATAATTACAAGTTTTTCATGTATCCATTATATCCTGAGTTATAATTATGATTTATATATCATATATATCATATATATCTAGTATATACATGCATTTATAATATTACATAATCATTTAGAGGTAAGAAATGAAATGCACTGTTCATGGAGACGGTAATCCGTACGTGCGCATGAACTCTACTTTCATTTCTATTTCATATTTTATAGAATGGAATCATAATGATATAAAGGTATATTATAATTCCAGTTTAATATCATATATAATATCATAACTCCATCCTTTATACGTCCCACATATGGTATTAACGAATCAAATCACTTTGAGGGGGCGGTAGTCCGCACTTCCTTAAATGAAGATATCGCGTTTACCCATAATGGAAACCATAAAGGTATGCCAAAAATGAAAAATAAAAAAGCTTAAGGAAAACATAAACATATTATATATCATATATAAATATAATTTCATCTTAATGGCCACCTTTTAATGTGTTAAAATAATGCTGAACAATCATCGTTTCGGGAGGCAGAAATTCACCATCCACGAAAATAGTATGTTCTTTAACCATTAAGTGTAGGTGTGTGTAAGTTTAGCTCAAATACTTATTATAAAAACGACCTAGTATATGTAAGATTCTGTTTTTGTTTAAAAAGAAATGAATAAAAAGATTTTAGGGGGTTGTAGAAGCCAAATAAAACAAAAGGACTCAAGTGAAGACATTACCTTAAAATCGGGTAACTCCCTTTAGTTTGAGCTCAAAGGCTTTCATGGGAAACTTCTGCCAAAATTTAGGCTTCAAGGAGTAATAGAGGGATGTGGAGAGACAAAATGGGCCGGGGTTGGCTGAGCCAAAGGCTTTGGAAGTGTGGTTAAGGTGGTAGTGGTGGGGGCCTTTTATAAGAGAAGAGGAGGGGCACTCTTGGAAAGTAAAGAAATGTTCCTTTATTTTAAAATGAGATTCGGATTTAAAAGGTCCCACATTGATATAATTCGAGGATAAGATGATAAGGGTTCGAAATATACCCATGCAATAAGTTTTGGACATGTGTAGGTTATAGATTTTACATTATCTTTTCATTTTATTTAAATCCTTTAGTAATGAAGTAATCGCTGAATCATCATGATGTCATAAATAATTTAATAATTTTAAAGTATGAAAATTATAAAAAAAATATCAGGATGTAGGAAATTGTCTAAGATTTTTAATTAATATTTATATTCCAAACTAGACTTGTAGAACCCCATGTAAAAATTGATTTAGTAAAACAACTCATGTTTGTGTCATTTTTACTTTTACATTAAATAAAAAGTTATTTATGTCATTTCCCAACCAATGTGGCTCCATGGGATCCCCAAGTTGACCTATGGATTGTCTTCGTCGGCCATGACACATCCAATAAGGGTAGGACATGTTTCTAGGTCATTTTATATTATTAAAACATTATTCTTACCTTAATTTACACTAATTACCTCTAATCGCGATTACAAACATAAAAGTTACTATTCCCCAAAAAATTATTGTAATCCCATTGAACCACATTTTACTTCTTAATGAAAACCATGTATGTAATATTTTTTAAATTCAAAACACAGTGGTGGTAAAATTTCATTTTACCGAAAAATCAGTTTCGTAAGTACCACTTAGTGGTTTCACTATTCATCAAAATTTGATTTTTTTTCAGAAAAATACGAAAACTTCACCCGAAGCTATATTTGATATTCCGAATTCAAAAATGATGTCTATTTTTAAAAATTCAAAACATATAAGTTACATTAATTAATTTAATAATTAATTCCCACTGTCAGAGAAATAGCGTGTTTTTATGAAATAATAAGTTTCAAAAGATTGACACTAGTTTAAGTCCAGTTTCAAAGTGAAATTAATTCTAGTGAGAACTATCCGATTAGATGGTAAAAATATATTCTAATTTCACTTTAAAATCAATTCAAAAGATAATCTAATCATATAAATAAATTATATTAAAAAGTGATTTTGAATTAAAATACAACATTTTTCACTATTCATTAAAAAATGAACTTTATCGGAAAAATACCAAAAATTCACAAAAAGTAAATTTTGATGTACCAATCATAATGAATACGTTTATTTTGACAAAAATAGATTAAAAAATTTTCAACAGATAGATTTAAAAATGGTTTTCCATTAAAAGGCAGCAAAATAATCTTTTAAAAATATTAGTGTATTTCATGCTTCAGATTGGATTTATTTTCATTTTAAGCCTCTAAAACACTGTCTAATTCATTAATAGACATAGATAAAAATATCTATTATTAATTACTTACTTGGGATGTTACAATAATGTCCTATGATTAGTTTTCCGAATAAAAGGCCACAGTGGATCCTTTCTATTGTGAGAACCTGAATGTACCATGACACTTTGATTGATTGTACATCATATATCTTAATGATATAATATTAAGTCAATGAAATGAAATAAGCTATTTGGGGTGAAGAATTATAGGAATTTGAGGCACCATCTCCTAGTGTATTCCCTTGGTAATGTGTTGGAGGATATTATGAGAACGAGACCCACCAATAAGAAATCCACATTTATAAGTGTCATTGGATGTTCCTAACAACATATGTGTGTATTGGTCCTTATACATTATTGTTATTATTAATAATTTTTATGATTTTAACACTAAAATGTATCGGTTAAAACTGTGATGATATGTTTTCTTGGAGAGGTATGATATGTTTGGTGTGTCATGAGTAATACTGCAATAATGAATAATGTGAAAAAGTATTTTTGGATTCTATTCCATAATGGATGTTGATATCTTAGGCACTTCCATTGAAAGGATATAGACAAAATAAATTCATGTACTTGATGTTCTATAGTAAGGATAAATATTTTGGAAGTGAATGAATGAGAAAAAGAGAAAATGGGTTGATGGAAATTTCATGCACCCCTCTTGATTGGAGATATTGAGAAAAATAGATTATATTACATGATAACTATTTATATGATGTGACATGTCATTGCAGTGTAAACATATTTCCTTATGGGTGCCCTAGCATGTTGCAATATGATAACATTGGACTTTAGGATGCTCTATCTAATTCTACTAAGAGGAAAAGAGTGTCACACACAATGTTTATCCTACATCTCAGTTATATAATATATTATTTATTACATAACAATTTGAGTAAAGATTATTCATGGTTGTGGATTAATAATTATTATAGGATTCCTAAACAAATTTATATCGACACTAGTTATTCGAATGGATATATTGTGGGTGAAAATTTTAAAAATAATTATTTAATATTAATTTAATATAATATTTATATATTTTTTTTGTGAATAATGAAGTTATATTTATTTAATAAATAAATTTTAATTATTCAATGTTTAATAAATATGGTGGAGGATTGGTTGACCGAGTTAATAGTCTAGTGGAAAATAATATTATTTAATTATAACTCACTAGATATGTACATGTTAGAAAATAATAATGTTGTTGTTGTTATTTTACATGGGTGTTTGGTTTTGAATAACCAAATGATTAATGCACTTGTAAAAATAATTTATTAGCACGGTAGTGAATTTAATGACTGGGTATATTTTTCAATTATTACCCAAGCGATATCCAGGTGATGATTATATGTTTTTTCAAAATGAATTGGGGAAAAGTATCTCAATCCTAAAGAATTCATTCCTCTCAAATAATGATGTCATGGACGAGATAGATCCTCCACCACTGTATCAAGGATAATGCTTTGGAAGATGTGATCATGGAAAATAGTGGCAATCATCACAAGAAAAACGATCTTCCATTGTATCCCCTTATGAATCCTTGGAAAATGTCCAAAGATATGTGGAACATGTGTGGATCACCAGTAGAGGATATGTAACATTGATATCTAAATTCAATGAAGGCGTACTGCAGATCAGTAGATGAATGCATCAATGATGAAAGAATCATTTTAGAGGTAATTCCATTTTTACTAAATTAATAATAAAAATATATATTGATCCTCTATCCTAGATATAGGGATAATTCATCTTCATCTAAATCCATAATTCAATTCCATGAATACTGGAATTCATCATCATATTGATCCCAGATTCATCATGGATAATGTTAAAAATTTATGTGGGGAACCATCCCTCTAGCCCTTCTACTACACCCAAAACCTACCCTCCTTCCCTCTCACAAAATATGTGGCTTTCTATGCAATATCACTCATGGAAAATATCTAATCCACAACCAATAAACTATCACATTGTGTATATCAGTGATTTATTTGTTCACACCAACCCATGCCCCATATGAAATGATCTATGACAAAATACTCTCATCATGGTTTAGTCTCCACACACAAAAATCCACATAGACACTCGGGAGGTCACCATCCCACTGAAACATACCTATAGACACTTGTTAGATCATTAATCACAAAAATCTACCCCCCTTAACATAGTTCTCCAGAAATTCCATGCGATATAGTCCCAAATTTTGTATCCCATAATATACACAATTATCTCTCTTCCAATCACAGTTTCTTATAGATCATCAAGACCCAACATGTTCCTTAATCATTGACATAAACAGACAACTTTAACCCATATGTAACATCAGTATCCAAATGATCACATTGAACTAAGCCACATGGACTAGTATACATCCTCATGAAGATACTCAACCCACATGGTTCCACTATATAGTGACTAACCCTAATAAAAATTAATTGATTCACATAGAATCTCAATAATGTAACCAAAATATTCCAACAATGAACCACACATTGGCCTTGTATCATATCCCATAAGGGATATCTATTATATTTTTTGCATAACGGAAAATCATCTCATTGAAACCCTTGTTGTAATAATGGACTCATCATAATCATGAATCCTTCCATGAATTATACATCTATAGGGAGGGTTTCCATCATAAGGTGTGGTATAGATAGTCAACTCATATTTTAAAACTAGGAATATGATTCTTGAACCCTTCTAATTATCCTATAATTTCAAAAATAATATACTAGTACCCCATTTAATATCATGATACCAAACAAGGCCTCTCTTCAGGTCAAATGTCTCTCTCACCAATTAGTGAAAAGATGTCAAGGGATTCCAGATTAAAAAAGTTTTTAAGAGAACATAAGAATATGATTTGAGACCCAAAATCAACCTTTATTTCCTACCAAAATCACTTTTTCTGCAAAGATATTATACATGGTCCCGGGATATTTATGATTGAAATAATTTCACACCAAACAATAATGATCTAATATAAACGGGGTGACCTATTCCATCCATGTAGTTACAATACATGAAAGGATATATAATACATAGGCTACCAATCATAATTCATCATCAACGTCATTATCAAATCCTCAATTATTATATCCCATCTCATGCATAAAATATTTAATTATAATCTATAATAATAAATTAATTAATTTATACCAATTATTTATACTGGAAATATAAAAAAAGCATCCCAATTGTAAAGAAATCAGAAATTACAACTCATAGAATGTAATTTTCCTACTACATTCACCATTCCTACCAAAATATATATCATTTGGACCTAGAAAAATCAATAATTACATCAGATTTCAAAATAAACACTGAATAAAATATGTCTATCAACTTACCTGCATCTAAATAGTGAAAAAAAATTATATAAAAAATTTCATGACATTATATAATCATTATGATTAAATGAAACATTTGAATTGGCTGATTCCCCAATGCAGTGGTGGAATTAGAACATTAATAAAGACAATGATCTAAATTTGGTGGGAATGAATGTTAAAAAGTGATGAGTGTGTATGTTTACTAGAATCATTCGAAATATATTTCTTGAACCACCATCAGTTATAGGGATGGAAGATATGGAAGTGTTTATCTATTCAACTCTCCAAAATAGGTTTCATCAAATAAAAACAAATGGGGGCCTAACCCTATTTTTTATTATTTAATAACATTATTTCCCCTTTCACATTATGAACAAATGTTCCACATCCGAAACCACTAGTATAGGACCCCTCAACCACATTCTAATAATCCAAAATAGAAATCCATACTTTATGATGATATTGTCCTATAGTATGTATCAATTATATCATGAAAACATGGTCCACACTGTAATTCTTGACCAAATACTATGAGAATACTCTACAAATTTACCCTCATAAAAAATCATTTAATTGTAATGAAATCCTCAAGTTCCCAAACTAATTCCCAATTTTCATGATGGTCCCGCACACCCAATTGATAGATAATTACAGTTACATCTAGTAATACAACCCATAATAATGTAAATTTTAGAATACCCAACAACTGACTCCTTGTTTATTTCCTTGAAAATAAAATCATTTCAATAGGAAAACCATTAAATGTGATATGGTGAATCCTTGTCAAAAAACATTATCTGAACACTAACGGATTACAATAGATGTAAAAACAAATATGGTGCTCAAGTTGTTCCTATTTCCTTTTTGGAATCCAATCATATGAATCAATTGAATTTCCCAATATAAATCCATCACATCAAGCCATGGGTCTGCCTAACCATACCATGATGACCTACTCTAAAAATATAAGGAATTCTAACACAAAAAATATATTACCCATAGAAAGTACTATAACCATCGAAGAACATATATTAGTAAAACATCTAAGATATCAATTCTATGAAATAACCACTTTGAAATAGGGAATATTATTCCACAAGTAACCTCTTAAGTGATTGGTGTGTTACTCTCCACTTATATAAATCACATAATATACTTCCAAGAGAGTGTTTCCCTAGAAAGGTTATCACCATATTTGAGTCCCAAGGTGTGGTTACCCATGAATAATATCACAACATCTATTTTCAATGACCATTTATAAGGCATCCCATTCCAAAGTACGTATTTCATAGTGGATTGTTAAACCAATCACATAGATCCATGGATCATGTCTGTGTATTTATATCATGTTGCATAGTTCATAATTCCATATAGATTTATGTATAATGTAAGAGATGACAAAAATCAAAGTACATCCATACATCTTTATGAATAGTACATCCCACACCAATAATCTCATTTAACCTTCTCTATGGGTTTTGATACTATGTGAACACAACCTAAAAATATATGGATGGAATCTATAGTGAGAGATGTACTATAATTATATCCATCACATGGATGTAAAATTTTATTTGGGGTCTAAGGTGATACATACAATCATCACTACCCATGTCCCCTATGTACCATATTTGGGACAATATAGCTCTAGGGAACCCACAAGGGATGAGTTGCTGACATTATAGCCTTGACACCCATCAAGGGTCCACATGTTGTAATCATATCTCATAAGATAACACAATTCATTTTAATTGAATAATATACAAATAAATCATCAATGTATCATTGAATTCATATTAGAATAATAAGAATCCTCGTTATAGAAATGGAATCGGGAACATTTTATTCCTAATTAACCATAATTCATCCTGGACACCCGTCACAAAAATAAATTACACAAGGCATAGCTACAATTTCAACATTATATAAATATGGGAGAAACTCAACACCAAAATGTATTTCAGCTATCTAAATGTCTCTGAGATATATCTCGGTTATCATATTTATATTCTCATGGAATGAAAACTCAAAAAAACAAGACTCACCATCACTAAGAATCCTCCAAAGGCATTTGTCTCTTCAGTCACTAATTATTATCAATTATATTTAATTAAATAATTTCCCTTACTATTGAGTCTATGATTACCAATTGAAGGTAAAATATTTTCTCTTTATTAATTACATTAAATTTACAACTGACATTGACTAGGTATCATTGTGAATTTAATTATAATAATGTTCATTTTTATTGATGGCCATGGAATCATGTCAATGTCGAAGGCCCATATTAGGACTTGGTACATTGTGTATTTTTAATAATAGGTATCCATTATATGATTTATTTTTATGAAAAATTTCAATCAAGACCATTTCCTATATTGGATATCACATTTTTATAAAAAACACTATAATACCATAGGGTATGTTGAAGGACATCTTACCTCAACAGGAATCCATTTTGTTATGACAATTAATAGCCAATACTTCCCTAACCTCATCCATGTCTAACCTGCCACAACCTATCACCATAAGTCCCTATCATGTACAATAAATTTCATTTTAATTAACTGTAATCACATTATAATTAATTAAATTTAAGAATAAAAATCCCAATTTTATATAACCAGGAAAAAGAAAAAAATATCCCCAAGTGATAGACAATGAACAAAAATGTAGTCCACGACGTGCAATATAATTAAAAATCACCCAAACCAAGGCAACAAAATACTATCATTATTCCACTGTAATATAAATTAGTTAATAATAATTCAAATATACATAATTTTGAAAAACACAATGGGTGATCCCATTGCGATGAAGATGCAACAAAACATACACTAAAGCACAACAATGAACTATTGAAATAGTTATCAAAAATTTACATGTTATTGAACATCTAAAAAAATTAATAAATTTAATTTAACAAAAAATGAAATAAATAAAACCATTATTAGGTATACTAAATGAAAGTCTTATTCATAAATGTGAAAATTGCATCTTATAATATCCATTACACAAGACGAAAATGTGGCCCTTTTATCAAGATGAATTCCACCATTTAACAATGAAAATCATCAAATACCCTGACCCATAGATACGATAAATAATCTGGTTATGAATTTTTGAAATATCAGTATTATATAGAAGAATAACATACATAGAAAACCCAAAGACGAAGAAACATTAAAGAAATGAATTAGAGGGTGAGTAAGACTAATAAATTTCATATCTTGATTCACCTCTCCCATTAAAATGTGATAATCCTAAATGATTTATTAGATACTTATACTAATAAAATGAGGTATGATTCATGGTATGGTCAAGTAGGTTCACATTTAGAATCTACACATTCCAAAAAACTTCATGACTCAAACATAGGTTCACAGAAAAAATGTTCTCAAAAGTGGTGCCTTGTCTCTGCCTTGAACATTCATTATAAAACCTCTATATTCATTTCATGAATCCAATTATGAATTTGTATTTTATGTTCTCAACAACCCAAATAGAATATGATGCTTTTATGATCACCAATACCACCCACAAGGTCTTGATCCAAATAAAAAAAATTATCTTTGGATTTCAAAATGATTGATTTCACATTCTGAAATATCGATGATGAAAATAAACCATATCCTAAATATAAAATTTATATTTAAACAAAATTTAATTAACTATATAGATAGATTGCATTAAAAAATTCTCCATCATAGAACTTATCATCTCAGAGAATCCTAACAGGACATTTAACAACTAATCCAATCTGACATCTATTTTATATTTTCACTCAATTCACCAATTCATCTATCAGAATTCCAATCCCATCAAAGAATGTGTTAATTAATATTTGATACATATTTTTTGTCTTTTTCATGACCAACTCACAAAACCATTGAATTTACAATGTTTTCTTATCCATTCTCATCTATCTGAATACACCACCGTCATTATCAATGATATGGTATATATTACTATAAAATGTAGAATATAAGTTATTATCTTCTTCCAAAATGATTGCTACCATAGGAATCATTTATTTGATAAATATGTAATCAATTTTCCATAATTTCCCCTAAATGATTAAAAATATACTATTTTCCTCAAAAAAGGGTTTGTCGTTATTTGTGGGGAAAAATAATAAATTTTTATCATTTATAATGGTAGAAATGTTATTTTAAAAAATTAACAGAATTTTTAAAATATTCATGTCACAATTACCTTTGGGTAATTTTTTTGTATGTTTATAAAAATATTTAATTTTCAATGAATTGTGAAAAATATTAATTTTTATAAAAAAATTCATTTTAATTTAATTCATTTACAATGATCCATTATTTAAATAGTTGTATGAAAATAATTATTATACATATAACATGATTAATACTATTTATGAAATTCTTAATTGAATTAATGTTATATTTTTTAACAAAATATTTTATACTAATGAAATCATTTTTTTGTCAATCCCCATTTTTCTTCACATATAATGGGTTTATTTTATACTTAATTTCTAAAACTTATAATGATTTAAGAAATAAGAATCTATTATATTTTTAATTATTATTTGAAATTATTTTAATGGAACAAATTATAATTTTTATTCATAATAAATAGTAAAAATTGCAAATTTCTCATCCCGACTTTGGTTTTAGGGTATTACTCTGTGTTAAACAAAACAATATATGATTATTTTACAATTTTACTTGAATAAATCATATATAATAATAATATTTTGAAATACTATAACCCTATATTTAAATATATATCCTATAGAAATAATTTTTTTTTATAATTACTTTTTTATATATTAATATTTTAATATATTCCTATCATGTTCACTCTCCCATTAATAAAAGGAAACATATAATTTCCACTATTTACCGCACTCTAATCTATATCCCATTATAAAACCCAAAATAATTATCATCTGAACACCACTATCCAAATTATATGTTTTATTTTTATTAAAATAACAGTCCAAGGGTCCTAATGTAAGGATTTAAATGAATAATACCAAAGAAGAAGTAATCATATTATCTTGATTATTTCAATTTATGTATTTTTATACATAAATTAAATATGTTTAATTGATAATAATATAATTAATTTATCATAATTAATATATATAAATTTATTTATAATCATTAACCCAAAAATATTCACCCCCTGTTACAAAAAATAATAATTTGAATGCATCGTTCATGTGTAGGTGTAGACTTTTGCATCCATGTATTTATACTATTATTTTTCCATAAATTATTATTATAAATTTTTACATAGACGGTTCTAATGATTATAATTAATATATATTATATATTTATTATTTTTGAATTATAATATAATATCTAATTTCTTTCCTTTCAATCTGTTGTAAATTGATAATGTCTCTCAGGTGTACGTATAGACTACCACCTCCATGAAGTGATGTGATTAATTTTACAATATTGTTTGATGTACAGTGTCAAAATGATTGAGTTAATAAATAAATATATCATATATTATTGATTATTGATTATTTAAGGGTGACTTAGTATTTACCATTCTAAAATTTCATCATTTCAAATTTTGATCCAATATTTAATCTTACGTACTGTCTACTATTTCCATTTATAGTGTACATCAATTTTCTATCTCTAAATTTCATGGATTATTGTAAATATCTACAAAATTAATATATATTATTTTTAAATAATTATTACCATTATATATATTATGGATCCTTGATCAAAATTCAAATAAAAAAACTACCAATCCGAAATTCTCAAAAAAAATGAAGCAGTTATCATCCAAAGCAGTGATCTCAGTAAAAAAAATTATTAAATAAATGATAAGATGTTATATTTAAATAATAGTTTAATGTAATATATTTTTATTTTTATGCAATATATATATATAATATACTTAGATGAAATTGAAATATATATTAAAAAACATGACACTTGATTTATGGGACATATATTTCAATCTAATTTTAATCAATATTGATTAGGGATGAATTTATATAAAAATAATAATATGTCACTTATCTGATTAATACATTTTAAGTTTATTGTAATTTATATATTCTATGATATTATATGATTTCCATTCATTTAAATCCATTTAATAAAATTATATATTTATTGAAATTTGATAGTGTAAAATATACTTCATTTATGTCATTGATAAAAACTTATTTTTCATTCATATCCATATTTTAATAAATTCATTCAATAATGATTATATTAATATAAAATAGTTTCATAAAAATTAAATTATTATTTTTTATATTATAAAAAAACTGAAAATTAAAATTTATGTCATTTTCAGAAATGTGAAACTTTTTTACATTTTACAAAATTTTTGACATTAATCCTTGTTTAAAAATTCATGGATTTTGATTCGATTAAAACAATAATAAATTCTAACAATTTTGATGTTTCCTTTAAATGATTCCATGACCATTATCAAATAATACCTTTCCAATTTTTTTTTGGAAATTCATGTATTTTAATCAATTTATTTCAAAATGAAAATTGTTTTATGCTATGGAAATATTCCATGTCACCTTATAATGGAATATTCTTTTATGCTAATATGAATTAATGTTATATTTATTTTTTATAGATATCATCTAAAGAATATAATCTTATTCTTTCTCTAGTTGGTTTATAATTACAATTATTATATTTTTATGAAAGCCATTTGTTTTTCATGGTTTATGTTTTGATGAATTGATTCAATGATTATGAAACCCATTTTAATTTAATAGGTTATTATATTGATATATGATGAATTTATTATGGTTTTATTGAAATCATATGATTGGATTGGATTACGTGATTGATGGGATTGGAATTATATATGTTTCCAATTCTGTGGTTAAGGTTTTTTATCTCAAGAGATAATTATGATAAACAAGTTAATGAGATTTATCTACAATAGGTAACAAGTAAATTCGACTGATCCACTATGGGAAACATGTTATGATGTTCGATTAGTTATATTATGAGGTATTCATGTTGATGTTGGATAGATTATGATTTAATGGTCTTTGTATTTTACCAAGACATAGGGAATGGTCTCAATTTTTATGATGGTGTGACACTTTTATGACATGAATATATTATGAAATTATGGATCATTATTAATTTGGGACGTTGTCTCACTCTTATAAATGATAACATTAAAAATGATAATGGTTAGTACTATGAATCTTGTTTACATTAAACCATTACTAGGGTATAAAAATTATATTTTATTATTATGAAATCACACAATTCTTCTTATCTTATGATTTATTATGTCTACTGACTGATATATACCATGATTACCCTTACTATTTATTTGATCTCATCCATTATTCTATCCTGTTTCCATGGTTTATAAATAAATGATATATCTAGTGTCCTTATATAATTGTTTAAATTAGGAATAATATTATGAGATATGATCATGAATGTACCTAAATAAATTTTTTATGTTTCTATTATAAAATATCACTAAATGTTTTAGATTTATTTAGATCATAATAATAATTAGTTAATAATAAGAAAAATATGTGATTTTTATGGATTGAAGAATTGGTTCATTACAGTTTTTATAATAGATGGGTTTAGTAATTTTTTTTGAGATTATTGTAAAAAAATATTAGTGAAAACATTGGGGATAAATCTATGTATAGGATATTATTATATTGTTTCCGTATTGAGATGGATACCCTTGGTTAAAACTAAGGTTAGATAGATTAAGAAGAAAGTGTCTTTATTAAAAAAACATAAGAATTATAAGTTATATGTATATGATAGAACACACTTAATATTATAGCACAATTTTTACAATTATCATTAATTTAGTAAATTAATTTAACCATATTAAATCATGAGAAAAATTAATATAACGGACAATGAAACAAATTTTCACCTAGTCTACCAAATGTTATATAAGCTTGAATGAAAATTATTACTTATACACACACAAAATTATCATGATATTTATCTTTAGGTGTTTCCAAATGATTAAATTAGGAAGTAATGTATTTTTCAGACACTCATGATGAAATATCTAACATATTTTATTTTGTTTTTTGATATAATATTTGGTAATTGAATTATCAGCACCATTGAAAAATTGTTTTCTATTATCCATTTATTAGAAAATGATAGTTTTTCAAATATTTTTTCATCAATAAGGTGAAGTAGATCAATGGTAGAATTTTTTATAAATAAGAGTAAATAGAATGAAATTTACTATATGGAATTGGATTTGATTGTTATTGTATTTTTTAGTAATTTTATCCCTCAAATTGTATATAAAAATTCCAAGACAGAATTATATATGTTAAAAAATATGCATGATTAATCAATTGGAAAATGAGTCTAATTTACAAGTATTTCATTGTATACAACTGCTTTGATAATCAACAATAAAATTAAAAATAATTGATTAATTGGTGGATTAAACCAAATTATATGAAATGTGATAGATATAAGATACTTTTAAAGGTATAATAAGATAACTGGATGTTAACTAAATATAAAAATATTAAAAAAATATATATCTATCATTCCCATGGTATTCGTATGAAAAAACAATTCACTGTCACAAATAATCCAATTAAACCAAATGTGGAAATAAATTGAAGTCATATACCTACAAAATATTTGGGAATATATATCAAGTTATTAATTAAGTAGAACTCGAAGATGAATTAAATGTAAAAATATACGTTATAAATCTTATTAATGTTTAATTGTGATAAATTTGATGGTTAATGAAATATAATAAATGAAGACACCAACAAATGATCCTCCCACACTCCAATGATTCTAATGAAAGAATTATTAGAATTACATGAACCAGTGAATGAATCCTAAGGTTTTTTTGGTGATCAAAAATTAAAACCTCATAATAACTAAGTCAAATAGAAATGTCTTTTGTTAATGACTGCCCTTGTGGGTAACAAGAAATACTTGGTGAAATGTACAATTATCATCCACTATATGACAAATAATTTCTTTGGTATTATATATACTCCAACTCGTTTATATCTAAATTATTTATTTAGGGTATAACAATTAATCCTCTATGATTATAAATTAAATTATTATAGAAAATATTTAATTTTATGGTAATTTATTTTAAATCAATAATTCATTTCTCATTTATGTTTGTCAGAATTTTCTTCCTATAAATATTTTTATTCTCCCTATTGATGAACTTTAGGTTATATTGGTAATGGATTGGATTTATTTGTATAAATTTAAAATATATTTATAGGGATGGAAATTCATGTCTGATATTATAATGAAAAATATAAAATTCTATGATTGTTGAAATATATATGATCTTTAGATGGAAATCACAAACATTAATGGGATGTGGATTAGCAATCAAAAATTTTTATCTCCGATGTCTGGGGAGAATATACACATAAAATACATCAATGTTGAATATGATTTCTTTTAAGTATTTATATATTAGGTTACGTGTATTACATAGAATTATACAGTTATGTTTTCAATAAAACACATACATGAGGTGACACTTATATCATAGATCCCAATAGAAAAGCCCAGATTGAGTTGTAGTTATAGAATAAGTAAAAATATTGATAATGGATTTATTCATCAAAGATAATAATCTTGTGTTTGATAGATTCTTTATTAAATAATTCATATATATTAATGGGATATTGACTTTATTTTCTGGTACACGACATTTCCCCTATCAATAAAAAGTTTCATCTACAATGTATTACTGGATCTTTTCTCCAGTTACAAGGAAATAAATATTTTTATAAAAATAATATTTGTTCTCAATACTATCAATTATTATGCATGATAGATTATAAACCCAATAAAGTATTGAATTTGTGGAATTGAAATTTCTAATTAATATTCAATATATTAATCCTTACTAATTTTGATAATAAATTCAATGAATTAACAGATGGTAATTCTAGACATTACCTATCGTATCTTGTAGTAGTATTTATATATGATATTCTTACTAAAGGATTCATTTATTTGGACACATAATTCCAAGAGTGGATATAAAAGTGGATCCATTAAAGACAGAATATATTGGATGTTCTCCCAGAACAACCAATGTGTTTCATGTCAGTAGATTTCTTAATCTTGATGAATATGATAAATGGTTTTTATATAGTTTCTCATGGGTTTCTAATTAAATCACCATGTAACCAAGTATTTTATAAAATTTCTTTTTTCTTATGATTATGAATATGATTTCTTGTTACTAAATTGCATGATTGTATTCACATCTATACTTATAGTACCCTAAAATAGAGAAATGATTGTGATCTTTTGTGATGAATCAAATAAATAACTAGGATGAACTGATATTAAAAATTATATGGTGACATATTATTCCTATCACCATTTGATTAATTATGAGAAAAATTTCATAACTCATTATTTTGATTTAACAAGTATAATTTTTTCATTTATCATATATTGGTATTATCTTTATGGAGGGAGGAGTGACATATATACTAATAAAAATAAATTATATTCAATATTCAATTCTAAAGTGAAGAATATGATATGGAATTTTATTTGGTTGATTAATGATTATGATTTATCAATGAATTAATACCATAGAAAAGATAGCATGGTGGTCGATGATTTACGTCAAAAAGATCGTGTTGTTATATATTTGATGTGGATAAAAAAGATCTAATATTTCTGGATTTTTAATGGATGAACCTAGATATATTAATGAAGGGTAGAAATATCATCATTGATAAATGAGTGTTAAAATATATATCCATGTGAATATTTTAGTGGAATAGAAAGAGTATTATGAGTTAAAAATTAATTTAATAAATGATCATGAGTATTCTATTTTTTGTGGTGGAATGATAATATTCAAGTGCCATATTTTCATTGCATTAATTCCAAATTTGACGGAGATGTTAGATGATGATCACATATCATACTTATATATTCATATGTAAATTATAATTATTAATATATATCAGAATGTTTATTTATAGTCGTACAACTTGAAGATAGATATTTCAGAGTATTTATCATGATTCTTGGTATGTTACCATGTCATGTTTGAGAGGAATAAGTCTATGGGGATTTAATAATCATTAAATATACCAGAATGGTATTGAATGAAATTGACTATGGATTTTTTTATCAAACCCCCAAAAAATTATAAAGCACATAACTATTTTTTTATTGAATTTTATCACCTTTTTATGTAAACACAATTCAATATTATCAGTTAATAGTTATATCTTGATTATCATTTTGAAATATATATTATATAATAGGAATGGTATCATGGGGTACCATATTCTATTAAATTGTTTCATGATTAGGGGTTGTCCTTAATGTGATGGATATGTATTTAATATGTTCTAGATAATATTATGACTAAAGAATTTTATACAGAAATAATTAATCTATTTAGATGAATATTAAACAAAATATAATCTAATAAATGCAAGAACAATAAATATTTAGAGTATCTACTGACTAGATATAAAGTATTATTATTTTTTGTTGATCTCCAGTACAAAAATTACAGAACATCCCATATTGTACTCATCATAGTCATAACCTTTTAAAAAATTCATCATACTCTAGGTAATGTAAACCAAATAAAATAATGATCTGAGATGATCAAGAAGGTAAAATTGGGAGACATCCATTTATGTAGATATGAAATAATAATATAAACTTATTGTCATGAGATATTGACCATAACAAACACAGTTCATTCCCACTATGACAAAGATCAGAGGAAAGGTTTAGGGAATAAATCATTATCATTTAAAATGACATGATTCATTATAATAACAATTTATCATAACTAAATCATTAAAGCTATGTTAATTAAATAAACATATGTAAAATCATAATAAGTACTAAAACCGTTTTATTTGTCATGGATGAATATAGAGACCATCATATCAGGAATCCACACCTATTTCCCATTGTGTATTAGGAACATCATTTTTCCCCATAATATATCATGCACTTCAAATTGTTTCCAACAATGGATAAATCACATATATTTGATTAAAATTAATTTATTATGAGATATAATACTTTACTCTAATTTATTGGATTGATATATAGGTCCCAAAAATCACATATTGAAAATCATACATATGTGTACCATATGTTCATTGAAAAATTGTATTTTTAGATCCCGTGAAAATAAATTGATCCCCTAAAAGATTCATCATATCAATGCTCATGTAAAGGAAATGGGAATAATAAATATAAATATTTGAGAAACAAAAACCTTATACATAATTAAAAAGTTTGTTATCCACATATAATATACTGAGTAATATATAATTAACATAAAGATATCTCATTATATAAGGAAACTGGTTTGAAATATAACTTGTAAACAATATTAAGGAAAATAGATTTTCAAAATTAATTTAAGATAATTTTTCAAAAAGGTTATTCACATATCATTAAAAAACATTTATTTGAATGTAAAATTGAAAACCTATCAAGGAATATTTTAATCCTTATGTCTTCATAGTGGTGGGGAAATCTACAAATTATATATAAGCTAAAATAATTAATGTTCCGTATTTTTTCCAGTATTTAAATATATACTTTATTTTGTAAACATCGAAAATATTCCATTCAAAAAAACTATATAAATTCCAACATGGGAAAAGATGACAATAACATTAATAAGAGGATATAAAAAAAACATTATTTAAAATATTTTTTGAAGTCCTATACATGGAATTTAAATTTCCCAAAATAGAGTCCAAAAAATAAAAAATGCTTAAAAATTATGAGATTATGAAATAAAGTGTTACCTAAATCTCTCACCTTACAGGTTCATGTTCAACCCCCTATTCATTGAACCGTCTCCTTCAGATCTCATTTAATGGGATCCAATGATCTTATTTTGGAAAAAAACAAAACATTTAGAATGGATTTAGTGATATAGAAAGAGAAATTGGTAATGTATGGTAAATATTTAAATCTCCAATTTGGGAAAATAATTGATTCTAATGGTTCCATTTTATAATTATTTTACTGGCAGTATGATAATTTCAAAAAAGAAATAATATATAATAAAAATATTCTATTGAAAAATACATCAAAATGGTAATTAATATGAAAATAGTGTTGGATATGTTAAAAATAAAATTAAACAATAACGTGGTTAATGATTTAGGTCATATTTTAACCTTATATTTTGTTGTAATCACTTTATTCAACTAATTTTAATGTCAAATATTGTAACGTATATTTCAAAAATAAAAGGACATAATTTTATATAGAAGTTAAATATTATATCCTAAATATAATAGGGATGAAATTTTATAACATACAATATATTCATTCTCTATATTTTTTTTTTATGACATATGATTTAATTAAATACATTTTTCATAATATACGAATATTGTCTAATCAGACACTATTAAGTATATTAATGTTAATAAGATCAAGAAAAAACTTATAATTAGAAACTATTATGTTAACATATCCCTAACATTCCATGGGAGAAAATAGAATTTTTGTATCACATTACTTATCTCAAATTTTAATTCTTTGGATATTGGAAATATTATTTATTTAATTCTTCCATTAATTGAAAAATTACTACCTCAACATTTTATAATATTTTATGTTAACTATATAATCACAAAAAAAATTACAAATAAATTATTAGGATAAATATAGATATTTTATATTTAAAGAAACTAATTATATTATAAAATATCTTCCATTTAACCCCATATAAAATATATTGTACTTATTAAAAAGAATATTGTGACATGTTTTACATTTTCTAAAGTAATGTAATATAAAAATCATAATATCATCTTAGTTTCCATAAAAGTCCATTTAACAGAACATTGTTTGATAAAAAAGAATATAGAATCATCCAATAAAATTTATGTAATTGTTGGGTTCATTCAGTTATCTTTATCATTTACTTTTTAAAATAAATTTCCAAATTTACCCATATTGTTATAAAAGATTTTCTATATTTACAATTCATATTGACTTAATAATAAAGTAGACCTAGTCACCATATTGAAAATTTCTTATTAAAAAACATTTAATTTATTATTTCTAATTAATTACATATATATGGTCATATTTAATTTAATTATACGTGCATTAAATGTGTCAAGAAAATTTATTTTAAAAAATAAATATATTTTATTCATACGACAATATTTATTCTTATCATATGAGTTTTAAAATAATTTTTGAGTAATAAATTTTTTAATAAGTAATATAATATTTATAAATAATATTAATATATTTTAACTGTAATGGTAAAATAATTAATATATAAATATATATATTTCTATTAAAAAAATGTATATAATAAATCGTTATTTTGATTTTAGAATAATGGTTTTATAATTAGAATAATTTTCTAACTAATATTTTAAGTCAGAAATATATATACCAATTTTTTTTTAATTAAGAACTTTTACTCTGCTTTCTTGGTGATAAAAGACACGTTATTATTTAATAAGGATATGTGGATCATTTAAACTCATTGATGTGTGAAACACTTGATTCTGAAAAATGAAAAATATTTAAAGGGGAAGTTTTCATAAATTCTAATGTTTATTCATTATATTCCACTTAAAATTATTCTCTACCATGAAATTTCTGACTTATATTCATACTAATGTATATTCATATGCCTCATCACATCATACGGTTCCAATGTATCATCCTAAAATTGGCTGTTTCATCAAAAACTATGAACCATGTTAGTAATATTTTTTCATAGAACTCGGTCTCTATGACATAAAAATTAGTTGATTATTATTAAAAACAAATATATTTATAAAATATTATGACCTTCTAGTTTAATACTAGTGAAGGTTTGGGTATGTACATCCCAATAATAAATTCAAGGAAAATATCTTGAATTTGAAAATGATTTAGTGGATGTGCTAATAAATAATCTTCCATCCCATTAAAATAATAATTTAAAAATAAAAAACCTAAATTTGGGTTTGATTTCAATTATTTCGAGATATAACCACTATATTCTTGTGATATATTCATAAGAATTCCTTATAAACCACATCAAACTCAATAACACTTTGATGATTGTCAGAAAATCGTTTCAAAGACATTGAAATTCTCTTATCCGCTATTGAAAGGATCTTACCTACTATAATATTTCATTATCTATATTAGATCCTAATAAATTTCATTTTTAATATTCATTATAGTATATTAAATGTTTACATTTATTTCCATATATTGATTCATATGAGACATCTAAATAATTAATTGAATTCAATTGTTGAATGAAAATTATACAAAACAAATGTATTCATTCTATAAAGAACATAAATCCATTTATATAGCTAACAACTTGTGTTATATTGTTTGACTATTCCCCTCAGATTCAATATCTATCAGTGGATAGTAAAAATTTCTGAAAAAAAAATCTCTATTTCTAAATCATGTTGTAGATTTAACCAGAACATTTAGGTAATCCATAGGTTATAATCACATGCACCAGAAATTAGAACTATAGAAATCATTTCGACATCCATAATATATTTACATTAAATATCTTCTAGTATTAATATTATATAATAGTAACAAATTGTGTTGATTTCATTAGGTGATTGACAAGAAGCCATATAGCATTATGGCATCAGATGTTTTTTGGGGGTCCTATTAAAAAATCCATTGTTATATTTTACCATTTTCATTTATGAATGGTTACTGGGTGAAATATACCCCTATATTTCTATTTTATACCCTTAATATTTTGAAAAATAAATCACAATGAAAAAATAATAAACAATATCTCTTTTCATTCCATCCATTTGAAAAAAAATTCAATCACGTTTATATACATCATCATACATCTAGGAGGAATAGATAATGGTGAAATATGTTACACATCCAACATATCCTTCTTCAAATTTAGTATGTAAGGGACACATACATAGTTTCTAAACATAATTATAACATCATAATTACGGTGAAACTCAAGGACATTTTCCCCTTATTTTTTATGTCAAAAACTTCCTTTTACCCCTTTTATATTCAAATACTTGGATGGTTATCTTTTATTTATGTTATACAATATTTATAACATTCCTTTATGATTTATAGAACCCTCCATTGTTAATCCATAAATATTGATTTTTTTCACTCATTATAGAGTTTTTTTCGCAGTCCATTCGACTCAAATCATCTACCACCTTGTTCAATTTAAAATTGTCATAATTTATTGTGTAGTTAAAATAAATTTTCATATCCAACCATAATGTTTTCTATTCTTAGAAATTATTAGAGCTAAAATATTCCTTGAAATTTAATGATCATTATGTATGTATAATCATTCTCTATAAAATAATTCCACTACATCTTTAATAAAAAAAATACCATAGCTAAATTCAAATCGTGGGTTGGGGTAATTTTCACATGAAACATCAATTATTGTGAGGAATATACTATCAACATGTCATATTTATGGAGAAAACCTCCTAGTAACTTTTTTATTCATCACTATATGTTCCATAACATTCTCTATTAAATGGAAGTGTAAACATTTGTACACAAAACAACATTATTCATAGCTCCATGAAATTATCTTCATATTCTTCCATCCATATGGACATAACCCCCTTTTCTGTACAAAAATTATGTTGTGACATATAATCATTATAAATAATTCAAAAAATGATAAAAAATATCCATCCAACTTAAAAAAATAATGGATTATAGTTATCATTATTGGTCTAGTACATTCTTAAATAACATATGTCATCGAAGGATTTACTTATATACCCTCAGATGATATCATATAACCCAATAAGTAATAGTTATAAATCAAAAAATGAATCTTCGTAAATTTTTTATAAAGCATACCATTGCATATAATCACCATCATAATCTGGAAGTGATATTTATTAGATTACATTATCTTTGAATATATAGTTATTTAATCTATAAATGTTACCACACACTGGTCAACAATGCATATATAGACTCTATAAATTAATTATTTTATGAATGATATTTAATTATTAAGACCAGAGAGAACTGGTATAAATTATTGGATCCATATCCTGGCTAAAATTCCATATTTGGTATTTTTTCTATTCAAAAACCTCAACTGAAGATATCTAAAAAATTAAATGACATAAAATTATTTATCTACATATGGTTGATTGAATAATACAAAAATTCATGGGATTGTATACTAGTTCATAAATGTGATTTTGTTAATCTCTCGATAATCAAATCACAGAGGCATTGACCCATCATTATTATTATGAAATTTAATAGGTTCACCCCATGTTTATTCACTCATTAATATGAATACCTTATCATCATTATAATATAGTTTCTTCTTAAATTCCTAATGAAAAAATGAGACCATTCTATCAATATAATCTAAAATGGGCATAACACCAATTGTGAGTTCTATTTAAGACAACCTCATGATTGAGGGTAAGAACAAACAAGTATTCTATTAATACATCTAAAATATCCCAAACTATTGGTTTATCTATAATGTTGAGTTTTAACTAAACTATGTAAGATAAATATATATTTTTATAGTATATAAAACCAGAGAGATTGAAGAAATTTATATATGAAGTTCATATTCATCCTTCCATTGATAAATGATCAAACTTTCATTTGGAATATTAAACGTAACTTCCCATACTCTGAAAATGGAATTATATCTTAATAGAGATTTCCCAAACATGTAAATAATTGCCTCAAATTCACCTATGGTTATACTCACATGATTTATAGGATCCACATTCCCACAACCCTCAACCAGAGAAGAAATATAAAAATGAGATTCAGCCATTGTGTCATTAATAGTTATCTCAACTAACTCAACATCTTATTTTTGAGATTATAGTGTGAAACCCATATCAATTTCATTATAAATATATTATTGGGTTGACCAAGAATGTAATAAGACATTTTTTATTTTATTGTGGATAATATGTGTATAGTTCACCACACTATTCTTATAACATATATTAGTAGATGTGATCACATGATATTTCCATTTTTATTTAGGATTAAAAGGATTTTGATGACGATCATTAGAAACCATATGAACCATTAAATTGTTGAAATAGTTCCGACACTCCATACATTTGAATCATGGAATTTTTGGCGGTGCATCATTCTGAATCATATTTACCTCTATTGCATTTACAAATATATTAATATCGATTAAAAATTTATGGGATTTATTACCCACTATTCCACATTAAAATAAACTCCTATTTATATTTAATCACATAAAATTATGTTTAATCCAACATCTCTAGCATGTTAATGGCTATAATGGTTTCCTACATGTGACTTAAAAGAGTTTTCAAAAGTCTCTGTCTTTTATCTCTTTTCAAAACCATGAAAATAGTGAGAATATTTAATTTTAATTTCTACAATGAAAAAAAATTGAACATTGTAATTATTGTTTCTGAAATATTCTATATCTAATATGTTTAATAGGTTTGATTTTTGTCCATTAACCAATCTATCAATTTAAATTTCTCAAATGATAATTAAACCAAATTAAATCATTTCAAGCCACCTTCAATTATTCTCAAATGAATCAATGGATTCATCGTAATTTATTTTAAATAATGAAATTACACATTTATATATGTATGTATAACACAAGGTATATACATACTAAATAATATTCGATTAAACTCACCTCATTCCTTGAATTCAATTTTTTATTACCACCATTTTGATGTTTTCACTATTTTTTTATTTTTAATTATATAAAATATATGGGTGATGTTTAGGAATGTTTGTAGAACATTTGGAGTGTTATTGGTACCATCGTGAAGGTTCACAATATGTTAATGGTTTGGGAAAACCATGAGACACCTTTAGGAAACTGTGCACAATGTGACATGGACTAAGGGATAGTGCACGATCAAACCACAATTTCACCATACATTATGGAAGATGAAGAGAAATATATAATATTGAGAAAATTTGTTTTTTAATGGATGATCAATGTTTTGGAATCCATATTATCCAACTGTGTGATGTCCACCCTTCAGATAGTGTTTGGCTGACTATTAGTGCAAGGTATGACAAACTGTTCGACTAACAATCCACTGATTAATGATGGGATCCTAAAATTTTTTTAATGTCATTTTTTCATTAAATCAATATTTTTACATCATATATGTTTCTAACCCTATATTCACTCTTACCAGTGGATGTGGATTCTTCTTATACCAATCCAGCGGTGTTCGGATGGCTTCTACTGGTGATTTAAAGGTGGGTTCCCGTGGTAAGCCATAGTTCTTTGTAGTTCATGGTGGGTTATCTTAGATAATCATTTCAATATATCTTGATTACTATATGTACATATGTTATGTATAGATATATGATACTTCATACCGAATAAGATTATATTTGTCTTTGTTAATGATATAGAAAGAAATCTAATGTAGGTTTTTTGTGATTCATCCCTGTATCAAGGGTTTTTTCATTCCTTTCTTCACTATTATCATTAAACTTGAGGTTGTTGTATTCACTAATGACACAAATATTTATTTAATTAAATTTTAGATATAAATTGATTGAAATTAGTTAAATTTATTTTGAAATTACTATGAAAAGCATGGTGAAAACCATCATTAGTTGTGGTTTATGGATTTTGGTGGAATTAAGAATGGTTGTGAAATAATTTATTTTAAATATTATTAAAATATTAATTTAAAAATTTGTTTTCGGTATTATTTATTTATAAATGTATTTCAATTAGATTTTTGTGTTATTGAGATGGACTGTTGAGAATGTACTAAATAATAGTTTCTTATATTGAAATGGTTTTGAATTGAATAAGTTTTGGATTTTAAATGAGTTTTACAATAAATTGTAGTATTTTATAATATTGAATTTAGAGGCTTAATTGAATTTTTTTCAATGTCCTTGGTGAAAAATATGTCAAATTTCATGGGATTTAGTTACCTTTTGATGACCTTGTAGATCAAAATGAAGCTGCTCTAGAGTCTGGAAATGTCAAAACAAAGCATGCATGAGTAGATGTGTAGATATATGGATATGTGGATTAGAATGGGATATGTCACAAAAAATGAAAAAACGGAATGGAATGGATGAAATTTGTAGAGACCCGAAGCCTGGCGTACATGGACATTACATTACTTTTGCGGAAGACTTAGTACATAACAAAAACACACACACAAGGATCATAATAGTTTAGTGTATTTGGAAACTCAGAATATAATCTTCTAATAGTGGTGAAAGATCTTCAATATCTCCCATAAAGATTTTCAATTTTTTTTTACCTAAAACCTTTATTTATATCCTAGGGAAAAGAAACCATAAAAGGGTGAGCTCAAATGCTCAGTAAGGGTAAACAAAAGAAATATCAATCACATCATATTCATAAGAACATAACATTTTAGAAATCATAACCTGCAAAAGAGGGCATAATTTCATATCATGGGATAAATCATAGTAGTGAAATGAAATCCCAATAATCATAACTTAAAACATGAAACTTTGTGTCATACACACATAGTCATAAATAATCATTTCTTATTATTCAAGACTCATTGCCAAGACTATCTTAGTGGACAAAGTCCCTTTCTGAACCGAGTTCACTCCTCGTTTCAGTCATGTTTCACTGAACTGGTATAACCTACCATTCCATCCATGTCTATCTCATGAGATATAAAATATTTAACCAATGAATTTGAGGGAGATACAGGTCCCTCCCATATCATAATGATACCATTCTTATTTGTGCCACAAAATCATAAACCATACATCATAGCATAACCCATGTAATAAAAATGGGATTCTTAAACATCGTGACATCATAAAACAATTCATATAAGAAAAATGAATTCATAAAAATACTTCAATCACAACATAATCAAATCAATTTAATAATAGGGATATAAACATAACCCTATATTATCTTAGAGGGAAAATAATTTTGATAAAACACTTGAACTCCATTTTTGAGGAAAATATCCTTTCTACTTCAAAAATATTTTCCTTTCTTAACATGGCATACAATTTTAAACTAAAAGAAATTGATTAAAAATAAACGTGAAAACTTTTAAAGTAAGCTTCTTGGAAATAATTTTTTAAAAATCCATTCATGCCGTATAAGTTAAAAAAACATTCTTCTTGTACTTTTGTCGGAAAAGTCAAAAAGTACCTCGTACGAAAAACGGCAAAAGATTCCTATCATATCTTTTACTAAAAACTCACCGAAGGGTAAAATTGGATTTAAACAGTTGTAGGTGGAAGGAAAAAATATTACATATTGTGGAAACATGGATGTGGACGATAAAATATACCCCATCAAATACCAATGTATAAACAATCTCGGATTAAAATGAGATTGTGATATTTTCCTTTACCTTAGGTCTGATTTGCTTCATAAGTGTCCGAACCTTCTATATAATGATTTAAATAATGTCATTTACTTATTACAGAATCATATTCATTGTTATTATATCTTATATGGTTCACTTATGACTTTATATTACCCGTTCTTTTTTAAATTCCATGTTAAAGAGTGTTTTGGGTAAAATCGTTTCATTTATGTTCCGTTTTTTGACTAGTAATTATTAATATGATTACTTAGATCATGATTACTTAATTTCAGAATATAAAAAATTATTTATATATAATATATATTCATAATATACATATATAATAAATCAGTAAATGGAATGAAATACACCGTTCATGGAGACGGTAGGCCGTACGTGCGCATGAATGCTATTTTCGTTTCCTTATTGAGTTGAATGAAATTAAGTAGATGACATACATACACATAAATCCAGTATCATTATTATTTCATATATTTCATGATTACGTATTATATATACTTTATAATCATTCATGAATGTTTAATCATTGAGAATGAATCTCATCGCGTCGTGGAGACGGTATTCCATACGTACGCACGAGCGATGATATCGTTCCCATGATCATGGAATTTTATTGGAGTGTATGTATACTATTACAGAATCAATATCACTTTACAATAATCATATATAGTTATTATTTACACCATTATACCCATACATGTAAGGTGGTGGTGGAAAATATATTACACCACATCGTGGAGACGATATTCCGTACGTACGCACGCGCTGTGATTTCGTTTTTCGTAGGATGGATAGATGGTGAAATAAGGTTGTTTCATACTTATAATAACATATCAGTATATGAGTGATACTTATGTTATTACTTCATAATGAAACAACCTTAGAAGAAGAAGTGGGAGAAGAAATAAAGGTGACCGAATCGGTAACGGAAATTACCTCTTCTTTGTAGCGCCTCTTTGAGACCTCCTCTTAGGGCCCTAAAATTGGTATTTGAGGAAGACCAGAAACTCTAGGATGTTGCTAGGGAAGTGGAGAAGAGAATTTGTCAGAGTTTTTCAGTTATTGAATGTTCAATGTGGTGTGAGGAAGAGAGGGAGGGGGTGCCCTTTTATAAGGGAGGAGAGGGGCACCTTTGAAATAACTAAATATATTATTTTATTATAATGTCAAGTTCGGTTTTAAATATCTCCAAATTGATTTATTTATATGCTAAGGTGGGTATGGGTCGAAATCCTCTTATCCAATATAATTTATACAAGTTTAGGTTCCTATTTTAACCTTATCATTTAGATTAAACATTAAGTTAAATAATTTACTTTTACCGTGTCTTCTTGTGTTCTTACACTATAAGGTTAATAAACATACTATAAGAAGCCAAAAGAACCCCAAGTTGTTTATTATTAATATATATAACCTTATCTAATTCATTTGTCCGGACCTTAGATTTTTAAGAATAAAATAAAAATTAATAATATAATATTTGTTTTAAAAACTATTTTATTTCAGCTTTTACACTATTTAGTAATTGATTTTTTTGAAACTCATAACAGAATTATTAGTTCAACTACAGTTTATTAAATCACTACTAACATGTCATATTAACCTAGAAAATTAGTGGAATTCATAAAATGTCTCAAATTAAATTTATTTGGGTATTTATAACATCAATTATGTCAATATTCCATTAATAAGATAATTACTGCATCATCGTTGTGTCATAAATAAATTAAATTATTTAATGTCTAAAAATTACAAATAATATATCATTTTGTAGGAAATTTTTTTATCTCTCTAATTAATATTTATAGTCGAATTTATCTTATGTATAACCCTATATTAAAAATTATTTACTTATTAAACATTGATTTTAACTATTTTAACCCTTCTTTAAATAAATTAATAATAAATGTCCTAATCTAATCCATGTGGGCTTAAATGGTCATCTTTTATTCCTAAGGTTGTTTTTAGTCGAATTACACTTATCTAATAGAATTAGGACATGTGTTAGGGTAATAATAATATCATTTTTACCCTTAATTACCCTATTTACTTTTAACCGTGGTAAAAAAAGTAAAAAGTTACTATTCACCAGAAGTTATTTTCATCTCATTGAACCAAATTTTAGTCCTTGATATTAACCGTGTCTCTCAGATTTTCGAAATTCCACTCACAGAAGTGGTAAAAATAAGTTTTATGAAAAATTTAGTTTTTTAACTACCACATAGTGGTTTCCCTATTCATCAAGAATTGAAAGTTTCCAGAAAAATAAAAAAAAATTAGGCCTATGCTATATTTAATATTATGAATTCACAAATGATGTCTATTTTACCAAATTCAAAACATATCATTTACATTAATTAATTTAATAATTAATTCCCGTCGTCAAAACAAATAGCGTGTTTTTAAGAGATAATAACTGTCAAAACATTTACACTTGTTTATGTCTGGTTTAAATGTGAAATTACATCCAATGACAAAAATTGTATTAAATTGTAAAAATATATTCTAAATATACTTTAAAACCACTCAAATTAATAATTTATCACTATGAATTATTTTGATTAAAAAAGTTGTTTTTAAATAAAAGTTAGTAATTTTCACTATTCATCAGAATATGAAAGTTATCCGAAAGGTACCAAAATTTCACCCTAAGCTAATTTCGATATTCTGAATCCAAAAATGAAGTCCATTTTGAGAGATAAAATTTCTAAAAATTTAAAAGGTGGTTATTACTATTCATAATGAATAGTTTTAATAATATTTTAATAGCATATCATTGTTTAGTGAAACTCGGTATTGCGTACTACACACGCTATCGAGGAAGGTCGCGATTGTGTGTAATGCAAGGAAAGTCAAAGATGCGTGTTGTGAAAGCTCTTTTTGGTGTTGCGTACAACACAAGATATTAATGAAATTAAAAATAAAATTTTTCAGAAAATCTCGGGGTGTTACATTCTACCCCCCTTAAAATGAATTTCACCCTCGAAATTCATCGGGGTTATAAATGGTTTACAAATCGAAAGATTCTTTAATAGAAACCCTCATCGTAAAAAGGAATACCAAAACCAATCTTTAAAAACAAAAGTATGAAAATTAATGGTTAACCAAATAAACTAATCACTTGGTTTCCACATAGGTGAAAATATGGATATGGAAGAGAAATCTAACCATCATGTTCTGATGGAGAGTGGTAGAGAACATGGCTATTGAAAATCCAGAAATCACAAAGCCATAAATTTTTGATGATCTAAGGTACCATCTAATTCATCAGATATAAGAGCACAAGGACAACATTTTTTGTTTTCAAGATCATTTCCCTAAAGTTGACGAAATTGGAATTAGAAGAAATAATTTCGTTATTTTGGTATAGTCTCACCGTTGGTCGTTCTTTGGAAAATTTCCACTTCAACTCATAAAGAAATGCGGTTGAATTTTTCATTCGCGATGTGTTAGCAGATCATGCGATAGAATGATGGTTCATTCAGTCTGTCTCAAACAAAAGGTTAGGAAAGTTATCCAAAAATACCTAAGTCCATCTATAGTGAGATTAATCATATATGGTTCCTAAAATGGACTTATACTTCATATATCATACTGCTTAATATAATAAAAATAGTTTCTACTAAACAGGGACTTCCTGTAGGCCAGTGGTAGGTGATAAAGGCCAGTCACACTTCGGTTGTGGGTTCGATTCCCACAGCCTTGTCCGACGCGATGGGCTGTCGCCCGTCCTACAGGTTTTCCTTTTTATAAAACTACATTACTATAACATCCCATCAGTAATATCAAAAAAGTTCTGTCCTTACTAACTTATGTCCAACATAATCATTTCCAATATTTAGGCTTATCCAAAATACTGCTGCCCAGTCTCATATTATAGTGTAAACGATTTCCAAATAGTTCATATAACAAGCATGTTAATACCATCGTTGATCCCCGTATATCATGACAAATGTCTTGTTGGTCACATTCCAAACATTCTAAGTCTTTAATCATTTATTCTCTTGAAAAAATAATACCCATTGAATCTTAGTGAAAACATGTGTGCTGTCAAAAGTTAACTCTTTTCACAGACCAAAACCTCAAACCATGATATAACTATTTCCTTATATCTGTCATGAGCTCATGAATACTGTCAAACATTTCATTTTCTCCTTATCCCTTCATTATGCTCATATCATCTTTTTTCCAAAAATATCTCAATCACTTTCCTTGGTTACCGGTACCATAAAATTATTTAAAACCACAATAGACCAATACATAAATGTTCTAATATTCCACGATACTATATATAACATTATTTTGGAATCCCATTACATAAACACTTAATCATTCCACCAAATCGTTTTCATATTCAACATCGCCAATAGTGATCGCATGTGACTTCCCTTTGTCCTTTTCCTTAAGTGGTTGCTCATGTAGATCATCACTAACCCTTGGATTAGAGCATTTATTAGCATAATGTCCCATTTCCTTACACTTGAAGAATTGAAGTGTTGGGGGTGTGTTCTCTGTAGTCTTTTATTTATTAACATCATTAGAAACCCTTTTTCCATTACTTCGACACTCAGCTACTCGATGACCTTCTTTTCAACACTTAAAACATTCTCTAGTGCCTTTAAGACAATCTCCACCATGCTTGTTTCCACACTTTGAGCATAAAGAAACATTCATCTTCTTTTCACCATTATTATGAGATTTCTCCTTGAACTCCATGTTTCGTTTCTTGTCAAATCTACTAGATGGATAAGTAACACCAACTTCCATTTCTACCTTGATAGCACAACATAAAATTTCTTCATAGCTACTGAAGTCTCTTATAGATAATTCCATTCGAAGATTTGGTTTTATGCCATTAAAGAATCGATCAACTTTACTTTCAGGTTGGATGATAATGCCAGATGCATACCTTGAAAGCCTTGTAAAATTCGCTTCGTATACACCAATAGATTCATCATCCTTTTGCTTTAGTTCAAGAATGTCCTTCTCCATCCTTTTTCAAAGACTACGAGGGAAGTACTTATTGAAAAAGAAGTTCTTGAA
This sequence comes from Viscum album, assembly GCA_963277665.1. Classification (NCBI taxonomy): domain Eukaryota; kingdom Viridiplantae; phylum Streptophyta; class Magnoliopsida; order Santalales; family Viscaceae; genus Viscum; species Viscum album. The sequence goes on from OY728140.1 coordinate 180,545,465, forward strand.
ATCGTCCCATCCCATGGACTCAATTTCATCTCTTGGCCTCGTATTCTTGATAAGATTCCACCATTGATCAGCTTCACCTTCAAAATGATATACTTCTAAGATGACATTATCATGTTCTGGACATTTAAGAACTGAAAATATCTTTTCAGTAGTACTGATCCATTGTTCATCAACAAGTGGATCTGAAGACCCAGTGAAAGAAGGTGGACGTTTCCTCATGAAGGACTCAATAGAATATTCTTCCCTCTTATTCTCATTTGGAAGTCCAGAATGATTCATAGCTTGTGTAAGTATAGCAATAAGATTTTTCACTCCATCTACCATAACATTTGTTTGTTCATGGGGAAAATCATTGCATTGTCCACTGCATTGATCAACGCGGTTCCTTCGTGTTCCAGCCATCGTCTAAAACCCAAAAACAATAGTGTGAGAGGCAAAAATCATGCTAGGGAAAACAACATAATAAAGGGGGAGTACCTTCAATATCTAACATCTTAGGTTTAATTATAAGATCGTTACCATAGTTCTAGGACTATATCCTATACGTATACTTATCCTTAGGGACACCCCTAGGCATACCTTATAAATATCTCTAGGGATCTCACTAACATTTTCGCATCCTAGTTTCCAAAGGTTGACTAAACCTTTCCTCTGATACCAACTGTAGAGACCCGAAGCCTGACGTACATGGACATTACATTACTTTTTAGGAATACTTAGTACACAACAAAAACACACACACAAAGATCGTAATAGTTTAGTGTCTTTGGAATCTCAGAATATAATCTTCTAATCTTTGTGAAAGATATTCAACATATCCCATAAAGATCTTCCCTTTTTTTACCAAAAAACTTTCTTTATATCCTGGGGAAAAGAAAACATAAAAGGATGAGCTCAAATGCTCAGTAATGGTAAACCAAAGAAATATCAATCACATCATATACATAAGAACATAACATTTTGGAAATCATAACCTACAAAAGAGGGTATAATTTCATAACATGGGATAAATCATAGTAGTGAAATGAAATCCCAATATCATAACTTAAAACATGAAACTTTGTGGCATAAACACATAATCATAGAGAATCATTTATTATTAGTCAAGACTCATTACCCAGACTATCTTAGTGGACAAAGTCCCTTTCTAAAGTGAGTTCACTCCTCGTTTCAGTCCTGTTTCACTAAACTGGTATAACCTACCGTTCCATCCATGTATATCTCATGAGATATAAAATCTTTACCCAATGCATTGGAGGGAGATATAGGTCCCACCCATTTCATAATGATACCATTCTTATGTGTGTCACAAAATCATAAACCATACATCATAACATAACCCATGTAATAATAATGGGAATATTAAACATCGTGACATAATAAAACAATTCATATAAGATAAAGGAATTCAAAAAAATAATTCCATCACAACATAATCAAATCAATGTAATAATAGGGATAGAAACAGAACCATATATTATCTTAGATGGAAAATAATTTTGATAAAACACTTGGACTCCATTCTTGAGGAAAATATCCTTTCTACTTCCAAAACATTTTCCTTTCTTAACAAGTCATACAATTTTAAATTAAAAGAAATTGATTAAAAATAAACTTGAAAAATTGTAAAGTATGCTTCTTGGAAATAATGTTTTAAAAATCCATTCATGTCGTATAAGTTAAAAAAACATTCTTCTCATACTTTTGTTGGAAAAGTCAAAAAGAACCTCGTACGAAAAACGACAAAATATTCCTTTCATATCATTTACTTAAAACTCACCGAAGGGTAAAATTGGATTTAAATAGTTGTAGGTGGATGGAAACAATATTACATATTGAGGAAACATGGATGTGGACAATAAAATATACCCCAACAAATACCAAAGTATAAACAATCTCGGATAAAAATGAGGTTGTGATATTTTCCCTTACCATAGGTCCGATTTGCTTCGTAAGTGTTCGAACCTCCTCTATAATGATTTAAATAATGTCATTGACTTATTACAGAATCATATTCATTGTTATGATATCATATATGGTTCACATATGACTTTATATTACCCGTTCTTTTGTAAATTCCATGTTAAAGAGTGTTTTGGGTAAAATTGTTTCATTTATCATCCATGTTTTGACTTGTAATTATTCATATGATTACTTAGATCATGATTACTTAATTTCAGAATATAAAACATGATTTATATATAATATATATTCATAATATACATATATATAATAAATCAGTAAATGGAGAGAAATACACCGTTCATGGAGACGGTAGGCCGTACGTACGCATGAACGCTGTTTTCGTTTCCTTATTGAGTTGAATGGAATTAAGTAGATGACATACATACACACAAATCCAGTATCATTATTATGTCATATATTTCATGATTACTTATTATATATACATTATAATCATTCATGAATGGTTAATCATTGAGAATGAATCTTATCGCGTCGTGGAGACGGTATTCCGTATGTACGCATGAGTGATGATATCGTTCCCATGAACGTGGAATTTTATTGGAGTGTATGTATACTATTTCAGAATAAATATCAATTTACAATAATTATATATAGTTATTATTTACACCATTATACCCATCCAAGTAAGGTGTTGGTGGAAAATAGATTAGACCACGGCGTGGATACAGTATTCCGTACGTACACACGAGCGGTGATTTCGTTTTACGTAGGATGGATAGATGGTGAAATAGGGTTGTTTCATACTTATAATAACATATCAGTATATTAGTGATACTTATGTTATTACTTCATAATGAAACAACCTTAGAAGAAGAAGTGGATGAAGAAATAAAGGTGAAATAATCGGTAAGGGAAATTACCTCTTCTTTGAAGCGCCTCTTTGAGACCTCCTCTTAGGGCACTAAAATTGGTCTTTGAGGAAGACCAGAAACTCTAGGATGTTTCTAGGGAAGTGTAGAAGATAATTTGGTAGAGGTTGGCCGAGCTTGAAGTCTCAATGTGGTGTGAGGAAGAGAAGGAGTGGGTGCCCTTTTATAAGGAAGGAGAGGGGCACCTTTGGAATAACTAAATATATAATTTTATTATAAAGTCAATTTCGATTTTAAATAGCTCCAAATTGATTTATTTCGAAGCTAAAGGGGGGGGGGGATGGGTCGAAATCCTCTCATCCAATAGAATTTAGACAAGTTTAGGTTCCTATTGTGACCTTATCATTTAGATTTAACATTAAGTTAAATAATTTTACTTTTACTGTGTCTTCTTGTGTTTTTACACTATAAGATTAATAAAATTACTTTAAGAAGCCAAACGAACCCCAAGTTGTTTATTATTAATATATATAACCTTATGTAAGTCATTTTGCAGAGACTTAGATTTTTAGGAATAAAATAACAATTAATAATATAATATTTTTTTAAAAAAAACTATTTCATGTCAATTTTGACACAATTTAGTAATTGATTTTTGTGAAAATCATAACAGAATGATTAGTTCTAAAAAGGTTAATTAAACCAATAATAACATGTCCTATTAACCTATAAAATTAGTGTAATTCATGAAATGTCTCAAATTACATTTATATGGGAATTTATAACATCAATTATGTCAATATTTCATTAATAAGATAATTACTGCATCATCATTGTGTCATAAATAAATTAAATTATTTAATGTATAAAAATTTCAAATAAAATATCATTTTGTAGGAAATTTTTTTATCTTTATAATGAATATTTATAGTCGAATTTATCTTATGTATAACCCTATATGAATAATGATTTACTTATTAAACTTTGATTTTAACTATTTTAACCCTTCATTAAATAAATTAATAATAAATGTCCTAATCTAATCCAAGTGGGCTTAAATGGTCATATTTTATTTCTAAGGTTGTTTTTGGTCGAATCACACTTATCCAATAGAATTAGGACATGTGTTAGGGTAATAATAATATCATTTTTACCCTTAATTACCCTATTAACTTTTAACCGTGGTAAAAAAAGTAAAAAGTTACTATTCACCAAAAATTATTTTCATCTCATTGAACCACATTTTATTCCATGATATTAACCGTGTCTCTTGGATTTTCGAAATTCCACTCACAGAAGCAGTGAAATTAAGTTTTAGGAAAAATTCAGTTTTTTTAATTAAGAACTTTTACTCTGCTTTCTTGGTGATAAAAGACACGTTATTATTTAATAAGGATATGTGGATCATTTAAACTCATTGATGTGTGAAACACTTGATTCTGAAAAATGAAAAATATTTAAAGGAAAAGTTTTCATAAATTCGAATGTTTATTCATTATATTCCACTCAAAATTAATTTCTACCATGAAATTACTGACTTATATTCATACTAATGTATATTCATATGCCTCATCACATCATATGGTTCCAATGTATCATCCTAAAATTGGCTGTTTCATCAAAAAATATGAACCAGGTTTGTAATATTTTTTCATATAACTTGGTCTCTATGACATAAAAATTAGTTGATTATTATTAAAAAGAAATATATTTCTAAAATAGTATGACCTTCTAGTTTAGTACTTTTGAAGGTTTGGGTATGTACATCCAAATAATATATTCAAGAAAAATATCATGAATTTGACAATGATTTAGTGGATGTGATAATAAATAATCTTCCATCCCCTTAAAATAATAATTTAAAAATAAAAAACCTAAATATGGGTTTGATTTCAATTATTTCGAGATATAACCACTATATTCTAGTGATATATTGATAAGAATTCCTTATAAACCACATCAAACTCAATGTTACTTTGATTATTGTTAGAAAATCGTTTCAAAGACATTGAAATTCTCTTATCCGCTATTGAAAGGATCTTACCTACTATAATATTTCATTATCTATATTAGGTCCTAATAAATTTCATTTTTAATATTCATTGTAGTATATTAAATGTTTACATTTATATCCATATATTGATTCATATGAGACATCTAAATAATTAATTGAATTCAATTGTTGAATGAAAATTATACAAAACAAATGTATTGATTCTATAAAGAACATAAATCCATTTATATAGCTAACAACATGTGTTATATTGTTTGACTATTCCCCTCAGATTCAATATCTATCAGTGGATAGTATGAATTTCTGAAAAAAATATCTATCTCTAAATCATGTTGTAGATTTAACCATAACATTTAGGTAATCCATAGGTTATAATTACATGCACCAGAAATTAGAACTATAGAAATCATTTCAACATCCATAATATATTTACATTAAATATCTTCTAGTATTAATATTATATAATTGTAACAAATTGTGTAGATTTCATTAGGTGATTGACATGAAACTATATAGCATTATGGACATCAGCTGTATTCATGGGGTCCTATTAAAAAATACATTGTTATATTTTACCATTTTCATTTATGAATGGTTACTGGGTAAAATATACCCCTATATTTCTATTTCATAGCCGTAAATTTTAGAAAAATAAATCACTATGAAATAATAATAAACAATATCTCTCTTCATTCCATCCATTTGAAAAATAATTCAATCACGTTTATATACATCATCATACATCCAGGAGGAATAGATAATGGTGAAATATATTACACATCCAACATATCCTTCTTAAAATTTAGTATGTAAGGGAAACATACATAGTTTCTAAACATAATTACAACATCATAATTACGGTGAAACTCAATGACATTTTCCCCTTATTTTCTATGTCAAAAACTTCCTTTTACCCCTTTTATATTCAAATACATGAATGGTTATCTTTTATTTATGTTATAAAAGATTTAAAACCTTCCTTTATCATTTATATACCCCTCCACTGTTAATCCGTAAATATTGGTTGTTTTTTCCCTCATTATAGTGTTTTTTTTCGCAGTCCCTTCGACTCAAATCATCTACCACCTTGTTCAATTTCACATGGTCATAATTTATTGTGTAGTTAAAATAAATATTCATATCCAACCATAATTTTTTTTCCATTCTTAGAAATTATTAGAGCTAAAATATTCCTTGAAATTTTATGATCATTATATATGTCCAATCGTTCTCTATAATGTAATTCCACTACATCTTTAATAAAAAAAAATACCATAGCTAAATTCAAATCGTGGGTTGGGGTAATTTTCACATGAAACATCAATTAGTGTGAGGAATATACAATCGCCATATCAAATTTATGGAGAAAACCTCCTAGTAACTTTTTTTATTCATCACTATATGTTCGATAACATTCTCTATTAAATGGAAGTGTGAAAATTTGTACACAAAACAACATTATTCATTTCTCCATGAAATTATCTTCATATTCTTCCATACATATGAACATAACCCCCTTATATGTAAAAAAATTATGGTGTGACATATAATCATTATAAATAATTCAAAAAATGATAAACAATATCCATCCAACCTAAGAAAATAATGGATTATAGTTAGCATTATTGGTCTAGTACATTCTTAAATAACATCTGTCATCGAAGGATTAACTTATATACCCTCATATGATATTATATAACCCAAAAAGTAATAGTTATAAATCAAAAAATGACTCTTGGTAAATTTTTTATAAAGCATACCATTCCATATAATCACCATCATAATCTGGAAGTGATATTTATTCAATTACATTATCTTTGAATATATAATAATTTAATCTATAAATGTTACCACACACTGGTCAACATTGCATCTATAGACTCTATAAGATAAGTATTTGATGAATGATATTTAATTAGTAAGACCAGAGAGTACTGGTATAAATTATTGTATCCATATCCTGGCTAAAATTCCATATTTGGTATTTTTTATTCAAAAACCTCAACTGAAGATATCTAAAAAATTAAATGACATAAAATTATTTATCTACATATGGTTGATTGAATAATAAAAAAAATTCTTGGTATTGTATACTAGTTCATAAACGTGATTTTGTTAATCTCTCGATAATCAAATCACAGAGGCATTGACCCATCATTATTATTATGAAATTTAATAGGTTCACCCCAAGTTTATTCACTCATTAATATGAATACCTTATCATGATTATAATATAGTTTCTTCTTAAATTCCTAATGAAAAAATGATACCATTCTATAAGTATAATCTAAAATGGGCATAACACCAATTGTGAGTTCAATTTATGACAACCTCATGATTGAGGGTAAGAACAAACAATTATTCTATTAATACATCTAAAATTTCCCAAACTATTGGTTTATTTATAATTTTGAGTTTTAACTAAACTATGTAAGATAAATATATTTTTGTATAGTATATAAAACCAGAAAGATTGAAGAAATTTATATACGAAGTTCATATTCATCCTTCCATTGATAAATAATCAAACTTTCATTTGGAATATTAAACGTAACTTCCCCTAATCTGAAAATGGAATTATATCTTGATAGAGATTTCCCAAACATGTATCGAATTCCCTCAAATTCACCTATGGTTATACTCACATGATTTATAGGTTCCACATTCCCACAACCCTCAACCGGAGAAGAACTATAAAAATGAGATTCATCCATTGTGTCATTAATAGTTATCTCAACTAACTCCACATATTATTTTTGAGATTATAGTGTGACACCCATATCAAAATCATTATAAATATATTATTGGGTTGGTCAATAATGAAATAAGACATTTTTTATTTTATTGTGGATAATATGTGTATAGTTCACCACACAATTCTTATAACATATATTAGTAGATGTGATCACATGATATTTCTATTTTTATTTAGGATTAAAAGGATTTGGATGATGATCATTAAAAACCATATAAACCATTAAATTGTTGAAATAGTTCCGACACTCCATACATTTGAATCATGGAATTTTTGGCAGTGCATCATTCTGAATAATATTTACCTCTATTGCATTTACAAATATATTAATATCGATTAAAAATTTATGGGATTTATTACCTACTATTCCACATTAAAATAAACTCCTATTTATATTTAATCACATACAATTATGTTTAATCCAACATCTCTAGCATGTTGATGGCTATAATGGTTTCCTACATGTGACTTAAAAGAGTTTTCAAAAGTCTCAGTCTTTTATCTCTTTACAAAACCATGAAAATAGTGAGAATATTTAATTTTAATTTCTAAAATGACAAAAAATTGAACATTGTAATTATTTTTTATGAAATATTATATATCTAATATGTTTAATAGGTTTGATTTTGGTCCATTAATCAATATATCAATTTAAATTTCTCAAATGATAATTAAACCAAATTAAATCATTTCAAGCCTCGTTCAATTATTCTCGAATGAATCAATGGATTCATCATATTTTTTTTGTAAATAATGAAATTACGCATTTATATATGTATTTATAACACAAGGTATATACATACTGAATAATATTTGATTAAACTCACCTCATTCCTTGAATTAAATTTTTTATTACCACCATTTTCATGTTTTCACTATTTGTTATTATTAATTATATAACATATATGGGTGATGTTTAGGAATGTTTTTAGAACATTTGGAGTGTTATTGGTACTATCGTGAAGGTTCAAAATATGTTAATTGTTTGGGAAAACCATGAGACACCTTTAGGAAACTGTGCACAATGGGACATAGACTAAAGGGATATTGCACGATTCAACCACAATTTCACCATACATTGTTGAAGATGAAGATAAATATATAATATTGAGAAAATTTGTTTTTTAATGTATGATCAATGTTTTGGAATCCATATTATCCAACTGTGTGATGTCCACCCTTCAGATAGTGTTTGGCTGACTATTAGTGCATGGTTTGACAAACTGTGCGACTAACAATCCACTGATTAATGATTGGATCCTAAAATTTTTTAAATGTCATTTTTTCATTAAATCAATATTATTACATCATATATGTTTCTAACCCTATATTCACTCTTCCCAGTGGCTGTGGATTCTTCTTATACCAATCCAGCGGTGTTCAGATGGCTTCTACTGGTGATTTAAAGGTGGGTTCTCATGGTAAGCCATAGTTCTTTGTAGTTCATGGTGGGTTATCTTAGATAATAATTTAAATATATCTTGATTACTATATGTACATATGTTATGTATAGATATATGATACTTTATACCGAATAAGATTATATTTTTCTTTGTTAATGATAGAGGAAGAAATCTAATGTAGGTTTTTTGTGATTCATCCCTATATCAAGGGTTTTTTCATTCCATTCTTCAATATTATCATTAAACTTGAGGTTGCTGTATTCAATCATGACACAAATATTTATTTAATTAAGTTTTAGTTATAAATTTATTGAAATTAGTAAAATTTATTTTGAAATTACTATGAAAAGCATGGTGAAAACCATCATTAGTTGTGGTTTATGGATTTTAGTGGAATTAAGAATGGTTGTGAAATAATTTATTTTAAATATTAATAAAAATATTTTTTAAAAAATGGGTTTTTGGGTATTATTTATTGATAAATGTATTTCAATAAGATGTTGGTGTTATTGAGATGGATTGTTGAGAATGTACTAAATAATAGTTTCTTTTGTTGAAATGGGTTTGAATTGAAGTAGTTTTGGAATTTAAATGATTTTTACAATAAATTGTAGTATTTTATAATATTGAATTTTGAGGCTTCATTGAATTTTTTTCAATGTCCTTGGTGAAAAATATGTCAAATTTCATGGGATTTAGTTACCTTTTGAAGACCTAGTAGATCGAAATGAAACCGCTCTAGAGTCTAGAAATGTCAAAACAAAGCATGCATGAGTAGATGTGTGGATATATGGATATGTGGATTAGAATGGGATATGTCACAAAAAATGAAAAAACGGAATGGAATGGATGAAATTTGTAGAGACCCGAAGCCTGGCGTACATGGACATTACATTACTTTTGCGGAATACTTAGTACATAACAAAAACACACACATAAGGATCGTAATAGTTTAGTGTCTTTGGAAACTCGGAATATAATCTTCTAATAGTGGTGAAAGATCTTCAATATCTCCCATAAATATCTTCACTATTTTTTACCAAAAAACATTCTTTATATTCTAGGGAAAATAAAACATAAAATGGTGAGCTAAAATGCTCAGTAAGGGTAAACAAAAGAAATATCAGTCACATCATATTCATAAGAACATAACATTTTGGAAATCTTAACCTGCAAAAGAGGGAATAATTTCATAACATGGGATAAATCATAGTAGTGAAATGAAATCCCAATAATAATAACTTAAAACATGAAACTTTGTGGCATACACACATAATAATAGAGAATCATTTCTTATTATTCAAGACTCATTGCCAAGACTATCTTAGTGGACAAAGTCCCTTTCTGAACCGAGTTCACTCCACGTTTCAGTCCTATTTCACTGAACCGGTATAAACTACCATTCCAGCAATGTCTATCTCATGAGATATAAAATCTTTACCCAATGCATTGGAGGGAGATATAGGTCCCACCAATTTCATAATGATACCATTCTTATGTGTGTCACAAAATCATAAACCATACATCATAGCATAACCCATGTAATAAAAATGGGAATCTTAAACATCGTGACATCATAAAACAATTCATATAAGATAAATGAATTCATAAAAATAATTCCATCACAAAATAATCAAATCAAAGTAATAATAGGTATAGAAACATAACCCTATATTATCTTAGATGGAAAATAATTTTGATAAAACACTTGAACTCCATTTTTGAGGAAAATATCCTTTCTACTTCAAAAACATTTTCCTTTCTTAACATGGCATACAATTTTAAACTAAAAGAAATTGATTAAAAATAAACTTGAAAACTTGTAAAGTATGCTTCTTTGAAATAATGTTTTAAAAATCCATTCATGCCGTATATGTTAAAAAAGAATTCTTCTCGTACTTTTTTCGGAAAAGTCAAAAAAGTACCTCGTACGAAAAACGACAAAAGATTCCTTTAATATCTTTTACTAAAAACTCACTGAAGGGTAAAATTGGATTTAAACAGTTGTAGGTGGATGGAAACAATATTACATATTGAGGAAACATGGATGTGGATGATAAAATATACCCCAGCAAATACCAAAGTATAAATAATCTCGTATAAAAATGAGATTGTGATAGTTTTCTTTACCTTAGGTCTGATTTGCTTCGTAAGTGTCCTAACCTCCTGTATAATGATTTAAATAATGTCATTGACTTATTAAATAATCATATTCATTGTTATGATATCATATATGGTTCACTTATGACTTTATATTACCCGTTTGTTTGTAAATTCCATGTTAAAGAGTGTTTTGGGTAAAATCGTTTCATTTATCTTCCATGTTTTGACTTGTAATTATTAATATAATTACTTAGATCATGATTACTTAATTTCAGAATATAAAAAAATAATTATATATAATATATATCCATAATATACATATATATAATAAATCAGTAAATGGAAAAAAATACACCGTTCATGGAGACGGTAGGCCGTACGTACGCATTAACGCTGTTTTCATTTCCTTATTGAGTTGAATGGAATTAAGTAGATGACATACATACACATAAAACCAGTATCATTATTATGTCATATATTTCATGATTACTTATTATATATACTTTATAATCAATCATGAATGGTTAATCATTGAGAATGAATCTCATCGCGTCGTGGAGACGGTATTCCGTACATGCGCACGAGCGATGATATCGTTCCCATGATCGTGGAATTTTATTGGAGTGTATGTATACTATTACATAATCAATATCACTTTACAATAATAATATATAGTTACTATTTACACCATTATACCCATCCAAGTAAGGTGGTGGTGGAAAATAGATTACACCACAGCGTGGAGACGGTATTCCGTACGTACGCACGCGCGGTGATTTCATTTTCCGTAGGATGGATAGATGATGAAATAGGGTTGTTTCATACTGATAATAACATATCAGTATATGAGTGATACTGATGTTATTACTTCATAATGAAACAACCTTAGAAGAAAAAGTGGAAGAAGAAATAAAGGTGAAAGAATCGGTAACGGAAATTACTTCTTCTTTGTAGCGCCTCTTTGAGACCTCCTCTTGGGGAACTAAAATTGGTCTTTGAGGAAGAACAGAAACTCTAGGATGTTTCTAGGGAAGTGGAGAAGATAATTTGACAGAGTTTGTCCGTTCTTGAAGGCTCAAAGTTGTGTGAGGAAGAGAGGGAGGGGGTGCCCTTTTATAAGGGAGGAGAGGGGCACTTTTGAAATAACTAAAAATATTATTTTATTATAATGTCAAGTTCGGTTTTAAATAGCTCCAAATTGATTTATTTCGAATCTAAGGTGGGGATCGGTCGAAATCCTCTCATCCAAAGAATTTAGACAAGTTTAGGTTCCTAATTTAACCTTATCATTTAGATATAACATTAAGTTAAATAATTATACTTTTACCTTGTCTTCTTGTGTTCTTAAACTATAAGGTTAATAAACATACTATAAGAAGCCAAACGAATCCCAAGTTGTTTATTATTAATATATATAACATTATCTAATTCATATGGCCGAACCTTAGATTTTTAGGAATAAAATAACAATTAATAATATAATATTTGTTTTAAAAACTATTTTATTTCAATTTTGACACTATTTAGTAATTGATTTTTGTGAAACTCATAATAGAATTATTAGTTCGAAAACAGTAAATTAAATCACTACTAACATGTCATATTAACCATGAAAATTAGTGGAATTCATAAAAAGTCGCAAATTACATTTATTTGGGTATTTATAACATCAATTATGTCAATATTTCATTAATAAGATAATTACTGCATCATTGTTCTGTAATAAATAAATTAAATTATATAATGTCTAAAAATTAAAAATAATATATAATTTTGTAGGAAATATTTTTATCTCTCTAATTAATATTTATAGTCGAATTTATCTTATGTATAACCCTATATTAAAAATGATTTACTTATTAAACATTGATTTTAACTATTTTAACCCTTCTTTAAATAAATTAATAATAAATGTCCTAATCTAATCCAAGTGATCTTAAATGGTCATATTTTATTCCTACGGTTTTTTTTGGTCTCATTACACTTATCAAATAGAATTAGTACATGTGTTAGGGTAATAATAATATCATTTTTACCCTTAATTACCCTATTTACATTTAACGGTGGTAAAAAAAGTAAAAAGTTACTATTCACCAAAAATTATTTTCATCTAATTGAACCACATTTTAGTCCTTGATATTAACCGTGTCTCTCAGATTTTCGAAATTCCACTCACAGAATTGGTAAAAATAAGTTTTATGAAAAATTTAGTTTTTTTAACTACCACTTAGTGGTTTCACTATTCAGCAAAAAATGAAAGTTTCCAGAATAATAAAAAAAATTAGGCCTAAGCTAAATTTGATATTATGAATTCACAAATGATGTCTATTTTACCAAATTAAAAACATATCATTTACATTAATTAATTTAATAATTAATTCCCGTCGTCAAATAAATATCGTGTTTTTAAGAGATAATAACTATCAAAAGATTTACACTTGTTTATGTCTGGTTTAAATGTGAAATTACATCCAATGACCAACATTGTATTAAATTGTAAAAATATATTCTAAATATACTTTAAACCCACTCAAATTAATAATTTATCACTATGAATTATTTTGATTAAAAAAGTTGTTTTTAATTAAAATTTAGTAATTTTCACTATTCATCAGAATATGAAAGTTATCCGAAAAGTACCAAAATTTTACCCTAAGCTAATTTCGATATTCAGAATCCAAAAATGAAGTCCATTTTGAGAGATAAAATTTATAAAAATTTAAAATGTGGTTATTACTATTCATAACTGCTAGTTTTAATAATATTTTAATAGCATATCATTGTTTTGTGAAACTCGGTATTGCATACTACACACGCTATCGAGGTAGGTCGCGATTGCGTGTAATGCAAGGAATGTCAAAGATGTGTGTTGTGAAAGCTCTTTTTGGTGTAGCATACAACACACGACATTAATGAAATTAAAAATAATATTTTTCACAAAATCTCGGGGTGTTACATTCTACCCCCCTTAAAATGAATTTCGCCCTCGAAATTCGTCGGGGTTATAAATGGTTTACTAATCGAAAGTTTATTTAATAGAAACACACATCCTAAAAAGGAATACCAAATCCAATATTTAAAAACAAAAGTATGAAATGTAACGGTTACCCAAATAAACTAATCACTGGGTTTCCACACAGTTGAAAATATGGATATGGAAGAGAAATCTAACCATCATGTTATGAAGGAGAGTGGTAGAGAACATGGTTATGGAAAAGCCAGAAATCACAAAGCCATAAATTGGTGGCGATCTAAGGTACCATCTAATTCATCAGATATAAGAGCACTAGGAAAATATTTTTTGTTTTCAAGATCATTTCCCTAAAGTTGATGAAATTGTAATTAGAAGAAATACTTTCATTATTTTGGTATAGTCTCACCGTTGGTTGTTCTTTGGACAACTTCCACTTAATCTCTTAAAGAAATGAGGTTGAATTTGTCATCCGTGATGTGTTAGCAGATCATGTGATAGAATGATGGGTCATTCCATATGTCTCAAACAAAATGTTAGAAAAGTTATCCAAAAATACATAAGTCCATCTATAGTGAGATTAATCATATATGGTTCCTAAAATGGACTTATACTTCAGATATCATACTGCTTAATATAATAAAAATAGTTTCTACTAAACAGGGACTTCCTGTAGGCCAGTGGTAGGTGATAAAGGCCAGTCGCAGTTCGGTTGGGGGTTCGATTCCCACAGCCTTGTCCGACGCAATGGGTTGTCGATCGTCATACAGGTTGTCCTTTTTCTAAAACTACATTACTATAACATCCCATCAATAATATTGAAAAAAGTTCTATCCTTACTAACTTATGTCCAACATAATCATTTCCAATATTTAGGCTTATCCAAAATACTACTATCCAATCTCATATTATAGTGAAAACGATTACCAAACAGTTCATATAACAAGAATGTTAATACCATCATTGATCCCCGTATATCATGAGATATGTCTTGTTGGTCACTTTCCAAACAATCTAAGTCCTCAATCATGCATTCTATTGAAAAATGAATACCCATTGAATCTTTGTGAAAACTTGAGTGCTGTCAAAAGTTAACTATTTTCACATACCAAAACCTAAAACCATGATATAACTATTTCCTTATATCAGTCATCGGCTCATGAATACTGTCAAACATTTCATTTTCTCCTTATCCCTTCATTATAAGCATATCATATTTTTTCCAAAAATATCTCAATCAATTTTCTTGGTTACCGGTACCATAAAATTATTTAAAACCACAATAGACCAATACATAAATATTCTAATATTCCACGATACTATATACAACATTATTTTGGAATCCCATTACATTAACACATAATCATTCCACCAAATCGTTTTCATATTTAACATCGCCAATAGTGATCGCATGTGACTTCCCTTTGTCCTTTTCCTTAAGTGGTTGCTCATGTAGATCATCACTAACCCTTGGATTAGGGCATTTATTAGCATAATGTCCCATTTCTTTACACTTGAAGCATTGAAGTGTTGGTGGTGTGTTCTCTGTAGTCTTTTCTTTATTCACATCATTAGAAACCCTTTTTCCATTACATCGACACTCAACTACTCGTTGACCTTCTTTTCCACACTTAAAACATTTTCTAGTCCTTTTAATACAATCTCCACCATGCTTCTTTCCACACATTGAGTATAAGGAAACATTCATCTTCTTTTCACCATTATTCTGAGATTTCTCCTTGAACTCCATGTCTCGTTTCTTGTCAAAACTACTAGATGGATAAGTAACACCAACTTCCATTTCTACCTTGATAGCACAACGCACAATTTCTTCATAGCTACTGAAGTCTCTTATAGCTAATTCCCTTCGAAGATTTGGTTTTAAGGCACTAAAGAATCGATCAACTTTACTTTCAGGTTGGATGATAAATCCAGATGCATACCTTGCAAGCCTTATAAAATTCGCTTCGTATACACCAACAGATTCATCATCCTTTTACTTTAGTTCAAGAAACTCCTTCTCCATATTTGTTCAAAGAATACGAGGGAAGTACTTATTGAAAAATAAGTTCTTGAACTCGTCCCATTCCATGGAATCAATTTCTTCTCTGGGCCTCGTATTCTTGATAAGATTCCACCATTGATCAGCTTCATCTTCCAAACGATATACTGCTAAGATGACTTTATCATGTTCTGATCATTTAAGAACTGAAAATATCTTTTCAGTAGTACTGATCCATTGTTCAGCAACAAGTGGATCAGAAGACCCATTGAAAGAAGGTGGACGTTTCTTCATGAAGGACTCAATAGAATATTGTTCCCTTCTCTGCTCATTTGGAAGTCCAGAATGATTTATAGCTTGTGTAAGTATAGCAATATGATTTTTCACTCCATCTACCATAACATTTGTTTGTTCATGAGGACAATCATTGCATTGTCCATTTCATTTATCAACACGGTTCCTTCGGGTTCCTTCCATCGTCTAAAACCCAAAAAGAATAGTGTGAGAGGAAAAAATCATGCTAGGGAAAACAACATAATAAAGGGGGAGTACCGTCAATATCTAACATCTTAGGTTTAATTATAAGATCATTACCATAGTTCTAGGACTATATCCTATACGTATACTTATCCTTAGGGGCACCCCTAGACATACCGTATAAATATCTCTAGGGATCTCACTAACGTTTTCGCATCCTAGTTTCCAAAGGTTGACTAAACCGTTCCTCTGATACCAACTGTAGAGATCCGAAGCCTGACGTACATGGACATTACATTACTTTTGCGGAATACTTAGTACATAACAAAAACACACACACAAGGATCTTAATAGTTTAGTGTCTTTGGAAACTAGGAATATAATCTTCTAATCGTGGTGAAAGATATTCAACATCTCCCATAAAGATCTTCCCTTTTTTTACCTAAAACCTTTCTTTATATCCTAGGGAAAAGAAAACAGAAAAGGATGAGCTCAAATGATCAGTAATGGTAAAAAAAAGAAATATCAATCACATCATATTCATAAGAACATAACATTTTGGAAATCTTAACCTGCAAAAGAGGGAATAATTTCATAACATGGGATAAATCATAGTAGTCAAATGAAATCACAATAATCATAACTTAAAACATGAAACTTTGTGGCATACACACATAATCATAGAGAATAATTTATTATTAGTTAAGACTCATTTCCAAGACTATCTTAGTGGACAAAGTCACTTTCTGAATCGAGTTCACTCCTCGTTTCAGTCCTATTTCACTAAACCGGTATAACCTACCGTTCCATCCATGTCTATCTCATGAGATATAAAATCTTTACCCAATGCATTGGAGGGAGATATAGGTCCCACCCATCTCATAATGATACCATTATTATGTGTACCACAAAATCATAAACCATACATCATAACATAACCCATGTAATAAAAATTGGAATCTTAAACATCGTGACATCATAAAACAATTCATATAAGATAAAGGAATTCATAAAAATAATTCCATCACAACATAATCAAATCAATGTAATAATAGGGATAGAAATAGAACCCAATATTATCTTAGATGGAAAATAATTTTGATAAAACACTTGAACTCCATTCTTTAGGAAAATATCATTTCTACTTCAAAAACATTTTCCTTTCTTATCATGTCATACAATTTTAAACTAAAAGAAATTGATTAAAAATAAACTTGAAAACTTGTAAAGTATGCTTCTTGGAAATAATTTTTTAAAAATCAATTCATGCCGTATAAGTTAAAAAAACATTCTTCTCATACTTTTGTCGGAAAAGTCAAAAAGTATCACATACGAAAAATGACAAAATATTCTTTTCATATCATTTACTAAAAACTCACTGATGAGTAAAATTGGATTTAAAAAGTTTTAGGTTGATGGAAAAAATATTAAATATTGAGGAAACATGGATGTGGGCAATAAAATATACCCCAGCAAATACCAAAGTATAAACAATCTCGGATAAAAATGTGATTGTGATATTTTCCCTTACCATAGGTCCGATTTTCTTCGTAAGTGTCTGAACCTCCTGTATAATGATTTAAATAATGTCATTGACTTATTACAGAATCATATTTATTGGTATGATATCATATATGGTTCACATATGACTTTATATTACTCGTTCTTTTGTAAATTCAATGTTAAAGAGTGTTTTGGGTAAAATCGTTTCATTTATCGTCCGTGTTTTGACTTGTAATTATTCATGTGATTACTTAGATCATGATTACTTAATTTCAGAATATAAAACATGATTTATATATAATATATATTCATAATATACATATATATAATAAATCAGTAAATGGAGAGAAATATACCGTTCATAGTGACGGTAGTTCGTATGTACGCATGAACGATGTTTTCGTTTCCTTATTAAGTTGAATGGAATTAAGTAGATGAAATACATACACATAAATCCAGTATCATTATTATGTGATATATTTCATGATTACTTATTATATATACTTTATAATCATTCATGAATGGTTAATCATTGAGAATGAATCTTATCTCGTCGTGGAGACGGTATTCTGTACGTACGCACGAGCGATGATATCATTCCCATGATCGTGGAATTTTATTGGAGTGTATGTATACTATTAATGAATCAATATCAATTTACAATAATCATATATATTTATTATTTACACCATTATACCCATCCACGTAAGGTGGTGGTTGAAAATAGATTACACCACGGCGTGGAGACGGTATTCCGTACGTACGCACGCGCGGTGATTTCATTTTCCGTAGGATGGATAGATGGTGAAATAGGGATGTTTCATACTTATAATAACATATCCGTATATGAGTGATACTTATGTTATTACTTCATAATGAAAAAACCATATATGAAGAAGTGGAAGAAGAAATAAAGGTGAAAGAATCGGTAAGGGAAATTACCTCTTCTTTGAAGCGCCTCTTTGAGACCTCCTCTTAGGGCACTAAAATTGGACTTTGAGGAAGAACAGAAACTCTAGGATGTTTCTAGGGAAGTGTAAAAGAGAATTTGGCAGAGTTTGGCCGATCTTGAAGTCTCAAAGTGGTGTGAGGAAGAGAGGGAGGGGGTTCCCTTTTATAAGGGAGGAGAGGGGTACCTTTGGAATAACTAAAAATATTATTTTATTATAAAGTCAATTTCGATTTTAAATATCTCCAAACTGATTAATTTAAAAGCTAAGGTGGGGATGGGTCTAAATACTCTCATCCAATAGAATTTAGACAAGTTTAGGTTCCTATTGTAACCTTATCATTTAGATTTAACATTAAGTTAAATAATTTTACTTTTACAGTGTCTTCTTGTGTTTTTACACTATAAGGTTAATAAACTTACTATAAGAAGCCAAACGAACCCCAAATTGTTTATTATTAATATATATAACCTTATCTAAGTCATTTGGCAGAGCCGTAGATTTTTAAGAATAAAATAACAATTAATAATATAATATTTGTTTTAAAAACTATTTTATGTCAAATTTGACACTATTTAGTAAATGATTTTTGTGAAACTCATAACAGAATGATTAGTTCGAAAACATTTAATTAAAGCAATACTAACATGCCATATTAACCTATAAAAATATTTTAATTCATAAAAAGTCTTAAATTACATTTATTTGGGTATTTATAACATCGATTATGTCAATATTTCATTAATAAGATAATTACTTTATCATCGTTGTGTCATAAATAAATTAACTTATTTATTGTCTAAAAATTTCAAATAAAATATAATTTTGTAGGAAATATTTTTATCTTGATAATGAATATTTATAGTCGAATTTATCTTATTTATAACCCTATATGAAAAATGATTTACTTATTAAACTTTGATTTTAACTATTTTAACCCTTCTTTAAATAAGTTAATAATAAATGTCCTAATCTAATCCAAGTGGGCTTAAATGGTCATATTTTATTTATAAGGTTGTTTTTGGTCGAATTAAACTTATCCAATAGAAATATGACATGTGTTAGGGTAATAATAATATCATTTTTACCCTTAATTACCCTATTAACTTTTAACTGTGGTAAAAAAAGTAAAAAGTTACTATTCACCAAAAATTATTTTCATCTTATTGAACCACATTTTAGTCCTTGATATTAACCGTGTCTCTTGGATTTTTGAAATTCCACTCACAGAAGCGGTAAAATTACATTTTATGAAAAATTCAGTTTTTTTAACTACCACTTAGTGGTTTCAATATTCATCAAAAATGAAAGTTTCCAGAAAAATTCAAAAAGTTAGGGCTAAGCTTTATTTGATATTATAAATTCAAAAATGATGCCTATTTTACCAAATTCAAAACATATCATTTACATTAATTAATTTAAAAATTAATTTCCGTCATCAAAACAAATACCGTGTTTTCAAGAGATAATAACTGTCAAAATATTGACAGTTGTTTATGTCTGGTTTAAATGTGAAATTACATCCAACGACCAATATTGTATTAAATGGTAAAAATATATTCCAAATATAATTTTAAACCACTCAAATTAATAATTTGTCACTATTAATTATTTTGATTAAAAAAGTTGTTTTTAAATAAATTTTTTTAATTTTCACTATTCATCAGAATATGAAAGTTATCCGAAAAGTACCAAAATATCACCCTAAGCTAATTTCGATATTCCGAATCAAATAATTAAGTATATTTTGAGAGATAAAATTTCTAAAAATTTAAAAGGTGGTTATTACTATTCATAACAGCTAGTTTTAATAATATTTTAATAGCATATCGTTGTTTAATGAAACTCGGTATTGCGTACTACACACGCTATCGAGGAAGGTCATGATTGTGTGTAATGCAAGGAAATTCAAGTATGCGTGTTGTGCAAGATCTTTTTGGTGTAGCGTACAACACAAGATATTAATGAAATTAGAAATAATATTTTTCATAAAATCTAGAGGTGTTACAAAATTTCTTGCTTTATTTCATGGAAAGTGATTTAGGTGGAAAAATATATTTTGGAGTAGTTTTGGTTTTGTGAAAAATTATTTAATGTAATTTTATTTAAATTGATTGATATATAATGTTTGATAAATTTTTCTAACCAGTTCTATCATAGAGGGGTGAGTATAGATATATTTGGGGAAAATATATTACATTTCACTACACACCCTTCATTGGAACCATTTTTCTTTTGTAAATGTTGATTATTGGAATATGGGAAAAGGTAATGTATCACACATATCAAGTTGTGGGTTTTAATACATGGAATCTATTTTTGGATGGATCATATATTTGGTTTCATTGAAGTCTTGAGTTTATAATGTTTTATCATCATCTGTATACTTTGATATTTTCTTCATCAACTATATCACTATGTTTTAATTTAATTTTAATATCCATGGTTTAATTTTATTTTTCTATCATTTATAACCTACATCATTTAGTGGTTAATTGTTTATGTCTTGATAATCTAGTTGATTGTTTTCATCTCTAAAATATTCTCCAATGTATAGTGATTCCAATCAGACAATAGTGTCCTCCTTAGGAATCTTGGGGATGTCTCTTATGGCTATGTAAAAATTCTACCTTGACTAAAGCCAAGGAACAGTGGAATCATATTACAAGTGGATTCATCCTAATCCTTAAAAATTTATTATAGAACATGTGGTAATTTCATTGGATTGTCTTTGACTTGGTATGGTTTTTTATCATGGAGTTGAAATCATTCTGGTCTATTCTTCGAGTTGAGATCATAGAAAGGAGTAGGATTTTCTTGACTTGAAATGTAAATCAAAAAAATAAAATGTTATCTTTTTTATGTTGAATTTAATGTTACCGATGAGTTGGGTATATAAGTGATTCAAATTCAATTATACGAATTGAAATATCGTTATTTTGGATTTATCCTGTGAGATGAGCATGAGATGCATTAGAGGATGGAATTTATAATATGAGTACATATTTCATTTAGATTAATGATATATGATTTCATGTGAAAAATATTTCTTTTTTAAATTATATATAGTTGTTTTCAAAAGTTTGATTTTGAAATAGTTTTTCATTGAGATATTTTTAAAATGGTTTGTTTGTAAAAAGTTAGTACACGGTTTTAAAAAATGCTTGTTTTTTTGGAAATCATAATTGTGATAATATTATTTTGAATAATCTTAATTTGTTATTAATTTAGTTAATAGGGAGTGATACATATTAATATCATATTTTTTATATAAAATTAATCTAATATGAATCTTAGAAACCAACCAGAATATGCTACTGATAATGTGGTTTCGCCTATGAAACTAGAGAAGAAAGAGCCAGTTCAGAGTTTAGTCAAATTGTTTCATGTAATTTACAGTAATAATAAGTGACATGATCCATGGAGAATGGTTCATTCTACCCAATTCTAAAAGACTATTCCACCTATATTTCTAATGGGATTTAGAAATGGGTATTCTGATGTTTTGGATGGCCATGATGAATCATATATTTGGTTTCATCAGTACACTAGAAGAGTTGAATGTTAGGGTGGAGACTTACACAATGTAAGATCTTTCACCTTTGGGGTTGGATTTATTTGTCTACGCTAAATTATTCCATATCAATTCACAAGATGATTTTGTGGAATTTTTAAACAAAAAATTATATCCACATAAATTCGTAAATCAAATAATGAAGGAATTATTCTCTTTGAAGTTATAAAATCAACTTTTTTCAGGGTGAATGTGGATAAATTTAAAAAATATTTGTTCCTCTATACCTAGGCTTATACTATTACATCATCAAAGTTATGAATCAATGAATTGGGATAGAGGGAGGAGATTCATTCAATGATTTATATTCTTTATATTATGAACTACGCAGATATTGTAAATTGGGAATTTATATCTTAAAGGGAAATACAAGGATATGATGGTAGAGTTTGTATGTTAATATTTATGGTAAATTGTGGGAACTCAATCACATGGGGAATCTGGACAGTGTACACATATTTCTATGTAGGGATCGGGAATCAGAATCCAGTGGATGTATCATTAAAAACTTCAACCAAGCCCAAAGAGCCATGAAGGATTTATCCAATATGGACTGTTCGATCATATAAGTCAAGAGTGTACAATGCCACCAACATCATTTTGAAACTGCTACAAAATGGGGCATTATAAGTTCTTTTTTTGAAAAAATTGGAGGTCCCTTGTTCGAGACATAAAAAGTGTCACCAGAGATGTATGTTTCAAAAGGTAAAGTTTTGTAGTTAGTTCCCTAGAACCATATTTTTTTTAATTTTTGATAAATAGTTTTTCTTTTAATTCATATTAATAATATTCTTATCACATTATGATGTTTATTCTATATTACATTGAATGTGACAATTTCCTAATAGTTATTGTTGCACTAAAAGGTCATAAAGGATCTCTATTATGATGAGAACCTAGAAGTTCCATGAAGCTATTATTGAATATATGTTCTATAGAAAGATGATATCATATGAATGGACCAAAATGATATAGGCAATCTTTGTTCAAGACTCATAGGACATTGTGCCACCTTATCATATTGTATGCCATTGGTAATGTCCAATAAGATATTACAAGAATGATAATCACATGTCAAAAAATCCACATTTATAAGTGTCATTCGATATTCTTATATGTTGAAGAGTATATTGGTCTTTATAATTTAAGAAACTTATTAATGTGTATTATGACACTTTCACATTGATATATTTGGTAAAAACAATGATGACCTATGTTTTTGGCACTGTAGTATCTGTTGGGTGCATCAAGAGTAATACTAAATTAATGAATAATAAGAGAAATGTTTTTCCATTTTGTTACATAAAGGATATTAATATCACAGACCTGTTGATGGAAATGATATATCCTAAATAAATCATGTTCCATGGAGTTCAATTAGAATTTATATTTTTATAAACATCAAAGAATGATAAATCAGTATCATGGGTTGATGGAACATGCATGCAACCTTCTTGATTAAAGATATCGAGAAAAAAAGGATTACATTACATGGTATAAAATCGTATGAGGTGACATTTCATTATAGAATTAACATCTTTCTCTATGGGTTCCATGGTGTGTTGGTATATTATATCCTTGTACATTAGGCAACTCTTCCAAATGCCACAGAGAAAGTGGCATAATGGGTTACACATTATGTGTATCCATCATCTCTGTTAAATAATATATTGTTTATTATTTAACATGTTGAACAAAGATTATTAAATTTTTTTATTTAATAATTATTAAAGGTTGTATGATTACATTTCATTCAACACTAGTTAATCTAGATAACATATTATGGGATAAATAATTAATAAATATTTATTTACTATTTAGTTAATTTTATATTTACATATTTATTAAAGAATAATGAAGTGGTATGTATTTAGTATGTAAATAGTCATAATTCATAGTAAAACAATTACGGGGGGGAGGTGGGGTTGGTGGACTGAGTTAATGGTCCAATGAGAAATAAAAAATTGAATATAATTTGATTAAATAATATTTATTTATAAATTGCATGATATGTTCATGTCTAGAAAAAAAAATTTGTTTTTATTATTTGCAAAGAGTTTTTCTAAAATTAATAAAATAAGTAAGGAACTTGTGAAAATAATTTATTATTACACTAGTGAATTAAAGACCTTGTTATATTATTCTATTATTACCTAAGCACTAACCATGACATGATGACTTGGTTCTTCACAATAAATTGGAGAAAAACTCTCAAAACTAGAGGGGTTTTCCCTCTCTATGAACTCTGTAACACCCAAGGTAAATAATGAATATGATATTTTTTTATTTTTGCATATTTTTGAATAAAATATTAATATTACTTTAAAGGGGATGCTATGCTCGATGGCGTACCCAATACGCAACAACGAGTTTCTTGGGAATCTTGCATTGCACTCTAATAATAAAATAATATTATTTTAAATAGTAGTTAACGCCTAGACGTTGTAATTGCGGGAATGAACAGAACTAACTACAACATTATTATATATGATAGAGGATTAAAAATGCGAATGAATACAATTTTAAGCGTAGACATTCTAATATTCATTAAAAGGTCGATTAACCACCTTTTGAAGGAGAACCACTTTTAAATCCACTTTTTGACAATTTTACGTGTTATATTTGATAAAATAAAATTCATCTTTAGAATCGGGACATCAAAATTTACATTTTGTAAATTTTTGGTATTTTTCCGAAAAAGTTCAAGTTTTAATGAATAGTGAAAATGTTGTATTTTAATTAAAAACCTATTTTTAATATATTTTATTTATATGATTATATTATATTTTCAATTGGTTTTATAGTGAAATTAGAATATATTTTTACCATTTAATCCAATAGTGGTCGTTGGAAATAATTTCACTTTGAAATCGGACTTAAACTAGTGTCAATCTTTTGATACATTTTATTTCATAAAAACACGCTATTTGTCTTGACAGTGGGAATTAATTATTAAATTAATTAACGAAACTTATAAGTTTATAATTTTTTAAAATATATATCATTTTTGAGTTTGGAATATCAAATATAGAATAGGGTGAATTTTTGGTAATTGTCTGAAAAACGTTAATTTTTGATTAATAGTGAAACCACTAAGTGGTACTTATAAAAACTGATTTTCCATTTAAATGAAATTTTGCCACCTCTGTGTTTTGAATTTCAAAAATCCGACATACATGTTTGTCATTAATAAGTAAAATTTGGTTCAATGGTATTAAAATATTTTTTTGGTGAATAGTAACTTATTATGTTTTTAATCGCAATTAGAGGTAATTAGTGTAGTTTAAGGTAAAAATAATGTTTTAATAATATGAGATGAGCTTGAAACATGTCCTACTCTCATTGGATGTGTCATGTCCGACCAAGAAAATCCATGGGTCAACATGGGGACCCCATGGAGCCACTTTGGTTGGGAAATGACATAAATAACTTTTTATTTAATTTTAAAGTAAAAATGACACAAACATTAGATGTTTTACTGAAATTTTTTTTACATGGGTTTATAAAAGTCAAATTTTTGACTATAAATATTCATTATAAAGATAAAAATATTTCCTAAATTATAGTATTTTTTTTTATAATTTTTAGACATTAAATAAATTAAATTATTTATGACATCATGATGATACAACGATGACCTCATTATTTAACGATTTAAATAAAATGGAAATATAATGTAAAATATAAGACCTACACATGTCTAAAATCTATTTTATGGATGGATTTAGAACCCTTATCACCTTATAATCGAAGAAAATCAATGTGGGACAATTAAAATCTGAAACTCATTCTAAAATAAAGTAACATTTCTTTACTTTCCCAGAGTGCCCCTCCTCTCCTCTTATAAAAGGCCCCCACCCCTACCTCCTTACAGACACTTACAAAGCCTTTGGCTTGGAAACTCCCTTCCCATTTTGTGTATCCACATCCCTATATAACTTATTTAAGCCTCACATTGTGCAGAAGTCTTCCCAAGGAAGCCTTTGAGCTCAAACCAAAGGGAGTTACCCAATTTTATGGTAATGTATTAATTTGAGTCCTTTTGTTTTATTTTGCTTCTCCAACCCTCTAAACTCTTTTTATTAATTTATTTTGTAACAAGTACAGTATATTAAATATACTAGGATGTTTTTATAAGAATTATTCTAGCTACACTTACACACACCATCATCTAATGGTTAAAGAACAGACTGTTTCTGTGGTTGGCGATTTTCTACCTCACCGAACGATGATTGTTAAATATTCTTTTAACACCTTTAAAGGTGGCCATTATGATGTCACTGTATTTTATATATAATATATATGTTATTTATGTTTACTATATTCTTCTTTATTTTATATTTAAAACATACCTTTATTCTTTTCATGTTTTGTAAAAGCGATAATTTCATATGAGGAAGTGCGGACTACCGCCCCCTCAAGTGATGTGACTCGTACATGCAATACATGGAATGTATAAATAATGAAATTAATGAACATATGTTTCCTATATAACATATTTATTATACTGGAATTATAATATATATATATCATTTTTTTAATTCCATTAATATGACAAAGAAAAAATGAAAGTAGCGTTCATGTGTACGTACGGCCTACCGTCTCCATGAACGGTGATTTTCATTTTTTATCTCCAAAAGATTTGGAATAGTATAAAATGAATATGTACTGTATATATATATGATATTTTAATCATTAATACTATTTTGGAAATTATTTACTTATAACTACATGGGCAATCATTTTTCAAACAAGTTCATTTTTGACTCATGTACCAAACATCAAAACGATGATTGTTCAATATTCTTTTAACACCATTAAAGGTGGACATTATGATGTCATTATATTTTATATATGGTATATATGGTATTTATGTTTACTATATGCTTCTCTATTTATATTTAAAACATACCTTTATTCTTTTCATGTTGTGTAAATGCGATAATTTCATATGAGGAAGTGCAGACTACCGCCCCCTCAATTGATGTGACTCGTACATGCAATACATGGAATTTATAAATAATGAAATTAATGAAAATATGTGAACTATATAACATATATATTATACTGGAATTATAATATATATATATATATATATATCATTTATTCTTTTAATTCAATTAATATGACAAAGAAAAAATGAAAGTAGCGTTCATGCATACGTACGGCCTACCGTCTCCATGAACGGTGCTTTTCGTTTTTTTCTCCAAATGATATGGAATATTATAAAATGAATATGTACTGGATATATATGATATTTTAATCATTAATACTATTTTGGAAATTATTAACTTATAACTACAGGGGCAATCATTTTTCAAACAAGTTCATTTTTGACTCATGTACCAAACATCGGCAAAAATGTCTGATATGAACTAACATTACTAAACAATTATTATAACATTATAATATGTTATATGAACTGAATAATAATATCTAAATGAGGTCCTTATTCAATTATAAATTGACCAATGTTTATTATTCAGGAATATAAAGAAACGAACAAGACAAGTCGGACTTGAGGTAAGGGATCCTACTCCTCTCTTTCTTTTTAAGTACACTCTTTTATGAAATTCATTTTAAATCTCATCATTCTTTTTATTAGGATGTTATTTTATATTAATCTTACTGAAATTTTTATGTTCTTATTATTAGAGACCCTATTCTCTCTCATCAATCCATTTTGGAAGTTTTGAGTGGCATAGTTAAGCTGGCGAATTTTCGTAAGAGATATAACCTCTCTCTTTCTTTTTAAGTACTCTCCTTTATGTCACTTATTTTGATATCCTCTTTGTTATGTTGGGGGATGTTCTTTTATATTACTCTTTCTGTAAACTTTATGTTAATATGACGAGAGACCCTATTTGATCTCATCAATCCATTTTTTTTAGTTTTAAGTGGCTCCGTTAGGCTGCCGAGTTTTCATAAGGGATTTTTCATCTCACCTTTATTCCCATGAGATTTATGCTACATTTGCAAAAATTTCCTTTGAGTGGTGTATGTACTGCCCATTATTTTACTCATTGTGTAATATAATTTCATTTATTAGTATTTACATCAATTTTGTATTGTCCTTCTTTCATGGGGTGTATGTTTCGAAAGATACCCATGTCGGTAAGGGAACCTTTCACCCTCCTCTTTTTAAAATACTTCTTTTGTTATTTCTTTTAATTCACATACTATTATGTTGGGATATGTTCTTCTATATCCTTATTGATTTAAATATTATGTCCATGTGATGAGATATCCTTTTTATCTCTCATCAACTCATTTTCTGAATTTTGTAGTGACGCCGTTAGGCTGTCAAATTTTTGCAAGGGAACTTCTTAACCCAAATTTGATTCTTTGGGATAAACTTTTACTCCTTGAATATGCCTTTATATGAATATGTGTGAATAACCTATGAATGTTTTACACTTAATATCCACTTATATTTCGTGTATTCATTTTTCACACATAATTATGTAATTTATTTATCCTTAAACCAAGGATATCATCTTTGTAAGGGACTTCGTCTCAATCTCCATTAATTGAGGCATATTTTGTTATATACACAACGTTCTTTTATATGGTGTATAAAACCCTTTGAATTTTACGTTTATCCAAAAAGGAATATTTTTTATACGAAGCCTTTTACAAAACGAAAAAAGGGAATGTTTTTGTCATACGTATGCGGAGACAACGAATTCTCCGTCGCCGTGACCATTATTTGAGTTTCAGATTCCTCTGAAAGCCATACCTTCTTTTTAAAAGAAAAATAAATACCATGTTTTTCTTTTCTTTTATTTTGGTATTGAAAATGGTTTTCATATGGTTTTTTATATCAATGGGTTTTATTGATATCTAGTGATTGAAATGTGGAAATGTTATGTTTCCTTTATGCATGTATTATGTGGTACGATTATGTTATGGTTCTTGGGCATTGTTATGAATACTGGTGGTTCCGTGACAAACTAAGGGCGGGTGATCCCGATATAGCTCTCCAATGCATTGGGTAACGCGAAGGAGTGAAACGTTAAGGTTTTTAAATTGTTTCTCACAAGTCAATGGAAAGGTACATGATATGATGATAGTGTAAAGGGAGTGTCAAGAAAGAATCCATGTTTTATTTTAAATATGTTTCCGTTTCTGGAAAAAAAATGTATACAATCTTTATGTAACCACTTTGTTTAAATGTGGAATGTAATGCAAGTTTTATGATCTAATTCTCTAAAACTCTAATCCTGAAAAGATCCTCAATGTGTAATCTTGTAATAACTCAAGATTAAGTACGGTTTAAGGTTGGGTCCTTATAAACGCTATCTAGAACAAGAGAGATTCTATTCCACCTATTCAAGGAGAATACATTTGGTGTAATTATCAATGTGATCGAATAAGGACATCATAAGCATAGTGTTATTCCATGTAATCAGCCAGAGACTCCTTTAGTAACGTCTAGATATATGTGGAACACATGTGGATCACCACAAGAAGATATCTATCTTTAATCTCTAAAATTAAATGATGGTACACATAATTTTTTTGTTGATTTCATTAACAAATAATGAATAACCATGGAGGTAATTACTTATTTTATTAAAAATAATTATAAATAAAATATGTTTACTTGATCCCTTGGATTAGGAGATAATAATCTTTTCTTCTAAATAATTGATTTAATTTTGTGGATAATGGTGTTCATGATCATATTGATCCCAAATAGATCATCAATTCTGGGAAAAAAGTTATTCATCATACCTCCCATGATGCCGCAATGCCTAGAACATACTAGTGGTATCAGAGTAGACATATTATTTGTTATAATTTTTTGAATAATCCATTAATGATTTATACATTAATAATTCACGTTTTAAATTCTAGTTTAATAATTATTTTTAAATTGAAATATGATATATATTTTTCCACTATTGTTTCATGAAAAAAATAAGAGAATCAATTAATATTTTTATTAAAATTAAATCTAGGAACACATCTATTGGTTCCTAGGTTTTGGTACAGGTAACACAATAGTACATTCCATGTTGTCTGATCTACACTTCATGTTTTTGTGTTTAGAGAAAAAGGAGTAGTTCTATCATTACTCAACTCATGTGCATTAATTACATGTGGTGTAGTTAATTCTTACACTTCGTTGACTAGGATAGACTGGAGCACATTCACCAGACTAGCTATCATGTGGCCTACTGGACACAGGGGGTAATACATTTCATTTCAGTGTCAGGACCTATATCTAATACATGACTTAGCTAACTGGAGACTATGTAATGCACAGTCAAAATAAATTGTATCCCACCAGAAACACTATATACATTGATATTTCCAATGTACACCACTCAAGAAGAGTGCTAAGGCTTGTACATTGGATAGATGGTGAAGGTAGTACACATCGTGTAGATCAAATCTACATGGCGTGTACTTTAAAAAATTATTTAGAATTAAAACATTTATATTTTATTATTTTTAAAATCATTATATCATGTATATGTCGTATTACCAGTTTTTACTCAATGTGCATTTATGAATAAGATGTGATCGAAATGTCATGTAATTCTTGTAATCATATGTGATGTACACATAATGAAATTATATCATATGTCATGTATTCTATATATCACTAGAGTAAACCAGTATATGAGAATAATACATGTTGGGTAGGTTTAAATGGGTACTCACCTATTTACCTACATGGTACTAGTTATGTACTATGTTTACTCTTAATGAATAAATATTTGGTTAAAATCAAAATGGATGAGAATCTCATGGAAATTCAGAAAAATGATTTTTATAAAATTATTTATTAATACAAGAAAATAAAAATATCGATTCGAGCATGATTTATCATAAATAATAATGAATAAGTGATTTAATGTAACTTTTATTATATGTGTAATTCATTGTATGCATGTGGATGTTCTCGAGCTGGACCATACCTTTCAATGTGATTGGTTTCCTTTTAATTTATTATTAAATTAAATTTTTGGCATGGGGAACTTATATCCTCATTAATAATAGGGAATGCATTCACATGGATTATTTTATGTAAAATCCATTTTACCCTCTCACATGTGTGTGATTAAAATCATATG
This sequence comes from Viscum album, assembly GCA_963277665.1. NCBI lineage: Eukaryota > Viridiplantae > Streptophyta > Magnoliopsida > Santalales > Viscaceae > Viscum > Viscum album. The sequence goes on from OY728140.1 coordinate 180,577,098, forward strand.
TATTTGATAGAGAACCAATGTTAGTGGTGTCAGTTCAATTTGGAAGCTTAATAGAAACCAATCCATGGAGATAAAAAGGTGGATATATGGAAAGCTATAAAGACAAAACTAATTAGTTCATGTTGTTTCACCCCTAGGTCATTAGCTATTTTATCAACCTGCAGACTAAATAACCATTATAATAAGATCATTATCAACCCCTTTATTTTATTTCGGTCAGTTTTCTGGTTACTTGTTATAGATGCATTGTGGTGATCACATTATTACTGAATTATCAAACATTCAATATGGAACTAAATTAATATATATTATAAATAAATATTATCTAATACATGGTTAATAACCTAATATTATGAAACATAATAAAAAAATGTACGGTGAAAAGATAATAAATTATTACTTTCTCAAAAGGCAAAAAATCCATCAATTAAATATTATGTTGGAATAACCTTCAATTACTTCAGTTAGAATCAAACTATAGTTCAAGGTGCATGACCAGCCAAATTTGGTGATCATTAAATTATCTGGGAATTATAGTTTGTGGTTCTGGGTCGACTTGAATTATATTACATCCTTGGATGGAAACTAAATAATTAAATTTTGTAACTAAGAGGAAAATGTTGAGGGAATAAAAAATTAGTGATTTTCGGATTAGGGATTCCACTAAATAGATCTTGGAGCTGATAGTTATTAAAAAAGGAATGAGGAATTCCTACCTAAAACTGTTGAAATTTCTTGACCAACTAGAGTTGGGAAAATTCAAAGGGATGTATTGTAATGGCCAGGACCTCCCTGGTCCATTACTTTGTGAAACTTTGGTATTGGAGGTGTTCCGGGAGGTCAAGGTGACTTATCCCCTAGCTGCTGCCTACCGGTAGCTCGGTCTACCGGTAGCTGATGATTACCGGTAGCTCGGTCTACCGGTAGCTACTGATTACCGGTAGCTCGGTCTACCGGTAGCTGCTGCCTACCGGTAGCTCGGTCTACCGGTAGCTGCTGATTACCGGTACCTGCTGATTACCGGTAGCTCGGTCTACCGGTAGCCGCATCCTACCGGTAGCTGGGTTTACCAGTAGCCACGGTGTACTGATAGCTCGGTATACTGGTAGCCGCAGTCCAGCAGTAGCTCGGCTAACACTTTGCCAAATTTCTAGTTCTGTGAACAGTGTTTCTATCGGTGAGGTTCTATCAGTGGACTTCTATCGGTGAGGTTCAGTGAACTGTGTTTCTATCGGTGAGGTTCAGTGAACAGTGCTTATATCGGTGAGGTTCAGTGAACAGTGTTTCTATCGGTGAGGTTCAGTGAACACTGTTTCTATCGGTGAGGTTCAGTGAACAATGTTTCTATCGGTGAGGTTCAGTGAACAGTGTTTGTATCGGTGAGGTTCTATCGGTGGACTTCTATCGGTGAGGTTCAGTGAACAGTGTTTCTATCGGTGAGGTTCAGTGAACAGTGTTTCTATCAGTGAGGTTCTATCGGCGGACTTCTATCGGTAGACTTGAACAGTGTTTTCTATCGGTGAGGTTCTATCGGTGGACTTCTATCGGTAGACTTGAACAGTGTTTCTATCGGTGAGGTTCTATCGGTGGACTTCTATCAGTAGACTTGTATAGTGTTTCCAGAATCCTAAGAGCTACCGATTCCATACTTTTCCAAATTTCACGAATGAACAGTGTTTCCAGACTTCATGAGAGCTACCGATCCCATACTTTGCCAAATTTCACGAATGAACAGTGTTTCCAGAATCATAAGAGCTACTGATCCCATACTTTGCAAAATTTCACGAATGAACAGTGTTTCCAGAATCCTAAGAGCTACCGATCTCATACTTTTCTAAATTTCACGAATGAACAGTGTTTCCAGACTTCATGAGAGCTACCGATTCCATACTTTTCCAAATTTTGAGTATGTGAACAGTGTTTCCAGCTTCACAAATTTGACGTTTTCTTTGACGTAAAATACTTTTAAAACCTTATTTTAAGGACTTTAAGGCCGATTCAAAGGCCATAAATCCTATATTAATTATTCCTAAGGCCGGGATGTTTTTACTTGGTCAAACCGCGTGGGTTAATGCGATCCGTTTTTAATGGAGAATAAATCGGATCTTAAACCGTCGCCTCTCTAATTTTTTTAAAAGGAACAAGTTATCATTCTTCGTTGTTCTTCCTCCTGGTTCTCATCTACGAGACGCTAGAACCTTGCAATCATTCTCGTAGGAGTTTCACAATCAAACGTTACTCAGATCAGTTCCGCTCTGTTGATGCAACCAAGTTGTGTCGATCGTTCTTCCATATAAGGTATGTTTTATCATCGTTCCTTCGGGGATCACCTTCTCTTGTTCTTCCTTCCATATTAGCATGTAATCTCCATGGTTCTAATGGGTTTTCTTGGGGTTGGTTGGTACTGTCGTACCGTGACATCCTCCGGTGGATGCAGATGTCGTGAGGAGAAGAGGACTGTGATTCGTTGTATGGATAAAGGACGTCAAGAACTCTTCGACGCAGGGGATTCATGGCTTCTCTAATTGTGTATGTGCATTCGTAGAATTAGCATGATTTATTCCTTTGGATCACAATGAAATTGACCTAATTAAATACTTTAACCGGATTAAAATAATTGGTTGATCGCATGTTGTTACTTTGTACCATGATAACGTTTTGCCTCATGTTTTCCTAGATAGAGTGAGATCTATGATTTTCTTTAATTTGTTGCTCGTTCATGATGGAAATTGATAAAGAACGTAAAGTCTGAATAATTTGTTAAATAATTGGCTAAAGATAAAGAGGCATGTTAATGAATCTATTAATTCAAGATGGATTAAAGAACTATTAGTTCGATAATTTCAAAAGGGTTCTGAGTTACCCGCTTGCTTGTAAGGCTGAATGCCTTGTGGTTTGGAGCTCTGAGTGCTCATCTTGTATGATGGCTGAATGCCTTGTTAAAGGGATGAGAGCCCATTTTGTGATCTTTAATTTCCTGCTGCTTGTGATTTGATGTGAGCCTGGATGGCTGTTGTGATATGTGGAGGCATGGGGACTTGTGGTTGTGGCAGCGGATGACGCCTAGTGTGGCGAGATGAATCGGTTTATGCATTGGGGTGTCGGGGAGGACACCAAGGATGATGGTATGAAATGAATGTGATGGTTTGATGTTGGTGGTTTGATTTTTTATCTGCTTTACTTTTCCCCACTGCTCAAGGCAGCTGGTTTTGCTTACCCTCTTTCCGAAGGAGGCGAAGACACGCGGGGTATGCCACGTGCTTTCCGTGTTTAGCCCCTCGATGGAGGATGGGTCTATGCTCTTGCTATAGGCGGAAAAGACTCGACGGGTAGTATATCTATTCACCGTGTTGAGCCTCCTTTGTGTTTATAAGCATAAGAAGTTTTTCTAGAATGCCTGGGAATGTGGAAAAGTAATTCTGTAATGAATGGTTGATTATATGGTGATAATACACGGGGATGGAGAAGCTGGAATTTAATAGTAATGTGAATCCTAAAAAGGAGCAGTTTTGAATGTGATGCCAATTTAGTTTAATGTGGTAAATTGTTCATGGTTAATTAATGTTTAAAGAATTAATTAACGTACAGTGGAACTGATAAAATAATGGAGTAATCTAATAAATCTCTTCAAATGGTTGTGTGCTTATAGGATACCTAGTCTTAGAAGTAGAAGCCTGGAGTCTGAGAGATGTTAGCTGCAGTTGTGCCTATGACTAGGTAATGCCCATAGTGTGGTTGTGAGTTATATATATTCTGTACTTTTTGTGTTTCTATACGCTACTCCACCCTGTCAGTAAGGGCAACTGACACCCCTGGGATTCTGAGCCCTGGGGGGGGGGGGTGTTTTCCCCAACATTCTGATGGGAGGTTGGATGGATGACTACCCCCTTTGGCCCCGCTCTCTTCTCTTGGTAGATACTTGTGCCACGAGGCAAGCGGTTAGTTACCCCATATATGTGTGTAGAGGGCTGTAATGGATTGTGGTTATTCACACACATATATTTTGGATATAGTACCCTATGGACTACTATAGGTGTAACGTGTATAGGCTGTGATGGCTTGAGGATCCTTACTCGGAGTATGGGCTGTAATGGCTTGAGGTATTATACCCGACGTATGATACACGTTATACGAGCTGTGGTGGCTCCCAGAAATTTCCTGGTTACCTTTGGTTGTGAGGAAGGTGTGGTGCTTCGCCCAGGTGTCTGCGGGAAAGCCTATGTGGTGCACAAGGTGCAGATTGTGGAGCTTAGCCCAGGTGTCTCCGGGCAAGCCTTTGGAGAGAGATGCACAGGACGTATGTCGTTGGGGCAAAGCGGCAAATCGGTGGGGAAGTAATAGCGGGGTACCCTTGATATTCTATGCTATATGCTATATTCTTGTATGTGTTACTTGGTGAGAGTAGCCATGGTGATGTTGGGAACTTAGTATACCTGTTTAGGTAACGAGTTAGTTTCACTTGTTGTTCACTGGGCTTTAGCATGCTTTCTTTACTTCTGCACGAGAGGCTTGAGGAGTATCCTACTGAGTATACTGTTATACTCACCCTATGTACATATAAACTTTTTTTCAGGTCACTTGGAGCAGGTTTGAGATCATGCTAGTTACTACTAGCTTGCGGTTGGAGGAGGAGCTGTTCGGGATTGTGGTCACTGCCGTTTTACTTTCTTTTGGGTACTTTTAGTTTTCCCTTTCAGTCGTAGTACTTTTCCATGACATTTCATATATGTACTTGGGTTTCTTTTATATATCAGTTATGAGTTGGAGTTGGTTGGAGTCTATTCTATCTCTCTCTTCTGTATGTGTTCTCTTAGAGGGTAATGCCTCCCATTTGTGTGTGTATTATACCCTCGGTGCTAGTCGCCAACCTGGGGCCTACTGGAGGTGGAACTCGGGGGTCATTATCTCCCTTCTCACATTGCCGGCCCAGGAGGGGTACACTTTGTGGGGAGGGGGTTGTGACATGTATGGATCCATGCCAAAAGAATGTCCATGAGATGGGATATTTTGAAGCCAATGGTGTGGGTTGTTGGGTTTTGATAAAATAGTGAGAGAATAAGAATTATTTATTTATTTATATGTCTTAATTTTACTATTTAATGTACTATAAATCAATTCATATTATTTGTAAAATGGAATTAAAATGACATCAAACATACCATTGTGATCTATACACAAAAATCCAAACCTTCTCATTAGTATTAGTTTTTTTATTGGAAAATGCCCATTGGGGTCAACAATTTCGCTGAAAGGAAACTATAAATGGTTTAAGAATCTTTACCAGTTGCACTTAGAAATAAGGAGACTGATGATGAGATCTATATGATTGAGAAACATCTGAATGATGCTATAGATGAATAGTTCTGTAAGAAATCATCCATGACCAATGATATTAGGAGGTAACATGAATAAATGTATTCTTATTTCATGATGTATCACATTCAGGATCACTGTTATGATAAGGTGAGACAATAAAAGTATGGGATCTCCAACACCTTATTCACAATTCATAAAGTAGAATCATTGGAAACTTTGCCACATGCAGTATAACATATTGGCTATATTGATCTTATAGACATGGTAAGAATTAAATTACTGGATGAGTTGTGTATTGATCTAATACCATCATAACATTCAAAAACAATATCTAGTTTTATATTCATTTCTAATATAAGAAAATACGAGTGTAGTATATTAGAACTTATTACTATTCTTCTTCTTGTAAATTAGGATATGGGACCTGAAAACCCCAAAGTCTATATGGTGAATAAGATGTGGAAGCACAATGAAAATGGGACTAATACTTATAAGTAATCTAATTACCCTAAGCATTGTCTGACCTAGTATAGAAGCATCCAAAATAAGTGTATGTTAAAGGAGGTAGTATTATTTGAAGGTAAAAATTCCATCGACTAGAAGAGGAGCTACACCCAGAGGCTAGGGTAAGACAATGTTTCATTCATTATATAGTGAAATAATTCCATTTATATACATTGGGTATTATATAAATCATGTGGTGATGACATCTTTATTCAAATTCTATAGCCATGTAGATTTCAACGAATTTATATAGTATATTTGGATCTAAGAGCTGTCAATCAGTTTAGGATGGATGCTCATTCCATTGGTGAAAACTGTTATTTGTTTTCCAACCAGGATGATTTTGTTTTTCCATTAGTTCTATTATGTACTGTGTGATACTAACAAAATAATTTCTATATCATGTTTAGATATATATTGTTTTTTCATGTAATTTTAATAAAATTTGATTAATTATAATTAAAACATTTTTAATGGTTTGGAACATATAAATAATGACATGAATGCAATAAATTATGAAAAATAAGTGCTGGTGATTGATAAAAAATATGTTTCACAGGACTCATAGAACCCCCAGTTGTGGAATCACTCCCTTTGTCTTGTAAATGATATGTTTTTGACAATTATATGTCATTATCATAACTTATAATATTCCGGGATAAACCCACATGATTGATGTCATGCGTAATTACAAGGGAAACTGACCAAAACATCATTTGGTGGAATGGGTGAAAGGGACAAAGAGCACCTTGGATTAGTACACATTAATTTGTGTGGACCATTTCATGTAGAATATAGAGGTTAAAAATCTTAATTCATAAAACCTTACTGATGAATTTATTAGATGTTTCTAGATTTACTTAATATGGAATATGTCCATGTTATTAGAGATATTAATGGAATTCAATAATGATGTATAGAATCCGATTGTTATGAAGATAAGTAATCTTCAATCAGATAAAGGTATAGAATATCTTAACCAATAGTTAAAAACATTTTTATATGATTTTTTATTCTATCTCAACACACATAAACTTTTATACCATATTGTAATTGTGTTACTAAATGGAGGAACCATACATTTTTTATAAATAATACAGTTGATGTGGAGTCATGCATATCTTCTCTTATCATTTTAAGGATATTTATTATAAAATATGGAATATAAATTAATCTTAATACCTAATAAAAAGGAAAAAATTATTCCCTTTGATCTATGGAGTGGAAAGGAAACTATATTGTCTCTTACATGTGTATGGGGAAGCAAGAAATTTGATCAGGATTTTGTTGGAAACAAAGTTGAACATGTGGGCGTGAAGTGTATCTTTATAAGGTATCCCATTTAAACAAATGTATACTTACTCAAAAACACCTCAGACACAAATGTGATTGCTTCTGAACAATTCATCATTCTTGAGAGGGAGCCCATCCCCAAAAAAGGTGGGAGAAAAATTAACTTCAATGAAGTTAATGGTCAATTAATATAAAAGTTTGTACATGAACAAGTCACAAAGGTCCTTGTGCAGGAATTAGTTCCTAAAACACATGTACTGAGTATGAACTCAAGATATGTAAAAGAACTATAGAGATATGGTTTTCTTATCACATAGAATAGTGACTCATATTTTTTGTACTATGATGATCATATATCATGTGAGGAAGAATTATAGAGGTTAGAAGCCACAAGATGGATAGATGTTATGAATTATATGAGGGCTTCCATGTATTGGAACAATATTTGGGTTCTAGTTAGTGCGCATGTTGATTAAAATACTTTTGGCTATAAATGGTTATTCATGAGGAAACTAGACGTGGAAGGTAAATTATGTACCTTTAAAGTATGGATAATATCTAAATGGTTTTAAGGGCATCATGGAATTGGCAATGATGAAGCTTTCTGGAAGTTTCCTTATTTAAATCCATCATATTCATATATTCCATAACATATAATAATGATTATGAGATATGGATGATGGGTTTTTAACTACATTCCACAATGGGAATATTATTGAAGATGTATATACATCAAAACTATAAGGGAGTGTGACACCAAGTGGTGAAAAAAGGAATTGGAAGTTATAGAGGTCAGTTTATGGATTTAATCTAGCATCCAAGTCATGGAATATGTGATTTAATGAATCCATAAGGGGATTTGTTTTCATTAAAAACGAATGTGAGACTTGTGTTTACAAAAGGTTAAATGGGAATGTGTTTGTTATCCTAGTAGTATATGTTGATGACGTATTACTTATTGGAAATGAAACACTGGTCTTATAGTCTGTTAAGGACTTGTTGAACATGTTCTTCTTCATGAAGGACATTGGTGAAGAAGCATAATTTCTAGGGTTCATGATCATTCATGATAGATCCTAGAGGATACTTGGACTAAGTCAATGTACATATATTAACTAGATAATAAAGAGTTTCGTATGGAATAATAAAATAGGAGATTGATTCCTTTGTCACATGGTTTTCATATTTATAAGAAAATGTCCTCCCATACACAAGAGAAAAATTCCTAATGACTATGATCATAAACACTTCGAGGATAGGGTAAATCATGTACTCCATGTTATGTACTAGACTAGATATCTCATATGTGTTGACCCGGTTCGGTTGATATCATGATGATCAAGGAAAACTGAATTCGACTACTGTTAAGTCTATCCATAATTATTTAAGAATAACTAATGATATTTTTTTGTGTATAGAAGAGATGAGGAGACTATCATCAGAGGGTATGATGATGTACGTTTTAGATAAATTAGAATGACGTGAATCCATATTCAGGATAAATTTTTTACCTCAATTGAGAATATGTGATCTGTATGTGTTCAGCGATGCAAGTTGTCACTAATTCTACATCGGAGTCGAAGTACATAGTGGCGTCAGATGATCAAAGGAAGCTGTCTGGATTCAGAACATTATTTAGGACCATGATGTGGAACATATAAGTAATGACCCTATCACATTGTACTATGATAATACATCACTGGTGGATCTTCCACAATATCCAATGTCAAATCAACAGAAAGAATAAATATAGATAAAGTATCAAATAATATGTGATATATCTTAATGGGGTGAAGTTTCATTGAGTATAATACCCATTAAAGAAAATGTGGAACAACCCATTACTAAAGGACTATGTCATAAGAATCGTGAATTTCATTTGAGGGCATGTTGACTGCAGATTGTTAGTAGTTGGCTCTAGTGGAAGTTGGATTATGTTGGTGTTTGTGCCATAAAAACAATCCTTGAACTTTGTGATAAAACTGAATTTGTAGGATGGATATTAATAATCATATTATCAAACCATGATTCTTCTTCTATAGTACATTGTATGTGATAATTTACTAAAAGTAGTTGTTTCACTATAAGGTTATAGCCGATCCATAAAATGATGAAAGCTCGAAAGTTCAATGTAAATATTCATGAAAATATGAATTATACCCTTTTGATATCATTGTATAGTAAATAATTTTTATTGTCTATTAGGGGTGAAGACTCATAGGACTTTTTGGAACCTTCTTATGGTTTACAACCCTTATAATGTTAAGGATGATATTATAAAAACAAGACAAGTCAGTAGAAAAAATGAATTTATATATGGAATTATATGTTCATGTATGTGCATATCAGTATTTCTCTATTGTATATAATATTGTTTTTTATGGGTATTATTACTCATAAACTTATATTTATTATTGAAAATTATGATGACATTTGATCATGGAGATGTAGGATATACCAGTTGTGTCCCGATTTATACTTCATTAATAAATAATGGGAGAAATTATTTGTTCATTTTGCCACCAAAAAGAACATTATATCTCATGACCTTCTATGGATATGATATAGACTATGTACACCAATGGCCACGGTGTTCAATAGGCATGTTTAATTTCTAAGAGGTCAATTTATGAGAAATTGAGATCATGGGTTGATGGAATAGTCATGCAGCATTCTTGATTGGAGATATTAATACAAATGGATTATATTACATTGTATGAATTCATATGAGGGGACATTTTTTTTATTTAACTACATCCCATATGTTTTGCTTGGAGGGTTACTAGATGTTAACCTTCTACATTATGCTTCTATGTATAAATCCACTTAAAAAGAGGCCTATATGGTCACACACAATGTGTATCCAATATTTCAGTTAAATAATAAATAATTTATTATTTTATATGATTAATAAATATTATTCCTAATTGTGATTCAATAATTATTCATAGATGTATGATAACATTAATTTTGACAGTAGATATTATAGAAAATATATTATGGGTGGAATATTTAATAAATAATAATTTTCACTTTTCTGATTGTAATAATAATATTTTTATTGGTGAATGATGCATTTTTATTTATTTAATAAATTAATAGTCATTATTAATTGTTCAATAAATAATGTCGAGGTTTGGTGGACTGTGATAATGGTCCAGTAAAAAATAATAATATTGAATATTATTTGATTAAATAATATTTAATTATAACTCACCGGAAATTCTCATGTCATGAAATTATATTTTTTCTAATATTATATAGAATGTGGGTTCTCTAGGGTCAAAAAATAATATAGGAACTTGTGATAATTATTTATTAATACCCATTTGATTAAATACCAAATTATATTATTCACTTATTATCCAAGCACTATCCAAGTGATGTTGAGTGGGTTGTGCACAATGAATTGTAGAAAATATCTCGAGGATCAAGAGTTATTCCCTCTCCCAGAACTATCCCATGAACAATATAGATTCTCCTCCACCAGAACAAAGAGAACTCTTTATAAGCAGTTATGAAGGTGATCGATGGTCGATATCGCAAGTGTAAGGATTTCTAGGCTAGAACCTAGATAGTCCATCGATAAAATCTTGTGATACATGGAACACATGTGGATAAATCAATAGGATATAAACCCTTGATATTTTCATTGTAACGATGATACAGCTTCTGATTTGTTAAGTTTTTACATCATGCCCAGGTCATAACTGATGTTAAAGAGAGAGTCAATAATAATGATCCTAAAAAAGCCCAACCATTTCAATAGGTGGAAGAATATATTCACACTGGACATGGTGATTCCTTAAAAGATGAGTATAAAAAACATAGCATGATTGACTATTTATATATAAAATCTATTGAGAGGATGGGTAAAAATGAAATGGGGATGTTGAAGGTTTTATGACACCAAATCATAGGAAAACATGAAATTGTATTGATTACTATATCATGGAGAGGAAAATTGTCTCAATATCACTTGAAGCCTCTAGAAATGATAAAATGAAAAGTCCTCTCTAGATTTTATTGGATACACATCTTAATGCATCCACTTACGTGAATAAATGGATATAAATAAAAGTTAAAGGAGAGGATTACCCTACCCATAGAGATGTATATCATTTTACAGAGGATTTGGAGGAAGAACTAAACTCTTTGAAAGATGATAAATTTATAATTGTACATCATATGGACAAATAGGGTGAATAACTTTAGAGACGTATCTTCATATCAGAAAAAAGATTTTTATTAGGATTGTTGAAAAATACAAATAGAATTCTGATTTTAATTTTATGGTAATTCATTGGAACTCATACCTTTCCACTTTAATGATTGATTCAATCATTTTGGTTGGAAACATACCATTTGATGATTCTTTCTTTGAGATAATTGTGGATTATTACTTGAGGATGAATGTCAGTATGATTCTATCCTTATGTCTTACCAGATTTAATCTAAGAATCACTATGTTCATTGTACATTTTTTTCATTCTTGTGTATAATTGGCCATCTATACTTATATTGTTGCTAGTTCGTGGTTGGGTCAGTTTTGATTTCTATTCACATCTTTTATTTCTATTGATGTGTGTTTTTCTTGAACTATAAGGATCTCGTGATTGGATCATGCTATCTACATTTATTATAATATAGATTTTCTTGTATATTTTGAATGGAGAGGTAGTTTTTTGGATAGACTATCAAAACATGGATAAATGTGGCATGTATTATATCTATGATGGGTATTAGCTAATAACATTATGCAAGATCTCTATGACGGTGTTTAACTCAGGATATAGTGTTCTCTAGAAAATATCCCTCTTGGTGAGTTTGGAAATGTAATGATGTTTTTAGAGGAGTGCGTACTGAAAGTTATGATGAAGGTCACATAATTGGTTCTCAAGTTGATAGAACACATCCTAGACTGGAATTCAGTTAGTGATTGAAATGATTAAAATGGTGAAGGGGCATGAACTGTGGTTCCCAACACTACTCATTATATTGATTGAGGATCAACCCCTATAGCATAAATTATGAGTTGTTTTCTTGACATTGATTTGAATATCCTGTCAGACCGAGGAAGTTCAATCTCAAGATGTTGTTGTGCACCTACTTCATTTTTATTATGCTTTCATTATAAAAAATTCCCACTTAATTTCTACTACTGTAAGTTCATTACACCTCTTGTGTTAAATATAGCACTTGTTTTATTTAATAATATTTAATGATATGGGTTGGGAGACCAACCCATTTCTATGTTTGTCTAAAAAATATTTTGATACGATCTCATGGTTCAAGGGGGAATTATTATTTGTATAAATACATTATTCAATTCTAGGGATGATGGGGTTCATTGTTATGTAGATATTGGATTGATCATCAATTATGAAAAAAATTAAAATTGGGCATCATCCTTCCTTTTCATCCACCATTCCAGAAAAATATAATAAGGATAACAAAATGTCTATCATCCTAATTACATAGTCATCCTTGGTATTTATAGTATTACAACCACTCCTTACACTATTCAATCTCAACATGGAAAAAAAGTTCCATGTGCATCGGTGATGAAATTAAAAAGAGACGAGCATGTTAATATAGATAATCATTCTAGGCCACCGATATAGAAACCCTCATATTTCATACATTAATATTACCTCATTTAATAGGAATATTAATCATATGATATGAATACACTCCAGATTTTTGTAATTGTTTAGTGTCATTGGAAACATTGAAAAAAGCCTTTTATCGTGGTGAAAGATCCTCAACATGTCCCACAAATGAATCTACCTTTATTACTTCTACATAAAATTATTCTTCAAGACATGGGGAAATGAAATATAACAATGGGGTGATCGTAGATGCTCAGAAAAGGTAAATAAAAGAAATACATAGTAATAACATAAATAAACTACAATGGAACATGAGCATAACATTTTATAATCATACCCATAATAATATAGTTCATAAAAAATATTCAAATTGCCTAAAACATGAATCGTAATGAAATAATGGAAAAAACTAATTAAAATATAACATTGAACTAAAATATGTAATTGTGGAAAACATGTATGCATATAATATGATTCCCAAAGTAGTCTAGGCATCACTTCTAATCCCATTTGATGGACAAAGTCCTTTATTAAACTGAGTTCACACCCAATTCTATAAATGTATTTCTAATCCATGTTTATTCCTCATTCTTGCATTTTTGTAATGAACCCAGTTCATTTCCTCTTCTATCCCTGTATCATTAAACTGATTTCATTTCTTATTATATCCCTGTAATACTGAACATAGTTCATTTCCCATTCCTGCCATGTAATACCAAACTGAATTAATTTTTCATTTCATCCATTTTTATTACATGAGATATAAATAGTTACACAATTCATTGGAGATAAATATGGTTCCAAACAATGTCATAATGAAATAACACATACATGGTCCAAAAAATAATATACAATCAGTTCATAACCCATGAAGTTAAATGTTTATCATATACATGTAACTATATAATATCTTATTGAAAAAAATATAGGTTAAATAATAATTTCAACAATAGAATAAAACTTTTAAGATAATTTTATTTTAAAAACATATATCATATGATATAGAAACACGATTCATAAAGACAATGAGATTATGAATAACTCATCAGTAGAATGAAAATAAATTTAACATTTAAATTATTTTGTAGAAGGGAATTTTAAACATCAAAGAATATCATATTATATAGAAAATTAATTTTGAAATATCTATTAAAAATGTATCTTGAGGAAAACATCCTCTATTATATGAAAATGTATTTTTAATACATAAAATCATTTTAATTTGTTTGTCTTGTATATTACCATTAATATTTATAAATAATCATTATAACAATATTTAAAAGTTCTTTTCATGAAATCTTATAATTGAATTTTTATAACATTTTATAAAAAAATTCCATGAATATTATCTTTAAAAAAAATTTCAGAAAAATAATCTTGTAAAAATGAAATTTAATCTACAAAAAAATGATGGTGGGAAAATCTGTACATGATGTATGAGGTATGGAATACATTCCCTTTTTATCTTAGAATCATTTGAAAAATGTATTATTTGAAAATATAAAAGATTATTCCATTTATAATATTAGTAAGTGAAAAAATGAAAAACATGTATGTTATAGATTATAGGATAATCGTATAATATTGTTGGAATCCATTTTAAAAAATAATGATTTCCAACTGAAGAGGGTGCAATTTCAGGATTCTTTGAGAACACTTTCATAACTATTATTTTTACAAAAGAGTATAAATTTGGTATAAATACATTAATATATCATTAATATTCGTTTTATAATAAAATTATTGTATTTTATAGGGATTATGATCTTAATATTTTATCAAGTAATAATAATCATAAACATTCTTGAAAATGCAAGGATATAAATCAAGTCAACTCTTACAACATGGTCACACGGGTTCATACTCTCAATGTAGGAATTGAAAATTAAATGAAGCTTAAAGTTAAATAACTGATTTATATTCAGTATGTAACATTTTAAATGGATTTATATAGACATTTAAATGGTATTTATGTGCACAACAAAACACAAGTTCAAAGAATGAAATTTGAAATAGAAATATTTTACCAATTTGGTAACTTTTGAAACCTAAACAATTTGAAATAAATATCATTAAATTAATATTTAACTACCCATAAATTTGGGAATAATTATAATTGAATACATATATGGTTAGTATACACACCCCTTAAAAGGAAAAAGTGGTGAATAAAGCATATATCTCACGAAAATAAATGGTGAGAGGAAATCCCATTAACTTGTGTCTTGAGTGTTATCATACTCATTAAAACAGCATGTATGATAAATATAAATTTATTATAAATCTATAAATGAACAATATTCTCACATATAATACCATATATTGATATTTTATGGCTTTATATTTTGTTCTAGTTAACAATTATATATTCAGGTTTCACATTCTGTAATATTCACTTTGTTTTCCACATGTGTCTTAATTTGATATATCATTAGTCCTTCTATGTATATCATGTTATACATAATATAAACCATTATTTAAAAATAATTAATATTAATTATATTTTTATTTTTATAATCATTATGATATAGATGTAATAATCCGAATACACTATTCATGGAGTTGGTAAGCTATACGTACGGATGACTACTATTTATGTTTAATTGTCATTTTTATAGAAAACAATTAATAGGCACATATATATATATATCATTATTATAGAATATATATTATATCATATTTATCATATATATTCACTAAATCCATCCTTATTACATACATGTAGTGTACGAAAGAATAACATTGATTTGAAGGGGAGGTAGTTCACACTTCCTCCCAATAAATTATCATATGATAACAAAAGGGAATGTATAAAGACTAGTGTTTTAAAAAAAATATTATAAAAGTAAACAAGTACTAAACTTAATATATAATGTATAGAAACATATTTTCCATCATAATTTCCACTCGGAGATGCAGTAAACAAAAAATGAACAATCATCATTTAGTGAATCAGTAGTTCACCATTAACATAATTAGAATGTTCATTAACAGTTAATTGGAGGTGTATATTATTTTTGGTCAAAACATAACTGGAAAATATCATATAATATTTTGTATAAATTTTATGATATATTATCATTGAATAATAATATTTTAGGGAGTGTAGAATGAAAATAAAAGAAAAAACTATGGGAGAATATGTTACCTCTTAATCATGCCACTCGTTTTGGTTTGTGCCATAAGGCATACTTGTATTAATTTATTACCAAATTGAGGATTAAATTAAAAATAAATAATTGTTTTGATGATTGTTTGGTAGATATACTCCTAACCTATTTATTTATATGATTTATGAACAAGGAGTGGAGGTGTCTTTTTATATGAAAGGAAGAGAGACACTCTTGTAAAAATATGAAGAAATAATTCCACTGACAATTTTTATGTTTAATGTGTATCCAATTAAGAAACAAATTCAATAAAACATATTATAAGATATATATGGCTATAAAATCGATCGTCCAGATATTAACATGACGTTTAGAGTCTTCAATTTAAGGTTTAGTCCTTAGTAAATCTTAAAAATTTCATAATCTATGTAATAATTTCTTAATTATATTCACAAATACTATTGGTCAAAATAAAATTTTAACATAATAAATTTTGAAAATTATTCTGATTCTAAATATTGAATCCATTTTTCAACATTCACAATATATAATATTAAGAAATTAATATAATACTAATCCTGGTGACGGAAAACACTGTGGGGTTTTAATGTAAAAATGATCAGAAGTTTTCTATGTTTGTATACCCAATTTCAATGTGAAATTAGTTCCAATGACCAAAATTTAATTAATATATAGTTTTATAATCTAAATATAATTTTAATATAATCTAAAATATAAATAATCCTTAAATATAAATTAAATGAAAATGTTTTTTTGAATGAAAATCATGTAGGTTTTAATATTCCTTAAATAATGAAATCTTATAGGAAATTTCAAAAAATTTATCCTAAGATTGTTTTTATTTTTATATTCATAATATTTAGTTTATATTCACATATTAAATACATTAATGTGTAAAAATTATTATTCAAAATTGGTTCTCTATAGAATGATGGTAAATTTTCGTTCATAAAATTATTGGTTTTTTGTGTGAGATTGGGTTTGTTCTTATCTTATCACTATCAAACCTAATGTGTGAATATTATAATTATATTATTAAATATATAAAACAAATATTACATTAAAATCACTCTCAAATTATTATTAATTTATTTTATCAATAAAACTTCCCATTAGAAGTATTGAAATAATAACAATATCATCTATATTCATTCGGTTCATATATTAATTTGAAAATAATTAGTAACCAATTAAATCATTTTATATTTATCTAAAAAATAAATATTAATAATTTAGTTTATTCTATCCATTAATATTAATTTATTTTATTTTTTATATCTTACACGATTAAATAATACAGTTTTAAAAATATATCATTGTCTCATTGTATTTCATCTTTTGTGTTCTGTAAGCAATTGAAGAACGTCACTCTTGAATATAACGCAAGATAACATGATGTCATTTTCATTAAAAAAATATAATATAATATATTTATATTATATATTAAATACATTTATATTTATCTAGAAAATATATTCCACTTAAATGTTGGTGTTGCATATTGCATATTCCTAGTCAGTGTTGTGAGTAACACAACCCATGTTCTTTTCATGGAGATCATTCCATTAGATGTAATGTGAAAATAATGTTTCAATTAGTTAAATAAAATATATAAATTAAAAAATAATTTATTCAAATAAATTAGATCATAAATACTATGGTTTTAAAATTATATCCCCCATAAAATGAATTTCCCGTTAATATTTGTTTTGTTTTTCAGTGGTTTTATATTTGATAGTTCCTTTAATAGAATCCAAAATCAAAAAAATTAATACCATAACTTACATTTAAGAAGATAATATAGAAACATGATTGTTACCAAATGTAACATATAAATATGATTCCACATAGCATATTAGAGGTGTTAAGGGTAAATATTGATATGGAAGAGAAATATAACTTACATGATCTGATGAAGTATGACAGATAACTTATTCTAGTGAAAGAAAGCATTAGAAAGAAATAAATATGTTATGAACTATTGGAAAATATGGTTCTCATAAAAAGTGGGAACATGGACGAAATTTTTGGTTTCGTGATCATTTTTCCTAATGTAAATGAATATTCATGAAATGATATTATGCATGATTGAAGGAAATATATCACCCTTTATTATTAATTGATCCACATAACCACATTCTCCAAAGAGGAAGGATAATTATTCATTCCCAATGTTGTAATTGATTATGAGTTCCATGTTATGATATCCAATATTTTCATTTGTTATCATCAACCGTAAATTTTTATAATAACTTATCCAATATGAATAAATCCTCATTTTTTGAGATAATAATCTATTCTAACTAACATCATAATTTTTTTAACATAATCATTAAATAAATTGTTGACCTAAAAACCCATTTGAAAAGATGAAATTTCAATGAATTTGAAGGACTTTATGAAATCAACTTAACATTGGTCACCCATATATCACAATCTACCACAAGGAATACATATTCAAAAAAATAGAATACCTCATTTTGTACTCACTGAAAAAATGGTAATAACCGAAATTAATATAAATCACTTTGGTATATAAGAATTTATCAAAATTCTAATGATTACTAGATATATATTTTAAATACAATAAGATGTAAACATAATCCGTGATAAAATTGTCCATTTTGTCAATAATCAGTTTGAGGGTAATTGATACTATTCAATTTACTTATTCATATCAAACTTATAATTATCTACAAATTCTTATCTCAATTTCAGACATTAATTTAGGGTTACCTTCAGAAATTCGTAATATCCCTTTTTCATGAAATTGGTTTTCTATGTCTTCATCAGCATTCAACATGTTTATTTCATTCTATAATGGATTCTTATACTCAATACAATCAATAATTTCATGATTCACATAACATAATCCTTAAATTCTATAAAATAAATACTTCATTAATCCAAACTTATTCTTGAACCATTACTTAGGATTCATCAACTTATTCATTAAAACCTTATTATTAGAATATGAATTTTGATTCAGGTATTAAGGATCCTCAACCTCAATTTAATCATATATCTGATGATCAATGCAAAAAATACTGGAAAAACATCACATACTTTCACATGTCGTTTCATATCTCATTATCGTTAGAAAAATAAAAAATTCTCTTTCCCACTATCTGATTAAATTTATGATATTTACACTTGTGAAATTAATTTTCATAGTGAAACTGCTTACCAAATCTAATAGATTACATTTTAACCATGTTACTTTTTGTAAAGGTTGGGGCTGAAGCCTCATTTAGTATTAAATTGAAGTAAAGACCTCTTTAACTGGGTAAAGGGAGACCCATTACATATCTCGAAGGCCCAATGGAAATTTAGCCTATTACATGGCCTGTAGGCCCAATTTTTTGGCCTAATCACTATTCTGTGAATCGAACTGCTAGAGTACATGCACTGCTATAGTCTCACATAGTACCCGTCGCCGATACAGTGAACTTCCGCCGCTACAGTGTCACCACTGCAACACATTAGCATTATACTATGTAATATGTAGTCATATTCTTTTCGAATCCTTCAAAATATTTCGTCAACAGATTGTAAATCTACATAGCATAACCTCTTGGAGTGTCAAAATAGATGTGTTGCAAGACCCATTATTGTGTACCAGATTAACCCATGTCAGGCATGGGACAACCTATCATAGTTTTTACACTTAGGTACATCTATTGCCGAGCCATGTTAACTTATTGTATCCAAATAGGGATATATTATGGAGAAACCACTCACTCTATCCTTTTCTAATTTTCTAAAGCATTTTCACAAACGTTTACTAATCATTAAAATTTTCAATAGATATATCCATAGATATATCCTTCGAAATATTAAAATGGATCTCACAAAATATTATTCATTAATGATTCAAAATGATGACTAAACCATTCATTTTATACCAACTATAGAGACCCCCACATTTCATATATTAATATTTCATCATTTTAGATAAATATTCGATAATTTAAATAAATACATTGCCATGGACGATAATTATTTAATGTCATTGGAAACATCTAAATAAAATCTTCTATCATGTGGAATGATCATTAAAATATCCAATAAAATCTCCACCTTTATTAGTTCTGCTGAAAAATATTCTTCATAACATTTGTAACACAAACATAAGAATGGTGTAAGCTTATATGGGCAGTAATGGTAAATAAATGATATGTGTAGGCATTACAAGAATACAAAGGTATGTAACTTGATCATAACATTTGAAGATAATAATCTCCTTATTAGAGATAATATCTATGATTGGATGTTTATAACACATGAATCATAATGAAATAGTGATAATAATCCGTGAAATCATAACATAAGAACATGACATGGAATTGTAGAAAATAAATATGCATGCAATATTATTTATATAATAGTCTAGGAATTACTGCCAAGGCCATCTGGATGGACAAATTCCTTTTCTGAACAAGGTTCACAACACATTCCATCCCTATATTACTGATGATTGTTCAATCATCATTCCAACCGAGTAATTCTGAAATGAGTTCATTTCATTATCTAACCCTATAATACTAACCTCGGTTCATTTACCAATCTATATTTATAATTCTAAACTAATTTCTTTTTTCGTTTCCACAATGTAATACTGAACTGGTTTCATTAATACCTCCACCAATGTCAATCTAATGAGATATAAATAATTATCCATTGTATTGGTGGGAGATATAAGTCCCACTATTCTCAAATTAAAATCATATATAAATGTTCCATAATATCATAAACAATAATAACATGACACATGAAATTAAATTTTTATCATAAAATGTAGAAAATGATATAGGATTCAAAATAATTTCATCAATAGAAAATCCTGAGAAAGAGAAACAGATATCTTAAACATATAACCTAGGAAAGAGAAATGGGGTTCATAAAGGGTAGTATATTAAACATAACCCATTAATATAATGAATATGAAAGGATCATTTAGATCACATCCTAGAAGGGAATGAGTAACATCAATAAATTTCATCTTATATTGAAAAATAATTTTTAAATTTCATTCAAAAACATTTCATCACTAAAATATCCCTTCTTCTTTAAAAATGATATTTTAATATTTTTTAAAACAATTTGAAATCAAATTTTATAAAATATTCCATGAGAAGTTATAATGAATACTTGAAAACAATTTGGAATTCATTTTTCAACAGAAAATATAAAGATGATTGAATCATTTTGGAATCAATTTTCCATGAAATCTTATTTAAGAAGATTGAAAATATAATGAAAACAATGTTCCATGAAAATTACTCTTCCAAAAAAATTTCTTAAATATTATCCTTTTAAAAATGAAAATGATGATTCAATGAAATGAAGTTGGGTAAATCCATACATGATGTATAATGTAAGATGAATATTCCTTTATCACAAATAAATTTTTAGGGGAATTCATTTTTTATAAAGTGATATGAATATTCCATTGAAGATATAATTAATATATAGAAAAGGGTGATAATTATTTTCAGTTCTTATATGATAATGGAACTATATTCATGGAACCCCTTTTTAAAAATATAGATTTCTTACAGAAGAGTGTGCGATGTCAAGCATTCATAAAAACGTGTCTTAACTATTACAGGTACCAAAGAGTATAAATTTGGAACCAATACATGAATTTATCATGAATACGTAGGGGATAATTATTTTCATGACTTTTCATGTGATATACATCATAATATTTTTTCAGTGAAACATAATCATTAATAATATCACAAATATGAATAGATTTTTTCAATAAACCATTACAACATTGTTATATGGGGTAATTCACACCATGAATGAAATTATGATTAAAGGAATATTAAAATATAATGAAAAAACTATATTCATTAGATATCAGGTTAAATATAAATATATATTCCTTAAAAAAGAATTTAGGATCTCATCAAATTATTATTCTTAAAGAAGGAAAATTGAGAAAAAATAATTTTATCGATTTTGTATATTATGAATCCTAAAAACCGTGAAATAACGATAAGAAAATGGATATGTAAATACCTCTAAATTTATTTATATGATTTATTTAAGGCATCCATGGGCACTATACACACCACCTAAAAGAAATGTGTCATGAATAAAGAATGTATCTCACATAAATAAAAACTGAGATGTAATCCCCTAACATTATATCATGAATCTCACCACATAGATCAAACCACATGTATAATAAATATAAATTTAATATAAATATATCTCATAATAATATTATTACTTATAATATAATATTTGGTTCAAATATGGTTTTATATTACACTCTTGTTAACAATTATATGTTATGGTTTCACTTTAGGTAATATCTACTTTGTTTTTTATGTGTCTTTATTTGTTATATCTATGGTAATTATATTTATATCTTCATTAAAGAATTTATATATTGATTTAAATATAATTTTATTCATTTTATTTTTATTTTTAAAATCCCTATGATATAGATGTATGAAACATAATTCACCGTTTTTGGAGATGGTAAGACGTACATACACAAGAACAATACTTTATTTAAATTGTAATGTTTAAAGAGGTAATGAAAAATGAACTTATGTATATTTATGTATATATATATCATTATTATTGTATCATTATTATAACTTAAATTACTTATATATTCACTAAATAATTTTTTATTACATTTGATTTCGTGTATGACTGATTCACATCATTATGATGGAGCGGTTGTCAACACATCCTCAAACTAAACTACCACATCATCAAAAAATAGAAAGTATAAATATATATCCTTTAAAGAAATTAAAAATTGATAACTACATTATAATTATAATATCTATCATATATTAACATATTTTCAATCATAATGTTCTCAAAGTGATGCAGTAAAGGAAAAAAGAACAATCATCATTTAGTGTGGTGGTAGTCCATAGTACAAGTAAATAATATGTCTGTTAACCATTA
Source organism: Viscum album (assembly GCA_963277665.1). NCBI lineage: Eukaryota > Viridiplantae > Streptophyta > Magnoliopsida > Santalales > Viscaceae > Viscum > Viscum album. Next base: position 180,599,896 of record OY728140.1, read on the forward strand.
GATTTAGGTCTGTGTTATTTCAGGTCAAACCATAAAATATAAATATCCAAGTATATTTAGAATAAATTTTATTTATATGATCATGGAATAACAATATATTGGGGAGTGGATAAAAAATAAAAGAAAATAGTTTCATTGAATACATTCCCTCTAAATCCGGTAATCCCATTTGTTTGTGTGAAAAATGATTCAATGGATTGCTTGATACCTAGATTGAGGATTCCAAGGGAATGGTTTGTTGAATTTTATTGGGGATTTCTTGGACAAAATTATGTCGGTTGAGAGGTGTGAAGAATCAGAAGTTGTGGTTTCCATTTATAAGAAAGTGGGAGTGGCAATCGTCTAAATATTGGAAGAAAAAATTACACACACATTTTTAATATTGAATGTAGATCTAATAATGACCCAATGTATATTAAAGGGGGGACATGGTTCAAATATTTTGAGAAAATATCTATTGGAAATGATTATATGTTTTTTTGATAAATAAATTTATGTGACAATCCTTGTTATGATTAATTTTACAATAATAAAAGTAAATAATTGTAATTAAATTCAATAATATTTTTGTTCTAAATCATTGTTGACCCTATAAGACATATTAAATTATTCAGATTCAATATATGTAATAATTTTTTCCAATATTCCAATCATAGATTTGGCATAAATTAAGTTATTATTAATCTAATTGACGAGAAGACACTGCATGTTGTTTAAAATAAAGATAATATAAATCATTCCTAGATTTTAAATCCATTTTTTGTGAAAATTTGGTCATAATGACAGAAATTAGTGAAACTGAAAATATTATTTTATAATGAAACATTTAACACAATTTAAAATATTATTTATCCTTATATAAAATTGAATGAAAAATATGGTTTGAATTAGAATCCATCATTTTTTACAATTTATTAAAAAATGGAACCCTTCAGAAAAATACCAAATATTTATCCTAAACGAATTTTTATTTTTATCCTAAATATATGGTGTTAATTTTGAAATATTATTTTTATAAAATGGTCGAAATATGGATTTAAAATGGGTTCTCCATAAAATGTTTTTAAATTTTCCATTATAAAAATATTTGTTTTAATGTATAAAATTGGGTTTGCTCTTATATTATACCTATCAAACCTAATAGATGAATATAAAAATTATTTTTTCAAAAATGTACCGTATGAATTTCCTTAAAATCACTAAATAATTATATTTAATTTAGGTCATCCATAAAAAACATTTATAAGTATGAAACCAATAATAATGTTTCTTTATATATGCATTTTTCTCTTAGCATAATCTATAATTATTTGGTAACCAATGAATTCATTAAATATTTATATAAAGCATAGATTTTCATATGGTAGTTAATAATATTCATAACTTATGATTTAATGGCTTTGTTATATCTTAGTACATTAAATTATAATGTTTGAATAATATATCATAATCTTGTAATATTCACTCTTGCATGTAGTGTAAGCTATCGAATAATGTCTCTCTTGCATGTAAAGGAATCTAACAAGGCCTATTTTTCATTGGAATCCATAGATAATAATATATTTATTTTTTATAATAAATATATTTTAATATTTGACATGGTAGTTTTGTGTCATGTGAAATATTTTTTGACATAGTGAAATACTATACCTCATTCATAATTAATTTATTCAAAAATAATTTAGTTCAAAAAATTCAGCATATTACAATCAATGGTGTGACGTATGATTCCTTTGAATTCTACCATTCATCAAGTGTTGTTTGATATGGGTCCTTCCCATTCCTTTATTTAGTTTAATTATGTTCACATTATATGCTTAAAAGATTATTTCATTCATTCTTTGGTAAAACCTCCAATTCATTTTGGTCAAATATAATGTAGAGATTTTATGTGTCTATCTTGTTCTATAATTATTGATGGATCCGAGTTTAAATGGGATATATCTATGACTGAGACTGATGATTTTGATACAAACCTAGGTATAGATTGGTTGATGATGTTCAAGGATCACAGAGATTATTAATTATAGTTGGACAGTTTCATGAATAAATATAGAGTCGATCCTATCATTCCTGGAGATGATAATAAACAGGGACGTCCAATGGGGTTGTTATACCCAGGTGTTGGAACGATAGCATACCAGTTGGTAGTGTTGTATTTTAAATTGATCTACAAGATAGAAAAGAACAATTTTCCAGAAGTGGTGGATCTATTTCCATATATTTTTTCTGAAATTTCTCTAGGATACCACCGATAATGGAAATGTATATTAAGATTGAATACATTCTTAGGACCCGTAGAATTTATCAATGGTCCTATCAGATGTCTCCAACAGAATTGAAGGATCTGAAATTTCATTTAGAAGAGATGTAAAACAATTATATTTTTTGTGGAACAAATTCATAGGAATCACTAATTATTATTTTCAATATAGTTGATTGATTTATTCAGCTATGTGTCAATTTTCATATGGATAACCAAATAAAATTTATGAAAAGGTATCCAATTACCAGATTTAATGGTTTGTTTCATAATTGGAGAGGTGATCCATGGTTCTCTTGTATTTTCATATGAACTAGATATCAACAATTGCATGTTTGGGTTAGGATATTATAAATATTTATTTCAGATGTTGATATGGAATTATCAATATGTGGTAATGTATTTCGATCTTATGAATTCACCTATAGAAACATTGGGATTGATGAATCTGATATATTAGTGAATTTTGAAGTTATTCCTATTGGTATTTGTGGATAACATATTTTTGTATTCATGGAAAAGGGGTGACCCTGAGTATCACATGGAAATAGTGTTGGGAATATTGAGAGATTATATATTGTTTTCTAAATTATAAAATTTCTATTTTTATATAAAATAGGTAAATAATATTAGACATGTAATATATAAAGGACAATTTATGTGTATCTATAAATTTTAATGTTTTTTATCCCTTGGTAGTTACCGAATAATGTCTTCAAGATAAGTTATTATCTAATATCAGCAGGTAAATATAATCTTTTTATTTGTGACTTTTCATTACTAGACTTACCTATGAAATAAATAACAAAGAAAAATATTCAATGATAATGTGTTGTGGAATTTCAAATTTATTTTGAGGAGCTTAATATTCACCTTACATCTGCACCATTCTTGATTTTACTAGGATTAGGATAATGGTATGTGATGCATTTTGATGCATCTGGATTAGGGTTGGGTTGTGTTCCCATACATCGGGATCATGTTGTTTCTTATGGATCATTAAAATTATTGGTCCATAAGAAGAACTAAAAAAACCCTATAATTTTGTGTTAGATTTCGTATTCCCAGCTTTAATGACATGACATTATTATTTATTTAGTGAAACATTTATAATGTTCTGAGAATATATGATTTTGATGCATATTTTCTCATAGTGATATTTTAAGATGAGACAATGTATATGGATGGAGTATATCCACATATTTGAAATTAGATTGATATATACACTGGGTACATGAAATTTGGTGGTAGATTAATTAAGAACAAAATCTTTTTGCTGAGTTGGAGAAAGAGGGTTTAGAAAAGTGGTATTTAATGTAAGTGATAATAGACATAAACTAGGACTGTGAAGACAAAAGAGATGATGCAATATTATTTCAAGTTTTTTTTGTAACGGGTTTGGAAAATACGGTAAAGACGAATGTACATATAACATGTAATGTGGGTCCATGAGGTAAAAATTAAATGGAAGATATGCCATTAAGGGATGGAATATAGATGATAGTTTTGTGTTGTAATTAAAACATTGGATGGTCGTACCTATGGATTGTCTAAATTTATTTCATAATTATAACCATTCCCAATGAGATTTCAATCCTACAAAAAAAATGATATTAAATTAGTAGAATGAACATTATTGGTGGGTAAGTATAAAAATGAATATGGATGAGTGTGTTTGAAATATGTAACATGACATCATATTATGGTATATAAATTGTGACCATATGTATCTTTCCATATTTAGATATGCATGTTTGTATATGGGGAAAGATATTTCTGGATTTCATTATAGTTATCTCATGAATGGTTCAGAAACACAATTCCATATGGGTTATAGTGGACAAGAAAAAAAATTTAACTCATTTCATTTATATTCTTTAATATTATATAGTGGATGAAATCTAATAATATACTTGTATGGAGTGGTAATGTTTCATGAATTACAAATTTTGATAGTGTTAAAAAGGAATCTGATGATTTCATCTAATTTCTAGAAATCATCAATAAAACCCATGGGAATTAGTTAACAATGAGTACAAAATATTATTCTCACACTAATATACAATTCAAAATGGTAATGTTGATGTTGAAAGTCATGTTATTGGATTATGTAATGGATTATGGTGGGTCATGGGAAGATCATGTACCATTAGTGGAATTAATATATAAAATAGTTAACAATACTTGAAAAATGGATTTTTGAAGCGTTTTATTGGTACACTTTTCATTCAATACATTTCTTGGTGGAAAATAGTGAGACATATGTTTTTGGGACAATCCTTGATTAAAATAAAATAAAGAAGTTTTATTTTATTATGAAATTGATGGTTATGACTCTGAGTCAATAGAATTCATAGGTATATCATCATCAATCGTTGTTGTTATTCACGGTGAGTGATCATGTGTTTTTTATTTTATCTCCATTGAATTGAAGTTGTCTTTTTGGGATGTAGGTAATTATATCTCTTTTATACATAATCCTTTTTGATATACATGAATGAGTTCATTAGATGGATTATTAGTGGGAATTTCCACCATTGGTTATGTAGTGCATAATGTGTTTAATATATCTCGGTTGAAAAATATACATCCGGATCATGACCATGTTTTTCAATGGGATCATGTTGAACTAGATCCAGATGATTTTTTGGTACATATCGTTATGAGGACTGTGCATAGAAAATTTAAATTCTTTCATGGTAATGTAATAGGTCACCAGCTGGTTTTGTGGAAACATAGTTATATTTAGGAAGGGAGTTGGACACAAGAGAATGAAATAAGAAATCGATGGAAGACATGTATGGTATCAATGGTTTTGTAATTTCATTGGATGGATAGTCTAGTTATGGGGAGAATATTGCACCCATGTTTCATGTATGTAAACACCCGTTTATGAGTTTTATGTATTTAAGTAATATGGGTGATGTTTTTGAGAGTTTGGATATTGTGTGTAGTTTTTTAGTGGATTTCTTATAGGTTCATTATTGGAGTATGGTTTGGGAAATCAATGAAAAATTTTCAATAAAATATGCACAATAATAAAGTGGCCATTGGGAATGCGCACATGTAGCTCACTATTTGTCAAATCTGTGAGGAACCCATAGAGAAATCTTGAAACATGAGACATTGGTCATCGACTATCCTGGTGTATGTTTTGGAATCCATGTGATCCAACAATATGTATCTCATCATGAGATTTTGTTTGGTGAATGGTTATTTCAAGTATTGTTCAACTGTGTGACTAACCATTCAAAGGATTATGTTGAGATCTTAATATTATGTATCTCACATATTTTTGTATCTACCACACTCATTTATCCTCCAATGTGAGACTATCTTTATATTATCTCTTTTTAAGTTGAATGTATTCTTCTCCTATTGATTTTATGGTGATCCAAATGCTCCTCTTTGTGATTTGAATCCATAAATTCAAGGCATGTCATTGTTCTTGGTAGTTATTGGTCGGTTTTCTTATATATTCTTAAATATTTCTATCAATTATTTGATCTACATCCATTGTGTATACATACATATATATATGATATTATATTCATAATATGATTATATTATTCATTCCTAATGATAGGGAAAGCTGTATAAGGTGGAGTTTTGGTGATTCACCCGCATTTGTGGTTGTTTGGTGTCATTCTTTATTTTCATCATAAAACCCGAGGTAGGTGCATTCACTATCAACTCATCTTTTTAGAAAAAATAATGATTTATTTCAAATTGATTAAATGAGATGATATTGTATTTGAAATTTGGGTGAAAATCATTGTATAAAACGTTATTATTGATGGTTCATGGATTTTTGTGGAATTGTGAGTTTTTGTGTAGATTCTATTTTAAATGGTTTTTAAATGAATATTTTGATATGGTTGTATAAATTTAATGTTTGGTTAAATGGTTTTCAATAAAAGAATTATTTTATTAAAATTTCTTGTTGGAATTGTTTTTAATTAAAATTTTCTTTTAATTAAATTGATTGTAATTGAATTGGATTTTGCATTGAAATGGATTAGGGCATACCTGGTGGTGTGGGATAATATTTTATTATGATGTGTTGTTAAAATAAGATATTGTGATAGGTGTGAAAGGTGAAATAACACGTGGGATTAAATATACATTAGACGACATGATACATCAAAGAGAAACTTCCCATGAGTATTGTATTGTCATAGAGAATCAGGCATTTGTATATGTGTGGATATGCTAGTTGGATTGTGATTTTCCATAAAATGGAAACATTTAATTGTTTTTAAGAATTTTCTTTTTTAACATTAATGGAAAATGGAATCACTATAGAAAACTATGTTCCATAAATAAATTATGTTTTCTAAATTTTTTGAAAATTTTTGTTGTTTGGAATTTCTTTATTATATTTGTTAACCAGTTATATCATTGATTCATGACTAGGGATGTCATTAGGTAAAATCTACTCAGCTTTATTACTATCTTATTCTTTGAACTTTAATTATTTATCATATTTTGTATATCGGAACATCAAATAATGTAAATTATCACACTACTCTACTGTTTTTTTCGGATGCTTGGAATGGAGTTAGAGTTAGATCATGGAGATGAAGTCTTTGGAATGCTATGTTTTGATAGTTTTATCATCGATTTTGTAGTTTGATATTGATGTATTCCACTATATCACTTGGTTTTAATATTATTTTGATATAAATTGTTTACATTGAGTTTCCTTTCATTAATATCATACCTCATGTATTTGTTAATTTTTTAAAGATATATTTTTTGTTGTTTTATTTTTAAAGGGATATCATCTCCAGCATATATTGAAGTCCTTCGACATTTATTTCAAGACATTGGAATCTTGGGGATGTAATTGAAGAAAATATAGTAATTTCTCTATTAATCATGCCACTGAGGAGTGGATGGATGTTACTAATTTCTTCCCCTACCTCATATTCGTGATAATATTACATCATTGAAATACATCTCTTTGTAGAAGATAAAAATATAGGACAATACATTCAATTCTCGATCATTTTAGAGATTAAAAAAATATTCTCAATGGCATTGATCCATCTCAATGACACTATACAATTTTTATATCCACTAATAGACAGTTGATGATTCTATATTAAAAATTAAATTGTGTATAGGTCACTACTTCTATCATTTGTAACTCATCATGTTTTATAGTCTGAGAGAGTTTTGTTAGAATAACAATAATAATATTCATCCAAAATAATATTACAATTGGTTCCTTCGATACAAATCTTTGCATTTCCCATCACATTCCTTGTTAATATGACTCAATAAAGGTCTTGTAAGAGACTAAAACAAAAAATATTTCTTTGCGAAAAAATAATAATATTGTGAACCACATAATTATGAAAAATATTTTATATAATTGTTTAATATTGAATCATTATTTTATGAATCCTTTGGTTAAACCCATATTATTCAGTATTATGACTAAAATTTTGGGATTTTATTCATTGAATAGAACCATTTATATTGTTTTCAGAAATTTTTTCAAACCATTATTTATAAATATTGACTAAACCTTACACTCATACCAAGTGTAATGGACTACATTTTAATTCAAAAATATTACATCTATTTAGTTAAACATTAAAAATAAAATAATGTAATCCAAACGAGAACCGTATAGACTTATATTATTTATATAGTGGATAAAAAATTGATTTATTTAATTAAATATCTTCAACACATCAATTAAATATCTTCCCTTTTGGTACTCCTCAAAAGAGTACACGATTAAAAACATTCATCATAATCCAATGAAAGTAAACATAATAATTCAGTTATAATGGATGCTTAGTAAGAGTTAACATGAGATATATACATTGATGATCATTTAAATTCATTATATAAAAATAATAACATGGGATAACGACCATAACATGCCAATTTCAGAACCAGAATGACACTGATCATGAACATGTGTTACATGACAAAACATTACAATTTAAAAAATCCCGATTCTTAAGAATGATAGTTCCACATAACTCAATCATTAACCACATATTTTTGATATAAATTTATGTTGATGAATCATAAGTTAAAAACATTTAATGTGTCAAATTTTACATCCAATACAATATGATCATGAATCCGAAACTATTTACCATAGTTTATCAATTACATTGACTTATTACCAATAACAAATAAAGAAAGAAGAGTTATTTCCCATAACAGATTAATCATGTAGACTTGTTTCCCATAACATTATAATGATATATAATATTTTACCAAATCAATTATTGAAAGATTCATGTCCCACCCATCATTTTATGAAAATAATACATATTTATTAAACAATATTATAATGTATTCATAAATTCATCACCCATAAAATGATATTTATTTCATAAATATTTCTTCATAACATAACTCATGGAAAAGAAATGGGATTCATAATCAATAGGAAATCTAAAAAATAATCCATTCAGATAATCTACAAGGATAGTACCAAAGGATAATATCTCAATTAAATTATATATAATATAAAAAATATCATCTTATATTGAAAACTATTTTGATATATCAATTTTTTTAATTTTTAGGAAAGTAAATATTACATTTTAAATTCACTTATCATTTTTAAAAATAGGTGCTTATATAAATGAAAACATTTTATTTCGAAATAAAAATGTATACTTTTATAGGAATACTTAATTCATCATGGCGTCATGATGGTGGGAAGACATATTTATACAGTATATATTAATTATTATTATTATTGTTTTTTTAAATTTTATGGAGAACCTGATTATGAAAAAAATTCCTTTTATTATTGATTGTAAAATTTTAATCATGACTATAAATGGATTTTATCATTCATAGTGGAATAGTAAACATACTCATTAATTCTTTTTTAGAAAACATTGACATGAAACAAAAATATTACTTAATTGAGAGTTAAAAATGAATAATCCTTAATAAGGATGAGATTATCAAATAAACTATTAAATTAATTACATCATTTCCTTGTTTACGCCCTTATATCATCTTCTTCGAAATAAGTCCTTTAAATGACATATAATGGGTTATATGGCTTTTCATTTAGGATTTCCACCAACCATTGAATGTGGGTATGGAGTATTAGAAGTTAAATTTTAGAGAATGGTCAAGAGAGAATGCCCCAACATATTTATATAATATATGGATGTGATTTCATTTTATAATTTAGGGGAGGGGAAATATGGGAATTTTACAAAAATAAAATAAAATATTATTATTCTAGATCAAAATACTTACGAATGTTTATAACTTTAATCATATGATAGTATAAAATTAAAATATAAATAAAAAATTCAATTGGGGTATGATTTATTACAATTTTAAAACATAACATTTCATTTAACCCCTTAATTATCCACTATTAAAGACATTCCTTGCTAAAATATTATTCAATCAAAAAATGTATTTGTTTAAAATATAAGGAAAATATTGAGTAATAAAAGGATAATGGATGTCATTTTTACCATATCATAGTCCCTTTTTTCATATTTATTTTTTTTATTTTTTAATAGAATATTATCATTATAAAATATCATTATTTTAAATATTCACACTATTCATTATATTTTTTTAATGGGTGGGGCCAAAGCCTTATTTATTATTATAGAAAATAAACGACTACTTTAAATGGGTAGAGGGAGACCCATTACATAGTCCGAAGGCCCAGTGGGCATTTATCCCATTACATGGCCCATAAGCCCATTATTTTGGCCTAAGGCCCATTCTGTGAATAGTACTGCTATAGTACCACACAGCTACAATCCCGCACAGTACCATCCTCTGCTACAGTACCCTGTCGCTGCTACATTGACATGTCGCCAATACAGTTTTTTCACTGCAACTGTGTCGTCGCTGCTATAGTATTGCTATAGTACGTGCGCCCATTGGGTTTTGAACCTCCATTGAATTTAATATAATCCGAAAAAGTAGAGTTGGGACCAATTATTTTAATATCACACCAACGAGTCCTTGTAATACTATAAATTCAAAGATATCTGTTATTATCATAAATGATATAACATTATATATTTTAAAAATCATTAAATTTTTTTTCCACTAATTGAATAATTATTACATCAACATTGTGTATAATTTTAATGAAATTACATTTTCACTAAAAATTTTAAATAAATTATATAATTAAGTTAGATATTTTATCATTGAAATTTTTTATAGTCTAATATATCCAATTATTAACCCCATATTAATATTATTATACTTATTAAAATGAAGTGGGTGACATATATGACCTCTCATGAAACAAATATATAATATCATATAATATTATTTTTATTTGTATGGATTAATATAAACAATGAAATAATATTTAGAAATTTATAAGGACTTTTAATATTAATTATAATTTATTTTTATCAAATGTTTCACAATTTACCCTTTTCATGGACGTAAATATAATCAAATTACTAATCATATTTACCAAAAATAGAATGGTCCTAACTACAAAATTATAACATCCTTATTTTAAAAGTGTAATAAATTTTTTATAAATCAATAATCATATATTTCAAAAATAAATATTTAGTTATGTTTTGAAAATGAAACAATGAATATTATTAGAAAAAGAGAAAATTATATTCACAAAAAACAATGTACTTATATTCAAATAAAAATATTCTTTAAATGTTAAGTCATATTATCGAGTATTGTAAATATAATCCTTTCCAAAATAATTTCAAAATGATTAATTTTACTTATTATTATTAAAATATTCTGCGCACATAATAATAATTTTTCAAAAAATACATCACATTTATTTAAAATTAGTATTTTTACTTATAATATTTTGAAAACCAATGTTTTAACTTTATAAGTGAATAACATTAGTTTTTTTCATCATTAATTTATTAATAATCATAAATTCATATCTAACAGGTGGGTGATAATAGACATATAATATTTTAATAATGTTATGTGGTTCTTTTAAACTCGTTGTTTTCTGAAAAACATGCTATTATAGAAATTAACTTATTTAAAGAAAACTATTTCCTAAAATTACTTGATCTTGACTTGTACATAGTTGAGATTCAACACTTTTTAACATATTTAGATATATGGTCAATATATATTAGAAATATTCAACTCCTGGATGATATTATAATATCATGTTCTATAGATTTTAAAGGGGATTGATCTAAACAACTTTATATAGTTGAGTTTTCAGACAATAATAGTTTCCACCTGAGCATTAATATGGATCCTAATGGTTCCAACTATGGGAATATGTGTATAACACCAACATATTGAGGTTAAATTAGAGAATGAAATTTATTTGGTCCAAGGGTTACTGTGGAAAAGGTAGAAAAATTTATATCTATTCAGAAGCATATCATGGATGTTGAGATTCGAAAAATAAATTATATTGAGAATTATCACTAAAATATAGATTAAAAAGTTGGTGAAGAAGTATTTCAATGATTTATCCAAGGAATTATTTTATGAGATTCAAAAATAAGCAGAATATTATTACTAGATATTTTGAATTATCTATAATTCTTTATTGAGTAAGGACAATATTTTACAACTTAGTGCTTCTAATTATCCTCTCTCAAGTTCACATTGAGATTCATGTATCCCTCAAGAGGGAAAACTACTAATATATTATCATTAAAAAATAAAATTATTTCCAATCCATTATGTTTTTATTTTTAATATGAATAAAATACTTGTATAAAATATCTATTTTGGTTTTATATTAATTGAATATATTGATAATTATGTACCTATTTTTTAGAAATGTCATCATAGGATTTGAAAATGAATTTTTCCTAAAATATTATTTTTATTATTTTTTGGAATAAAATAGAAAAAATTATATTTATACAATTAGAATACTTATTTGGAAAAAATATCATTTTTAAATTATTATTTATATATTATATTAAGGTTATTTTTTAGTATTTTCCCAAAATAATACATTTTCAATGAAAAGTGAAGAATACTAATTCCTTTTGAATATATCTTTATCATTTATAATATTTAAAAAAATAATTATTTTAATTTAACAATTGAAAAAAGATAAATTAGTGATATAATATTATTAATAATCCTTTTTTTGGAATAATATTTATGATGAATTATTATTGAATTTTTTTTATACTTTTGAAAATATTTTTTATTAAAACCTGACTGTCATTGCTTATTTTGAGATTATCATAAAAAATTATAAACCATATAGATATGGAAAATAATTAAATGTATTAAATTTTTAGGATTATATTTTTAAAAAATATTAATGATTCCACTTTCCTTATAGGTCATGATGAATAGTGAAAATAGTAACAATAAATCAATACGGTTAAGGATAAAAATAATTTTTCATTAGGGATAAACAAAAATATTATGGTATGTATGAGAATTAAACATCCCTCAATTCGTATATATAGATATATTAAAACCAAAAACTACCACACATTTCAATATATTTCTATTTGGAATCATTTCTCTTGATAATAACTTTATCATAATTTAATTGTCAATAAATTTGATTTGTTTCCTATTTCCCAATTTTTAATGGCCACCTCTCCATTTTTTTACACCCCTATGAGAAATATAACATCCAAAAACAATTATATATTATCTTCAAAAAAACATTGTAAAAAATTTATAGTTTTTGTAATTTTTTATATACCATTTTAAGGGTTCTTAAACATTGATCTAACAGAATCACATAATAGAATATAAAATAGAGTTACCTAGACTATTTCAAATTATCTCATCTCCTAAATACCTTAAATATGTGTCATTATTCATTAAATAAAAACTTTAATTATTCATAATATATTAACATAATATTATTTTTATGAAAACACCATAATTAACCCTATATAACATCTACTATGTAGTGAAAGTATCACTAATGCATTCATATGGACTAAAACATCCATGTAGTGATAAACATTACATTACAACACTGTTTTTCATTGATGATTATTTTTGGGGATAATTTATATTTATCAAATAATTATTATTTTTTAATTTTAGTTTCATATATACCTTCTTACTTTCTAATCAGTTTGACAATGCTAACATCGTATGTGGACACGTTTATACCACCACCTCCATGAACCAATGTGATTCATTTTTTGATTTTATTTATAAGGGGAAAATGATATATTAAATGAGTTTATATAATATATAATATGTTATAATGATTTATTAAATATTCATTAATAATTATCATTCTTTCATTCCATCCATTGAAACGTGAAAACAACATTGATACGTACTTATGATATATCATTTACATTAATAGTGTAATTAGTTTTTTTATCTATACCTATTATGAGTGAATATAAAACTAACTAAAATGAAATATATGATATTTATATCATCTATAAAATTCATGTCATGATTGAACCATGTAAAAAGTAAAATTAATAGAATTACTAAAATGAAATTCTATGGGAAAATGAAGGATCTGTCACCTGAAATAGTTATTTAAATAAAAAATATCTATAAATGAATGAAAATATTTTGAATGTATATTAAACATGGTAAGATATATATATGTATTTTATTGTAATATATTTATAATAATTAAATATTTATAAGAAATCCAAACATATATAAATAAATATGATATTTGAGAAACTGAATTTGCTTTTCAGTCCTATTTTAGTTCGGATTGTTTATGCTTGAATATGTGTTTCAGAAATTGTATTATCTTTATTGAGTAAATTTTTTTTCTAATATTATTTTATTTTTATTTTGACAGATTACATTTTTTCCTTTATTTTTTCTCTCTTTATGAACTAATGGGAATAATATAATGAATTTAGGTTATTACACATTTATTTTCCTCTATGGTTGGAAATCAATTTTTTCAATATACATGCTATCTAAAATTATTTCAATAAATTATAAAAATACTTAAACTAATTTTATAAATTATATTTGAACCTTCATTTACATTTTAAAAAATGTTTTAAAATGATCCATATTTCCCTATTTAGAAACATGGTACTTTTTTCATAATACAAAATGTATGAAAGGAATATATTTTAATATGCATTAAATGAGAAGAATTTATGATGGTCATAAAAAATTAATGTTTTTCTAATTAAATTATAATATTATTTGTTCGCATTAAACTAAAATTTATTCCATAATATATTAAATATTATTTTATTAAAAATTATTTATTAAAAAATTATAATATAATTTTCCTTGTTAAAAATTACATGTGATCTCTTAAGGGAATTTTCATCTAATATGAAATCCTTCAATGTTAATTTTTATTCTTGATATGATCCTATTATTCAAGGATCATTATTTATTTTTACGGATAATGATTATGATGATGAGATGTCTAAGAATCACATTTATTTTTTCATGGGTTATGATAAAAAGATATTAGTAATGATTTATGACATATTGGAACACAAAAAATATGGTTTTAATTATAAGATTTGGTGTACTAGTATTATAAATCACTCTAATGCATTTAGATTAATTTTATATGTCAAGATATAAATAAGGGAAATTTTTCAATAAAATTGATCAACTATGTGATTCAAGTCGATGTTCTGGTTCTACTATGGGAAGATGGTGATAACCCATAATCCATTATTATATAGAAAAAAATGACTTTATTACTTGTCTATTATGATTTTATGCGGACAATATTTACCCTTAACATATGAAATCAACTATTTAACATGTTATAATATAAGAAATTAAAAAAATTATTATGGTCTAGTATTAGGGTTCATGAATATGAATTTTCTCACTCTTATGATTCATTTCATTTGAAAGAATAATATTTTATTTCATGAATCATGTTTATGATCTTTGAAATATGCATTATGATCATTTTCTTTTATGATCATAAAATCATACCATTAAACATAACTTATTCTTTCTTACGTTTATTGATTAATATTAATATTTTTTACATATAATAGGTATCTATGATCACATTTTCATAATATTCATTTATCAAGGTTATAAATAAATATTTTATCATGGTTTTATTCATGAATTATATAATGTGGGAGTACAATTACTCTATATGATGATGAATGTAGTTAATTGAGATGTTTATGTATCCAATCTCTAATGATAATATACCTTTATGGCTTTATCATCGAACTTAAAGTGAGTTATTGAATATTCATTTAGTGAAATATGAAATTTATGTATCACTGTACTAGATGATTAAATAATGGATCTAATTGGAGTATCCCATGGAGCTCCAATTTATCCTTATCAAGAAACAATATGATTTTTTGATTCTGAAAAAGTCAGGTAGTGGTAATATAAATTATTGTGTAATCAGTATAACCATGATGGAAAAAAATATACAATGTCATAACCATGTATTTATACATAAATATTTTATCAAAATATATCCATATTATGATTTAGTAATTATTTTGTTGTGAACTAACTGGGTCCTTTCAAAAATAGTGACCCAATAAATTTTCACACCATATGCATTGTGATCAAATTTTGTGATACAGAGTTTTACCACAACTCTTCACAAAGAAAACTACCTATTAACAATCTACATTATTTTATCCTTCATTAATACATAACATTAAATCCATAACACTATATCTGTAAATTCATTAAATCAATAATCAAGTAAAGAATTAATTTCCTTTGGATTCCTCAAAATAATGTTAAATTGGGCTACAACTAATCAATTATCCTTTTCATAATGAATTTTATTTCTTTAAATAATAGTTATAATAATAACAAATATATAATTACAATCAAATAGTAACAATATATGTTGTAGAATGAACAAATATTAAACACAAAAATATATCTAAAACTAAGTAATACGATGGAAAAAATTCTTAAAAATTATTATAACATTCCAAGAAAATGCTTATGAAATGTATATTAATTAATTCCTTGATATTTGTTATTGATAATAAAATTATTGAATCATTGAATGTAGTATCCATCAATAATGACATCCAATAGAATCAAATTAATCATTATTTATATTTAAAAAATTCAATCCCATTTAAAACTCTTTATTTTTTAGGATCTAACTTCATCGAAATCAAAAATCAACCCAATAAATTTGATCTCAATAGTATCCACAAAATTATATATACACCATGATCCATGATAGATAAATATATATAATAATTATCCTTATTTTTCATACACTACTATTAAATATTTTATTTGAAAAAAAATAATGTTAATCAATTCAAAGATTGAATGTTTTTGTGTCTTTATCAACTCTGGAATACACAACACATATACATTATATAACAATACATATTTATATTATATTTATTTATAAACATAAAATCTATCACATTATCCATAGAAATTGTAGTAAAAAATGGTATACATAAATTAATGTTGTCTATTTAAATCCATGTATGAGGAAGCAAGACATATATGAAACAATATATATTAATAAATAATACATGAGTGATAATAATTATCATAATAATTTCGCAATAATGGGATCATCACTATAATCATGAGGAATAAATTTGAAAAATTAATTGAATTTTGGGATGAAAAAAATGAAACATCATGTTATAGTGGTCAAATACCAAAAATAGTTTCGAACAATTATAACATCATGTTCATACATAACATATGTCCATAAATCATAACGTCATCATTCTGAAAAAATGTATCATCATGTTCATTAATAATACACATAATCTCATGAAATACATTAAATTACCAAATATATTAGAGAAATATATATTTATGGTCCCACTCATCACATCATATTATTTATATAAACAATCATGCCCCATAGAACTTATAATAAATTCAATTATCAAATAACCCATTGAAAGAAAATAGTTTCATAAATTTTTCAAGAAGAATGATTTCATGAATAAACATGGGGTAAAAATATAAATATTTAAATCAATGTTTTCATAAGCATCCACATTCAAGAGTTGTGAGGAAGAAACCGAAGGGGAATAAAATTTGTAGTTTATAATTAATTTAATTTTTAATAAATAATAGTTTATGACTTAAAAATAATCATAGAAACATGAATATCCCAAAAAAGAAAATTGAATAACATTTAAGTGGTATTTAATTAATGTTATATTAATATCCACACCTTGATATCATGAAAGAGGGATAAAAAATGAAAAATAGTTTGGTTCAAGATTCCCCTTACCTCAAATTACCCTTTATTTTTTCACCTTTCCGAAGTATGAAAAAATAAAAAAAATGACTATTAAATTGTTAATCAAGAATTAAATTTATTAATTTTAACAACTATTTTCAATTTTCAATCATGAAATTATATTAGATAATTATTTTCGGAAAGGTAAGATATTTTGATATCATTTTTACTAAATCATTCACATATTTATTCGATTTCACAGTGTTGTTCAATGTAATTTATAATACTATAGAATTAATTCCAAATTCATGAAATAAATAAATTTTTTAATTTGTTAAATATAATTATTTTCGAGTACTCAAAAATAAGGTTGGTGATATACAATATGAAAGAACATTTCATTGTTGGCAGTCAACCAACTATTATTGTGAATGATGCACAAATTAGTTGAAATAGTGATACAATATACAAATTAGTAAAAATATAATATTTATAGTTTGTTAAAAAATTAATATATTTTTACCATAATAACTAATTAATATTAGAATATATTTCTTTATAAATGGAATAATGACCTATTGCAGGAATATAGGGAAACTACAAAAGAGATGATGAAAAAAAACTGATTCTCAGTGGTGCTAAACTTGTACACCAATAGAATCAAAAAATGATTAGAGTTAGATTAATTTAGATCATCCATATAGATTTTAAACATCATAACCTATATAAATTAGGAATATATATTTCTTTATAATGTATGGGGGTGTAAATTTCCATGGGCAGGGAGAGGGGTTATATTTATATGAGGAGATGCTATTTTATAGTTAAAATATTTTATAAAATAATATATCAATAGTTAATATTGTAATAGTAATAATTTTGATGTTATATAAAATATTTTAATAAAATAAAACAATTTTAATACTTTTAATAACATTATAATTTGAATTAATCAGTTTAATAAAATGAATTGGTGGGAAGATGAGAAAATATTATTTTAATGTAATATATTAGATTTCGGACACTGAAAGGTAGTTTTTAGGTTTGAAATCAAATATGTTATATTTAAATATCATTATTACAAAATTTATTAATTATGGATAAATACTAAAGTTCTATAAAATTTTAGGATATTAATACATAATGAATGATGTAATTATAGATACATCGAATAAAAAATATATTTTTTTATACAGGTCAAAATTAAAATTTTTCATAAAATTACCAAAAAATACACATATAAAATTTCAAATATATTATTTCAAATTACTATCTGGTGGCTTGATTAATATTCCCATTGGTCTTACTACTATTCCAACCATTATTGTTAATATTATGAGGATCGTATTATTATTCCAACAACCACATTACCTCTTCCAATAAATAATTAATTTTTTAATTCATTATTCACCTCAATTGCTATCAAGGCTCTACATTTCCATTTTTATATGATATTGTAGTTTACAATAATTTTTTTTCATTTCAATAGTTTTTTTGGTGTGAAATTATTTTAGATGATTAGAGTGATCCAAATTATTCCACAGTATTATTTTTATTATCTATTTTATACCTTATAATATTTTAAGTATTAATGAGTTCGGCCAATGACTAATGTCATGTTTCTCATTAATTAATAATAAAAATTTGTTTTTCCATGTGTTTTGTCTATGTATAATTTTTATATAATAAAATATAATGCACTATTATATAAGAAACAATTATAATTTAATCATTTTGTATTATTAAATACTCTTCTGTATATATTTCATCCTCCAAATTTGAGATCATATTCTTGGTTTAGAATAGGAGAGGGTTTTTTTATTTATTGTTTTCCTCTATTTCTCATGTTTCCTATTTAAATTTATGGTTCCTTCATTTATTTTTTAAAAGGTGATTTTTATTAATGCATAGAGATTTTTTACTAGGGTACAAGGTATTCAGAAAAATATCCTTATAAGATATGTCATTATCAATTTTTCTACCATCAAATTTTGTACATTTGAGTATCCTTGTTTTTACATCCTCTGGAGAGATTCTTTGAATACATAAAGGACTTAAGCTATATATGGTCTATGTGTATGAAGATATTCCACCATTCCAATTCAATCAAGGATCTCAGAGGATCTAATGCTAATGTTTTAAATCTACACTATTATCATCTATCATTGTGATGCTAAATATTAACTTCTTATAGAAACAAAATCCATTATATAGGTCTTGATTACTATTATAAATAGGTGTTTATCTCAGATTGTTGGAGGGAAACCCAACAAGAATGAAATTCTTATTGGATGTGGACTTTTGGATCCCTTTATGGATGAGTTTCACAGACGTCCACTAATTCATTAATTCTAATTTTTATTAGAACTCATACATTGTTATACACCAATTTCAATGAAATCAAATAAATTTTTACTGATTCAGTTACATAAATTGAAGAAGAAAAAAATATTCATAATTTATTTATTCATCATAGTGTTTCCCAATTGAGTGAACTGATTCATTTAATTTTGTATAATGATATATAAATTCATCGTTTCAATTTCTATAATGAAAATAACATGATCATAATATAGAAAATGTACCATATTTCCTGTATTAATGAATTTTTAGATTAATTATGAAGTTAAAGATATTTTTCCGAGATTAGTCCTTAATATAGAAATTAAGAATTAATGTTAAATAAGGATGATATAGCCAAGACAATATTCTGTTGAAGGTATGAACACCATGAATTTATTTTGATTTCATTTGGTCTTACCAATTCCATATCTATCTTTAATAAAATTTTGAATACTTTAATTTGATAATACATTGACTAGTTTTTAGTAGTCTTTATAATTTATATTCTTCAAAAATTATTTTTTTGGTCATATAATCTCATGCTATGTTATTTCATGCATGAATCAAAAAAGAAATCTACTAAACATTAAAAAATTAAAAATGACCCAAAATTAAGTGGTTTCTTGATCTGGTTATATATTATTTTTGTTTTTTTGGATAATTTCTCAATTTTTTAAATTTGATCAAAACATTTACAAGGGAGCCAATTAACTATGGA
The DNA here is from genome assembly GCA_963277665.1 of Viscum album. Taxonomy (NCBI): domain Eukaryota; kingdom Viridiplantae; phylum Streptophyta; class Magnoliopsida; order Santalales; family Viscaceae; genus Viscum; species Viscum album. Next base: position 180,620,323 of record OY728140.1, read on the forward strand.
CATCTAAATCGGAATAATTATTAAATTAGTTGAAGAGAAGGTTATCCATCACACTTGTGATTACAATACACTATAATGGAAAATGGATTTCACAATTTATTGATGCATAAAATATTGGAATTGGATGATAAATCTTGGAAATAATATTTGATGATATCATATTCTTCATAGCAGCGGATGTTTTAGGATAAAAATTACCAAAATACAGATTTGATGTTGGATGCAATAATTTTTTCATGGAACATATAGAGGGATTTTCAAAATGTAGTAATTTTTGAAAAATGTAATAATCATAAAATTTTAATGTATATATTATGTTATGAATATATAAATATGCCAAGATAAAATAATTGTAGTTTTTTAATGATTATTCCATCTTAATACATTAAATTCCTGGGAAAGAAAACATAGTTTCTAAGATTTTAGTAAAAATGGTAATTCTATCTTCTCTAAGGTAAAGAATACTAAAGATCTAATATTTATGGATTTATAAGGGATTGATATTGAAATTTTAATGGAAGGGTATAAATATTATATTTCCCAATTTATTTTTTCAACTATTTATCTATGTGAATATAAATGTTTTATAGAATAAAGATGCTGAGTAAACGATGTTGTTAACAAATATTCCGCAGTAAATAGTATTTTTGATAAAATTATATGGTACGTGAATCATATTTTTATTCTATCAGAACCATATTTGAAGTAACACAATTATGAAACTTAATGTTCATCATCCTCTATTCATCCAAGAAGTAAAAATATTTATATCATTTTATGAAGTGTTTACGGTGTGAAAATAAAAAGTGATATATTTTAGTATATGTACCTCAATGATTCATATGTTAACAAGATACATTAAAGAGGTATAAGTTTAATGTTATGTTATAATAATTACAAATAATTTAATGGAAATGGAAAAACATCACCATTGATTTTTATATTAGTCTCCCCAAAAAATCTAATGGCAATAAATATATTTTTCATATGGGTGATAACTCAATGAATTCAACACACTTCATTAATATCTGATATTTTTTCAATCTTGATCATATTTCATGAATATTTATTAAATTAGAGGGATCAAATCATGAGGTAACCCATTATTTTATATCAGATCCAAAAATGAGGATGTAGATGATGTTATAGATAATTCATCAATATATTTTTTATAGTATAATAGGTTTATATTTTTATACACAAATATAAAATCATTTTAGATAAACAATCAACACATAAAAAATTAAATCCATTCTTGAACCATAATTTTTACGAGTCATTGGAGAATATATATAAAATATTCTACTTTTATGTATGATACATAACATATCCCATAAATATCTTACGTTATGGTACCCATAAAAGAAATACCATACTAAAATAATTCTTCAAAACCATTGGAAATTTATCATATGAAAAGGGTGACCCCATATAACAAGTAAGTGTAAATGTGGGAGATATCCAATAATGATCATATCAAATCATAATATAAGAATAATGGAATGATATCATGACCAAAAAAATACATTGTTCAATCCCATGATGATAAATAACATAAACATGATTTATGGAATAAAACATTATAATTAAAAAAACACATGAATGATAAGGATGGTAATCCATCCCTCTTCACCAATGAACCACAATTTTATGTCATAAATGATTTTGAGATCATCAGTTGTATATAAAACATTTAATGTGCAATTTTTAACTACCAATACCATCAAATTAGTAACCAACACAAATTTCTTGTTCTAGATCAAAAAGTCAACTTGTGTCCAATAATTTATCAATTACTTATAGAAGTTTTTCATAATTGATAATTACAACATACTTCTTTACCAAAACTATATCAAGGTATAAGAAATTAAACATAATTAATTGGAGAAATATAATGGTCTAACTCATCAAACAATTAAATTCATATATATGTGTTATATATTATTAGTAAACAATCTTCATATCATAACCCATTAAAATATAGGGTTTTCATAAAAATCTCATCATAATATAACTCATGGAAATGTTATGAGATTCATCAATATTATTCCATCATAAAAATAAACCATCCAAATAAATAACTAGGATGTTATCCTTTGATTATATTTATAGAACAATTTATATAACATCAATGTAATTCATCTCTAATGTAACATTATTTTGATAGATCATTTGGAATTATTTTATATGGAAATAAATTTTCTATTTTTCTATTACTTATATTTTTAAAATTTATCAGGGTTAAATTATTTTAAATATTCATCGAAAATAATGTTGTAATCTTAAAAAGGATGATTCAAATCCTTGGGGCCTAATGGTTGATAAATAATCATCATATTTCATACGAGTTAAAGAGAAAATACATCAATACATTTTCATAAAATTATTAAAAAATCTCACTTGGAAATAAACCAAAATATTCTAATAAAACCATTTCCTTAAAATACAAACATATTAAATATGGACATTAAAAATTCACATGAGAATAATGAAAACATATTGGAAATAATATTTAGAAAACATGTTTATGGAAGATAAATATTCTCCAAAGGATACTTAATTATAATCATTCATTAATAATGATGAGATTTTGTAATAAATGAATACCTCTTGTATCACCATTCCTTATTCACATTCAAAAATCCTCTTCACTAGTGTTGCATCTTTTCATCACTGAAGACTGCATCCTTTTATCCAGAGCAACAATTAATGAATGTTGGGTGATCTGTGAAGCAATCCACCTGTATGAGAGTGCGTTTGGCCAGTCAATCAATCATGGAATATCTGAAATTTCTTTTAGTGCACGGGTTCCACTCTCTAAGATGGATGAGCTATTCACTTCACCTAGTATTCAGATGGTTGTGAAACATCATAAGTATCTTGGGTTTCCCATGGTTATCAGTCGATCTAAAAAATAAATCTTCGCATCTCTATTGGACAGGATCGAACAAAAAATTCTTGGCTGGTCCCCTAAAATAATTTCTAAAGGTGGAAAAGAGACCCTCATTAAAGATGTCATCCAGTCTATGCCCAGCTATTTTATATCCCTATTTGTGCTCCTTTCAATCATCGTCGACCAGATCCACTCACGCTCTACCAATTTCTGGTGGGGGAAGAATAATGTAAGGAATCGGCCCCACTAGATAGCCTGGGAGAAACTCTTCAAACCAAAATTAGAGGGAGGGATGGGATTCCAGAATCTTCTTCTCTTCAATGATGCACTGTTGGCCAAACATGGATGACGCCTTGTTAACCTTCCATCATCATTATGTGCACGGGTTCTTCGAGCTATGTACATTCCCTACATGGTCATACATGCTTCCTCTCTTGGTCCCCGCCAAAACATCCTCTGCTGAAGAATTTGGGGGGCTAAAAAGTTATTGGATAACGGAATGTGCGAGAGGATTGGTTCTGGCTTATTAGTAAATATCTGGAATGATCACTGGATTATTGATAAGGAAGGTATGTGGGCTACATACCATATCCAACCAGGTCTTGAAGGCTTTACTCTCAGCTGCCTCCTTTTCGACTGTGGACATGGGTGGTGTTTGGAAAAGATCCTTGATGGGTTTAACGAAAGGGACCAAAAAAACATCCTAATCATTCCCTAGGTCCCTGACATAGGCCCCGACCATCTTATCTAGAATAATGACATCTCAGGATAATACATGGTGAGATTTGGCGAGAGACTTTACCTTAGAAACCACTCAGTCAGCCGAGATGAGGGACCATGGGAATCGATTTGGACACTCAACGTTCACTCTAAAATACGCCAATTTTGGTGGAAGGTTATTACAGGTACTCTCCCAACTATGAGACTTCTCGCTTACCGATATGTGTCTAGTACTGCCTTTTCCCTTTTTTCTGAAACACTCTAGAAACTCCTTTACATTCCATCATTCAATTCCCGGATGATAAGAAAATTTGGAGACAATGGGGCCCGACTTCTACCGCATAACTGGAATTGGCCTCTGAACATTCTAATATACTGATGCGTTGGTGCTCCTCTATTTCCTCGGCTCTTTCAGGTTATCTTTGGAAATTGGCCTAGATTATTTGGGTTCGGCGTAACGATGTCGTTTTTCATCAAGCTCACAAACACCACCAATTCTGGATTGAATGGCCCATTTCTTGGATTGAGGGCTGGAAAGACCACAATGATCATTTTATGCCAGGTGTTACCCTATCCTTTCCCTCTATTTGAAATCCCCCAATGGAATGGATTCTTAAGATTAACGTGTATGTGTCTCTTCCAAAGGATGGGTTTGTTTCCCTCGGCCTCCTGGCCTATCATCATCTGGGGAAAATATTTTCTGCAAAATATGAACCACATCTGGCTTTCTGGGAACCGGTAGTTGCTGAGTACATGGCCATCCTTTCTAGTTTGTTGCTCGCCTTGGAATGTGGATGGAGCGATATTATTATTGATTCTGACTGCCTTACCATAATCGATGTTATTAACCACAACAATGGTGGGATCCAGAATTTTGGCATCCTCATTAGGAGAATTCTCTAACTCTTCCATTGCTTCTCTTTTTTCACCTTCTCCTTTACCAAAAGTTAAGGAAACATCATGGCCCCTCAACTGGCGGCCTCAGGCCCATTCGACTCAAAACAGCTCTGGATGGACAATTTCCCTTCTTGGATTTTCACATGTACTTCTGCTGATATTCCTCATTAATGATTTCTGTTTTTAATCAAATATATATATATATATATATGACTATTAAATCTCAAAATACTTACAAATAATTATTAATTAAAATTTATCATAACATTCTTTTTAATTACCATCAACTAAAAACCTTTAAATATATTTAAATTTTATTTTTAAACTAATATTTTGGTTTAAACCTTTAATTAACCTATTATTGCTTAGGTCGTGTGAAAATAAGTTTCACAACATGAATGGATATAATTTAATATATATAAGGTTACTGTTATATCATAAATTAATAATAGATAAAACTCATAGAAATATACATTCCCATTTATATCATTCATTGTATTTATAATTTTTCAATATTTTTTTAAAAAAATTATATTTTCTTAAATTATAATTATTTTATATTTTGAAAAAAATAATTACATTGAATTTAGAAAATATAGAAAATATATAGAATTTTAGAAAATAGTTTTATCACATCACCCACATAGCATGGTCATTTAATTTTTTTTAAATAACCTTAATTATCCCAAATATTAATATATATTATTTTAATATCATGTATAGTAATTTTCAATTAAATGAATAATTATTCGATAAACATCATGTAAAAATTTAATTTAATTATTTTTCCACTAAAAAATAAAAATAAATGATAATGTTAAAGATAAATATTTTAGATTTCAAAAAGACTATTAATTTTAAAGCATATCATCTATTGTGGATAATATTAAAAATATTATATTTGTTAACAACAAGATTGTAAAATGTTGGGTTGTTTTGTATCATGTATGTAAAATGTACATTTCACTTTCATAAATTACTAATAGTAAATAATTAAATTTTTTAATTTATAAATATATTGCGTCCATGAAACATTTCAAGAAAAATTTCACAATATATGTATTTTTTTAAAATTATATTAAATTAATTAAAAATCATTTTTTTTGAAATTTTTATAAAATATGTTTTTTCATAATGTACATTTTACTATTAATACCCTCTAATAAAATATATATTTTATTATAAAACAATTATAATTTTATTTGGTAACATAGTTCATTTAATCTCGTTGATTCATGAAAAAAAATTATTTGTGAAGACAAATTATTTAGTGAGAAATATTTAATAAAAATCATGGTGTGTTTCATTCAACACCCACAACATAAAATTATTTTATCACATTATATTAGTAACTTTTATTGAAAATTATGATGATACAACTTCTTTATGACATCCTTAGGTTCCAATTTTTCATATTGAAATTTACAGTTTCACCAGAATCATTTGACTAGGTGAATTGTCTTATTTTGTCGAACTATCTGTCTATAATCTAGAATATTTAATTTTCCTTATTAATAAATTATCTAATAATATGTCATAATAGGTAAACTCATGGGAACGTTTAGTTATGTACATTCTTTTAATATATACGTGGAAGTCATCTTAAACATGAGAGAGATTGGATGGAAGAAATAATTTATAATATACAACTCTAATAAGATTAAAATTTTAAAAATGACCATTATACCATTGAAATTATAGAGAATTTTACACAACTAGAATCACCATCTATTATGGAAATATTTATAATAATATATTATCACACACTTCCATGTATGAATCATTCTGATGATATTAATCAATTTATATTCAAATCGGACAATCTCTTATGTGTTTTTGAATGGATCTAACCTAATATAACATTCTCCCATATTAATTAGGTCCCAATAGCTTTATCTTCATAAATTCATTCTAGAATGATTTTTTTCTACACATATTACAATAGAGGGCCATATAAGGTTCCATATGAGTATAAGAGTTAAAGCTAAAGTTGAAATAAAAATTCTACCCAAGGAAGGTGTTTGATCACTTCCACTGGTAAAATCCATAGATAAAACATTCACCACATATTCTAGGGTGTGAATTGTACACTTGGATTGACTATATATATAAAGATAATCAGTACTACTGAATAAAACCTCTATATCCCATTCATGTTGAGGACATCACCAAAACATTAATTAATCCTCAAATACCGATCAGATACAATGGAAAATGGTACTCTAGGAAATATTAAATGTTCTATAATATTTATATATATATATAAGTTGATGAATGCATAAATATTATCTCATAGAAATTTAGTATACTGAATTCCTATAAAATTTGACTACAACCCATGTAGAATTGTTGACATCATATTTTTTGGGGAGTCTAATGATAAAATCCATGGTAATGTTTTCCATTTTCCAATTTGGTATGTTTAATTGTTGTATCTTTCCCTTATTCTTATATCTCTCAATATATATATACTGAAAAACAAATAACTATGTAACATTCACTACAATATCTATTTTCCTTTATTCCCATTATAAATAATATTTTAGGTTTTTATACATCATTGTACATCCTGGATGAATAGAGACCGATGAACTATGAGCCTCATCCAATAGATTCTTATTCAAATGTAGTATATATGGTACACAAACAAAGATCTTGAGCCATTTTATTCAATCATAATCAATGTTAAAATCAATAACATTTATAACCATATTTTTTATATACATTTTCCATCTATTGTTCTATAATCCTCGCATATATAGATGGCTGAACATTCATTTCATCTAGATGATTTTTCTCTCCATCATTTTATATTTCCATCTCCATCCTTGGAAATTAAATAAATATTAGATCTTTTGTGAACAAAAACATAGATAAATTTACCTTTTTATTTAACTCATTGAATCGTTTACCCTATTTATTTTACCTGGGTGGTAATTTATTGAATATTTGTAATCTTTAATCAACTCTAACCAAATTCTTTGGTTTATATTCAGTTGTTTTTGAGTGAAAATATTGTTTGATCTTTTTTATTAGTATATATTTGACACCATCCTCATAGAGATAATTCCTAATTATTTTTAATAAAAAATTTACCATTTCTAAATCCAAATCATGATATGTATAATTTTATCTGGGACCCTTGCCGGGAAGCATAATATATCCCAATATTATTTTTGATGGGAAAAAAACCCAGCCACATTTTTGATTCATCACTGTAGATCCAAATCATTTCTCCACTACAGTGTAATATGAGAACATGTGCACTGACCAGCCTTAATATCAAATCCATGATATTTATTTCACATTACTATATCCATGTAAACATTTCTCCATCGTATGTTAAGCTAGTGATTGTATTAGATAATCATGAGAAATATTTTTCAAAATGTCGACAATATTCGACCAACCTAGTAAAACTATAGATTTCATCTAACATGGATTATCTAGGACATTTATCAACTACTTCATTGTTGTAAGTATTTACTAATATATAGTCGGGCTAGATTATATGACTCAAAAAATGATACATTATGTATCCGAAATTCACACTCTCACAAATTTTCATATATCATATCATTACATTGTGTCTTTTCATAATTATTAACTTGTCATTATAATAATACATTCTATTTTAATATTGAATAATATTATCTATAAAGACTAAATAAACTGATCAATATAGATTCTAAATAATCTATTGGGTTTTTCCATTAATACATTAAGAGAATTATTTGGAATAAAAATAATCACTATAAACATATAGTGTACAAAACTAGTATGAAATATCATATTGTGTGTTTATTATTTATTGAACCTCAATTAAAGATATACATAATATGTTTAAATCATGGAAAGGTACTTATATTTCGATATGTGTTGAAATAATTCATCAATATAAGTGAAGAGAATACTAGATCTTGATTGTTATTTTTTTATCTTCTAATAATCAATGAAAATATTCATTGACTCATCATTCGTCTTAAAAAATCAAACATGTGTTCCCCATGGTGATTCACTAGGGTATGTAAATACCTTATAAAAATTCTCATGGAGTTTTTTAATCAATTCCTACATCCAAATTTGGGGTATTATATAAGGATAATTTGAAATACTAATTTCAATATATATGAGTTATACTAAATAATTTGACTAAATATTTAGTGGAAGAATAGACAATTCTTAAGAAAACACATAAAAACCCACTTTAAAATAGATGTATTGCTAGTTTTGAGTTTCTACAAAACTATATGTGATTGTAAAACAAAATGTACAGAATTAATAAACATAATATGGAATTAACTTTCATTTCATGTTCATATTCATCAATACATATATAAATGACCAAAGGTGATTTTAAAATATGAAATTAGACAACACTTTTTTAAAAAAATATATTGATTTCCATATTCGGAAAGGTAATCAATGCCTATATTAATTAAAATAAAACTAAGGGGAATGTCACATGATCTATATGATGATCATTCAGACAAAAAACAATGGGAAATTTTCTATAAAAATAAAAAGTGACTATTGTTCCATTATGTTTTTTCACAGCTACAAAAAATATAATTTTTAGAAGATATAGTGATACCCTTAAAAACATACATAGTAATAAAGTATTTAGTGGATCTAGAATCAAATAAGATATTTTATACTTAGTGGATGCTATTTATAAATTTATCCACATCCTTTCTATAACCCAATACGATAGTTCTAACCATATAAGAATTACCTTTTCCTTTAAGAATATGAGGATGTTGTTGTTGATCCTCAAAATCCATTTAATTCATGAACTGGATGTTATAATTACATTAATTTGTAAATTTCAAGCATTTTTTTGTGGGTAGTGAATTTTTTGTTATCTTCATTTTATCCATTTAATTAACTATGTAATTCATCTCCATTCAATATTCATAGTCTTTATTACCCTCCTTGAAAACGTTAAATCACTTCTGAGTTATATTTAAACACATACCATAACATTTCATCCAAAATTTATGGCATGTAGATACCTATAATTTCTTACCACCGTGTGATTTATTCATATACTCATGGGACTAGTACAATATCGTGTTTCAAAAACCTAGAAATTGATAGAATAACTAATGTACCTTTCTAATATGATTGAACATCATATGATTTCATATTATCTACTAAAATCTCTAATAAATAATTAATTTTAAATAAATTTATATGTGAAAAACTATTCGATCAATTTTATATATGATCTTATAATTAATATAGAGACATTCCTTTCAAAACAATAAAATTTTTCCTCAAAGGTACCAATGGATTCATCATCATTATTCTTCATCTCATGATTTTCATTATACATATTTGAATGTAGAATATGATGGATTTAATTTCATGATACTATTAACATAGTCTCATCCCATTAAATGTATTCAATTTCATTCTATTTTCACAAATTCTTAATAATATTCTATTATTGATATGATTACCCTTCTATAAGATAAAAAAATTTGATAATGTTTTCATGTCCTAAGCAACGAAGAACATAAAATAATTTTTTATCACTTTTGATCAATAGCTCAACTACTAGTTGAAGAAAATACTAACTAAAAAATGTTGATGTTTCCTTATGAAATATTGAACAATAGTTTATTCACTAAATTAATCATTTGTAAACATTACATTATTCATATCCAAAAAAAAAAACATATGTGAGAATAGGAGAAATATTCTATATCAAAAAATGTATAAAATTACTTATATCATATGGATAATAATTGATTTTCCCACACATTCATCATTACCATGATTCCTTCAGTTTCAATGAATTTTTACGAACTATAATGTAAAGTCTGCAAAAACATTATTAATATTTAGAACTACATAATAATAAAAAGTAATTTATGAATATAAAAAAGGACACCTTATTCTTTGAAATATTATTTTTAACATATTTCATTCATGATTGTTACCAAAACATTAGGATTTTATCCTCATCCAAGATGAATCAATAGTGTTTCCATAAAATAAGTATATCCCTAATCTCTAATTATTATCAATACTCCAATCTGATACCAACTATATAGGTTATATTTTTTTATACACAAATATATGATCTATTTATATGAATACTAAATATAAAAAAGTATAACACATACATGAACCATAACGGTTTATTGTATCTAAAAATCTTAAATAATATCTTCCTAATTTTGTAAATATCTTCAATTAATCCCTTAAAGGGATCCCCTAATTGTGCACATTAGATAGATACCATACTAAAATCCTTCATTATCATCTATGGAGAAATAGAATATAAAAACTGTTAGCTTTGATTCTCAGTAAGGTAAAACATTAAAGGTATTCATTGATAATCATGTGAAATTATTATATGATAATAATAATGTAATATCAAAACCGTAACAAAAAAAATTTGTTTCCTATATGAAAATGTTTTACAACAAGTGTTATGGACCAAAACAATATCATTTAAAAATTCATGACTCATATGAATGACAATTCATCCTAACTCACAGATAAACAATGTGTTCATGTCATAAATATCAGTGGAATCATTATAAGTATAAAAACCATGTAATTTTTCAATGTTAACCTCCAATATCATCAAATATGGAATCAAAAACTACATTTCATAGTGAATCAATCCCATTGATTTGTGACCCATAAATGATTATGAAAATCGTTTAGTTTCCCTTAACATATAAATCACATATACATATTTTTCAAAATAGACCTCTTGAGATATAATAATTCACCCAATGTGTTGTTGGGACATATAAGTCCCACTGATCATATAATGAAAATCATATATATGTTTTCTATATGATCATAAAACCTTCATTATATCATTACCAATGAAATGAAATGGATTTTTTAAACATTTCATCAAAACATAACACAAGGAAAAGAATTTAGATTCATAAATATATTTCCATTATAAAAATAAACTATTATAAGAAGGAATAAGAATGGTTTTCTTATTTCATATCCATATTAATGTATTAATAATATCAATGGATATCAACTTAGTTGAAAATTTATTTTGATACATCACATTTAATAATAATTTAATAAAATAAATTTTAAATTCATAAAACACTAGTCTTTTTTAAAAAGTGATTCAATTTTATATAAAGAAATTTATTTTAATATATAATTTCAAACATGAACCTGAATCATCTAATCAATTATTCATTAAGATGGTGGGAAAATATATTAATTGTATATATGTAAAAAAATAATTCTTTTCATATCTATAACTTAAATATCAAAATGTACAAATTTTTTAAATTGACCAAAAAATTCCATTTACATTTTTTATAAAAAGTATTCCATGGGTAATAATTCATTTAATCATTCATATGAGATTATTAAAAAAATATTTAATTCTTTTTCAAATCAAGTACCTTGTAATGATATATTTTTCAATTGAGACATGAATATAAAAAATACAAAATAATAATGAGATTGTAAAATAAAACTCTACCATAAGTGTCTTTTTTGCTTCCTCATTATCCAACTTCCATTTACTTGAAACCACATATTTTGATATTTTATATAGGGATCTGATGGTGTGCTTTTTTGAATTATAGATTGTCTATAATATTGATAGGAATGTATATATGTGTAATTGGTAGTAGATGGTCAATCTAGAAGGGTACATGTGGTGTAATGATGTAAGGGAAGAGGTTTACCTTTATAACAGATGTGGGAGGCACTTTTTGAACTTCATAAAAAATAAAATAAAATATTAATAGTTTAGAAGAATTATTTAAAAATGGAAATTAATTTAAAAATAGTATCGGGTGTTATTTATATTTTTTCATCCAATAAATTATCGATCGGATAAAGTTCTATTTGAAAACTTATTTTTATGTTTAAACCCTTAATTAATCTATTTTAAAAATAACCATGGTAACACATTTTTTCTCTCTTAACTACCATAATTTTACATATAAGTCAACTATTGAGTCATAAATGGATAATAGATGAATTATTCAACCCTAATTCATTACATATGTCTTATTTAATATTTTAATTATTTCTTATCAATTTAATAAAATATTGTTTGCTTAAAATATCATTATGGTGAATTTTTTAAACTATTCAATACTTTGACATTAAAAAACTATAAAAGATAGATAATTGAATAAAAATAATGAAATATAGAATAACATTCATGCTCACATAGTAATTTATAGGCCACCTTTATTTTCTCATATTTTTGTTATTTTAAAATTGTATAATAACTTTTGCATGATTATTTCATTAATTTACTAATTATCTTATCAACATTGTCTATGGTATTAAAGGAATTATTTCATCAATAAAAATATAACTAAATAATTTTGATGAATGTAAATCCATTATATTTAAAAATTTTATTTATAGAGTTACATATTCGTTGGTTAAACCAATATTAATAATATAGTAATAATTAATAATAGTGGTGTGAAATGATTGAACTTTAATGTAATAATATACTATAATGATCGTATTACCATCCAAATGTCCCTAACTAGTTACATAAACGAATATTGGCAGATTATGGAAGAATGGAAGACATAAAATAACATTTATTCATGTTTTGTGGTCGTTGAATTTAACTGATCCTTTTGTTTTTCCCCTAAATCACACAATTTACTGTTAATATGGTAATTAAATTAATATAGTCACAATTAATAGGGAAAACAATAAAGGGATATTATTACAAACTTTGAACCTCTTGATTGTGAATTTATAAATAATATTATATAATTGAATTATGAAAAATGGTATAAATATTTTTACATTATTTGAACTGAAACAGAGGGAAAATAATTTTAAGAAAAAAAATACATTATAAAATAATTTATTTATTTTTTTCATATTCCATAAAAAATAATTTTTGAATGTTAAATTTTTTTACCATGTCGTTAATATAAAAATTTCATGAAATAACATCAAATATAATGATTAATTTGTTTTTTTGTATAAAATTTATTGTATAGAAAAACAATTTTGTGATAAAAAACCCGACATTTATTTTAATTTTCATAATTAAAAAATTCGATAAGTAGTGATTTAATATTTTAATTTATAGACTATATAAGTTTAAATAATTTTGATATTATTTGGCATACCCACCTATAAAATTGATATGATATAGTGGAAAAAATATTTTAAAAATCTTATGATGAATGTTTAAACTCAATTATTTGTTTAAAACAAATTAGTGAAAAAATAAAATTCTTTTGAAGTGAAATATTTCAAAAAAAAATCTATTTGTTAAAGATACAAAATTTATCTTTCAACACAACTTATTATATTTACTCAGATGGTTAGTATTTTATAAAAATTCAAATGTTGTTGGATATTATGATATCTTGTTATATAGATTTCAATTTTTTCGGGATCAACACATTACAATACTATAGTTTTCTTTTAGTAATGGAAATTACACATGAATTGTGATGGAAACATATAAATCTCTCTAGGGAAGGTATTTTTAGAAATCAAAAATAATGAGTGAAAGGTAGATAATTAATTCTATTGGAACATAAGGTAATTAAGGAAATGGTAGATAAGGGTAGATCTACTCAAAATCATATGAAATAATCTTAGACTGAATAAAAGAGTACTACTGACAATAATCCACAAAATATAGCTTTAGAAATTGATGATAAATTATTTCATTGAATTTATTCCTTGATGAAATTTATTATATTGAAAAATAAGAAGATGATAATCCCACTATATATTTTCATATTTTATATTATTAATTTTGAAGGGACGTTATATTATAGAAAATCTCTTCTACCCGACCTCTATCAATTTAATTATTTGTTTAATATATCCATCCAATTTAAATACTTTTATAATGTTATCATCCAAAATATATCATCATACCCTATACATTAAATGGTAGTATGAATTTAAATAACTATATTATAAAAAATACTTATATAGAATTTTGTTTAATAAAACAAATTGATAAATATGTACTCAATTTTTATTAATTTCATTATATGGTTCAACAATATGTTTTCAAAAATATTTATTTTTAAGGATTTTTCAAAACAAAAAATAAAATTATTTCCAAATTTTGAGAATTTGTAAAAAAATGAATTCTTTTTTAGAATTATAAATTCAAACTTATCTGATGTTTATATTCTTATTGAATTTTTAGAAAAGATTTATTTTTTAATGAATAGTGAATTTTCAAATTTCTATTTAATAAAAAAGATTTAATTAATTAATATCAAAATTTCATTCTTCTTTTTAAATATCTTTAAAATTTAAATTATTATTTTTAATTAAAAATACAATTCAGTTTTTCAAAAAAAAATCTATTTTGGATTTTGGAATAAATTTTTTATATATATTAAAACATTCATTCGCAAAAACTGTTTTTCAACGAATATTGTGTGTTAATTTGAAAATAAAATCATTCCGTAGATTTGGCTTAAAGATAATAAATTAATTAAATATTTGGGATCATAATTTAAATTTTTCATAATGATTTATCATTATTTGTTGTTATAATTAAATGTAAAAAAATATTTAGAATCTTTCTATATATTGTTGAAATCAATTTTTCATGGGGTTTAAACAAAAAGGTCATGGTTATTATGCCAGTTTGTATTCTATAAATCTGTTTGTATGTAAATATTAAAATCCCACCCTATCCCACCAATGAATATCTATTTATTTTGATTTATTTGGAATAATAATAAAATTATTATATTTTCATATAAAAATAAATTCCTTGTGTTTCCTCTCCCCCATTAATAAAATTAAAATACTCCTTTATCTTGTTTATATATCTATTATAGTGTCTCATATTTTTCTTCCAAGACTATTAAATCATTTTAAATAGGGAAAACACAAAATTGTTACAAGACAAGATAATTATTATTATTGTATTTAGAAAATTAGGACCATACCTCACTTATAAATAACAAAAAAGAAACATTAATTTTAAAATCATTCATATTTAACCTTAAAAATCTCTCATTCCGCAATGTACTTGTTTTCACCTGATGATATGATTCAAATCAATGGGATTTAAAAAATGTTATTAAGAGTATAAATGAGGGGAATAAATCAAAATATAATTTTTGAGAATAAGAATAATAATAATAAGATTAATATCATCATCAATATGACTATTGAATCATGGGATAAAGGCATGGATTGTATAAATTCATAAAAATTATACATCATACCATATTAGTCAAATACCAAACATTGTATTGAAAAATTATAGCATAGTGTATATGTATATAATATGTGCATAATAAAATAATAATAATTATGAACTAAACTATCATACTATTCACATATAATAAACATCATCTCATGAGATAAATAACATTACCAATGCATTATATGGTGAAGAATTATAGTCTCATTAGTCACATCATAATATTTAAATAATCAATCTTTCCACATATAATATATAATGTTATTATTCATAATGTAAACAACAAAAAATGGGAATCATAAGGATTTCATATATCATACATTAATGAGTAAAATTTGGGGTCTACTACTAAATGATTGAAAACAAATTATGAATAAGAATCATCATTCTTGAGTGAACATGAAAAAACAAAATAGGGGTCAAGAATGTGTTTCATAAAGAAGATTTCATTTAAAAAACCATTGTTTATATCAAAAAATCAGGTGAAATAAATTTATATCTCAAAAATGAATATTTATTAATAGTGAAATTAGCTTTATTGTAAATTATATGAGTACTGACACAAAATATGTCTTGAAAGAGGGAAATCCTATAGAAAAAGATTTGGGTTCAAGAATAATCTTAATGTAATTCATTCCTTATTTTGGTGATTTTTTCCCTCCATAATAATAAAAATATATTAATTTAAACAGTGATCTGTAAGTTAATTATAGTTATTTATAATAATATTTTTTAATTACAATTGATGTAGTATGTTATTTTACTTACCGATTATGAGGTTATATAATATTTAAATAGAAATTTTGATAAAAATTTATCATTTCTATATGTTTTTATATGATCGTTCAATGTAATTAATAAATTACAATAACGAATTATAGAATATTATAATACATATATTTACTTATATATATATATATATATTATACTATATATAATAGCAATCAATGATGATGGTTATCTATGCGTGACACACAAATCTTTCTATTAGATTTTAAACTAACCTATGACGGGACATTGACGGATGTGTAGGATAGGGATGTATGAAATTTATGTTTTTGTTAAATATGATAATTAATGTACATAAAATTCATTAACAATATTTTTAACACACTTCATTAGTAATTTTATATTATATTATTTTTAATGGAATTGGGAAAAAGTTATAGGAAAAGAAAAAAAGTGGAATGAGTAAATATAGACATACACTATTATTGGTGTAACTTCTTTTATACACAACTGTTACTCCCTTGGTGATTAGATTTGGACATCATAAAAATGTCTCTAATTATTATAAGGGGATTTATATAGTTTATTTGGTAATATATAGATATTTTTAATTTGCGGATTGATCAGCCACACATGGGAAGGGAGAGGGGTTATTTAAACTTGAGGAGTGGGGTATTTTAAGAATAAAATAATAATAAAATATATCAACGGTAAAATATATAATTTTTTATTTTTGATATATTAAATTACATTTAAATATCATATAATGGTCTAATGTGTTTATAACTGTATTATAGTTAAAATTAATTATTCTAATGAAATTAATTTTTGAGAAAAATTAAAATTGTTTTTTTAAGAATTCACTTTTGACGTTAGGTTTTTGCAATGTTATTTTTATGTTAGAATTTTTTTTTAAAAATTAATGAAACATTTATGAATTAAAATATATACGAGAATAATATAATGTTATATAAAATTTTATTTCATTATTAAACCGTGAATTATGTAATTTAAAATATACCGGTAA
Organism: Viscum album; assembly: GCA_963277665.1. Lineage (NCBI taxonomy): Eukaryota > Viridiplantae > Streptophyta > Magnoliopsida > Santalales > Viscaceae > Viscum > Viscum album. The sequence continues at coordinate 180,637,771 of OY728140.1, forward strand.
TGTGATTTTTTTAATATTCACTCAAAAATTAATTTATTTTTGTAATTACAAAAAAATATACCCCTTAAAAAATATATGAATTATGATTTTAAAAATGATATGAATTTTATCAAAATAAAAATAAAAATTTTTAATTTTTAATTTTTAATATCAAATTAATGATTTTTACAAAATTGACAAAAATACACTTTCTTAAAAATGTTCTTACATTTTCATAGAATATTTAAGCATCATATTATTTTTTGTAATTATAATAATTATATTTAATTAATGTTATCATGATAAATATTATATATATCATAAATTATAATTTTTAGTTAAAATTACAATTGTAATGGTAAGATAACAATTCACAATAGTCAGTTTACTATTCCTAACCATAAATACACTTTTTAAATAGTCACAATACTATTCTGATGGTCACATTACTATTACAAATGATGAATTACCAATTTAAAATTCATCAAATATCCTTCATTCATTATTAAACTTAATTACTCTCTAGTTTCTATATTTCCATTTTTTATAACTTTACTTGGTTTACTAATGTTTTTTCTTTTTCGAGAGTGTTCAAAATGGGGGTGATGATTCTTGTAGATATAGGTTCTCCATATTTACCCATATTATCAAATTTATAATATATTATTTTATAGAATTTTAATTTTTTTTATACATTAATTGGTTTTATAAATGATTAATGTTAATGTATTATGTTATGAATTACTATTTTTTATCTATATGTTTTACTGATATAATATTAAATAATATAATACAACTAAAATTTATTTAGAAAAAACATATTTTTAATTTGTATTAGGTTATTACATTCTTCCACCATAAATAATTTTTCTATTCGAATCATAAACTCACACTCTCAGTTCATAATAGATAAGGTACTTCTATTTCATTGTTTCATTCGGTTCTTACATCACATTGTCATACATATGGTTCCACTATAATAGTTTGATAGGATGAGTTGTCTTGTTTCATTGAAATATTTATCTGTAGTGGATTATATTCACCAGTTAATCTTAATATTAAATTTCATTCTCCATTAATACCCCATATGTTTTTAGTAAATGTGAGGGCCTTGTATTTAATAACATAGGAGAGCTCTGTGGAACAAATCATGAATATGATACACACTTAGTTGAAGTAAAACATGATAGGCCACTACTCTTATGTGATGAATGATCTCAATGAGGTCTATATACCATGTTTTAGGATTCCCATTATGTATAAATAACATGAATATCTTCCATGATGATATACAATGGATAATTTTTTCACCAATATAAAACTACTAGTCTATTCCTTGGTTGGAATTATAACTAATTTACTGTCTCTGAAAAAAATTATACTTTTTTGGATAGATTTAACCTTCTCTGAAATATCTTGCAAAGGTCATTTCTATGTAACATTCATTCTCCAACATCATACCAAAAATATGGAGTTCAATATTTCTTCTCATAAAAAGATTTATATGGATCCATTGGAATACTAATGTAAATTGTTTTGTTATATGGGAACTCAACCAATGGTATATTGTGATCCCATAATCCACTGAATTTCATTATGAAGGATCATAGTATGACATGAAGCATCTGAATAATATATTTATATTGAACATTAGATTGTGGGTGATGCAAGGTGATAATATTAATCTCATTATTCAGATAATATTGAATAAATCCCCAAAAGTTTTATGTGAACCATGGGACATGGTTAGAGATGAAAAAAATGGAGCCCCATGTATCCTCACCAATTCTTTCACATATAACATGGGATGTTTTTCAATTGATAAATCATTTTCAATAGTGACAAAGTGGGCTATTGTAGTGAGTTGATCATCCATAACTGTAACATCCTAGATAAATAAATAATAATACATATTTCATATTTATTAATATTTGTGAATTAAATATTAATTTTACTTTAAAGGGGTTGCTATGTTCAATAGAATACCCGATACGCAACAACATGTTTCTTTCAAATCTTACGTTGTACATTAATAATATAATATTATAATTTTAAATTGTAGTTAACTCCTAGAAATTTTTTGGGAGAGAATGAAAAAAACTAACTAAATTATTATTATACATTTTTTTTAAATGTATTTACATTTATCCAAAAAAAATAGAGGCTTAAAACGTGAATGAATCTAATTTTAATCATAATTTACATTTAAAGGTTGATTTATCACTTTTTAATGGTGAGACCTCCTTTAATATTGTTTTGGTAACATTAATACATTTCATTTTACCATATAATATCCTTCTTCAGAATGGGGACATCAAATTATAATTTGTGTAACTTTTTTGTAATTTTTCTGATAAAGTTCATTTTTTATTGAAAAGTGAAAATATTGTATTTTCATTAAAAAATATGTTTTCATAAAATTTATTTATATGGATATGTTATGTTTTTAATTGGTTTTAAACTGTAATTAGAATATAATTTTACCATTTAATCCAAGTTTGGTATTTGGAATTAATTTCACTTTGAAATTGGACATAAACAAGTGTAAATATTTTAATAGTTATTGTTTCTTAAAAACACAATATTTGTTTTAACAACGGAATTTAATTATAAAATTAAATAATTCTAATTATATATTTTGAATTTGAAAAAATAGTCATCAATTTTGAATTCGGAATATCAAATTATTCTTAGGCTGAATCTTTGGTATTTTTCTGTAAAACTTCAATTTTTGATGAATAGTGAAACCACTTAGTAGTAGTTAAAAAATGACTTTTTCATTTAAATAAAATTTTACCACTTCATTGAATTGAATTTCAAAAAATCTGACATACATGTTTGTTATCAAGAATTTTAATGTGCTTCAATAAGATAAAAATATTTTTTGCTGAATAGTAGCTTTTGGCTTTTATTTATCACGGTTAAACGTAAATAGGGTACTTCAAGGATAAAAGAATATTATAATAATTTAAAATTACCTTAACACTTGTCCAAACCTCATTTTTTGAGTCATTAACAACCATGGTCATCTTTGGGTCGATTTTGGGACCCCATTTAGCCATATGGGAGTGATAATTACATTTTATATTAATTAACATAAAGTGAAGGGAAAATGACAAAATAAAATATTTGATAGTAAATTAATTTTTATAAGGGGTTATATAAATTAATTCTTTGACTATAAATATTCATTGGAAATATAAAAGAATTTTCTATATCATTATATTTGTTTTATAATTTTTATACATCATATAAATTAAATTATTTATGACACAATAATGATGCAGTATTTACCTCATTAATAAATGATTTAGATAAATAAGATTATAATGATTACAATATTACTGAAAACATTTCGAATTATTGTTGGATGAATTTATTTCAAATTTGAGTCATCTTATCTTCGAAATTAATGATTTTTGGACCTTTTGAAATGGAATATTTTTTTATAATAAAATAATCTTTTCACACTTTCCTATAGAGACCCTACTCTCCCTTATAAAAGGAGAGCAGTTCTAACCATTTCATCACACCTCTCAGGCAATTTGGCTTGTCTAAACATTTCCCAATTAATATCCGTACATCTCTCTCCTCCTCCTAGAATCCTGACATGAGTAATAATACACATAAAGGAGTCCTTTGGTTCAAACCAAAGGGAGTTACCCAAATTAAAGGTAACAGTTTCTCTTAAATTGTTATCTTTTATTTTACTTGTCCAACCCCTAAACTCTTTTTATTCATTTATTTTGTAACAGAAATAATATCCTCAATATACGATGATGTTTTTATGAGAATTATTCTAACTAAAATTACACACACCTTCATCTAATGAATGAAGAACATAATGTTTTTGTGGATGGAAAACTAACACCTCACGAAATGATGATTGTTCGATTATCTCCTACCGCCTCTCATGGTGGCCATTATGATAGAACTGTATTTATATATGATATATATTACATTTATTTTTTATTTATTGTTATGTGATTTCCATTTATAGCATTCCTTTATGGTTTCCATTATGGGTAAACGTGATAATCTCATTAGAGGAAGTGCGGAAAATCTCCCACTCAAAGTGATATTACTCATTCATACAATATGTGGTACGTATAAAGGATATATTTAATAATATTATATATGATACCATACTGGAATATTAATAAAACTATGTATCATTATGTTTTAATTCCATTAAATATGAAATATAAATTGAAGTAGCGTTCAGGCTTACATATATCTTACCGTCTCCATGAATGGTGCATTTTATTTATTACCTCTAAATGTTATGTACTATTATAAATAGAAGTATATGATGGATATCTAAAATATATATGATATCCAAATAATTAATAACATTCTGGATATAATGACCCTTTTACCACATTAACAACATGTAATTATAAGAGGTCCATTTTTGACTCAAGTACCGAATATCGAGAAAACAAACATTATTAATATAAATGATTACATAATGATTATAACATAGTAAAAAGTTATATAAAAGGAATAATAAACATGAAAAATGTTCATAAGAAAGAATAAATTAACATTATTTTATTATTCAGGAGATTAAATAACGATCGAGTCATGTCGGGCACGAGGTAAGGGACTTCATCTCAATATCCTTTCACTGAGGCATATTATGTTTTAATACACTACTTTATTTTATACACTGTATAAACACCCTTGAATTTTCAAATGGAATCTTTTTCTATGAAGCGTTTTACTAAACGACAAAAAATAATGTTTCTTTTAACGTAAGTGGTGACAAGGAACTTTTCCGTCACGGTGAGTATTATTTGATCTTTGGCTTCCATAACAAGCCATAATGTTTTTAAAAGAAAATAAATACCATATAATCTTTTATATATTTTGGTATTGAAAATGGTTTTGACAATGGATTTTTTATGACAATAAATTTAAGTGATATATTGTGATTGAAATGTGGAAATGTCTTCGTTCCTTTAAAATTATTTTATGTTATGATCTAATAATTGTACTTAGACATTTGACGGGTGGTTACGTGATAAACCAAATGATGGGTGGTGCCGTGAATACCAGGACGGGTGGTTATGTTATAACCTCCAATGCATTGGGTATGGATGTCAGCCATATGGCTATTCCATTTAGGGATATGTGTGGAAGTCGACCGTATGGTAATTCCATTTAAGTATGTTTATGTCCCAAGTTTCCTTTATATGTTATGTGTTATTTATATGGGTTTTATGGTAATCATTTGGTTATAAAAGGGCAAGTAATAATCTTTTATTCAGTGAAAAGTATTTACTACTTCATAAAGGTGAAATGTATTAATTATGTTAAAGTATTCGTTGTTTACTTGTGGTTTTTAAAAACTAACAGGTTTACTTCATTGTGTATCCCTTACTCTGCTTTTTATGCTCATCCCAATTTTTTTGTAATGTTTTTCATAGGACATAAAGTGGAATAGGGTCAAGTATTGGATCAAGGAAAATTCATGTTGTCTTAAACATAGAACTATACATGACTCTTTTTTTCATGAGTTCATGTTTTGTAAAAAAATAATGGAAACAAGGAAGAAGTTTCTACTTTGAAATATTTTGAGATGTAATAGTTATGTCCTAATTATCTAAAACTCTATAAATGAAAATATCCTCAATGTGAATTATTCATTTAATTCAATATTATATAATGTTTTAAGGTAGGGTCCTTATATTTTGTATTAGAGGTCGGTTTAGAAAACTTTAGGAGTTAGGGTATTGTTAAATTATTGTCCCCAAATATATTTATGGCAATATCAAAATTATATTGCATTTACAGATTACCATGTTGCTTAACCTAAGATATTTCTATGTTCCGAATGTTTTTTCTTATAAGAAACAGAGCAGCTATTATAGGAAGGCATACAAAGGGAAATGACCTTTCAAATCAGTATCCAAAGATGGTCAGAATCAGAATTGAACAGATTTTTTCAGTTATGGATCAGTTGACTCTGGCGAAAAATGTAGGTTTCTTTTATTGATGACATTTTGGATTATTCAAAAAGTAAAGAGGAGCATGAAATTCATTTAAGGGTTTTCTTACAAAACATAAAAAAATAAATTGTTTGGAAAATTCAGAAAGTGTTCATTTTTTACAACAAATTCCATTCCTTGGTCACATTGTTTCAAAAAATTGAATAATTGTTGATCCTACAAAAACAAAGGTTGTTGAATAAAGTCCACGACCCCAAAATATAACTGAGATTTATAGCTTTCTTGGTTTGGAAGGTTATTACCAGAGGTTTGTTGAATATATTTCACAGTTATCTAGTCCAATGACTATGTTAACTCAAAAAGGTGTTCATTTCATTTGGACAAAGGAATGTGATGATTCTTTTTAGGAATTGAAAAGAATATTGGTGAATGATCTAGTTTTAGCACTTCCTTCCAGAAATGGTGAGTTTGTTATCGACAGTGATGATTTGATGAAATGACATGGTTGTGTTCTTATGCAGAATGATCAGGTAATTTCTTATGCTACACGTTAGATGAAACCTCATTAGTTAAATTACCCTAGACATTTTTTGGAATTAGCTACTGTTGTTTTTGCTTTAAAATTTTGCAGGCATCATTTGTATGGAGTGATGTGTGAAATATATACTGATCCCAAAAGTTTGAAGTATATATTCAATCAAAAATAATTGAACATGATATAGAGTAGGTGTTTTGAATTTATCAAGGATTATGATTTCCCAATCCATTAACATCCGGGAAAATCAAATAATGTGGCTGATGCTTTGAATCGAAAAATTAATGCATTATTAACTATTTTATGTTTGGAACAAGAACCTTTGGTTTTTGATTTCATGAAATTTGTAATAGAAGTTTTTGGTGCAGGAAATGTTTCTGCTTTGTATTAGGTAACAGTGAGATTATCTCAATCAGATCGAATAAAGCCAGCGCAGAAAGAAGATATTGAGTAACAGAAAAAGGTAGAGTTGGTTTAGAAGGGTATGTTTCCTGAATTTAACATTGATAATGATTGTGTTTTGAGCTTTGGAAAGAAATTATGTGTGCCATGTGATTCATAGTTGAATAATTATTTGTTATGTGAGGCATATAGTTCTTCATTTTCAGTTCATCCAGGTATTACTACGATGTACATAGATTTTCGGGTGTATTATTGGTGGGATGGAATGAATAGAGATATTGCTGATTCTACTTGAAAGTGTTTGACTTGTCAGCAGTTTAAAGCAGAGCGATAGTTACCAAAATGAATGCTTCAGCCTTTACCAGTGCGAGATTGAAAATGGGAAAATAAATCCATGGACTTCATTGTGGGATTACCAAAAATATCCCGAGGTAATAACGCAATCTGAGTTATTGTTGATCGATTGACTAAATCAGCTCATTTCCTTCCTATTCGAGATACATTGAATCAAGATCAACTTTCTCAGTTGTATGTTAAAAATATAGTCAGGTTACATAGAGTTCCCCTCTCTATTGTATCTGATCTTGATCATAGGTTTAGTTCTATCTTTTGGAAAGTCCTTTAGAAGTCATTGGGTACATAATTAAATTTTAGTACAGCTTTTCATTGGCAAACAGATGGGAGGTCAGAAAGAACAATTCAGACCATGGAGGATATGTTACGTGCTTGTTCACTAGATTATCATGGAAGTTGGAACCAACATCATTCTTTGGTTGAATTTTCATATAATAATATTTTTTATTCCAATATACATATAGATCTCTTTGAGGCATTATATGGAAAGCATTGTTGAACTACGGCTTTTTTGGTATGAAGCAGGTGAAGGGAAGATGATGTGACCAGAATTGGTAGAAGAGATGGTAGAGAAATTTCATTTGATTCAGAATCACATGAGAATAGCTCAGATCAGAAAGAAATGTTATGCAGATAACTGGAGGAAGGATCTTTCTTTTGAGGTAGGTGATCACGTATTTCTCAAATTTACTCTATGGAAAAGTGTGATGCATTTTGGTAAGAAGGGAAAGTTGAGTCTGAGGTTCATTGGACCATATGAAATTATTGAGAAAGTTGGATCAGTTGCATACAGAGTTGATTTACCTCCATGTTTATCCCTGGTACACAATGTTTTTCATGTTTCGATGTTGAGAAATTATATGCCAGTACATCTCATGTTTTGAGTCTAGAGGTAGTTCTGTTGGAACAGAATCTCTATAATGAAAAAAACCAGTCCATATTCTTGACTGTAGAGAGCTTGTGTTGCAGAATAAGCTAATTTACCAGGTAAAGGATTTGTGGAAAAACCATATGGATAAATAGGCAACGTAGGAATCTGAAAATGCAATGAGCAATAAATACCCCCACTTATTTTGATAAGTGAATAAAAATATCAAGGACACAATTCCCAAAGGGGGGGGGGAGATGCAATATCCCAGATAAATAATGAATAAGACATTTTTCATATTTATTAATATTTGTGAATTAAATATTAATTTTACATTATAGGGTTTTCTATGTTCTGATAGCATACCCGATACGCAGCAATGGGTTTCTTTGAAATCATACGTTGCACAGTAATAATATAATATTATTATTTTTAATGGTAGTTAACTTCTAGCCGTTTTATTGGTAGGAATAAATAAAAATAACTAAAACATGATTATAAATGTTTTTTAAATATATTTATATTTATCCAATAAAGGTTATAGGCATAAAATGTGAATGAATCTAATTTTTTGCATAATTTACATTAAAAGGATGATGTATTTCCTTTTAATGGAGAACCCTCTATAAATATATTTTTTGTCACTTTAATAAATTTTATTTGACCAAATAAAATCCTTATTTATAATGGGGGAATTAAAATTTACTTTGTGTAATTTTTTTGAATTTTTTCGATAAAGTTCATTTTTTATTGAATAGTGAAAATATTGTTTTTCAATTCAAAACGTTGTTTTATTATAATATATTTATATTGTTAGATTATCATTTTAATAGGTTTTAGAGTGTAATTAGAATATATTTTTACCATTTAATCCAATGTTTGTCATTGGAATTAATTTCACATTGAAATTGGACATATACAAGTGTAAATCTTTTGATAGTTATTGTTTCATAAAAACACACTATTTGTTTTAACAAAGAGAATTAATTTCAAAATTAATTAATGTCACTTCTATATTTTGAATTTGTAAAATTATACAACAATTTTTAATTCATAATATCAAATAATTCTTGGGCTGAAGTTTTGGTATTTTTTTAAAAAACATCATTTTTAATTAATAATAAAACCGCTTAATAGTAGTTAAAAACTGAATTTTTCATTTAAATGAAATTTTAAAAATTCTGTAAATAGAATTTCAAAAATCGTACATACATGGTTGTTATCATGAAAAAAATGTGGTTCAATAAGTTGAAAATACTTTTTGGTGAATAGTAACTTTTGACTTTTATTTACCGTAGTTAAATGTTAATAGGGTAATTCAAGTTTAAAAGAATATTATAATAATTCAGAATTACCATAACACTTGTACAAAAATTATTGGTTGAGTCATTAACGACCATGGTTATCTTTGGGTCGATTTTGGAACCCCATTTAGCCACATGGGAGTGATAATGACAATTTAGATTAATTAACTTAAAGTAAAGGCAAAAATTACAAAAGAAAATATCTTTTAGTAAATTAATTTTTAGAAGGTGCTATATAAATTAATTCTCAGACTATAAATATTCATTGGAAATTTAAAAATATTATCTACATCATGGAATTTGTTTTATAAATTTAGACATTAAATAAATTAAATTATTTATGACATAATAATGATGTAGTATTTACCTCATTAACAAATGATTTAAAAAAAAATAAGATTATAATGATTAAAATATTATTTAAAACATGTCCAATTCTAATTGGAAAATTTTATTTCAAATATGAGTCATCTTGTCTTTGACCTTAATTATTTTTGGACCTTTTGAAACCAAATATGTGTTTATAATAAAATAATGATTTCACACTTTCCTAAAGAGCCCCTCATCTCCCTTATTAAAGGAGACCACTTCTAACCAATTCATCACACCTCTAAAGCCATTTGAATCATCCAAACTCTGCACAATTAATCTCCCTAAATCCGTCTACTCCTCCTAGAAGCCTTATCTTATGCCTATGGTACTTCAAGAAGTCCTTTGGTTCAATCCAAAGGGAGTTACTCAAATTAAAGGTAATAGTTTCTGTTAAATATTTTTATTTTATTTTACTTCTCCAACCCCTGAATTCTTTTTATTCCATTCTTTTGTAACAACACCGGTATCCTCATTATACTATGATGTTGTTATGAGAAGGATTAGAACTAAAATTGCATACACCTCCATCTAATGGATGAATATCATAATGTTTCTGAGGATGGAAAACTAACACCACACGAAATGATGATTGTTCGATTATCTCTTACCACATCTCATGGTGGCCATTATGATGTCACTTTATTTATATATTATATATATATTATGTTTATGTTTTCCTTATTCATTGGTAATTCCCATTTTTAGAATGCCTTTATAGTTTCCACTAGGGGTAAACACGATAATCTCATTAGAGAATGTGGGGACTACTGCCCCCTCAAAGTGATCTGACTCGTTCATACCATATATGGTACATATAAAGGATAGATTTAATGATATTATTTATGATACCAAACTGAAATAATAATAATTCTATGTATCAATATGTTTTAATTCCATTAAATATGAAATAGAAATGGAAGTAGCGTTCATGTGTACGTACGTCTTACCATCTCCATGAATGGTGCATTTCGTTTCTTACCTATAAATGTTATATACTATTTAAAATACAGGTATATTCTGGATATATATGATATATATGATATCCAAATCATGAAAATCATTCTGGATATAATTAACCATTGACCACATGAGCAACATTTAATTATAAGAGGTCCATTTTGACTCAAGTACCGAATATCGACAAAACAAACATTATTAACATAAATCATTACATAATGTTTATAACATTGTAATAAATTATATAAAAGAAATAATAAACATGAAAACGGTTCTTAAGAAAGTAGAATTTTAACTTTAGTTTATTATTCAGGAGATTACAGAATGATTGAGTCAAGTCAGGCATGAGGTAAGGGACATCGTCTCAATCTCCTTTAATTAAGGCATATTTTGTTTTAATACACGAGTTTATTTTATACACTGTATAAACACCCCTGACTATTCAAAGAGATTTTTTTTCTAAGAATAGTTTTACTAAATTACAAAAAAGGAATATTTCTTTTAACGTAAGTGGTGACAATGACCTTTTCGGCCGCTGTGAGTATTATTTGATCTTTGACTTCCTCAACAAACCATAATGTTATTAAAAGAAAATAAATAACATATACTTTTTTATATATGTTGGTATTGAAAATGATTTTGATAATGGATATGATATGGAAATAAATTTAAGTGATATTTTGTGCTTGAAATGTTAAAATGTCTTCTTTCCTTTACAATTGTTTTATGTTGTGATCTAATAATGGTACTTGGACATTTGACGGGTGGTTATGTGATATAACAAATTATGAGTGGTTCCATGAATACTAGGACGGGTGGTTACGTTATTACGTCCAATGCATTGGGTATGGAAGTTGGTCATATGGCTATTCCATTTAGTGATATGTGTGGATGTTGACTATATGGTTATTCCATTTAAGTATGTTTATGTCCAAAGTTACCTTTATATGTTATGTGTTCTTTATATGGGTTATATAGTAATCTTTCGTTTATAAAAGGTAATGTAATGATCTTTTATTCAGTGAAGCGTATTTACTACTTCATAAAAGTGAAAAGAATTACTTATGTTAATATATTCATGGTTTACTTTTTCTTTTCGAAAAACTAACAGTTTTACTTCCTTGTGTATCCCTTACTGAGATTTTTTATGCTCATCCAAAGTTTTTGAAATGATTTTCACAGGACATAAACTAGAATAGGGTCATGTATGGGATCAAGGAAAAGTCATGATGTCCAAAACCGGGAACTAGATATGACTCTTTTTTTCAAGAGTTCATGTCTTGTAAAAAATAATGGAAACTGGTTAGAAGTTTCTACTTTGAAATATTTTGAAATGTAATAGTTATGTACTAATTCTCCAAAACTCTAAGACTGAAAAGATCCTCAATATGAATTACTCATGTAATTAAATTTTATGCAAGGTTTAAGGCCAGGTCCTTATAATAGCAAATATTATAGTGTTTCGGTTGGATGTATTTGTGAGACTAGTGATAAATTCCCTTGTGAAATTCTACAATTTCTATATAGGTATAATAAATTGTAGAAAAATTACTTTGGAATTATGTTTCCCTTCATTAAATTTATGATATACCAAAATCCTTGAGATATACTCCACAATATCCTTCATCATGTTGTCCCACCAAAAGTGCTCTCTATTATCAAAGTACATAATGGTACATCCCTGATGAATAATGAATGTTTAGATATTTGAATTATCCAATAGATCCTTTTTTATCTTTGGTGATGATGGAATAAAAATGCATCATCCAAACCAAATAACCCCATTATCATCAATGTGAAACTCGTTGTTCTTCTCCTCTATTATATCAAATCACCATTTATTTATCTCGAATTGATCCATTTTCCTCCATGATAATCTACTAGATTGATGGTTGGTAAATCATTTCTGAATGATTTAATGTATTCGTTGCCATTAAGATTTCAAGAACCATACTTTTAATTTCCATGATGGTATGGTCATTTTCAATTTTCATCCTTTGATAGAGTTGTCGATTCATTTCTTCTAAGAGAATCACCTTTATTTTGACCATACCAAGGTGGTAGTTAATAGGGAAATTATAGTCCTTGATTTTAATTAACCATATTATTTGACATATGTGGATCTTCTTCTCTGTGAATATAAACATTAGACTTTTATAACTGCGAATCATTTTTTTAATATATAAAAGCCAGTTTAAGGGGGTCTGGTGCCCAACATACAACGCTAATCCTGTTCAGGAGATCCAAAACAACACACATCACAAAAAAACCACATATTTAAACATCATAATAGTCGTAGTCATCCCTGTATCCCATACTGGTTTCGTCTTCTCCAGTAGTCGATTCCCATTCCGGATTTCTCCAAATATTTTCACTTTGAACTTGATTGTTGAGAACATCCAGATTAGTCATAACTAATGATGCCTTCTTCACTCCACTTCCCTTTTGACAGCAAGAACCACATGGCTATTCCTTTTGTAAGAAGACCTTGGATGCATTAGACTCGAGGGATATAACATTAGACTTTTATTATTATTATATATATCAAAAATTATTCCACAGAGTTAGAAACACCAAATCTCCAAAAAAAATATCATTTTTGCTAACTTGTGATTATTTATAGGGTAGTTATACTTTTGGATATTCATCTTTCATGAGGGATAAAAAAAATAAATTATCTTTCTACCTAAGTATGAACCCAATATTTTCATTGAATCATTAATATATAAATCATAAATTCTTATACACTTCTTCGTAGTATTAGTATAGACCCATTGATAATCCTCTTCATGATGTCCTTTCAAAAATCTTCACAATATTCGGTTAAGACAAAATTTACACATTTCCATATAAACACACATTGATATCTTGAATATCATGAGAAATTTATCTCAAAACATCATTATTAGATATATTTTCTATGAAATATACATATTTTTGTGACACTAGTGGGTCTGGACCATTCCAAAATTTCCATGGTCATTATAGATCCATATAAATTTACTCACATGGGATCGCATACCCCAAAAATGAAAAATGCCTCATCCAAAAGTCACAATTCATGAATATACCATACAGTTTCACCTTCCATAATGTCGCCATCACAATCCTTTGATTCTTTTAATTTTCATCATTTTTTCTAACATAAATTATAATATCATTGATAAAAACTATAATTTATTTTCTATGAAAAGTATCTAAAAACACTATTAGTAATAAAAATGAATATTATAAGGGAATTAGTATGTCTAAAGGGAATCAATATGAACTCATATTTCCCATTCATTATATAAAATTTAATATTCTGAATATAATCCTTCTTCACCTTTAGTTGATGACATCAAAAATGGAAACAACTTTCTAGAAGAATTTAGATCCTCATAGTTGATCGAACACATTATCAATTATTTTAAAATGATACATGTTTATTAAAGTGAACGTTTTCAGGACGTTGTATCAATACAAATTCACATTGATCCATCCTTATTATTGAAAAAGTGAATTGGTGCACCCCATGGTGATGCACTAGGGAGTATGAACCCTTTATCAAAATCATGTTTTACCCTCTTCATTAACTATTATATTTTTATCAAGGCCATGCTATATCAAAACTTATATATGGATTATCTCCTAGTATAAGTTTAATTAAGAACAATACCTCAAAATCTAGCTGATTTTTTCATATATATTTATGAAATACATTTGTTTATTCCCTAACAAATGGGAATTTCATCTAAGTTGATAATTTAATTTGACTCAACCATTTAAGAATTTTATTATTCATCCCTAGTTATCAACACCCAAAAATTTTATGTACTTTAAATAATAGATTCAGAATCTTACTTGAATTATTAGATGATCATTAAATGGTTCGTGCTATGTAAATATGTTTCCTTTTTTCAGAAAATTTGTGTTCGATCTATATAATGTGATACAATATATGGATAATATTGAACATAATTCCACCAAGGGATGCATTATTTTAATAACTGGAAAATTATTATGACAAACTCTTATAGTAGATGATTCCAGCAAATATGATGAATGATTTCATTATTTGGTGTTTTCATAGGTATTACTACTTCATGGTATCGAGGATTGAATTTAAAAATTACCAAAAAAATACAAGATATATTGGAATACATATAAGAAAAATAAAACAATAATTAATTATTAAGTGAATATGAATTATACCTTGTTCGACATGATTTTTACACCCACCAGGAGAATTAGTGTTGGTATAATCGTTCCCTTTATCAATTTCCTTTTGTGGATTTTTGTGTTGATAACCCTGAAAGACTGATGGATTAGTTAACCTGCTTGTATATGAACATTTCTCCCTATATTTTATGCATTGAAAAATGGTTGGTTCATTAAGAGGTTTCTGCCTTTCCCATATCTTTTTTTCCTAATTCATCAGGTTATTTTGTAATTAATGTTCTTTGTGTCCTTATCTCCCACACATAAAGCATTTCCCATATATTTTAGACAAGTTACCTGATGCTTACTCTAAAATTTTATATATGTGGACAGTTGTATATTCATTCCTCCTTTTTAATTTAACCAAAAATCATGAAAATACACACTTGTCCTTGTATCTCTATATCAGTGAAACAATTATCTGGACTCTATATCTAATTTGAGAATACATCAAACCTTATATTTGTAACTCCCGTAGAATTGGATAGATATATCATTTTTTGGGTTTTTTTGAAGGGCTAAATAAAAAATATATATTTTTATAATTTTTCATATAAATAGTTATGATTTCATTAGAAATCTTTCAGAATTTTTAATTGTAATTCGTGAAAGACTAACATTTATTTTGATTCACCTCTATCAATTTTCAATTCATCATTGTATGAAGTCATAAAGGGAAATAATACGTAGGAAATATTTTTTAAAATTATTCCAACACCATATTTATTATTTAATCCATTGCATTAGTTTTTTAAATCAATACATGGAACTGATCAGCTTTTCTATCTAGTAGACAAATGAAAATATTCAACCTCTCTATAAAGAAAAATTGGATTGTTGAAATGATAATATATATTATGTCAACCCATAGTTTTGATAGAGTGGATTCAGAGTTCCTCTAAATTTTGATTGTTGTTGACACACTATGACCTCAAAGTCTAGTTGATTCCTATACGTTGAAGTTATATGTTTCACATAGTTGATGTAATTATTCATTAATTGAGGTAACTTTTAATGCATTTCCATAATGTTTTAAACTCCACATCACATTGTATTAGTAGTTCCATTCATACAATCAATGAATTTTCCCTCACAAGGGTGGTTGACATCATTTCACTTGGATCCCACTATTTTATAAAATATAATAGGATTGAAAAATATTAATTTTAAACAACATGAATTAATAATTTATTCTTTTAGAAAATTTATTTTAAAGGAATATCTTTTGGGATCCCAATGTTTATCAAATTATAAAAAGAATATTTTTTTATTTATTAACTATAAATAGGATTTTTACTTTTCATTATCACACTTAATCCTAATACCAATATTAAATAAATAATTATCTCATACATACCATATTTATCCTTTTCATTCATACATTACTAGTATATCATTTTATTGAAAAAAATATAAAATCATTACAATCCAAGATCAAATGATTAATTAGCAGGGGATAATTATAATCATACACCACTTATACAAAATAAATCATAAACATATATTTAAAATTTATTCCTCTTCATACTTATAATGTACATTTTATCCATAGTACATGTGTCCACATGGGGATAGACACCAAATAATGGGGAGATCAAGAATCCTAGTAAGATGGTAAATAAAGGAAATATATTAATATAAAAAGGAGATTGTAATCATTATCATCATATGATAAACATATAATCCTAATCAACATCACGAAAAAAAATATATAATTCCAAGTAATTTAAAAATGCATAAAAATGAAACATCATTTTAGACGCCGGAAAAGTCCGTTGCTCCTTAAACAGAGTTCCGGATGAGGAAAGCGAGGTCATATTTGGAGTCAGAAGCATGTTTCGGAAGGCCCGAAGACCTTGCGCGAAATTTCGGAGGCCCGCGCGCAATATTGGCCATGCGCGCGCAATCCTTCCGGGATTCGCGCAATGGGCCGAGTCGGCACGGAATTTTCCGTGGCCGAAGCCCGTGCGTGGCCCTGAAGCGCGCGAAGCCCCTATTTCGCGCCCACGCCGAATTGCGCGCCCGGGGTTGCCTATAAATACAAGGCGACCCCCAACGTTTTGAAGGTTTCCAGAATTTGAAGGGTAGCTTGTGCGCACAATCCCACCCCCTCCGCGCGCAATGCCAATCTTCAGGTAACCTCCTTTATTTCGCGCAAGCCAGCCCCGAGGTTCACCTTCGCGCGCAACCCCTTTGGCTTCATTCCTTTGACTAACTCCTCACCCAAAGGCCTTCGCGCGAAAAAGAAGCCTCTTGCACGCAATTGCACCCGGGTGCGCGCAATCCTGCCCGATTGTGTGCACCCCCCTTTTCTAAGAGGCCATTCATTAAAGAATGGGACATTTTCCCCCGCGCGCTATCAGAGACCCGGTGCGTGCAATCTCCATCTTCCGCGTGCAAAGCACTGGCCCAATTGCGTGCCAGACCGCCCAATTGCGTGCCGACCCGCGATATTGCGCGCCAAGCTCCTCTTTTGCGCACAAACCACCAGGGGCGCCCCCTTTGACCCCCTAAGGGTACCCGCCTGCGTGGCGCCTGATGATCTTCATCCCGGGTGCCCGCACCGTGCGTTGTCTTCCCGTGCGGCCCTCCAGGCTCGCGCGAAGTGACACGGACCCATTGGCGGCACTACTTCGTCCACGCTGCAGGACGTTAAACTGCCAAGCATCCACCGTCCCGCACGACATTAAACTGCATTCGTCCGCGCTGCAGGACGTTAAACTGCCAAGCATCCACCGTCCCGCACGACGTTAAACTGCATTCATCCGCACTGCAGGACGTTAAACTGCCAAGCATCCTTCGTCCCACACGACGTTAAACTGCATTCGTCCAAGCAGCATGACGTTAAACTGCCTAGCATATGGGCCTCCTCAAGGTGTAAGCCCCAAACCACATCGTCCTCAACACACGACGTTAAACTATACTTCGTCCGGTAAGACGTTAAACCGTCCGCATCACCCGAACCCGTGCCTCGCACGCAGGGTTCCCCCAAGTTTGGATGTGGCCCCCACCCGCTCGTCTCTGCAGGGATGTCGGGATTTCCCCTCTTTAGGGATGATTTATTGGAGTGGCTTTCGCCCACAGGGGTAGGGTATTACATACCCTTAGTTTCCTGTGGGGGACTGCACATGTGTATCTTCGTTGTGCTTCCCCACTACCAAAGCCAGTAGAGGGAGTGACAGGGATCGAGGTGTCTCTCACCTTCGGCCCAAGTCCCTCTTCAACTGAGCTTTGCCGCACTCAGGTTGCCTCAGTGCGTATGTCCTGACAGAATAAACTACGTGGACTTTGATCCCAGTCTCCTAAACAGGGTACGTAGGAAGCCTCCCCGAGGTTCAAGCCCACCACCTGGTCATCTCGGTCGTATTCACATCGGTTCGTCCATCAGTGGACCCCTCCTTGGTTCACATTCGCATCGATTCACCTATGAATCCGCCCTTGTGGGGGACTGCACGTGTGTATCTCCATTGTGCTTCCCCACTGCCGAAGCTAGTAGAGGGCGTGACAGGGATCGAGGTGTCTATCATCTTCGCCCAAGTCCCCCTCCAACTGAGCTTTGTCGCCATGGGCCTCCTTAGAGTGTAATCCCCAAACACCATCGTCCAACAAGTTGTTAAACTGTGATCCACCCACTTCGTGCGTGCTGGTCCGCTCCGCCCCACTTCTTGCGTGCTGGTCCGCTCCGCCCCACTCCGTGCGTGCCGGCAGCCTAGACCTCCTCGTGAGTTGGCTTGCCAACGTCCATCATGACATGAAACTGTGATCCACCCGGCCGTTCCATCCCCCTCCGTGCGAGGTGGTTCGGTTCAATCCTCTGCTCGGCAGCCTCGACCTCCTCGTGAGTCGGCTTGCCATCGTCCAGCATGACGTTAAACTGTATATCCGAACTACGCTGACTTTGATCCGCGCTAACGCGCGGTATGTAGGAAGCCTCTACGTGGTCCAAGCTCTTCACTCCATCATCCATCCTGATCCTTACCCGGGCCGCCACATCCCGGTGGGGTCATGCCCTTTCATTCCACTCCACTTCAATCGGGAAGCCGCCCGTGTGCTGGCCCCAGCGTCAGAGGTTCCCCGCAAGGGGTTCTGCCTTCTGATCCACTCCTCGTGTTGATCAGTCCGATGCCGCCCCCACTGGACGTTAAAATCGCGGCATACCCCGTGTTAAGCATGGGAAGCTGAGGAAAACCTCAGGTAACGCAGTTCCCCGCACTCAGCGCGGGATGCCTCAGGCCATCACGCCTTCGAGAAGCCCTATTAGGGACGGAAGGCAGACATGCAGAGCCGCAGTGTTAAAACAAGCCCCCAACACCAAGAGCTACCCGGTCTCCTCACGGCAGGTTGCTGCCCCGACCAGAATCCTTGGAGCGTCTGTGCGGAAGCAGCGTAATTAACCGGTGTCCATGAAGATATGGCGTTGGGAATGAGATTCACGAACATTCTTAAATCTATGACGGAGACTCGGATTTGGCGACGAGTTCCGAGGAGACGTCCACGGAAGGAGGAGCCGACATCCCATCATCCCGGTTTCGATCAAGGAGCAGACGTCCCTGAATAAGGGACGGATGCCGCCCGCCTTTGGAAATCGGGACTTCGGGGCCACAAGCTGTGCTCCCATCCCCTCAGGTCGACGGGCGCACGCGCGAACGCGTTCTGGTGGAACAGCGTCGGAACAGAAACCCGACGCACATCCGCACCGAAACAGAAAATGGTGAACCCGACGTGAATCTCTTCTCCTCAATATGAAGACCTATAGCTTTTAGAGGTGTTGGAAGACTAGCATTTTGCCCGGCCGAGCATTCAGCACCGGGGCACGGAACCCGCCAGGGGCTGGGGAAGGGAAATCGGGCACTCCGTCTCACGACGTCGATGGCCTGGGTTCTCCCCATGGAAGGCGTCGTGGCACTAATGATTGGTTGTCGATTCCTTTTCCTGTCAGTATTAATGGGTTCTTCTCCCTGCTTTCTGGAATCAGGTCGCCCAATCCAGTGCCCGATCGCCTCCCGCCCACTGGCGCAGGGGTAGGGGAAACACGGACACGGCAACTCCGCGCGGTCCCGCCAGTTCCACAGCCGTCCCAGCAGCCGCGACTGCGGGATAAACACGCCCTCTCTCCCCCTCGGAGGTCATGCATCGAAGGGTGATCAACAACTTGGTGCGGAGATATGAGGAAGAGGGAGTCATCCCCACCAGGGACATGGCTCGACTAGACCTCGAGGAAGCTGCACCTCGCCACCAACACCGCCCCCGAGGGCCGCGCAGGGAGGCACCGCTGCCTACCTCGACGTCCAACCGCTTCGGGAGTTTATCCCCGGAACGCTCCGACAGCTCCCTCCCCTATGCGGATGAGGTGGAGGATGTCCGAGACCACCCTATCCGAGATTCGCTCCAGGGATCCGCGATAAGGGCTCCTGCCAGGCCACATCGACACCGCCGCCAGGATTCTCAAGTCGAAGAACGAGCTTTCCACCTGCCTGCGCCGCTAATCCCGACTCGTCTGTCCCGACGCCAATGTGGGGCACGAGCGGAAGAGGATTCCCACCTTGGGGCCCTAGCAACAACGGTCGCGTTGGCCCAAGCCACTGCTGGCTCCAGTCAACAGGCCCCTGCGCATCCTGAGCAGGGGCACTTCTATGCCCGACCTGGATCGAGGCCCCGACCGCCCCAAAGGCAGGTTGGGTTGACTCTCCCGGTTTCTGGCACAGGAAATAGCCACCGCGGACCACCTCGCGGTAGCGCTATTCACCAGCAGGGTCTACTCCGTGTGGACGATCCAAGAGGCATGGGTTATCCCACCATCCGATCCCGGCCCGGAGGCCTTCCCAGAATCATCTCTCCTCGCGTCCCCTTCGATATCTGTCCCGGTGCTCCTCTCACCTTGGTTTCAAGTCCTCTTGGCCCCGGCACCGGTGCGGCCAGAGGACGCCAGGACAGAGATCAGCCATGCCCTGAAAAACCACCCAGGGGTAGGAAAGAGAGGCCTCGACGTCGAGGGAGTAATGTTAGGGAATTCCGGACAGAGATCCGACCGGTTCGTTTCTCTGATACAGAGGCGGAGTATGATTCGGCGACGGAGGCCTCCCCCCGATCCCACCAGTAAGGGGAAGGGGTAGGAATGCGACACGTCAGCCTCGTACTCCCCGAGAGTGAGATCGATGCGATCCCCGCTTCTCTCCGAAGGTATATCCGGAGTAGCGAGGCCCTGGTAGACCCCCAAGGATCAAGCTTGTGATTGGTACCGGCCCCTCCGGAAGCGCCTTCTGCCTCGATCGGAGAAGCCGAAGACCTTTTCTGGGGACCGACGGTCGAACCACGATCTAGTGCACCCTTGGCGAGCACCGAAGCTATGGCAGGATGTTCGCTCGCCGGCCCGTCCTATCGTGATGTGGTAGCTGGGGCACCACAACCCTCGGAGGGCGGCCCGGGATACGGACGCCAATCGGCCTGCTCGCCGTATTCACCGTCGGCCAGCCCGTCGGCCCAGCGGCCCGCCTTGGCACCACTTCCGGTTCCTCGTCCATTCCCAGTCGCTGAAGGGGACCAAGAAGACCTGGGTCCAGAGTTTGAGTCGTGGAGCTTCTGGACCGTCCTTGCAGAGGGCCACTTCCCTGAGATGTTTTGGCCAGTCGCAGGACCGGACTTTGATGCACCAGAATCGCTCACCCCAGATGAGTTCGAATGCTTCCGCTGAACTCTCCGGGAGTCTCACTCCTGTCTTCACCGCCTAAAAATGCCATATCCCGGGAGTCAAGCACACCTGGAGGATATTGGTGAGCAGTTCCGTCAGATTTACCTGGCCACGCTCCCCGCGGTTCGGCACCCCGGGTCATTTGGGCACCACAGGGCCCTCCAACAACGATGCGTTGAGTATTTTCAAGTACTCCTCAAGGTCATTGAGGAACCCACCCCCACGTGTACATCCGTGGATGGAGGTAGTACGCTTCCCTACGCTTCAGTACGATTCGCCGATAGCCCGACTCGCTGGGCGGCCCTGAGGGTACATCCCCAGGGACGGAGACGGTCAATATGGCTGACCTGTCGGGAGAGGGGAACGACTTTGAACTTCTCGACGGGGGCTCTCCCCCCGAAGACAGGACGTTGTTGGATCCATAAGTGAGGGTTACTCGTCACCAGAGGAACCTCCTGGGTCTCCCCACACCCACTGAAGCACTGACGTTGAGCCGAAACGTCAGCAATGGTAAAGAGCACGGTGGGGCTATAAAGCCCGCCGACCCATCTGCCTCCGTACAGAGGGTAGATGAGGATCCCGAGAAGGCCACACTACGTCAATAGCTCACCGAGCAGAAGAATCTAGTCGACCAGCTCCTCGCCGAGCGCGCTGTAGAGCGGCGGCCTGACTACGCTGATCCTAGTCCCGGACAGCAGGGACAAGAACAACAACTCCTCGACGAGACTCTCCCGGGCAACTGTGATTATGCCGTGTTTGCCGACAGGGGAGAGGCCATTGCCTATAGAAAGAGGGTGCGGTATGTTTCACCACACCCTCCCGAACGGCATGACTACCTGAGAAACCCCGCTCGGATTCCTCCCGTTGCCCCAAGGGCCACTCCGCCCGCCATCCCACGAGCTGCCGAGTTTGACGACCCGGTCGACGACCCGATTGAAGAGCCATGAAATGCGCTCGTGGTTAGAGATCCTTGCCAGGACTGGAACCCATGTCTAGAAGATCTGATGGAGGCACTCATCTCCCTCTTGGAAGCCTTGGAAACTCGGCAAGTGGCGATCCCACTGGACGGCAAGCCATACCCAACATGGGTGGATGACATGCCGGGACCTCTGGGATTCGGGAACCCCACATTCGTCCCCTTCAACGGGAATGGAGATCCGCCACAGCATTTGGACCATTTCTACTCGAGGTGCGGACCTATGTTGGGAACTCCGGCGCAGCAAGAGGCCGCTAAGCTTCGCTACTTTGTCCAGACACTGGAAGGGCCAGCATTTGTCTGGTACAGCCGGCTCCCCGTCGGGTCGATAACTAGCTAGGAGGACCTTCGTAGATAGTTCCTCTACCAGTTCAGTTCCACGACTTGGAAGACGAGTATCACAAACCTCTTCAAGTGCAAGCAAAGGCCTGATGAGCGAGTCGCGGATTTCGTCGCCCGATGGAAGGGTCTCACGTATTCCCTTGACATGCCATTGGCTCAGGAGCAGTTGCTGACAATGTGAGTCGGGAACGTCAAGACCGAGCAGGTCCCTTCCTTGATCACTCAGAATTACCCCAGAGGGTTCAGGGACTTCTCAGAAAAAGCTCAGCGTCTTGAGGAAGCCCTGCAACAGGCCAGTCTGGCACACCCGCTGCCTCCTATGATCCCTGCAAGGAGAGTCAGCAGGGCTGAGCCTGCTGCTGTTGCCCAGATAGAGGCCCCTAGGCATTTGGAGCTGCTTCCGGTGAGGCCAGCTCCACAGCCTCACAAGAATCCGCCTCCATGGGCTCAGTTCCCGGCTCAGCAGCGGCAGCCCCAGAACCGGCCGGCCCCCCCGCTTAATGTACCGCCACAACCCAGGCGAGATAACCAGGGTCCACCTCCTCGGCAGGCCCCTCCAGCCCCTCGTCAATACCACGCTCCCAGGGCCCCGCGATACCTGACTTACTCATTTCACGAGGATCAGGTCCCCGGTTATTTCCGGAGCGCCCTGGAGCAGAGGATTGTGCGACTGCCTGAGTGTTGGAGGCCAGAGGAGGCACATCTCACGGATAACCCCCGCTACTGCCCTTACCATCGGGCCTTGGGGAACACCTTCTGGCGGTGCTACGTGTTTAAGGACTGGCTCCAAGACCAGATTAACAACAATGTAATCAGGTTGGGCCCAGCTCCAGCACAAGTGGCGGGTGTGTTTGTGGGATCAGATGACGATAGTGGCGACGAGGACGAATGGCAGCTGGTCTCCGACCGCGGATCCCAGAAGTATAATGACTTGATGGCCCGCAAGACGAACATTCAAGCCCATGGAATCATCCGTGCGCGCTTGAATCAGCCTGAGCTCCCAGAATCTGCGGGTGCTGCTTCGGCATCGTCGTCCCAGCCTGCCTCTTCGGAGAAGAGCAAACGGCGGCGGCGCAAGAAGGAAGAGCGTGCCCCGCCAGTTCCGCCACTATCCCGCACTCTCGGTGATTTCATGCCCCCAGAGATGGGGGTCCCTCCCCAGATCCGCCCAGTGATGAATGATTCATCCGATGACAGTGTTGGGTATGATTCGGTTAATACTGTCAAGCTGGTAAATCCCTTTTCGGTTCCCGACATTGAAGAACACCAGGTGGACCTCCCTAGTGTCCCCGGTCGTCGCCACCGTCGGAGGAACCGCAACAACAGGAGTCGATGGGGCACGACTGTTGGTACCTCCAGCCAGGCCGTGCACGCCACTGAGACTAGGCAGCAGGCTCAAAACTGAGCTCAGCGCGCGCAGCCCCCCCATCCGGGGATGACGGATTCGCCTCCGCCAACGTTTGTGGTGTGGGACCAGGCAGAACCGCCTCAGCCGCGCCGCGACCAGCTCCGTCCTGCCACGAGTCCATCCCGGACTCCTAGCCTCAGTACGATGACCACTTCCTGGGCTTCAACCAGTGAACAATGAGATGCGCCAATCACCAGTCGGCCGTCGGTCCAACCGGCAAGGCCCGTCATGCCTCCAACCGCAGAGCAACCTCCTGCAACTAGGGGCTCGTGCTTGGAAAGAAAGTATGATGTCCTGAACCACTTTGCCAACATCCCAGCAAGGCTCTCCATCCTTGAGGATCTGCGCCTGTCACTTGAGATGCGCGAGGCGCTCGCTGAAGCCCTGAAGATCCCCGTCCAGTTTGAGACGGAGGTTGCGGCTGCAGAGGCCTTTCACACCGAAGCGATTGAGAACGCCGAATGTCAGTCGGTTATCTCGTTCTCTGGTAAGGATGAAGACCCTCCTATACAGGGGCACATTCGTCCGCTGTATGTTACTAGCCAGTTCAATGGCCTTGAAGTCCGGCGCTGTCTTGTCGACATGGGGTCCGGGATTAACCTGATTCCAAATCGGACGCTCCGGAGATTGGGGGTTGTCTGAGGATGACTTGATTCCCTCCGACCTCAGGATCCAGGGGTACGACCGCACCGAGCAAACTCCGGTCTGCAAGATACGTTTGAATACCCAGTTCGGTGACCTGGTTGCCAACACTGAATTCATGGTAGTCTCTCAGGACACTGCGTATAACGCATTGATGGGCAGGTCGTGGCTCCACCTTCATGCGGCGGTTCCCTCATCATACCACCAATGCCTTAAATACTCCCTTAATGGTCGAGTAGGCATGCTTCGGGGAGATTCCTCTCCTTTTGTGTCATGTGAAGCCCGCTATCTGGACACGGACTATTACAAGAGCAAGGATAATCAGATCCTGACAGGTGAGGTTGAGCATGTCACTGTTGCAAGTGATCCCTGGGCAAGTTTGGATGATGCTTACATCCTCCCGATCCGTCGGTTGGACGTAGCCATGGTCTCGACGGCCTGTGAGTCTCCTAATGAGATGACCGCGACCGCCCATGCCAGCACCAGCGGCCCAGCAAGATCTGGTAGCCCCAATGCAGTTTCCAACGCAGTATCTCCCGTGGAAGATCCCTCCCCGAACGGAGAGGACGTGGAAGACGCAGCCCCAGCCTTTGATGAGGGCGTCTCCGCCACGGTCGATGAGTTAGTACAGGTGAACCTTGGAAATGAGGCAGATCCAAGACCCACATTGGTCAGTGCTGCCATGCCCTCTGAGGAGCGGTAGCAGTACATGGACTTCCTCAGACAGCACCGTGATGTGTTTGCTTGGGGCTATGATGAGATGTCGGGGCTAGATCCTCAGGTAGCCGTCCACCGCCTTGGTCTCCCGGCGAACCATCGTGGGTTCAAGCAGCCTCCCAAGAAGATGCACCCATTCCACGGTGCCATGGTTGAGGCCGAAGTTGACAAGCTTATCAATGCCAACTTCGTGAGGGACGTTCAGTACCCCAGGTGGCTGGCCAACATTGTGCCGGTCAGGAAGAAGAACGGGCAGATCAGAGTCTGTATCGACTTCCGCGATCTCAACCACCAGTGTCCAATGGATGATTTTCCCCATCCGGTGACGGAGCTGTTGATTGACGCCATGGCAGGGTTCCAAGCCCTCACCTTCATGGATGGATACTCCGGATACAACCAAATCCGGATGGCCCCATAGGATGAGGAGTTCACTGCCTTCAGGGCCCCCAAGGTATCTTTTGTTACCAGGTCATGCCCTTCGGCATGAAGAATGCAGGTGCCACCTATCAACGGGCGATGCACCGCATATTCAAGAAAATCCTCGGCACACTAGTGGAATGCTACGTCGACGACTTGGTGGTCAAATCGCACCAGCGCCAGGACGATCTCAAAGATATTGAGAAAGTGTTCGGCTTCCTCCGGTCTCGCATCCTGAAGATGAACCCGTTGAAGTGTGCCTTCGGAGTGACCTTCAGGAAGTTTCTTGGCTTTGTGGTAAGATACCGGGGTATTGAGATCAACCCAGAGAAGATCAGGGCGATTATCCAGATGCCTCCCCCAGGTAACATTCGGGAACTGCAAGGGTTCCAAGGCCACTTAGCCTATATATGCCGATTCATCGCGAATCTGGCCGGCAAGTGTAAGCCCTTTTCTCGGCTCATGAAGAAAGGTGCCACCTATGTATGGGATAAGGAGTGTCAGACCTCTTTCGAGGAAATCAAGCAGTACCTGCTTCAACCTTCGGTTCTGATGCCGCATGTATCCGGGAAGCCGCTGGTCCTTTATGTGACTGCCCTGGAACGGTCCCTTGGTGTCCTTCTCGACCAGAAGAACAACAAGGGAATAGAGAATAGCCTCTATTACCTCAGTCGCATGCTCCTCGATGTGGAAGTTAGGTATTCCCCCATCGAGAAGAGCTACCTGGCGCTCGTATTTGCCGTACAGAAATTGCGACACTACTTGCAGCACCACGAGGTACAGTTGGTTTCTCGGGTAGACCCGTTGAAATATATCCTGAGCTGCCGTATGTTGACTGGCCGTCTAGCGCGGTGGGCTGTGATTCTCCAGCAGTTCGACATCAGGTATGTGTCTCAGAAGGCCATCAAAGGGAAAGCATTGGCGGACTTTCTGGCTGCTCACCCGACCTCCGCGGATTAGCCCCTGGATCTAGGCTTTCCTGATGAGGCCATTCTCTCGGTCGATCATGCCGATCCATGCTGGAAGATGCACTTTGACGGTGCCTCCCGGAGCCCCACCGGTAGAATACTCGATAATCCTATGCTCAACAGAGTGGGCTTGGGTATCGTCTTCATTACACCGGAGCAAGCCGTGCTGCCATACTCTTTCCTGTTGTGAGAGGGTTGTACCAACAATGAGGCGGAATACCATGCCCTCATCACTGTCCTTGAGTTAGCTCTCGAGATCGACGTGCCCCATCTGTGTGTGAAAGGGGACTCCGAGCTGGTCGTTAAGCAGATCAATGGAGACTATTTTGTCAGGAATTCGGAACGTGTGCCATTACTGGTGTGCACCCTCCTCTTGATGGCCCAGTTCCCTTCTCGACCAGAAATTGTCCATATTCCCCGGTCGTAGAACGGTCGAGCAGATGCTTTGTCCAGCCTTGATGCATCACTCGAAGAGCCTGAACAGGACAACCTGATCATCCACGTGATGCACTGCAGGATCATCGCTCCCGTTATCCCGGAGGGAGATCGCGGCCCGTCGGTAAGTAATCTCACCACGGTTGCCCCTGTGCCTGGATCCCCAAGTACCACAGACATGGCAGTCGAACCAGCCCCTGATTGGAGGATTCCCTTGGTTGATTACCTCCAACATGGCATTCTCCCGTCAGATCGGGCCGAACGCGAGCGAGTTCGACACCGCGCATCGCAGTTTGTCCTCCAGAGCAGTCCCGGCCTGGAGCAGATCCTCTATAGACACGGATTTTATTGTGTTCTCCTCTGTTGCCTTCAGAGAGTTGAGATCCCACGAGTCATGCAAGAGGTTCATGCTGGTTCTTGTGGTGCCCACCAGATTGGGCCGAAGCTGTCCCACCAGATTTGGAGGATGGGATACTTCTGGCCCTCCATGATCCATGACTGCATCGAGTATGCCAGGAAGTGCCATGCGTGCCAGTTTCATGCGAACTATGTGCATCGGCTGCCGGAGCCTCTCCATACCACCAGGTATTCTTGGCCCTTTGCAGTCTGGGGGCTGGATGTTGTGGGACCTTACCTGCCGGCGATGGCTCACCAGTGCCGGTTCATTTTGAACGCCACAGACTTCTTCTCCAAATGGGAAGAGGCGATTCTACTCAGAGAGGTCAAATCCTGTTCTATCGCTGACTTCGTGACCTCCAACATCATTTATCGATTTGGAGTGCCTCACGCTATCCTCACGGATAACAAAGCCAATTTCCGAGTAGCCGAGTTGAAGAAGTTGTACGCCAAGTACAACATTCGCTCGAACCATACATCTCGCTATCATGCGCAGGCGAATGGACAGATTGAGGCGTTTTACAAAACCCTCTCTAACATTCTGCAAAAGATGGTTGGTCAGAACAAGAAGAGTTGGCCGAACAAGCTCCCCAATACCCTCTGGGCTTATCGGACGATGACTCTCAATTCCACCCAGATGACCCCTTATTCCCTGGTGTATGGAGCTGAGGCCGTCCTGCCAATCAAGATTCAGTTACCATCCTTGCGCACTGCGGTCTACGACCAGCAAGCGCTGGGCAGAGCTGCTGAAGCCAGTCTAGTCGAGTTGGAAGCACTGGATGAGAATAGGCTTCACGCTTTGCAAAACTTGGAGAGGCATCAAAGCAGAATGGCTCGTGCTTTCAATAAGAAGGTTCGCCTCCGCTCCTTCCTGCAGGGTTACATAGTACTGGCCCTAAGAGCACCAATGATCCCCGGCAGAAAGCCGCCCAAGTTGGAGCCCAAGTGGGAGGGACCTTTTGTCATCCACAAGGTCTATCCCAATGGCGCGTACTCCCTAGAGACTATGGATGGTGAGCGTGTTACTCCTCCCACCAACGCTAGGTTCCTCAAGAAGTACTTTTCCTGAGTTCCCATCGTCCAACATGACGTTAAACTGTACTTCGTCCGGAAAGACGTTAAACTGTACTTCTTCCAACATGACGTTAAACTGTACTTCGTCCGGCAAGACGTTAAACTGTACTTCGTCCAACATGACGTTAAACTGTACTTCGTCCAACATGATGTTAAACTGTACTTTGTCCAACATGACGTTAAACTGTACTTCGTCCAACATGACGTTAAACTATACTTCGTCCAACATGATGTTAAACTGTACTTCATCCAACATGACGTTAAACTGTACTTCGTCCAACATGACGTTAAACTGTACTTCGTCCAACATGCCGTTAAACTGTACTTCGTCCAACATGACGTTAAACTGTACTTCGTCCAACATGACGTTAAACTGTACTTCGTCCAACATGACGTTAAACTGTACTTCGTCCAACATGACGTTAAACTGTACTTCGTCCCGCACGATGTTAAACTGCACTTCGTCCCGCATGACGTTAAACTGCACTTCGTCCCGCATGACGTTAAACTGCATTCGTCCCGCACGACGTTAAACTACCTCTCGAGAACTACGTACGGCATGATTCTCATCCTTATGGGATACGTATTACTGCCTGGACGTTTGTGTTCCAGGTCCAGCCCCGTCTCTTGGTTGATCACGGAGATCTGCCGTTCTTTGGTTGCTCTCAAGGAGAGTCCTCCTACCCTTTCCGGTGATCTGTTAGCACGTTTTGGCATACTCTGGTCTATAACCTGTAGTGTCGGATTCAATCTCGACAAGTCCTGTGTTAATTTTCAGGCCTCGAGCTTCCTCTTGTTCGGGACTTCAATCAAAGGGATCCTCATTAGCGGTTTGGATGCGATGCCTTAGTGCTCTCCTACCGCTCCCGGTCGATTTACCGGTGGGTCCTGGGCAGCAAATCGATATGAATCCTACGCTTGAGTGGTTGATGCTAGTTTGCTTGCCTCATCCTGGGCTGATGCGATCAGATGTTGTGTTGCGAATATGGTCAGCAACGTCCTTGATCGCCATGTCAACTCTTTCAGGCTCTGAACATTGGTTGCGCAGTCCTTATCACACTCCGCCTCAGTGTGTTGTAGTGGAAACCCGACACTCTCTCTTCATACTGACCCTCAGTATGCCTCTACACGTTAGGAAGGCCAACCAGGGTAATGGTGCCATTCGAGGCTCCCACGATATGAGCACCAATGATATATGCCAATGTCCTCCCTAAGGGCCATGTGTAGCTAGAACCTCGTCCCCATGAGGAGGAAGGAGTCGCCCGATCAATCGCGTTCTGGGCCCAGCATAGCTGGAGGCTAGCATCTCTGCCCCTCGGTTTATAGACATATGCAGGCCCCTATCCCAGGATCTTTCTCCTGGAATTGTGCGTGACCACAGGGCTGGGATGTGTCCCCACCTCCGCTGGGTCCGCCGTATCGCAATAAGAGGATTCCTCTATGGTCCGAGCCACACGACCGTAAACTGTGTTTCCTGGTCTTACCACACGACCGTAAACTGTGATCGTCTTGGCCGCCCGACGAGAAACGGCACTGCATCGTGATGTTCTCCTTAGGGGGCACTCACGTTGGGCTCTGGTTAATGACCACGCCATTTATCAATGCCTTTCATGGCTTGATCATTGTGGCGACGCTAGGGATTTCTTAATCACAGGCATGTCGCTGCACAAAGAAAAACCATCCACCTTTAAGGACAAACAAGAAATATCAAATACCGCTTCTTTTGGGTGTGAGGGACAGACCCGCACCCCTCCCCGTGCTGGTTCCTGATTGTGTTGCGCCGCGCTTCAAGAACTACGTGTGGCTTGATTCCCATCCTTATGGGATACGTAGGAATGCCCGGATGTTTGAAACTTCGGGTCCAGCCCCCCACCTCTTAAATATTCCCCCTTCTCTTGGGAGTCCTCCGCCTTCGGGTCACCCTCAAGGCGTGTCCCTCGACCCCTTGCAGTGGTCCACCGGTGTCAAGAGTACTCTGGTCTATTTCCAGGAGGGTCAGGTTCAGCTTGGTCAGGTTCCTTCCACTTTTCATGCTTCGTGCTCCCCTTCATTCGGAACCATCGCCTACGCCCTGGGTGGAACCCCCGTGAGCGGTCTGGATACAATGCCTCAGTGCTCTCCCACCGATCCGGGCTGGTGCCCCCAAGGGCCTTGGGCAGCAAATCGATATGAATCATGCGCTTGAGCGGTTGATGCTCGTTTTCTGCCTCATTCCATCAACGGTCATTGCGATATTGGTGCTGCTTTTCCGCCACGGTCGGCAGTACTCCCATATCGTTACGTCGGTGCCCCCAGTCCGTGAGTGAATGGCCGCATGATTCACATTACGTTTTCCACCCCCATTCTGACCAGGAAAAATCTCAGCACTCTTGACACTATCCCTCAGTGCATCTTCGCATATCCAGGGGATAGGACCACGATGTGGCGTACCTTGAGGTCCCTATGGTCTGAGCTCTAAGACCTTAAACTAAGATCTTCCACTATGGTCCGAGCTCTATGACCTTAAACTATGATCTCCCTAATTGGGGTTCTACGTCCTGCATGACGTTAAACTGCACTTTCAGAACTACGTGTGGCTTGATCTCCAGCCTGATGGAGTACGTAGGAATGCCCGGGCATCTCGGCTCGGGTCCAGCCTCAGGGATCACTAAGTCCCGCCCCTCCTCATCACCGGCCATCTGGCCTGGCTTCTGGTAGAGTGGTGCGGTTGTGATATTCTCCCTGATTCAGCTCGGGATGCCCCATTGCAATGATGGGAAGCGACAGTTTCCTCGTCAAAGAGGTT
This sequence comes from Viscum album, assembly GCA_963277665.1. NCBI lineage: Eukaryota > Viridiplantae > Streptophyta > Magnoliopsida > Santalales > Viscaceae > Viscum > Viscum album. Next base: position 180,669,544 of record OY728140.1, read on the forward strand.
CTGTCTGAGAATTGGGGTGATTCACGGCCAGATTGGTGCATCCGCCTAATACGCTTTCCCCACGGTGGCGCAATTTTGGGAGTGTTAGATTCTTTCCGAACAAGTCATCACTTCGCCCCACGCTTCGCATGCTCTTTTGATCCAGATTTCCACCCTTGTGTCTGAAGGAACCCCCAAAGTGGTATTGATGATGACATGTGATCCTCCTCCTGCAATATGAATGATGACCTTCGGTTCGTCTATTGCAGTAGTATGGTCGATTGATCCATTGTCCGCTTGCCGTCTTGGGCATTTCCTGGAAGGCTGACCGTCGTGGATTTCTAAATTCAGGACACGCGATTCACCCTTTTTCATCTCCCTATGTTCGGATAAAATCTCAACGCCCCTAGCGTTGTCCCGCTCGTGTGTCGGAACAAGTTGGGGGGATGGTACACTGATTAGGTCTGAGGTCTCCCTTCCTAGGAATGACCTCTCTCTTTTCCTTAGAAATCCAGGCCCAATTGTGGATGCCTGAAGCTTGGTTAACGCTCCCGCAAGACAATGAATTGTTGTTGAGCACGTTAAGCCAAAAGATGCAGATAAAGATGTTGATTCATACAAATGCATCGAAGTATTGAGTAGCGGAAGCAAAATGTTCTGGGAATGGAAAAAACAAATCTCCTAGGGATTAGCGTGATGAATGGATCTTTCCAACGCCGCTACCCTCTGGCTGGCGGCCTCCAGAGATTCTTCTCGCTCTCTGCATGCCCTCTCTTCGTCGGCGGTCGCAGCGCGCAGCTCGCTGATCCTGGCCTGTGCACGCTCCCGCTTGACTTAAAGTGTGACCATCTGGTGGCCCGCCTCCGTCAGCTGTGCCTGGGCGTCATCCAGCTGGGCCGTCAATTGATCCAGAAGCTCAGTGCACGCTGCGACGAAGGCCTCCTTCTCGGCCGCCTTCCCTTCGAGGCGCCGGACATCCTGCTCCGCCACGAGGAGTGCCCGCGTGTTCTCCGACATGTCCCGACATTGTGCGACGTCGGCACGCCGGCAGCTCTCGCGCATCTTTTCGGCCATGAAATCACGGACCGTCAGATTGAGGCGTCGAGCATCAGCTCCCCCGGCACACAGGAAGCGCAGCCAGGTTTGAAGCGATCCCATGCGCCCCAACCACTCCGATGGGGGTCGCTTGAGGAAGCGCTGGATGCACTTCCACCCCCTGCGGCGCGTTATCCGGCTCTCCTCGACCGCCCATGACTTCGGAATTCCGGCGTCTCCCTCGGAACCCGATCGTTGCGACCTCTCGCCGATCAGATTCTGAGGGGGGGCTTTTGTAGATGCCGGAAAAGTACGTTGCTCCTTAAACGAAGTTCCGGATGAGGAAAGCGAGGTCATATTTGGAGTCAGAAGCACGTTTCGGAAGGCCCGAAGACCTTGCGTGAAATTTCGGAGGCCCGCACGCAATATTGTCCATGTGCGCGCAATCCTTCCGGGATTCACGTAATGGGCCGAGTCGGCGCGGAATTTTCTGCGCCCGACGCCCGTGCGCGGCCCTGAAGCGCGCCAAGCCCCTATTTCACGCCTGCGCCGAATTGCGCGCCCGAGGTTTCCTATAAATACAAGGCGACCCCCAACGTTTTGATGGTTGCCAGAATTTGAAGGGTCGCTCGTGCGCGCAATCCCGCCCCCTCCGCGCGCAATGTCGATCATCAGGTAACCTCCTTTATTTTGCGCAAGCCAACCCCGGGGTTCGCCTTCGCGCGCAACCCATTTGGCTTCTTTCCTTTGACCAACTCCTCACCCAAAGGTCTTCGTGTGCAAAAGAAGCCTCTTGCGCGCAATTGCCCCTCGGGTGCGCGCAATCCAGCCTGATTGCGCGCACCCCCCTTTTCTAAGAGGCCATTCGTTAAAGAATGGGCCATTGCCCCCGCGTGCTATCAGAGGCCCGGTGCGCGCAATCTCCATCTTCTGTGCGCAAAGCGCTGACCCAATTGCGCGCCAGACCGCCCAATTGCGCGCCGACCCGCGGTATTGCGCGCTAAGCTCATGGTTTGCGCGCAAACCGCCAGGGTCACCCCCTTTGACCCCCTGAGGGTACCCGCCTGCGTGGCGCCCGATGATCTTCATCCCGGGTGCCCGCACCGTGCGTTGTCTTCCCGTGCGGCCCTTCAGGCTCGCCCGAAGTGACACGGACCCATTGGCGGCACTACTTCGTCCGCGCTGCAGGACGTTAAACTGCCAAGCATCCACCGTCCCGCACGACGTTAAACTGCATTCGTCCGCACTCCAGGACGTTAAACTGCCAAGCATCCACCGTCCCGCACGACGTTAAACTGCATTCGTCCGCACTGCAGGATGTTAAACTGCCAAGCATCCTTTATCCCGCATGACGTTCAACTGCATTCGTCCAAGCTGCACGACGTTAAACTGCCTAGCATATGGGCCTCCTCAAGGTGTAATCCCCAAACCTCATCGTCCTCAACAGAAGATGTTAAACTGTACTTCGTCCGACAAGACATTAAACCGTCCGAATCACCCGATCTCGTGCCCCGCACGTAGGGTTCCCCCCGGTTTGGATGTGGCCCCCACCCGCTCGTCACTGCAGGGATGTCGGGATTGCCCCTCTTTAGGGACGATTTATTGGAGTGGCCTTCGCCCACGAGGGTAGGGTATTACAAACCCCTAGTTTCTTGTGGGGGACTGCACATGTGTATCTCCGTTGTGATTCCCCACTGCCGAAGCCAGTAGAGGGCGTGACAGGGATCGAGGTGTCTCTCACCTTCGGCCCAAGTCCCTCTTCAACTGAGCTTTTCCGCACTCAGGTTGCCTCAGTGCATAAGTCCTGACAGAATGAACTACGTGGACTTTGATCCCTGTCTCCTAAACAGGGTACGTAGGAAGCCTCCCTGAGGTTCAAGCCCACCACCTCGTCATCCCGGTCGTATTCACGTCGGTTTGTCCATCAGTGGACCCCTCCTGGGTTCACATTCGTGTCGATTCACCTATGAATCCACCCTTGTGGGGGACTGCACGTGTGTATCTCCATTGTGTTTCCCCACTGCCAATGCCAGTAGAGGGCGTGACAGAGATCGAGGTGTCTATCATCTGCGGCCCAAGTCCCCCTCCAACTGAGCTTTGTCGCCATGGGCCTCCTTAGATTGTAAGCCCCAAACACCATCGTCCAACAAGACATTAAACTGTGATCCACCCACTTCGTGCGTGCTGGTCCGCTCCGCCCCACTTCGTGCGTGCTGGTCCGCTCCGCCCCACTTTGCGCGTGCCGGCAGCCTAGACCTCCTCGTGAGTCGGCTTGACAACGTCCAGCATGACGTGAAACTGTGATCCACCCAGCCGTTCCATCCCCCTCCGTGCGAGGTGGTTCGGTTCAATCCTCCGCCCGGCAGCCTCGACCTCCTCGTGAGTCGGCTTTCCATCGTCCAGCATGACGTTAAACTGTATATCCGAACTACGCTGACTTTGATCTGCGCTAACGTGCGGTACGTAGGAATCCTCTACGAGGTCCAAGCTCTTCACTCCATCATCCATCCTGATCCTTACCCGGGTCGCCACATCCCGGTGGGGTCATGCCCTTTCAATCCACTCCAATTCAATCAGGAAGCCGCCCGTGTGCTTGCCCCATCGTCGGAGGTTCCCCTCAAGGGGTTCTGTCATCTGATCCACTCCTCATGTTGATCAGTCTGATGCCGTCCCCGCTGGACGTTAAACTCGCGGCATACCCCGTGTTAAGCATGGGAAGCTGAGGAAAACCTTAGGTAACGCAGTTCCCCGCACCCAGCGCGGGATGCCTCAGGCCATCACGCCTTCGAGAAGCCCTATTAGGGACGGAAGGCAGACATGCCGAGCCGCAGTGTTAAAACAAGCCCCCAACACCCAGAGCTACCCGGTCTCCTCACCGCAGGTTGCTGCCCCGACCAGACTCCTTGGAGCGTCTGGGCGGAAGCAGCGTAATTAACCGGTGTCCATGAAGATATGTCGCTGGGAACGAGATTCACGAACATTCTTAAATCTATGAGGGAGACCCGGATTAGGTGACGAGTTCCGAGGAGACGTCCACGGAAGGAGGAGCCGACATCCCATCATCCCGGTTTCGATCAAGGAGCAGACGTCCCTGAATAAGGTACGGATGCCGCCCGCATTTGGAAAGCAGGACTGCGGGGCCACAAGCCGCGCTCCCATCCCCTCGGGTCGACGGGCGCACGCGCGAACGCGTCCTGGTGGAACAGCGTCGGAACAGAATCCCGACGCACATCCGCACCGAAACAGAACATCATTTCATAGTGTTCAAATAACACACATTGATATATACAATGTTGTATCCATGTTCATGCATTAATATGTGAATAATAATGAAATCATGGTTGTTACCAATGAAAAAAGTATTCTAATTCATAAAACACATTATTTCATGAGATATGTTACATTAACCAATTCATTGGAGGGATATATAATGTTTACATCACCCATCACATCATAAAATGTAAATTTCCATCCATGCCACATGAGACATGTAACAATCATTGTCATTAAATAACACTTATAAATGAACGTATTTAATAAGGATTTAAGAATAAATAAATTTTTAAATAAACATTTCTATTTATAAACGAGAGAGGGAAAGTCATTTTTGTTATATGAATCATCATTCAGGAGTGAAGAAGTAACAACTCGAGAGGAGTCAAGGACATGTCTTCAAAGAATGATTAATTTTACAAAATAAAATCATTAAATTATTTATAAAACATATATATCCAACATATATAAGGAAAGAATAATGAAATTATATTTTGGTAAAATTTAATGATAATTAATACTAATGATGCTGGGAATGATGGATAGCCCATAGAAAATGAGTTGGGTTCGACAATCCCATTATATTAATTTCTATATTACATTGTTGCTTTTTTTCCTCTAGAATAATAAAAATTGATGTATTTCAGAAAAATAACGCAAAATTTCCCTTTTAAAATAAAAAAATTGTAATTTTAAAAATTATATTGATTTTGATGAAATAAATTTTCTATATTATTATATTTAAAAATATTATATAAAAAATAATAATTTTTACAAAAGATTTTAAAAGATTCATTATTAAAAAGTGTCTTAAATTTTCACTGAGATTTTTAATCAGTATATTTATTATTTAGAATTATATTATTATTATTTAATTAATAATTCCTTAATAAATATTAACCATCAAGTCTTTTCAGAATCTATGCTTCTGAACATTTATTAAAATAATAGAAAAAGTACAGAGAAGATGGGCGGGGTCAAACAAAGGGACTCACCCTCATCCTTCAAGAAAAAAATTAAAAATCCTAATAAGACATGTCACTCTCATGATCAGAGCCATCAGTAGTGTCCCATTCAGATTGAGACTTACACAGATTTAAAATAATAAGAATATTAGTATTAATCTTGCCTGATGGCATAGAATATTGTCTAGACATAGTGTGAGGTGTATTAGTGTTGTCCTTCCTTGCTTATCTCTTCGGAGGAGCAGGTGTGGCGTAATTTGTCATCCCTTTTTCAGATAGGAGTGCATCATTGAAACAGGTAGGACAACCATTGTCTGATGCCATCCTTCCACCGCATGGATGTCACCCCACTTCTCAGATATATTAGAGGAGATCAAAAGATATTAGATTTCTTGATGACAATCAACATGTTGAGGAGCTCCAATGTAATCCATTCTAGGTTTTGATTCAACAGTCCTATCACATTACACCCATGGATCAGGACTATATACCTACGTGAATTTGGAGGTTCAGAATGTGTAGAAGGCCCATCAATAAAAATGCTGGTATTTTCTCCAGTCACAAAAAATCAGTCGGGGATAGGCCAACCATCATTGGAATAATGAGATTTTGTTCGAGAATTAGAGGGACCACTATTTGATCTCATTAAGGAATTATCCACCATAAGACTTTTCCTTTCAAATCAGACACCTGATGGATGGATTAGTCAACATCCAAAATATTATCCAAAGGGGATGATGATTTTTTGGAATCTGCATCACAAACAAGAGGCTTTGATAGAGCCACATGATTTCTTTTTGGATTCCTTCTGCAAGGAGTATCTGGATGACCCTTCATCCCACATCTCTCACAAGAGATCTTCTACCTACATAACTTTAATGAATTATTAATGACCATAAATTATGTAAACAATAGGGGATTCCTTTCATATTCAACATCTATATGAATATTTTCAGTCGGAGTGGAGAGAGTTACATTATCAATCAAGGTGGAACTTAGATCATCCTCAACCAGTATTCGAGCAAAATGTCCAACACAAACCACCTCTGTTTCCTTGTCATGGTGAATAGGAGTCCGAATTTCCATGCCAATGTCATGAAAAATCTATTGATTCCAAAGTACACAACTGTGTCCATGCAACCAGACCCCAACCTGATAAAAATCATTTCTTTCATGTGAGACATTGAAATCCAGAGACCATTCATGAATGTAAATCCATCTTGGTTTCATAGATAAGGACCCGATGCTCCACGCATGCATTTTGAATGTATTCGATGGAAAAATGAAATGAATGAATCCACTACTAGGAGACACACACTTACAATCAGAGGATCCCCATAAAAACGAGTTCGGTTTGACCAAATCATTAAACACCCAAGGCTTCTCACCCTTTGGTAGAACAAGATGTGAAATCAAGGAATTCTTCCTAATTGCAATACTCTCAGCAAATACATCAGGGTTCACATCATCATGATCTAATGACCATTTTTGGAGGATTTTACCAGAACAAGGGTCATTGACCGATGAAAACGGGGGTACCGATGAAAAAGATTCTGCATCAACTCTTCCAGCCAGAACCATAACATTAACTCTATTATTCAGGAACTTCGAAGTATCTTTATATATCATCATCTATGGATCAGAAATCATGAAATCAGAGGGCATTTTGGGCCGCAACAACAACCTCTCCCTCGCAGATGGTAGGAAGGCCCTAGACCCCTGAAAATCGCTATCCATACAAGGAACACCTTGGATTTGAACATCCAATTAATGGGAACCACGACCCATCAAATCCCTCAATATAAGCAGTGGATCTGGCTATTGCGCACCACCATCTATATGATCCACATCCACACGATCCAATATAGCATACACAAATCCTCCATCTCGATGAACAGAGGATCAATCATGATGATCCACAGAAGGAATCGATGTTTTCTCCACGACATCTAGACGACCAGTGGGTAGATCCACCGAAAGAGCTACGCTATGGAGACATGACATGCCTTCATTCTAATGGTCCCATTAACTCATATAAATAAATCTAATTTGATTCATTAATTATAAAAAATATTTTCTTTTAGGTTTCTATATATTTATTTTCTATCATATTTATTGGATTACTAATATTTTGTTTCTTTATTATAATGTTATTAGTGGGGTTATTAATTATCTTATATTGAGTTGATCTATATTATACAATTTAATCTCTCCTTTTTATCTATTTTTATTTTTCTAAATATAAATTTGATCCATTTTTATTAATGTAAATATATTTGGTAATGAAATAATTTGTTTGGTTTCCAAATATTTTGTATGTGTGTAATATTATATAATTTAATAAAATGCATGTTTATTAAAGAGAAAATATAACAAATAAATATTTATTAATTACATATTAGATCCATCTAATATAAAAATGTCCTAAAAACTATATTATCAACTACACAATCAATTATGTATATATTTTAATCTATTACAAATACCATTCCAAGGGTCCTTAAAAAAGATCTAAACGAATCATATCAAAGAAGAGGTGATCATCTAATCTAGCCTCTTTCAGATTCATTATTCATCTACCTAATATAAATATTTGGTACTCATAATAAAAAAATATTATCATTGTTCTAAATAAGATAAATGTAAAATATTATTGTTAAAACACCAATATCAACCCATGATTCCATTAATGGTGATGTGAAAGTATCACTCTTTCATACACGACGACAACCACAACTATATAGTGATACTATTAATTTTCCAAACCATATTTCATGGATTCTTATTTTTATTGGTTTATTATTTAGACATTATATTAATGAATTTTTTTTCTAATTTTAATATCATATTGACATTCATTCCTTACAATTTTTCGGAAAATGATCATGTAGCTCATGGGGATATATGGACTACCAGATCCACGATACAATGTGATTAATTTTTTGATTTTATTTAGTTGGTTAAGAGGATATATTAAATTAATATATATAAATATATAATATTATAATTATTCTGTAAATGTTAATTTTTAATTTTTTTCTTTTATTCCATCTATCAAAAATTTAAATCAATATTCATATCTACGTACAAATTAACATCTCAATAAACTTTCTAATTAATTTTCTTTATAGATATTTTTATAGTGTAATATAAATATTTATAAACGAAAATATATATTATATTTATGTCATTACATAAATTCTAGATGTGTAGGAACCGTGATCAAAGTACGAGGGCCAAAACTAGAAAACCGAACTTGTTATAAAAAATGATGCAGTTATCACATAGAATAATGATTTTAAGAAAACATTATTTATAATAGAATTTTATGATGTTTTAAGGTTATTATATATGGTTTTATATATGTTATTATGAATCTAGAATATTTTTATAAAAAATATATATTAATATTATGTTCAAACATGTTTGAATAATATTGAATCCTTATGTAAGGCATTTGTGTTTCAATCCCTTTTTATCGAGATTGTTTATCATAGAATTTATTTTAAGGAACATATTATATATTAATAAAATAAATGCATTTATTTTATATTAATGTATTTTTATTTATAGAGATTTCATTTTTTAATTTCAATTTTATATTTTTTAGAGCATATGAGTCAAAATTTATTTTTTATTATATTCTGATTTAATTTTTCTTTCTGATCAAAAATAATTTTTCTCCTATATATATGTTTTCAAAATTTATTTTAATAATTTATTATCAAATTTAAAATTATATTTTAATGAAACTTTTACTCATATTATGTTTCAAAATTATATAAAATATTTATTTTAGACCATTTTATAAATGACGTACATTGGAAATTTTACTGAGTGTGTGAAAGGAAAATTAGTTTTCATCTACATGACTTCAAAAAAATTAAATAATATCATGAAAAATCAATGTTTTAAATATTAAATTAATATTTATATATATTTTTTCATATAAATTGTATTTATCATATGTTTTATATTTTTAAAGTTTATAGTTGTTATTTCAAATTGAAAATACAATTTTGCTAAAAAATATTCAAATTGATCTTTTAATGCAATTTGCATCTAAGATTCAAAGATTCAATGGTATACTTTTTTTGGATATAATCCCATGATTCCATACTTTTATTTATCTAATTTGATTTTAAATATGGTGATGAGATGTTTAAGAGATACATTTTTTCATGGGATATGTTATTGTAAGTTTAAGGGATGTTTATAAAACTATTTCAACGGATTATGTTATTATATGATGATATGTTAAAGAGTTTATTATATGTTGGAACATATATTTATTGTTTTCATTATATAATTTGTGGTCATGAAATTATATATATCTACAAATAGTGTGGAAAATTATTACCTCTCTTGAGATAAATCTTGGAATGAAGTCAACACACATAATGAATTATGGGAATCATGTTGATATGCTTCATCCAATATCTGAATTATGTAAGGATGGATGATCCATTTTGAAATAGTAAAGAAGTAATTATTCTTGATCCTATATAATTTTATGTTCTAGGTTCTAAATGTTGAGATATGGAATGTTCTCCATTCCTATTATGGAGGCACAGATTCATAAAATGATTATGATATGAATATTTTTTTAATGATTTGTTTTTTTCTCATACATATTATTACCTTAATTTGAAAATATATTGTTGTATGAAAAGAATCATGATTATGGTTTGTTAGAGATGGGATATTCACTTAATGTTATCATCATGTACTAATAGCCTTATACTTGTATTATTCTTGATTATTTTTATAAATTAATATCACTAATTCTTACCAATAATGATAATATAATGTCATAATTTCTTATATTTCTTTTCACTAGATTATAATGAGAGACAATATGTGGGGATTGTAAATGATGGGATGAAAAGAAATAAAATTATTGGAGATTTTAATTAATGTACCTAAATATCTTGTTTATGTATATAGTTTTCTAATATAATAAACCTATATGGTTCTGTAATGGATCATAATTTTGGGTCGAATATTCATATAATGATATATGATATTTATCTAAGATAATATTGTATAATTATATAAATCATCAATTTGTAGTAGAATATGAAGTAACATTTTTTACACATTAGAAAAAATTGGCTAATTCTATTATAAAAAACATCATCGAGTGATCACAGGAATTATAGTGTAATCGTCATTACCATGATGCATCCAAATACGTCATCGAACATCCACGTATTTATACTTCAACCGTATCACAAATCAACTCTATATTATTATGTAACTAGTTCTTTAGTTGTGTGGCCACTAAATTCCATCAAATTAAGGGACAAAAAAATTAATTGCCAATGGATTGTATTATAATATACTGACTCATAGTGAAAGAACATATCATCATGATGAAACCTTTCCCTTCTGATCCACCTGATATTATCCTCTTGGTTAATTATTATTTTATCTATACCCCTAAATCATGGAGTCCTTGAATTAGAAATCATTAATAGATTCAATGTATGTTTGAATCTCAAATATAATGTGATATTGATTTACACAACACAATCATTCACCGTTAAAACATGATTTTTATGTCATGAAATACCAGTTAAAAAGTTTAAAATATAATACACCAATCATTGTGTAATAACCTATGTTGAGGAATGAGATAACATAAAACACCAAAAAATTTCTATAACTCCCATTTTGTTCGATAAAACATCATATAAAATCTTTTATTCTTCACAATATAATACATTTAAATTTAATCACCATGTATGAATTGAGAATGAATATGATTCATATAATGGAAAATTCATTTAACACAAATTCTATAACTAAAATCCTTAAATCATATCAAAATTATCAACAATTTATATTAACAAACATTAATCCCTTCTAAAAACCAACAATGGTTAGGGGTCTATATTTTTCAACATCAGAAATCATTCCCAAAAACATGGTATAAATAATCTCCTTCGACCTCAGATCAACAATATGATCAATGATAGATGAATCTAGAGTTCAAAAAACCTAATTTTTCATACATTACTATTACGTTATTCTAAAGATAGAAAACTAATTATTTATATATTCATGGATTTAATGGATTTATATATTTTCAATTTAGAAATATACATCACTTATACATAATAATCCACATGAATAAGTAAAACTATTTTTATTAATCCATATAAGTTCTCTCTCTTTATCTTTATTATGTGTAGTCACCAATGGGTATACATCAAATAATGTTGGTCAGCTAAAATCCCATTAAGGGGAAGGATAACATAGGAGAAATAAGATTAATGAATCTATAGTACATGGGTGAGGATAATTATAATAATAATTTCATAATCAATGGATAATATAAAAATAATGATGAAGTAATTTGAAAAATTCATAGAATCTGGTGCAGATTATAAATGAAAAACATGTAATATTAGTAAGATACCACACATAATTGTGAAAAAATCTAATTTTATGTTCACACATAACATATTTTCATAAATCATAACCTATTAATTGTAAAAAATGTTATCTTTGTGTTCACACATAATTCATATAATATAATGAAATATATCGCATTTCCCAATGCTTAGAAGAGATATACTATTTTATTCCCACCCATCACATCATTATAACTAGAAAATAATGCTTTCCCCCACATATGTACAACAATCATAGTAGCAAAATAACTTATCAAATGGAATATATTTTAACATTATTTCATCATAAATAATTTAATGAATATTTCTAGGTCTCCCCAATGAGGAATTAAAAACATATTTTCCCTAAACATTATCATTCATTAGTGATTAAAAAATATCCCATGTGGAGTAAAATATGAGTTATTGAATGAAAACTCATTTATGAAAATCACTATATTTTGTATATTAATCTAGGAGGAAATATGTATATTAACAAAGTGAAAATTTAATATTATTGAAATAACAATTTTGGGATAATAGAATAATATAAATACAAAATATATCATGAAATATTGTTTACCCATAGAAAATGAGTTAGCTTCGAGAATCCATGTAACATAAAATATGTTTTTTTCATCGGTTTTCCCCTACTGAATATGAAAGTTCGGTATTTTTAATAATTGATATAGAATATAATTATTATAATTATTATCACCAAATTTAAATTATATTAATAAAATTATATTTTTTAATTTCCATGGTTTATTGGAATTCATTTTATATCAAATTTTTAAAACAATTTTCCCATTTTCATCGATTTCACAAATATGTTCAACGTAAATAATATTATAGTAGAACTATTTCTAGAAGAATTAAATAAATATATTTATACTATTACCTTTTATATAAAATTAATTATAATCATATATAATAGTTATTATTTAAAATAACTCACAAATGTCATTAATGGAAATTAATCGACAATAATCAAGAATGTTGTCCATAGAAAGACGGAATGAGAGACAAAAAATATAAATACATAAAAAATGTAAATTTTCAATTAGGATAACATAATTAATATATTTTTAAAATAAATTATAATTAGTATTATAATATTTTGTTTTTATGTGGATTTATAAATATATAAAGATATAATAAAGTACCAAAGACGATTTAATGAGAACATTCTCTCATCACATTGATTCTTTATTTGTATGACATAGGAGAGCCCTAATGATTTGAGATGGATTACTCCCAAATAAAACAATATATCTTAAGTGTAAAAATATATATTATTTTATAATATATGCTTATTGGGATGTTTTGGGGGATTGGGTTTTCACTGTTAGGGATATAGTTTCTTTATACACGAGGAGAGGTGAATTTTTGAGTTAAATTATAAAATAAAATAATATATATATATATAACATAAACCTTTTGATAGTGATATTTTTTAATTTAAAAGTATATATTAATTATGTAACATTATTATATGACTTTTAATTACTTTATAATTCTAAATATTTAGTTTAATAAAATGTAACAGAGGACTAAATTAGAAAATGTTATTTTAATTTAATACTTATGATTTTAGACATCATGATGTAATTTTTAGGGTTTAAATTTTGGGTTACTATATTTTTTATGTTTTTTTAGAAATAATATTTTTCTTCTACATAAATGTTTTAACAATTTTTATGTCATTATTTGATCTTGAACAACAATATTTAATATATAATAGTTCTAAAAATTACATTACTTTTTCTATTCAACTAAAAATTTATGAATTTAATAAAATTACAAAAAAAAGATGGAAAAATTCAATATGAAGATTACAATAATATAATTAATTTTATCATAAAAATTAAAAATAATATTTTATTTTCAATTTTGTTATTAAAATGAAATACCAAATAATGAAATTTATTAAATATATTCATTTATTTTCTTTGAGTGATTGATTATGGTATTTATTTTGATTAATTATAATTTATATATTTTCCTATATTATTCATGATAATTAATATTTATCAAAAAAATATTATTTTTAGGTCAAATTACAATTATTTTGTTAGTATACTATTCTAAATTTCCATGTTACTATTTCTAACATCTATAATATTAATATAATGTTATCATTACTATATCAATGGTTACATTACCTCCTATAAATATTTCATCATTAATTTATTAATTATTCACCTCAATTAGTCTCAAGGATTTACATTTCTATTTTCTATAATTTTTATTATTTTCTTGAAATTTTGATTCATTTATATAGGGATGTTCATGGGAGGGTTATTATAGCTGATTCGAGTGATCAATATTTTCACGTTTTAATATTTTTAATTTAGATTCCCCCCCTTGTAATATTATTCATATTAATGGTTTTATTTATAAACTAATGTAATTATTTTTATTATATAATTAAATTCTTTTTATTTTTTATATATGGTCTTGGTGTTTAATACATATATAATGAATATAATAATGATTTATTTATGAAGAAAATAACATCATAAAGGTATAGTTCGTTAAATTATTCTCCCTTTATAAATGTCATCCTTAAAAATTAATCTAATAATCTCAATAGATAATAGGTGAGGGTAATTTTGTTTCATTTTTTCCTCTCATTCTATTTTCACCTATTCATACTTATAGTTCATATACAACACTTGAAAATTTGAGTTTTCTTGTTGCATATAAAATTATCTCTAGAGTCCAAGATCTTCATGAAATACACATTATATAATTGCTAATTATATAGTAATTTGAATATAAGAATCTCTACATGTAATAGGTTATGTATGTACTTATTTATGAGAGATAAATGTAATAATTCATGAACAAGATCCATATTTCATTGAATTTCAAGATGATAGGATACTGGCCCTATGTGATCAGGGATCTCAAAGTGGGAAATATATTAGGTCCAAGGATCCCTTTTATTCCACACAACATGAATCATTTCCATGGTGATATTCAATGTAAAAATCGATCTCTAAATTCAAATGTTATATTTCTTAAATAGATTTCTACATATATCTTTTTCAAAAATTAGATGCATTTATATGTTGTTGGGTTAATTGAACTAATTATATAGATGATCATATTATTGAATATTTTATATAGTAACATTATCCCCACAAGTTAGAGTTATACTTAACATCCCATATAGAGCATCATATGCAAGAATTAGAATAATTAATTGGATTTTGTTATTTTATGAGAACCCAACTAATGTGATATTTTGATTCCATGGACATGATAATTCAATTTAAATGGATTTCAGTGAGTCATTGTGTATTTGATTAGTCCTAGGATATTGGCCATCAATTTGTGTGATGTAGGTATTTCTAAAATTCAATTTAGTTTTAAATTTATTCTAATGCCTTCCCTAGATTTCAGAATTGATACTTCGACCTATATCATATATGACTAAAAGTGGCACCACATGTATCCTCAATACAACCTTTACATAAATCATCATATTTTTTTCAGCTAAAAAATATTCTCATTTAATAATGAAGTGGTATTATTTAGTGAGTAAATCTACCACTACAAATATCTCATTGTTTCCATTATATGCCTTTAGGATACAATTGATAATGTCTATAATAATTTTCTCCCTTTTACATGATTGTATAAGAAATGGTTTCATAATCCACTTATACATATATCACACCAACTTCAAATGATGACATACAAATAACCCTGATTTATAATCCATAATTTCTCCCGTTATGTTGTCAAACTAGATGTTATATCGTAGATCATAGTACTTATTAGATCTTCTAGAATGGATATAGAAATAAGATCTATTCACATTTTCCAATAGCTCAATAATTATATCGGGGTATGAGGGTACATAAAGCCTATTTCGAAAATGAATCTCACCATAATCATTGATATAGAGTTCATGAAGCTTCTAATACATTACTACTTTAACATTATTTTCAATCTTCAAATCATTCATTTATAACTACCTGTTATTATTTTGGATTTATTGATGGAAAATAATTTCGAATGGACTTATTTATTCCATTACATTAGGATTTTAGAGTCCATACTTTTTATATCTATGATTATAAGGACATTATTAGAAATCATTTTGGATACTGTAGTA
The DNA here is from genome assembly GCA_963277665.1 of Viscum album. NCBI lineage: Eukaryota > Viridiplantae > Streptophyta > Magnoliopsida > Santalales > Viscaceae > Viscum > Viscum album. The sequence continues at coordinate 180,685,323 of OY728140.1, forward strand.
GGTTCGTTTAATCTAAGAGAATCATCTACCCCATTCGCATTCCCCATATCAATGTTAATAATGAAATTGAATGACATGATTGGATCTAACATACTTCTCTAAATAATATTTATATCTTTAAACATGAATATATACTTTATACAATTATTATCATTTTATATTCCACACTTATCATCATTGTGGTAATGCGTCAATATCTTTAGGGGGAGATCACAACTCAAAGCTATAAATCATGGGTTTTTTAAATATTATCATGGATCTTAATCTTTATGAAAGTATATGCTACCTGTTTATCATTACAAATTATTAAAAACACTAATAGTTTTTCAAATAATTTGATGGTAGTGTAAGTACAGGTTTATCTTATAACCTCTTCATGAACTCCTAAATTTATTCCTCACATTATTCAATCCAGACATACATTAAACCATTATTGGTTACCAGACTAAGAATACTATAAAATTGTGATACATTTCTCATAAAATTATCGTAGTACAATTCTATGAAAAGATTAAAAATGAATATCCATAACACTAGTTACCCTATAACATTATTGAAATATATTAACCGGTAATTGATCAACTTATGGTCCTTCATTTTTGATGAAATTATTCTTCAATTTGGATTGATACATCCAAAAGTCACACTTTCAAAAATTAGCATAAATTTTTCAATTCTTTAATGTCTCCTGCATAATCCATAAGTGTTCGTTCTGTTTCAATTTTATTTCAGATAAAACTATTACATCATCAATAAGAAAACACTAATTTTTTTGAGTTATTATCATAAGAATATTTTTATTAAGACGATCATGATTTTAGTGGAATTAATAAGCATGAATGGTATCATAATGAACTCAAGGTGTCTATACCTTATAAACAATTAATCTTATGTATTAAACCTCATTAAACATATAATGATGTCATCTATAAAGATTATCCATATTTTAGAAGTATTGATCTCCTCACAATGGATCAAAAAAGTCTTAAATCATTGGTCTGGGATACATATATATAGGATTATCTTATTTATCTCCCCCTAATTAATATACATCCCCATTAATATATCATCTTTTGTAGATCATCGGTGCCCCCATGTTAATGAACTAGGGTTTATGTCACCTTTGGCAAATTCTCTTACATGAAAGTCATCAATTCCCCTAATTCAATCACAAACATCCTATTTGTGGAATTTTGGGATTAGAGTGGCTCTATGTATAAGAACTATTGAGAATTATATGTTGTGATATAGGGGAAGTCATGGTTACTCTGTTATTAATATATTATTGTATACCATCATAGTTGGAATCTCCTCATGGATGATTCTTTCTTAAAATTAACCAACATGAAATGGTATTCTATATCAAATGGTATCAACACCCACACCATTGAGGTATTTTCGAAAGGTTCTGGACGAGCTTTGATGAATTTATAGAGGATATTTGGATAGTGTTTCATATAAATAGATATTTACTTTTCCTGATAGTTCATATATTCAACATATAATGAGATCCAAACCATGCCCATTATAGATTCCAAATTCACCAAGAGAATTATTGAAGATATTATGGAATGAACCCTCCACATACACTAATAAGAGTGTATTACATCACATGATTTGATTTAATCACACCACTAGTTGTTTATACTAATATATCTACATTACCGAATTAGATATTTGATTCAAATGTTTTATAAAACATATTGAATATAGTGGAATGCATAGAAAAAAATCAAATAAAATGGTTTCTAATATTTAGCGAATAGGATGGTTACCATGTGAAATAATATTTTATGGATCCATATCTATTTTAGTAATGGTAGAATTATACCCTTTATAATTTTTATTTGATTTTTATGAAATAATTACACTCTATGACTCTTGGTTTAGGTAATTATCTTTCATAGTTCAATTTATTTATATTTTTGTAGCATTATTACATGGGTTGTGCATTATGTGGTGCATTCTTTTTTTTGTTATACAGGTTGGATTATTTTGTCTCTTTGAAATTAAAATGCTTGGTGTACTTATCACCCAAAATTTAAAAATATCCTGATTCATTAGATAAAAATTCATTGATTCTTATTCTGAGATTTCTGTGTTGTGGGTTTTAAAATCCTATTTACCCTCTTTCATTTTCCCCACCTATTTAAAACTCTATTCATCTAATATTATAACAATTCCCAAATGAACATTATTTGAAATATATCTCTATATTGAGAGAAAATTTGACCACATCTTATTAACTCAAAAGTATCAGATAATTATAGATATTAAATGGAGTGATTTTAATCCTCTGATGAATCTATCTATTTTCTATCATTTTTTATAACAAATATCGAGGTATATACTATAGTTGTTGTGAATATTTCATCATAAATGATGAAAACTTAATCTTACTTTTTCTTCATATCTAAAAAATATATCATATATTTTTTTGAAGAGATAGCTGGAAATAAATAATGAGAAACATTTTATTAATGACATCAAAATCCATTTCATGCATTTCATTTTGGATTCATATTCTTTTTCAACTCCCACTAATGATTGTCCTCACTATCCAATGGATTGATGGAAGGAGTCACCTTATCCTTCTTAGAATATTGGATCCCAAAAAAGATCATTTATATTGAGATAACCCATTGTTCGGTAATAATTGGATGTGAAGATCCACTAAATGTTCATGGTCATTGCTTCATAATGTACTGAATGTATAGGAGATCCTTCATGGGATAAGTTCATCATTCCTCATGATTCCAATTATTTTTCATTGGTTTAGATAGTTCACAATATATGTAACAACTAAGTTAAATAATAATATAGCACATTTTAATATTTATTAAAATATCTGAATTAAATATAAATTTAACTTTAAATGGGATTCTATGTTTGGTGGCTTACCCAATACGCAACAAATAGTTTCTTTGAAATCTTACATTCCAGACTAAAAATATAATAATATAATTTTAAATGGTAGTTTATGCCTAGCCATTGTTTTGTAAGGAATTTATATAATTAACTAAAATATGATTATAAGTGTCTGCTAAATGTTTTTACATTTATCGAATAAATGTTAGAGGCTTAAAAGGTGAATGAATCAAAATTTAATCATAATTTACTTTAAAAGTTTGATTTACTGCCTTCTGATGGTGAACCCTCTTTAAAAATAGTTATTTTACTTTTATATATTCACATTGAAAAAATAAAATTAATATTAAGAATTGGGACATCAAAAATTTACTTTGGATGAAATTTTGGTATTTTTCTGATAAAGTTGATTTTTAATGAATAATGAAAAATATTGTCTTTTAATTCAAAACAACATTTTAATCTAATTTATTTATATGTTTAGATTAAAATTTTCATTGGTTTAAATGTTTAATTAGAATATATATTTACCATTTAATTCAATTTTGGTCATTGGAAGTAATTTCAAAAAAAAATTGGACATAAACATATGTCAATCTTTTGATAGTTATTTCATAAAAACACGCTATTTGTTTTGACTGCGAGAATTAATTTTAAATTAATTTCTGACACTTCAGTTTATTAATTAGGAAAAATTTATTTAATATATATAATCAGGAGGTCCAAATATTGTAAATAGGTACATTTTATTTTTAAGCATAATTAATTTTTTCTTCTGAAATTAATTTTTTTCCAGGGTTTAAAGGTTTATCTGGAAATTAAGGGTAAAAAATAATATTATAATACTACTAAATTAACCTAACATGTGTACTAATACTATTGGTTGATACATATCTGACCATGGGAATCTTTGGGTCGATTTTGGGACCCCATGGGGCCACATGGGAGTGAAAATGACACTTATCTTTTATTAACATAAAGTAAATGCAAAAAATACATAAACAAATATCTATTAGTAAATAAAATTTTACATGGGGTTATATAAGCTATCTTTTAGACTATAAATATTAAGTGGAAATATAGAAAGATTTCAAACTTCATGATATATTTTTTTATTATTTTTAGACATCATATTAATAAAATTATTTATGACATAAAAATGATGGAGTGTTTGACTCATTAATGAATGATTTAAATAAACAAGAATATAAAGATTAAAATAATATTTGAAACCATTTAAATTCATATTGGATGATTTTATTTTGACCATTATTAATCTTATATTTTATTATAATTGGGTTTTCACCTTTATAAACCGAAAATAATTTTATATGAAACTAATATATTCACACTTTTTGAAAGAGCCCCTCATCCCCCTTATAAAAATCCCTAACCTATATCCTATTACTTACACTTCTCCGGCCCCTTGACACATACATCCCCTGCCTAAATAAGATATTAAGATCTCTATCTTCCACAAAGAATCTTTTACTTAGCCCTAAATCACTTCAATATGACTTTTTGGTTCAGCCCAAAGGGAATTACAAGAATTAATTGTAACAGTTTCTCTAAAATTCATTTCTTTTATTTTACTTCTCCAACCTCTATACTATTTTTATTACATTATTTTATAACACCACTTGTATAATAAATATACTTGTACGTTTTTATGAGTTTTATTCTAACTAAACTTGTAGACACCTCCATCTAATAGGTAAAGAAAATATTGTTTCTCTGGACAACAAATAAACGCCCCTCAAAACGACGATTGTTCAATTATCTCATATAACCACTTATGGTGTCCACTAAGTTGGAAAAATATTTTTATGTGATATATATTATATTTATATTGTTTCTATGTTTATTATTATTCATTTATATCATAAATATTTGGTCTCCATTACGGGTAAACGTGATAATTTCATTTTAGGAAGTGCAGACTACTGCCCCATTAAAGTGATATGACACGTTAAATCCATATGTGAGATGTATAAATGTTGGATCTAATGATATTATATATAATATTATACTGGAATTATAACATACCTATGTATCATTATGTTTTGAACCTATTAAAATACGAAATAGAAATGAAAGTAGCATTCATGCGTACGTACGACTTACCGTCTCCATGAATGATGCATTTCATTACTTACCTCTAAATGTTATGTAATATTAAAAATACATGTATATACTGGATATATAAGATATATATTATATCTATATTAGTAATATTATTCTGTATATAATGATATTTTGACCACATTGACTACTTGTAAATATATGAAGTTCATTTTTGATTCAAGTTCCAAATATCAAAAAAATGCACTTTATTAACTTAAATGATTACCTAATGATTATAATATGGTAATAAGTAATATAAGAGGAATAATAAACATTAAAAAGGTTCCTAAACAATTAGTAATTTTCTTTAGTTCAAAATCCAAGAGATTAAAGATTAAACGGCTCAATTCATACACAAGGTAAGGGAATCGCCTCAATCTCCATTCATTGAGGCATATTTTATTTTTTACACAACATTATTTTATAGACTATATAAACACCTTTTAATATTCATTTTATTTAATGGGAATATTTTACTATGAATTGTTTTACTAAATGGAATGAAATGTTTATTTTTATCGTAAGCGGTGACAATGACATTTCCACTACCATAGGTATTATTTGATCATTGGCTTCCATAACAACCTGTAGTGTTTTTTTGAAGTAATATAAATACTATATAGCCTTTTTATGTATTTTGGTATTCAAAATTGTTTTGAGATTGAATTTATTATTTCAATATCTTGATATGATATGTTTTTATTGAAATGAGGAAATGTTATCTTTCCTTTATGATTGTTTTATTTGTTATGGTTCTTGGGAATTTTTTATGTATATGGGTGGTTGAGTGAAAAATGTATGGCGGGTGAGACTAAGATTGCTGTCTATTAATTGGGTAATGTGATGAAGTTAAACGTGAATGTTTATCATAAGTGATTTAGGTAATAAACAATGATGGTTATTCCAATGTAACACCTTATGTAGCTGTGATATCTACAATGTAAGTATGATATAGATGCCATAAGATAAATTTTTGATTTATGATTTGTACATGTTATTTTTAAATAATATGATTTCATGTGGTATATTAAATAGCTTATGTTATGAATGTATTGATGAACTAATGAATTAATTCTTTGTTTTATAACCCTTTATGAGATTTTTTTCCTCATCCGATGTTTTTCAAATATTTTTCACAGGACATACAGATCAATAGGGTCAAGGATGGGATTAAGGGAATGTCATGCGGTCTAAAACATGGAACTGTGCATGACTCTTTTTTTCAATAGTTTTTATATTATAAAAAGGAAACTGGGTAGAAGGGTCTACTTTGTAATTTTTGATTTGATATATAATAGTAATGTCCTAACTCTCTAAAACTCTAAACCTAAAAATGATCATCAATGTAAATTATTCATTTTATTCAAAATTATTTATTGTTTTATTGCTGGGTCCTTATAGTTGGTATCAACAGTCAGTTTAGATAACTTTATATGTTATGATATTGTTAAATTAATTTATAGTCAAATTCATGTGATATAGAATTTACAGATTTCCATGTTTCTTCGCTTAATATATTTCAATGTTATGAATGGTTTTCCATAGAGGAAACATGGCAGTTCTGATGGGATGACATCAGGAGGAAGACAACAGTCCAAATATTCAACTATAGAAGGTTGGAATCAGAACTAACCAATTTGTAGTAGTGATGGAACAATTGACTCAAGATATAAATAGTGGAAGTATCCATGCACGATATCAGATAGATCAACCATATTTGAACATGTCAATAGTTCAACATTTCATGAGGAAGCATCCCTGGTCATTCAGAGGATCATCTGTCCCAATGATAGCATAAGGGTGGATTACAGCACTGGAGAATATTTTTGATGTCATGGGGAGTTCAAAACATCAAAATTTTAGTCTTGTTGTATATTGTTTTTAAGGTGATGCTTATCAGGGGTGGATGATGATGAAAAATATAAATTATAGAGAGGAGATTGATTATCTTGATTAGGATGAATTCAAAGTCATGTTTCTTGAGAAACAATTTCCTATGGTGCTTTGTCTTAGGATGGAAAAAAATATTTCCTGGAATTGAGGCAAGTGGATGACTTAGTGGCTGCTTATGAAGCAAAATTCACTCGACTGGCATGGTATGATAAAAATTTCATATGAGATATTGATAGTAAAATCAATAGTTTTTACTCATGATTAAATCTAATGTATCTAAGGGTGTTAGCTCATCGTGAGTTCAAAATATATAAAAAAACATATTCACTGTGTGGTGAATGTGGAAATGGATTTTGCCGATGATCATGTTTTCTTTGAAAAAAAACTAAATAAGAGGTCAAGGTGGAAAATGAACTGGAATAACTCTTCAAAAAAATTTGATTTTAAGAATCTTAAGTGTACTGTTTTTAAAAATTGTGGTAAAAAGAATACTGGGGAATGTCATTTGAATTCTGGTAAGTTCTATCGATGTGGTAAAATATGTGATAATGCTCATAATTTAACTTAAAAAGATCTGTGTAATGGTAATAAAAAATTTAAAATACAATCATTAAAATGATTAAGGTGTAATAAAATGGGTCATTATGAAAATGAGTGTCCAATGAAAAACTAAAATGAGAGAAAGCATCCAGACTACAAGAAAAAGGGGTGGTGAAATCCCTTTCTACTACTTCCGCAAATGTTGGGTCATCAAATTAAGTAGTATCGGTTACATATTTGTTTTTCCAGATTATTCCAATGTGTTGTTTGATTCGGGGTCTACACATTCATTCATTTATGAGATGTTTTCTAGTAAATTGGGAATTCTATATCAAGATATGAATCCAGAACTTATGGTAAAAACACTTGGAGGAAATTTTGAGACAAAAATAAATTATATGAACATTCAAATCCATTTGTGCGGAAAGAATCTACTTACAATCCTTATTGGTTTTCCTCTAGTAGAGTTTGATGTTATTTTGGGTATGGATTGGATTTCTATTTATCAAATATTATATTGACTATAGAGCTAAAGATGATTCTTTTCAGAAATATTTTCAGTTTGTGTACATGAATAAACCCTTATATTTGAAAACATAACATGAAGTTAAGAAACTAGTAAAATATGCAAATTAATGTTACCATGAAGATATTTTTGAAAACAAACTTTTTAGATTAATGATGTGCCTGTGGTAAATAAGTACCATGATGTTTTTTAAAATGAGTTGAAATGTATTATACCTGATCATGAAGATGAATTTTTAGTTGACATAGTTCATGATGCTAACCAAATTTCAAAACCCCTTTATCAAATGGTTGAAATCAAACATTTAGAGTTAAGGAAGCAATTTCAGGTGTTATTAGAAAAAGTTTTCATTTGACCTAGAACATCACCATGGGATGCTTCTGTCATTATTGTCAAAAAGAAATATGGTTCAATGATATTTTCCATTGATTATAGAGCATTTAATAACATCAATGTTAAGAAAAAGTATCCTTTTACCTCATATTGATGATTTTTTTATCAGCTCCAGGGAGTGTAGTATTTTTTTAAGATTGACTTGAGGTTGGGGTACCATAAGTTCAATGTAAAGGAAGTGGACATTCTCGATGACCATGTATTATACTTGATATGGCCATTATGAATTTTTAGTTATTCCTTTTGAGTTATCCAATGGACCTGTTGTATTCATGGATCTTATTAATATAATTTTCTATGATTTATTTAATATGTATGGGGTTGTGGTCGTTGATGATATTTTTTATTATTATAATAGTAATGAGGAGCTTGAATTTAATTTAATAATTTCCTTGAAAACATAACAAACAAAACTATTGGGGAAATTCAGCAAGTGTGACTTTTTGTTATAGAAAATTTATTTCATTGGTCACGTTGTTTAAAAAATTAGCATAACTGTTGATCCATATAAATCAAAAGTTGATGAAGAATTACCAAGACCCAAAAATATAACCGAGTGAATAGCTTTTTTGGTTTATTTTGTTATTACTGGAGTCCTATTGAGAATTTTGCATGGTTATATAGTCCAATAATTATGTTTACTCGAAAATGCATTATGTTCAATTGGAAAATAGAGTGTAATGACTGTTTTCTAAAATTTAAGAGAAGATTGGTGAATGCTCATGTTTTGGAACTACCTTCCAAAAATGGTGTGTTTATTATTTATAGTGATTCTTCATTGAAAGGACTTGGTTTTGTTCATTTGATAAATGATCAGGTAATTCTTTTTGATTCATGTCAGTTGAATCCCCATGAGTTAAATTACCCTACAAATGATTTGGAATTAGCTAATGATGTTTTTTCTTTATAAATTTCGAGGCATTATTTTATGGAGTAAAATTAAGTATATACTGACCATAAAAGATTGAGGTATATATTGACTCATAATGAATTGAACATAAGACAATAGATATGGTTATAATTAATCAAGGATTACGATTGCACGATCTTTTACCATATAGGAAAAGAAAATAAAGTGGTTTATGATTTGAGTCCAAAATTTAATGCATCATTAACCATGCTACATTTTCAACAAGATCCTTTGATTAATGATTTGAGGAACATTGGCATAGAATTTGTTCATGTAGGAAATTCCACAGTTTTCTTTCAGGTTTTAGTGAAATCATCTCTATAAGAAAGAATAAAGAAGGCGCAGAAGAAAGATAGTGAGTTGTAGATAATGGTAGAGTTGGTTCAAATGGGTAATTTCACAGATTTTGACAATGATAATGAATGTGTTTTGAGATTTGGAAATATATTACGTGTGCCTTGTGATTCACAGTTGAAGAATGAGTTGTTATGTGAAGAACATAGTTCCTCGTTTTGCGTTCATCCTGGTAGTACTAAGATGTATTGATATTTCAGGTGTATTACTAGTGGGATGGAATAAAAAGAGATATTTCTGATTTTACTGTGAGATGTTTGACTAGTCAGCAGGTCAAAGCAGAGTGACAGTTATTGAGTGGGATGCTTCTGCTTTTACCAGTGCTAGTGTACAAATGGAAAAACATATCCAGGGACTTTGTTGTGGGATTTTTAAAGACATATCAAGGTAATAATGCAATCTGGGTTATTTTTGATCGATTAACGTAATCTACTCATTTCATTCCAATTCAAGATACATTATCTCCAGATCACCCTTCTCGATAATATGTAAAAAATATTGTTAGGTTTCATGGTGTTCCTCTCTATATTGTATCTTATCAAGATCATATGTTTTCTTCCAACATTAGGAATGGCCTTTAAAAGTCATTGGGCACTGAATTAAATTTTAGTATAGCTTTTCAAACTCAATCTAATTGGAAGTCACAACAAAAAATTAAGACCATAGAGGATATGCTACGTTCTTGTTCACTGGATTACCAGGGATGTTGGGACCAACATATTTATTTGGTTGAATTTTCATATAATAACTGTTTAAATTATAGTGTATAGACGGTTCCATTTGAGGAATTGTAAGGTAAGTGTTGTCGAACTCCAGGTTTTTGGGATGATGTATGTGAAAAAATGTTTGTGGGACTAGAATTGGTAGAAGTGATGGTAGAAAAAGTTCATTTGATTTAGATGCAGATGGGTAGAGTTCATAGTACCTGAATTTTTATGCATATAACAGGAGGAAGGATGCTTTTTTGAGGTACATGATCATGTTTTCTCAAATATTCTCCATAGAATTGTGTGGTGTTTTTTGGTAATATGGGAAAGTTGAGTTTGAGATTCATTGGACCTTATAAAATCCTTGAGAAAGTTGGATCAGTTGCGTATAGAGTGTATTTACCTCCAAGTTTGTACTAGGTACACAATGTTTTCCATTTTTCAATTTTTGGAATGTATATTCCAAATCCATCTCATGTTTTGAGCCCAGAGGTAGTTAAGTTGGAATAGAATCTCTATTTTGAGGAAAAACTAGTCCTATGTCTTGACATAAGAAAGAAAGAGTTCTGGAATAAGGAAATTCTTCAGGTAAAGTTTTTGTGGAAAACACATATGGTTGAATAGGCAACTTTGGAATCTAAAAATTATATAAGGGATAAAACCCCCCATTTTTTATAAGAGAATAAAATTGTGAACACGAAATTTACAAAAGGGGGGATGGATTTAACATTCTTGGAAAATAAAGATATATGATATTTTCATATTTATTAATATACATGAATTAAATTTTAATTTTACTTTAAATGGTATGCTATGTTCGATGCCTTACCAGATACACAACAACGAGTTTCTTTGAAATCATATGTTTCCGACTAATAATATTATATTATTATTTAAACGGTAGTTAAAGCCTTGTTGTTGTATAGCCGGTATTGAATAAAACCAACTACAATATGACTAAACATGTTTTTTAAATATTTTTACTTTTAACTAATAAATGATAGAGGCTTAAAATGTGAAGAAATCTAATTTTATGCATAATTAAATTTAATAGGTTGCTTTACCACCTTATAAAGGTGAAACATCTTTAAATATAGTTGTTTTTCAATTTTATATATTATATTTGAAAAAATAAAATTATTCTATAGAATTGGGACAAGAAAATTTACTTTTGATGAAATTTTTGTTTTTTCTGATAATTTTCATTTTTTAATGTATAGTGAAAAATAATGTATTTTAATACAAAAATTCCTTTTAATATAATATATTTATTTTGTTAAAATAAATTTTTAATATTTTTTAAAGTGTAATTAGAATATATGTTTACCATTTAATCTAATTTTGGTCATTGGATGTAATTTCACATTTAAATTTGACATAAACAATTGTCAACCTTTTGATAGTTATTTCAAGAAAAAACAGAATTTTTATTTTGACAGCATGAATTAGCATTAAATTGATATTTGCGACATCAATTTTTTTTAATTTGGAAATATGGATTGCATATATACAATCAGGAGGTCCAAATTGTTTAAATATGTAACTTTTATCTTAAATGTTATGAATGTTTACTTTATTAAATATTTTATTTAACATGGTTAAAAGGTAAATCTTTTAATTAAGGGTAAAATAATAATAATCTATAAATATTGAATGACACTAAAATTTGTCCTAATCCTTTTGAATGATACATATCCAACCATGGGCCTCATTGGGCTTATTTTGGGACCCCATGGGGCCCCATGGGAGTGATAATGACACTTTATTTTAATTAACATACTGTAAATGCAAAATTGACATTAAGAAATATATATTATTTAATCAACATTTTCAATGGGTTATATAAGTTATCTATTTGACTATAAATATTAAGTGGAAATTTAAAAATATTTTTTACATCATGATACTTTTTTTATAATTTTAATACATCATTTAAATAAATTTTTTATGACACAATAATGATATAGTGTTTACCACATCAATGAATGATTTAAATAAATATTAATATTACGATTAAAATAATATCCAAATATTTTCAAATTCTTATGGGATGATTTAATTTAGACCATTAGGAATCTTATCTTCATTTTTAATTTGTTTTGGACCTTTATAAACCGAATATTATTATATAATATTAAACTATTTTCAAACATTCTGAAAGAGCCCCTCCTCCCCCGTATAAAAGTCCCTCACCTCTATCCCATTCCTCAAACTTCTAAAGCCCCTTGGGTCATCAAAACCATGCTAAACTATGATTTCAGGATCCCTCTCTTCATCTTAGATGCCTTAACATATGCATTAGTCACATAAATAAGTCCTTTTGGTTTAAACTAATGGTCGTTACCCGAATTAACGGTAACCGTTTATTTTTAATTATTTTATTTTATTTTACTTCTCCAATTTATAAGATCTTTTTATAATATTCATTAATAAGAAAACCCATATATTCAATATAAAATGTTGTTTTCATGAGAATGATTCAAACTACACTTATACACACCTCCATCTAATTTGTAAAAAACATATTATTTCTGTGGACGGAAAACTAATGCCTCACGAAACAATGATTGTTCAGTTATCTCCAACCACATATTATGGTGAGAATTAATATGGAAATATATTTAAATGTAATATATATTATATTTCTATTATTTATATGCTTCTATATTATTTATATATAACATGCCTTTATGGTTTCCATTGATGTTAAACAGGAAAATTTCATTTTAGAAAGTGCGGACTACTGCCCCCTAAAAGTGATATGACTTGTTAATGCCATATGTAGGATGTGTAAAGGATGGAGTTAATGATATTATATATGATATTATACTGGAATTATAATATACCTACATATCATTATTTTATTATTCCATTAAAATATGAAATTGAGATGAAAGTAGCATTCATGCATACGTACGGCTTACCATCTTCATGAATGGTGCATTTCATTACTTACATCTAATGGTTTTGTAAGGTTATAAATACATATATATACTGGATATATATGATATATATGATATCTAAATCAGGAATACCATTCTGTATATAATCAAATTTTTACCACATAGACAACTTGTAAATATAAGTAGTTCATTTTTTACTAAAGTTCCAAATATGGACAAAATTACCATTATTAACATAAATGATTACAAAATGTTTATTACTTGTTAATAAGTAATATAAAATGTATAATAATCCTGAAAATTATGCCTATGAATGTATAAATTGCCTTTAGTTTATTATTATGATGATTAATGATTTCATTGGTCAATTCAGACACGAGGTAAAGGACATCGTCTCAATCATCTATTATTAAGGCATATATAGTTTTATACATGACTTTCTTCTATACACTGTATAAACACCATTGAATTTACATTTCATTCAAAATGAATATTTTTCTAAGAATCGTTTTAATAAATTGAAAAAAATAATTTTTCTTTCTAACGTAAGCTCTGAGGATGACTTTTCCGCTGCCGCGAGCATTAATTGATCTTTGGCTTCCTTAACAAGCTGAAGTGTTTTTTAATGGAAAATAAAAACTATATACACTTTTTAATTTTTTTTGGTATTTTAAATTTTTTTGAGAATGAATTGATTTTTTCAATATCTAGAAATGATATGTTGTGATTAAAATGTGTAAATGTTATCTTTCCACTATTCTTGTATTGTGTGTTACGGTTCATCAGAATTGATTATCTATACGGGTGGTTCCTTGATAATCATAGGGCGGTTGAGCCCGAGATAGCTCTCCAATGATTTTGGGTAATGTGACGGTGGTAAAAATGATTTTTTTCTCCTAAGAGATTTAAGTAATATACTCTGATGGGTATTCAAATGTAACTACCTATGAAGTTGTGATTTCTACAATGTCAGTATGATATGGATGCCACAAGTTACCTTTATGATATTTGATTTCATTATGTTATTCATAAATCATATGATTTTAGGAGGTGTGTTAAAGAGCGTAAGTTGTTTATGTATTGATCAACTAATGTTTTATTTTTTAGTTTTATAACCCTTAATGAGCTTTTTTTTGGTCATCCCATGTATGAAATGTTTTTCACTGGACTTATAGATGAATATCATCAAGGATGGGATCAAGGTAAAGTCATGATGTTTAAAACATGGAACAGTTCATGACTCTTTTTTCAATATATTTTATTTTATGATAAAATAGAAACTAATTATATGTGTCTACTTTGTTATTTTTGAGATTTAATGTAATAGTTATGGCTTGACTCTTTAAAATTCTAAACCTAAAAAGTTCTTCAATGTGATTTATTCTTTTAATTAAAGAGTATATAATGTTTTTATGAAGGTTCTTTATAATATATCACTATAATTAATTAAAATATTCCTCCAATATAATTTGGGAGGTTTTTTAATGATCATTTCATTGTCCATCACAAGGGTTTTTTCCATTGTTTCTCCTTGTTTACACCATTTTCAAAATTTGAAAAGAGTGGAAGAAAATTTAAGTCAACAAAGAATGAATATATAATTTAATTATAATTTGAAATCTTTTCCAAAATTTTATCTCAAGGGATATTATTTTTATGAATTATTCTAAAATATTGTTTCTAAAATATTTAACTAATCATAGAATTCTCCTAATGGAAATATATAAATTTCAATAAACCAAATCTAAAAAGTAACTACACCACTCTCTAACACCAACTATAATTAACCTTCAATTTCATAGATGACTATAATTACAAGTTTAATATTTAATCATTATAGTTATACATTCAAGGTACTAAAGTCACTTTGTCTTGTGAAAATTAGGGTGAATCATCACTTATAATTTATATAACATAAACAATATTAAAATTGGTATATTTTCCACATAAAAGGTATCAAATACTCCAATGTATATATTTTCACCTTTGTATATTCACAAAATAAACGAGTAAGCTAAAATTTTAGTAAGGGTATGGATTACATAATAGAATGAAAAGGAATTAATCAATAGTACATGGGTGATAATAATCATCATATCCATTTCATATTATTGGGGTCATCATCATAAGAATGAGGAAGAAATTCTAAAAAGTAATGGAATGCCGAAATTATGAAAAAGTAAACACCATGTCACTTTTTTTAAATACCAAATGTTGTTCTGAACAATGATAAAGTGATGTTCATACATAAAATATACACATTAATATTATCGTCATTACGTTTATCAATGATAGAATCATTTTCATTCATTATAAAATATATATATATATATATATCACATTAAATAATACATAATATGGATATAATATTCTTGGATCACCCATCACATCATAAAATTTATATAATGATGAATTCCATATATAACGCATAAAAATTGTAGTAATCAAACAACACATTGAATGAAATGATATTCATAATGTTTTAATATATAATTATTTCATGAATAGACCTGCAGTTACGAAATAAAAAAGGAGAAAATATTGAAATAAATATGATTCTTCCCGAGTGATGAATAAATGACTCAAGATAATTCAATGATGTTTGTAACACCCCATGATTCCATGGTACGTTTCCCATTGACTAATGCAATATCTTGCTTTGTACGCAACATGGAGTTTTAACACACCCCAACCAATCAAACATACTATTATGAATAATAATAAAATTTTTTGAAATTTTATAAATTTCATTTTTCAAAACAGACAACATTTTAGTATTTGGAATTTCAAAATTTACTTTGGATGAATTTTGGGTATTTTTCTAAATACATTCAATTTATTATGAATATTGAAAACACTATGTTATTGTTTCAAACAAATATTTGTTTATATAAATAGTTATTTAATTTAAATTTATATTAGGTAAAAATAGATACCTAATACCACTATATGTTCATTGTAATTCATTGGCATCATATTATAATAATATTTGATATGTAAAATTTAATTGAACATTTTGCTGTCTTTTACCCACCTTCTATTCACGTTAACAAATTTGCATAAAACATAATTTTAACATTTGTTCGAATTGAATATATGAAATCCGAGAGACACACTTGATATCCGTATATAAAATGTGGTTAAATAAGATGAATATAATTTTTGGTGAATAGAAAATTTTGACTTTATTTTTCCACGTAAAAAATTAATAGAATATTTATAGGTAAAAAAGATATTATTATTAACCTAAAAAATGTCCTAATTCTAATGGATAATTTTATTTTGGCCAAAAACACCCATAAGAATAAAATATTATCCTTTTGGTCCACTCGGATTAGATTATGAAAGTTTTTATTATTTTATTTAAAGAAAAGCGACGTGTTAAATTCAATGTTTCATAAGTAAAAAATTTTAAATATGGGGATAAATATAACATAAAATCGACTATAAATATTCCATAGATATAAAAAAACATTATAAAATAATGTTATTTTATATATAAATTTTAGTCAATAAATAATTAAATATATTTTTGACATAATGATGATGCAGTAATTACATTATTAACGAATGATTAAAATAATAGATATTATTATTATCCCAATAAATTTAAATTGAGACTTTTGATGAATTAAAAAAATTTATATCTTAATATTACATGTTAGGGTTCATTAAACTTTTTTTTCTATTTAATAAAGTAGTTATGACTTCAAAACAATTTGATACTAAATAGTGTCAAAGTTGACATAAATGAGGTTTTTTTAAATAGATTATTATTAAATGATATAATTCTTCTAAAAATATAGGGACCAGCCAAAGGACTTGTATAATAATAGAAATTACAATAATTAACCAGTTGGGGTTCTCTTGGAATTCTACTGTATGCTTATTAACTATATAATATATAAATACATGGAGACATGGTAAATTTTAAACTATTTAACCAAGAGTTAAATCTAAAAGATAAGCTTAATATGGTTATCTAAAACTGTCTAAAACCTATTGATTGATAATTTATCAACACATCCCTACCTTAATGTTTAAATAATGTTTCAGAGCAATTATAATGCGATTTTGATCGTATAATAAAATAATATTTCAAGATTTTCCTAAAGTGACCCTCACCTCTCTTAAAAAAGGGTACTTCCCTTTCTCTTAATTAAACACCTCCAAATCCTTTTGGCTCAGCCAATCCCTACCCAAATATACTCCCAAATATGGTAAAATAATCCTAGAGGCATTACATTGATCATAATGTCATCTTATGGGGCCCTTTTCATCAACTCAAATTGAAACACCCGAAGAAGAGTTAATAATTTCACCACCTCTTTTAAAGTTCTTTTATTCTTCCACATCCTCTTTCTTTGTTCATTCCTTACCAAAATAATAAATCCAGTACATTATAAATATTGTGATGTTATTATAAATATGTTACATCCATATTCATTATTATATCCATCCTATTAATGACAAGTTACTATACATACGTACGTACGACTTATCGTCTCCACGTCGTTGTGTAGTTTGTTATTAAAAAACATAAATATTTGGACATTTATAATAATGAGTTTAATTTATTTAAATAATAAATATAACATTTTAATGATTATATATATATGATATACCCTCATATTAAATATTATTCCTCCATTAATAGAATGGTATTGTAACTCATGTGTATGTACGGATTACCGTCCACACGAATGCGATAGATTAATTCCCCATCGTAACCATTAAAGAATGAATATCATTTTATGATTACAAAATAATATTTATTAACATATTATCATTCTGGATATGAATAAAATACATATTATCAATAACAATCATGACTTACATAACAGAACATATAAAGGAAATGAACGAGTTAACACCCAAAACAATGATACTACTTAAATATTAGTAACAAAGCCATAATAGAAGAAAATATATGATCTTAAATTTATGTATTCAGTTATTGTATAATTTAATAACAATGATTTAACTATTATACAACAGTTTAATGTACCCATGATCAAGGAAAAGTACATATTATGGGTTAATTTTACAATCTCTTTATTATCCATGGTTGTTTATATGTGATTATCTACAGAGTCCTTTTTATCATCCACATCCATATTTCATAAAAATGAATTTCAAAATAGTTTTACTATTTACTAGTCTATGGGTTTATGTTATTTATACCATTTTTAACTTTTTTATGAGATTTTATAAAGGAATCATTCCACGGTTTTCTAAACAAGTTACTTTGCGACCTTTTCAACAATTTAAGGTAAGAAGGTTTTTTAACATATACGATGGGTGTGGCTATTTTCCACCGTTATAACACCATAGAAGCTTCCCAAACAAGAATATAAGATTATTTTCAAAATAAATGCTATCTTTTATAATTATGTGACTTTCAAATGATTTCAAAATAGAAACGATATTTCTATCAAATGGTATTGATTTTATCTATGTCAACAACCATTGATGGAATTTTCATTTATTTGATGTTGATTTTTTATGATACAATCTTCCATATTATATTTATGTTTTTGTGATATTTTTTACTATGGATATGTTATGTTTATACCATTAATGATTTATGGTTAAGGTATTATCATTTCATATGCCAGTTTAAATTTGAATGTTTTTGTTATGTTTCACCCATTTCATCTGAGGAAATGTATTGTACTTAGTAAGTGACGGGTGGATTTCTCGTTAGATCCTCGATGAATTCATATGTCTAATGTGAAAATTTGTGTCTTTCCACAAGGACATCAAAAAATCATATTTTTAGTCATGGTACAAGGCATTGACTTTGTGGTTATGATCTCTGGAATTATGCTTTCCGTCGTTATGAATCTGGCTATTGATGTCAGAAGTGATTATTCATCTAGAATAATATCCATGTGAATAAGTAAATGGAGTAATTGAATTTTATATTTTCCATATTATTCTAATGTTTATGTTTAAAAGGACTATGTTTTAGTGTTATAAATTTCTTTAAATGTTTATGCTTAATTATGAATGTTTCTGCTATATTGTCATCATTTCTGAGCATCTGAAGTCAACCCATCCTATGTTTTATTTTTTCCAGGATGTGAAGAAGTATTTTATGGTTGACCTAAATGGATAGGGTAAGGGATATATCTGTGTTCAAAGGGGGTAAAATTTTATTGTTGTTTCTATATCATTATGTAATATACAACATATATATGAATCTAGTACTTCCAAGGATACTAAACTAATTGATCATTCAAGAGATGATATCTTGTGATCATGCCAATGTTATGAAATAATGAAATGACTCCGGATAACTAGGGTCTGGGTGTTATAGTTGGTATCAGTAGAAGTTTATTACGAACCTTAAATGCTATATTTAGAAAAACATTGATATGATAACATTACCCTAAGATAGAAATTGAGGTTTAGTATAAAATAACATCTCAGAATTTTGTAATGTACATATTTTGTGTCTTTTCTAAGAAATACATCCATATCTAGATATGAGAAGGAAGTGGAGGCTCAATAACAGATGTACCTTAGAGGAAAAACTCTGACATGGTGTTTTGGGATTGACCCAAGTTATCTTTGTACATCACAATGGGCCTTCCTGCACACTTGGTTAAGAAACTCCTGGGGGATATTATTTGGATAATTCACATTTTCATTACCAAATTTTTTGAAGGATTTATTAGTATATACCTCATAAATAAATATATTACCTTTTATTATGGATGATATACATAAAATGTTCAATTTATGATATGTTTTTTTTTCAGGTTTGGAATTATGTATTTCGATTCATAAACTAATCTAGTGTTTCCTTTTTTTAGAAATAAAACCTATTTGAAGGAATAGAAACCATATCAATGAATGTAATCTATGTATGGATTTACATCCAACTTAAAAAAATTATAGTGGAGTTGGTGATGAAATTGGAGATGATAATATTATCACCATAATAGGAAAACTCACTCAGGTTAAGAATAATAACCTTACAGGTATGGAGTATCGAGATCCACAACGTGAAGGATAAATGTTAGAATGATTCATCAGGCAACAACCACTAAAGTAAAATTGGAGTACAAATCTACTTTTAGTGGAGCAATGGATATGATCCTTAGAGAATATATTTTATTCTTTGGGGAGTAACGAAAGGGAAAAATTGTTAATGATAGTTTATCACCTCACGAGAGAGGCAGATCAATGGTGGTTATTAATTCAAAACAAAAAGAAGGATGAAGAAGTATAAAATATGGAATGGAGGGAGTTTAAAGAGATTTTATGAGATAATTATTTTCCCCATGACAATTGTGCGGATATGGAAAGACCATTTCTATGTTGGAGTCAAAAGGAAGGATGATATTGTCGCAAAGTATGAGGCTAACATTACAAGATTAACAAGGCATCCAATTGATTATATATATAACCCAAGGAGTAAGATTGATAGATTCATTGATGGTTGAAAACCATTTCTCCATCGAGGAATAGTCTCACATACCTTCTCATCATATATAGATATTGCCTCATGTGATATCAACACAGAAAAAAATTTATCGAAGTATTACAACTTTAATGAAATGAAAGAGAAGAAGATAGTAGTTGAACACTCAAGAAATGGACATAACGGTATGAAGAGAAAAGTTTAAATCCATCATGTGGTAAATGTTGGAAGAAACACCCTGGTACTTGCTTGAAGGGAATGGGAGTCTATTACTAGTGTGGTGAAAAAGGCCACAATTCTCATGATTTCAAGGGAATGAAATAGGCTATCAATGTTGATTGCTACAATTGTAGAGAAATTGGGCAGTATGAAAATAAATGACCGAAGTGTGAAAGAAACATACCTCTGAAAAGGACAATAGAGAATGGCCAAACTTATGAGATCACTACTATAGAGGTTAATTATCTAAAAGTCATGGTGGAAGGTAATTTAATGGTTTCATCAAATTTTGACAATGCTTTATTGGATTTTGGTTCATCACATTTTGTCATATCTTGACATTTTTTCTAAGAAAATTAGATATTTCTAATTTTATTTGACAACGGAGTTTCCATTCATAACTATTATGTTATGTATCATTGAAGCAATGTTTTGTTAATATTTTCCCAATAAGGCATATAAACATAATTTATCAGCTAATCTCGTTTTCATACCCATGATAGAATTTGATATAATTCTCAGTGTGCATTTCCCTTTATACCATGATGTGAAAATTTATTTTAATAAGAAGGCGGTTAAAATTTTTATTGATGATAATGAGTACCATATCATTAGAGCATAAACATCACTATCTTATTCTTATCTAGATCCACCCCTAGTAGCTCTACTAAATTCAATTGTTAGGGAGGAAGAGAATAAAATAAATATGGTCGAGGAATAAAATGTTTGAGAAGAGGATGTAACTATTTTCCATGAATATGTTCATGTGTTTCCATAAGATTTACCTGTACATCATCTAGAGCGATAAATTGAGTTTTATAGTGATTTAATTTTTGTTTCAAAGCCCATATCGAAGACACTTTATAGAATTTCCATTGTGGAATTAGTTGAGCGAATGAAACAACTAGAGTAATTGAGTAATAATGGATTTATGCGCCCTAGTATTTCACCATTGGGAGCCCATGGACATTTACTTAAGAATAATGATGGATCTATGAGGTTTTCCATTGACTACAAGGATATCAATGCTTTAACAATAGTGAACAATTATCCCCTTCCCCGCGTTGATGATTTATTAGATCAACTTCATGAAGATCAATATTTTTCAAAGATTGGCCTTTGATATGGATATCATCAGCTGTATGTGATGAAGGAAGACATACAAAAGACATCATTTCGTACCAAGTATCGGCATTATGAGTTTACAGTGATGTCTTTTGGATAGACTAATGTACCATATGTATTCATAGATCTAAAGAACAGTGTTTTCAAGGAATATTATGATGATTTAGTAGTTTTATTTATTTATGAGATAATTTCATACTGCAAAAACTATGAAAATCATGAAAATCAGTTGCGCACTATTCTGAAGACTCATAGAAGAAATTAATTATATGATATGTTTAGAAAGTGTGAATTCTAGCCTAAGGAGAATTCATTTCATGGCCATATTGTTCGTAATGATGGATTATAGGTTGATCATTCAAAAACCATGGCAATCCAAGAATGGCCAGCACCATTGAGTATAATTGAGGTATGAAGTTTTATTGGTTTAATGGGTTATTATTGGAATTTCATCCAAAATGTTTCCCTATTGGCTAACCCATTATCGAAGCTCACAAGTAAAGGTGTTGAATTTTTTAGACAGAAGAGTGTGAACAATGTTTTGAACAACTGAAGAAAATATTAGTTAATGATCCTATTTTGACTCTACTATCAGGGAATGATAGGTTTTTATTTATATTGATTCTTCAAAAAAAGGACAATTTAGTGTCTTAATGCAGAATTATAGAGTTATTTCCTATGCATCACAAAAGCAAAATATTCATGAAAAAATCTATAAAACTCATGATCTTGAGTTAGAAACGGTATTCATTGAATTAATGATGTAGAGACACTATCTATATGGTAAAAATTGTGATATTTATTCTGATCACAATATTTTGAAGTATATTTTATCAGAAAAAAACTCAACATGAGGCAATGGTGATGGCTTTAACTACTCAAATATTTTTATCTCACTATACACTACCACCTGCGTAAGGAATATAAGGTGGGAGATGTTTTCAGTAGAAATGATTGTGGAGTTTTGCACCTGATGAGAGTTTAAACGGAACCATTGTTCATGGATCTAGTGAAGATGGATATGGGAATAATCCTAGAAGTTGAAACATCAATACATTTTGAAATGGTTTCCAAACTATCATTACTAGAAAGGATAAAAGGTTCCCAGACTGATGATGAAGAGTTTCAAAAGAAATTTATTTTTGTGAGTGATGGGAGATTGATCGAAATCATATAAGGAGAAGCAATTTTGAAATTTGGGAATAAAGATTGTGTTCCTGATATACCTAATCTATGAAGGAAACTTTCAGATAATGCTCATAAGTCTAATTTTTCTATACACCATGGTATCATTATGATGTATAGAGATTTGAAGGAACATTTTTGGGGGGACTACATAAAGAGGGATATTGGTGAGTATCTTACATGATTTATGGTTTTTCAATAGATTTATAATGGAAGACTAAATATGGGAGGATTCAAGAAACCTCTTCCCATACCTGAGTGGAAATGGGATGATATTACGGGGGACACTATCATGGGAAAACTAAAGACTCCTAGAAGGAATGATGCAATATGGGTCATTGTTGATCTTCTTAGCATATCAACACATTTTCTTACTATAAGAGATTATTTACCACGTGAACATTTAGTAATACTATATATTAATGACTTTGTAAGACTTCATGGAGTACCCCTATCAATTTTTTTCTGATCATGATTCCCATTTTACATCAAGATTCTAGAAAATATTCAAAAGGCCATGGAAACTGATCTTTGTTTAAGCACTACCTACCACCCTCAAACTGATGGACAATCATAACTAACTATTCAACCCACATAAGACATGTTTAAATGTTAATCTCGTGACTTTCAATGTATGTGGGATCAATATTTACCTCTGGTAAAATTTTCATGTCACAATAACTACCATTCATGTATTCAGATGGCACCATATGTAGCGTTATATGGAAAGAGATATTGCACACCAACATATAGAGATGATATTAGTGAATGAATACTCATAGGACCAGAACATGTTGAGGAAACAATGGAAAAGGTGAAAGTTATCCAAACAGACATTAATGCATCTCAAAGAAAAAAGATTTAGGTAGATAAATGAATGACTGATTTGGAATTTAATGTTGGTGATCATGTTTTCTAGAAGGTATCTCCATGGAAGGGTGTTATACAATCAATTAATTCTATAATTTAAGTCATCGGTAAATTGGAACTTTTGAAATTCTAAAACTAATTGGAGGTGTAGATTATCATTTTTCAATGCATCCAAGTCTCTGCAAAGATCATGATGTGTTCCACGTATCACTATTGTTGAAATACATGATTTAACAAATGCATGTAATCCCCTATGATGAAACAAAACTGAAACCTGGTCTACCTTATTGTGAAGAGCATACCACAAATCTTTATACTAGTGAAAAATTGTTGATAAAATTGATGTCTCGTCTGGTGAAAGTTCAATAGAGAAGTAAAAAAATTGAAGAGGAAACGTGGGAACTCGAGGAACATATGATAAAGAAAAACCAGAATCTTTTTATTCATAAGTATTTTAGAAATTTCAATGATTAAATTATTTGAAGTATGGGAGAACGTATCTCCCCTAGCTTCCATGGTACGTTTCCCTTTAAATAATGCAATATATTCCATTATATGCAACATAGTGTTTTACCACACCACATCCAATCAAACTAGCCATTATGAATAGTAATTCCCACATTTTTTAATATTATAAATATTATTTTTCGAAATGGACTTCATTTTTGGATTCGGAATATGAAAATTAACATAGGATGTGTTTTTGGTATTTTTCAAAAAACATTCAATTTTGATGAATAAAGAAAAACATAGAATTATTGTTTAAAACTGTTTTTTTATAATTAGGTATTCTAATTAAATTTATAATAGGTAAAAATAGATACACAATACTTATATATGTTCAATATAATTTATTTGTGTCATTTTATAAGAATATTAGGTATATAAAATTTTATTGAACTTTTAACCGTCTTTTACCCATATTCTTGGCACGTTAGAAAATTTGCATAAAATATAATTTTACCACTTCTATGAGTTGAATTTGAAAAATACGAGAGACACGATTGATATTGGTATATAAAATTTTGTTCAATAAGATGAAAAAAAATCAATAGTAATATTTTACTTTTATTTACCATGATTAAAAGTACATATGGAAATTAAAGGTTAAAATTATATTATTTTTACCCTAACACATGTCCTAGTTCTATTTTATAAGTGTATTTAGACCAAAAACAACCTTAGGAATAAAATATTATCCTTTTGGTCTACATGGATAAGATTATGACATTTAATATTATTTTATTTAAATAAGAGTTAAATGTTTTAAATTCAACGATACATAACTAAGACTTTTTAAATATAGATATAAACATAAGATAAATTCAACTATAAATATTCATTAGATTGATAAAACTATTTCTTATATAATGGTATTTTGTTATAATATTTATAAATTAAATATTTTTATATTTATGACACAATGATGATGTAGTAATTACCTTATTAATGAAAGATCAAAATAATTGATATTATAAATATCCAAATAAATTGAAATCTTGATTTTAGATGAATTCCAAGAATTTTATTTGTTAATATGACATTTTAGGGATCATTAAATTAATATTTTTCAAAGTAATCATGTTTTTTGGACATTAAAAAAATCAGATGCTAAATAGTATCAAAATTGACATAAATGCGCTTTTAAAACAACTACAATATTATTAAATGATATATTCATACTAAAAATAAAAGGTTAGGCCAAAAACAGATATAATAAAATATATGTCATTAATTAAACACTTGAGTATGTCTTGTAATTTTTTTCTATGTTTATTAACCATATAATATACAAACACAAAGAGACATGGTAAATGTTAATCAATTTAACCAAGAGTTTAATAAAAAAGATAAAGTTAATATGGTGACATAAACCTGTCTAAAACCTATTGGTTGATAATTGTTCCACCCATCCTCTCTTTATCCTTGAAATAAATACTTTTGGATCCATTATAGATAGAATATGTTTTTTTAATAAAATAATATTTCATGTTTTTCCTATATTGAACCTCACCTCTCTTATAAAATGGTACTTTCCCTTCTCTTAATTTCACACCAGCAAAGCCATATAGATTAGATGAACCCTGCTCAAATATCCACAAAACTACCCTCAAATATAACAAGAGGCGTTACATTGATCATAAATCCATCCTATGGCGCCCTTTTGATCAACTCAAAAAGAAGCACCCAAAGAAGAGATATTAATTTCACCACCTCTTTCAATGCTCTTTTCATCTTCCACTTCCACATTCTTGGTTTTATTCATACAAAAATAATTACTCCAGTACCTTATACATACTCTGATGTTATTATAAATATGATAAAAACAAATTCATTATTCTATCCATCCTATTAATGACATGTCACCATACATGCATACGTATGGCATTCTGTCTCCACATCGTGGTGTAGTTTGTTATTCAAAGACATCATAATTTTGATGGGTATAGTAATTATCATAATTGTTTTAAATAATAAATATAACATTTTTATTAATATTTATTTATGATATACCATCCAACTACATATAATAGCACTGTCAATATAATGTTATTGTTTCTCGTGCATACGTACGGTTTACCGTGTCCACGAACACGATTAAATTCATTCCCCATTATAACCATTAATTAATAAATATAATTTTATAATTGAAAAACAATTTTTATGAAGATTATATCATTTTGGATATGAATAAAATACATCTTATCCTTATCAAACAAGAATTACATAACAAAACATATAAAGTAAAAAAATTAGTTAACATCTGAAACAATTATACAACAAAAATATTATTAAAAAATTTATATTAGAGGATCATATATGATATCATATTTATGTATGATGGGTTTATATAATTTAATTAAAATGATTTATCTAGTATATATGACGTTAATATACCATAGATCAATTAATAGAACAGGGTAAGCGTTATTTTTAAAATCTCTTTATTATCCGAGATTGTTTATACGTGAGTATCTACTGATACCTCTTTATCATCCACATCCATGTTTCATAAAAATGAATTTCAAAACATTATTATAGTTTTCTAGACTATGGGATTATGTCATTTATACCCTTTGTTGACTTTTTATTATATGTTTATAAAATAATCATTCACTCATTTTCCAAACAAGGTACTTTATGACAATTTTGAACTATTAGGTCAAGATTTTTTTTTAACTTATACAGTAGGTGCAGGTATTTTCCTCCGTTACAACACCTTTGAAGCTTCCCCTACATGTTTATAAGTTTTTTTAAATAAATGTTTTATTTTATAATAATGTGAAATTTAAATTATTCCAAAATATAAAGAGATATTTATACCAAATTATTTTGACTTCATCTACGTTAACATACCTTGATGGATTTTAGACTTGTTTGAATTTAATTTATTATGATACAATTTCACATATTTTATTGAATGTTTGTTAATATGTTTGACTATGGATGTTTTATTTTTTTTACCATTCATGGTTTATGGTTAAAGTTTTAACATTTCTTATGCTAGTTTTAATATGAATATTTATGTTATGTCTCATCCTTTTCATATGGGGAAGTCATTTGACATAGTAAATGATGGGTGGAGTCTGTTATAGCTCCATGATGCATCGGTAGGTCTCATGAGACAATATAGTGTCTTGGCACAAGGCCTGGAAGAAAATAAAATTTGTATTCTTTGCATAAGCCCTTTATTATGTGGTTAGGTAGTCTAGAATTATGTGTTCCATCATTATGAAATTTGAAATTGGTATTTCAGGTGATTATTCAACTTGCAGAATATCCATGTGAATAAGTAACTTACATTATTTGATTTATATTTTCCATATTATGCTTAAGTTTAATTTTAAAGGGCTTATGTTTTAGTATTATAAATTA
Source organism: Viscum album (assembly GCA_963277665.1). Lineage (NCBI taxonomy): Eukaryota > Viridiplantae > Streptophyta > Magnoliopsida > Santalales > Viscaceae > Viscum > Viscum album. The sequence goes on from OY728140.1 coordinate 180,713,248, forward strand.
CCTTTATTGTTTATAAATATTTATGAATTTTTTTCTATATTTTTATCCTTACTAATCATCTGAGCTCAACCCTTTCAATTTTTATTTTTTTCCCAAGATCTGAATAAGTATTTTCTAGTTGACCTGTAAGGATAGGATATGGGATATAAGTGTGTTTAAAGGGGATGAAATGTTGTTGTTTTTTATCTTATGATGTAGTGTAAAACTTATTTATGAATATAGTACATCGTAGTCTATTAAACTAATTGTACATTCGAGAAAATATCTCTTATGATCATGAAAATGTTACGTAACAATGCACCGACTCTGGGTAACTAGGTTTGGGGAGTTAGAATATTTTTGGAATGAGAATTCTATTTGGAAAGCATTAGTATTTTTATTATAAATAAAATGGGAGACAATATAAAAAAATATAAAAATATTTAACAAATATTTAAATAATAATATAGCAATATATATACATAATATGTCGTGAATGTGGGATAACACAATGAAAAGTAGTTGGGTTCGAAAATACCTTTACCTCAAATCCTTCTTTATTTCTTAATTTTTCATCCCCCTAAATAATGAAAATTGTTTTCTTAAATTATCTATATAAAATTTATATTCATTTTACAAATATTTATCAATTATAGACATTAAATTAAATTTGGTAATTTCATTGGTTAAAAGGAGGGCATTTCGAAAAATGTTTTCCTTAAAATGAACCATTTTTCTTTCGATTTCACTATTTTGGCCAATGTCATTAATATGTTTGTATAATTAATTCTAAAATATTGACATAACTATATTTCTAAATTTACATATTATAAATTTTTTATTATAACAATACAAATTCCTGGTTATATAAAATAATTTTTAAACATCACAATTGTCGGATAACTTACTCTTATTGGGAAAACTGTTCAAAACATGAAAAAAAGGATTATAAATTTTAAATAATTCAAAAATCTAATTTTTAAATTAAGTGAAAATATTAAATATAGTTTTAAAATGTATTATTATTTATATTATAATAATTAGATTATAAATATATATATATATATATTGGGAAGAATATTAGATGATAAAATGGAGATTTGATTAACATACAACATCTTCAAGGTGTTTCATTCATTTTATGGTAGTAGAATCCCTTGTTGATGGTATTCCGTTTACACCATAAATTCGCAATATACTCTATGAGGATAAATATATAGAATTTGGCCTGATATTTGGGTTTGGAATGTGTGTAGTGATTTTTTTCCAATGGGATGGAGAGGGGTTATTAGTACATCTAGAGAAGGGTATATTTGAGAAGAAACATTAAATACAATACTATAAATAATGGAATCCTATTAATAGTGAAAATATAGAAATTTTAACCCTTATGGTAATTAAATAAAAATACTATAGTAATTTAAATAAATTTTTAATTTTAACTCATTACATTAATTATATGGAAATGTCAAAAATTGAGAAAATATTATACGATTTTAACATATAATATTTTCAATTTTGGAAATTTATTTTTATAATTTTGAATTATTTTTATGTTATTATAATGGATTAGTTTTCAAATTAAATAATATTTTCTAAATAATAATTTTATAGAAATAATTTGGTCATTATTGCATCGGTAATGATTAAATGTATGATTCCCTAGTTAAGAAAAAAATAGTTTTCTTCAATTCACCCTAAAATTGAAGTATATCAAAAAACTTCTAAATATTAACCATTGAAAAATATCAACATAATTATTTAAAAAATTAGATAATTTTTAAAAATAATTATCCAAAATACATTATTTTTTAATAATAAAATTATGATTTTCATAAAATAACATAAACAAGAATGTATAAAATATATTATTATATTTGTTTGTCTGTTAATTTAATGAAATTTATATTATGGAATTATAAAATTTATATTTAGACTAATTATTCATGAAAAATATTATTAACAAAACATTTTATTATTTTGATGTAAATTTACTATTCCAATGTTTATGTTACTATTTCATATAGTGATGTTACTATTTAATGGGGACATTACTATTACAATGATCTAATTACTAAAAAAAATAATACTCAAACACTTAATTCGTTATCTAGTACAATTAATCTCAATGACCTCTTTTTCCATTTTCTATAATTTTAATTAGTTATCTTTTATTATGTTACATTTCTATAGTGTTATTTGTGGGAGGTATGATTCAAGTTAGATGGGATGATGAAAATTTACCCACTATTGATTTTTTCTAAATTGTTTAAAATTTTAAAATTTGGAATTTTAACGTCTTTAGTAATTTACTAAGCTAACTATTATTATTAATGGAATAAGTGTTTTTTTTTTGTTTTTTGAATGTTTCTTTGTATAATAATTGTATAGTATAAAATAAGACATATTTATTAAGGAAAAAATTATCATTTAAAATGTATGGGTCATTACATGGAGTCCTTTAGGGAATCTCAAAACAAGTAAGATCTATATGTTTTAAAATTAATAAATATTCTATTCTAATAATCATCGGGATAATATTATTATTTTATATTAGAAAACCCAGAAATGTATTCCTAGATGAATATGATTATTGGAAGGATATATGATTCTATTAATGATAGTCAAATGAGTAAATTATATTATTTAAATGATATATAAAGGAATTTTCATCCAAAATCATGGTTAGTTACAATGGTCAAGAAACCCATGCTCTTACATATGCATGTCCTCTTTTCAAATTTCCCACAATATATATTTAGGATGTATGTTCTTCCCAATCATTCCCTAAACCTGGGAAACCTCCTCAAAAACCTATATTTCCCAACCCAAATACAAATGAACTAAAATGTAATCATAACCACGAAAAACAATGAATTAAATATATTCTAAATATTCTCAATGATTTTAGTTTCTTTCTATAACTATTTATATAACATCTTCTGAAATAGAATGAAGATTTATGTGATAATAGTAAAAGGCTGAACCTCATTTCATAATCAAAATCCAAATTTTTATTATTTGAAGAGATCAAGGATATAAAATTGTAACATTAATTTATGGTTGCAATGTTTAGATATCTATATTTTTTTATAAATTTTCTAAAAAAATTAAAAATATTTACTTTTTAGTGGATTTTTATACGCTAAATAAATGTATAACATCCCTCATTCTTAGAAGTAATTTGTTACAAAATAACGAGGACTATTATTGTTTTAAAAAATGTGTTGGTATCATTATAAGAGGGTAGAATCATGTAAATTTCAATATCTGTTAGGAAATTCAGACTATTGAGGAAAGGGAATAGAATATATTTGAGTTTGAAAATATTAATGTGTATGATTTTAATTCCATTAAATAATTAATTGTATAAAATGTTTAGAAGATGAAATAAATGGACTAAATAGTGGGGTTACATATGGAAGGTGAGATCGTATAGAATATTGTTGATGATGAATATATTTTTGTGAAGGAATTTTTAATGATGTGACATCATGTTTTTTTATTCAATGGGTTTAAGGATTTATTTTTAAATAAAAATGAGAAATTGGTTGAGTATTCCAACAAATGTTGAGAAGAGGATAACTCAATTAACAGTATATTAAATATATTATATTTATATGGGAGCCTTTACATTTCAAAAAATATGATACCATTAATTTAGATGTAATTATGATAATCAAATCGGAACCATATACATTTAAAAAGTCAAATGATACCACATATTTACTTGTATTTTGTCACTTATTTCCATTATACTCTTATATGAAATAATGTGGTAGTTCCTTCAAAAAAGATTTAAAATTATATTAATGTATGGAGAAACCTAATATTGTGTTTCATCACATGGAATTATTTCTAATATGTGTTTTAATTTTTTAGAATTGGATTCTCATACACTCATATTTTTAGCTTTAATCTGATGAATCTATTAGATTTACTTGGATACATTTATATTTCAGGCTTATAAAAATACAATGAAGCGGTGATAATGGAATTATATATTGATTGTGTAATAATATATGGTTTCAACAACATTACATTTTATACATTTAATAATGTTAATTTATTTATTAAATTATGATAAAATGAAAATAAAGTCAATGTAATAACCATACTGAATTGTTGCTCTAATTTTGAAATTTTATATGAAATTTTCCATTCGTATAATTTGTACACTATATTATATGTAAATTTTAATGAAAATAAATTACTATGATAATGGGTGGATATATAAATCAATCATAATAAAATTTTATTTACGAATAATGATTTTTGTGAATTGGTTTATTTGGGTAAGAGTTATTTTTCAAACTATTTTAACATAAAATAATTCCATATATCCGAATTTCTTATTTTGAGTATGTGATAACACAAAAATAATTAATTTATATTAGGAATGGATTTGTAAATCTAATTAATGTATGATAACATTATATTAATCTATAACCAAAAAACCATTCCCAAATTTTTTTTATTCAGTACAGTTAATCAAAAATGTGAATAGTTGTGGTGGGAGAGGTGTTATAGTTAATTTATCATATATGGATGAATTGGGATTATTTATGTACATTCACAATTTTTCATTCCTCATTCATAAACAATTACTACAAATTATTATTTGTGATTGATAATGGGAATAGTATTAAATATTATATGTGATCATTCGATGCCATTTATAAATAAAAAATGAAAATGAATATAGAAAAAGGAATTAATGAGAAGTATGAATAGAAAAAACTACATAAATTGTTTTAGGGATTAAATTATATTATATAGTATAGTAATTTGTAAAACAAATTACATAAAATTATGCATTATAGGATTTAAAAAAATATGTTATCTGTTGAATTTTTGAAAACATTGATTTAAATTGTTAATTATTTTTCATGAAATGTAACAAGTGGTCAAAAAAATTTGTCAAATGATTATCAAAATTGATTTTTTTAAAATTAATTGTGTATTGTATTTAAAAATGTAAATTATTGGTTTTTTCAATTACGCGTGCAACTTTTATTGAGTATATGAAATTGAAAGTTGTAATCCGAATATTAATAATTCATTTTAAAATTTAGAATTATCAGATATGTGAGATTTTTTTATGAAAGTAAAAAATGAATATATATTTTAAAATTAAAATGTTTAATAAAATATAATTTTTTCAATTCATGAATTATATAGACATCCAATACTCTATATGTGTCATTATTCATTCAAGGAATTAAATAATTAAACATGTATAGTCTGTAATTTAATCACTTATCCTTAATCCAACTATACATGTTTTTTTTGAATCAAAATATTTAATGTTTACATAAGTTGATAAAATTTGTATTCTTATAAAACTATATATAATCAATGATAAGGGATAGACATAACCCGAATTGTCAATACATTAAATTTTATTCATCAATTAAAAAAATGGTAATGAATGAAAAATTAAAAAATCTATTAAATGTATTAGTGAAAACCACAACAATCACCATTAAAAATAAAATATATACTTAATGAAAATCCAAACAATGCATAATTAAAATTCCATTTCATTATAAATGATAATTAAAGTGTACAAATAAAACATTAAAACCCAATAAAATCATCAATGGATGAAACCTTTTCATGTACATCTATCCAACATTCCCAATAGTTGATGATGATATCCAATTGTGAATTTATGGGGCCTTATTAATACATTTTATACATTTAGTAAATAAAATAAATTTTCATTTAAAAACATTTATATATTTCTTATATTAGTGTAATAAAATTACGTGTCAAAAGAGTAAATTTATATTTTTTGAAATATATTAAAAATTATTGTGTAATTATCATCAAAATATTTGTGGTTTTGTATCACTAATTATCCATAAGAGTTACATAATATAAACCACATCTATTACCTAATTTAATGAAATGATTTTGGGTTATAAAATTTATATTATCAATTTTACCATGATGTGGTAGTGCCTAAAACCCTCATAAACAACCACTAAATTTTTGATAACCTTGACTCCCATAAATCAATTTTGTTTTAATAGTATAAAAATATACCATTTTATGTTAATTGGGTTCTTTGTGGGTTTAATCTAAATTTGGAATTGTAATTTAATTTATATCAAATTATATAAAACAAAATATAGAAAATGTAATGTGTATATCATGACCACATAATAATTAACCATATTTTTTGAATCAAAGAAAATCACAAATCATTTTTTAGTTTCATATGTTATTTATTAGTTTTTAAAATATATTAGATGTTTTAATCATAAAAATGGTCACAAAATTGTTTTGGTTGTGGGAGTTTTCTACCAAATGGTAAGAAAATAGGGCGGATGGTTTTTACAGTTTCGAAGAAAATGGACTTCAAGATATATATTCAGTTGGCCTTGCCACTTCCTAATGTTTCTAACTAATACTTGATTTTTTTTGAAACATATAAAAACATTATTATAATGATGGGTCAAATAATGTGGTATGGTTTTAATTTTTTATTTTTCACCAATATAAAAACCCAAATAAGGTATTGAAATCATAGAACCACATTCCATCACTATATAGAATGAGTTGGAAAAATGTTTTCATAAAATATTATTTATATCATCCACATAATCGAATATTTGAGTAAATAATTTTATATTTATAGAAGAAAACTTGGAGTAAAATTAAAACGTAAAGAATAAGTTTGAAAAAATAATCCATATAATGTAATTGATATGTGGTTGTTAAAATAAATATTTTCTAATGCTTCATCACATAGTGATATATTTTTTAAAAATCCAGGAAACATCACCCTTTATTATAAAATATATAGTGAAACAAGACCTCAAATTATAATTCTTGTGTGAATAAGGTATGATAACTAGTAGCTATATCCTAAAGATAATTTCGACATACTAATCGCTCAAAATATTAACCACTAGTAAAAAATAAATAACCAATCATCATGTAAAAACTTTTATCAAAGTAATTATTAATTATTAACACATCCATGAAATAAAAGTGATTATAAACAATATAAATAATCTACACACCAATTAATCACTCCCAAGTTGGATTACATAAATTGAATAAATGATGTTATAAAATTATAAGGCTGTTCTACTACCACCCATAACCTCCCCTCAACCGTAACTCCCACTACTATCAATATGCACTAGTCATACCCAGAATAGAACATTTAACCTATAATACTAATAAAGAGTTGTCAGATTTTTCCAATTTCTTATTGTTTTAATGATCATAAATAATAATTTTTTTAAAATTTCTCGTTTTTTCAAAAACTACCTTTCTTGTCAAAATTGGAATAATTGTCGAGTTTGGAAGTTGGCATGAATTTCTACTATTTGAAGACACCCTAATAACTATGATTATCAAGTAAACATGTTGGGATGACCTTGTGAGAAAAATGCATAATGTGTTCCACATCTATATAATTATATACTAACCATTCGTTGAATTCAATGTGAATGCATGAGAAAACTACATACAGCATAAAGAAACCAGGATTCCATGAAAGGTATGCAATGTTCCTATAAGTATTATACTGACCAAATATATTGTAGTAGAGACCTCATTAATATATTAATCAACTACATGTAACAATAATGTGACCATGAGAAGTAAGTTTCCCACCACATTTTTTAATGAAGCAATTTTGAATATTTTATAACATACTTTGGGACAAGATGTTCCTACATTGAAATAATAACGTAGTGACTAGATGTACAAAATGTGGTGACTGTAAGAAATAATGATGTGTAAATTCATAGTAACCATGCCTAATTTTCATTCTAATTGACCATTAATAATTACCATGGCTATATGTATCAGCGCAAAACTGAATCCAAATATACCATATATATCCTAAGAAGATGACTTTCTTAGAGCATCCAAAAACTAACTTTAATGTATTAAGAGAAATTTCAATTCAATTAAGGATGAAATTAATTTTCTAAAATTTGTAATTAGAAATTAATTCTCATTAAGAATACATTCTTCTCCTGAACAAGATATACACATTTATAGAACAATATAGGAATATATTTTTGTCCATATAATACATAGAGGGATCATTATAACACTTTATGATAGTCTATTTTCCAGAACCATTTGTGAAAACATATGTAATCTCATTCAATGAAATATATAAGGGCATATAACATGTCAAAACTGATCAAACTCAGCAACAATAGATATTCACTATATTTATTATTTTATCATTATAGTATACCTAATAATTCAAAATTTGTTTTGTTTTACACTTTTTAAATGTAATAACTGTCTCCATGAATATATTAGATAGTGAAAGACACTCACTTTCAAATATTTTCATCTCTAATCATAATGTTAAATTATGAAATAAGTTGTGCAGAAATAAATATAAATGAGAAGTTATATTTCATTTATTTTTACATTATGAACTATGTGAGAGGAGTTTTATATCCCAGAAAACCTTATTTCATGTTGTAAGCCCAAACTAAGTTATATATTAGTTTATTAGAAAATAAACGTCTTTGAAATAGGTGATTTCTATGTGTAGGTGATTAGGTCAGATCTTTATACAAAAATACGTGTCTATTTTTTTTTATTTTGTTCAATATATTATTAATCAAAATAATTTTCACTTTTTGAACTAAAAAAATCATTTACATCATTGTGAACAATATTTTTGTTTTTTGACCAATTATTTTTATTTAAATTACATTTAAAAACAATATATATTTAATATTATATTAACCGAGTTGCGATCGATTTTTGGGAAGATATTTGAAATATAAAAATATATATTTATAAATTTTTAGTTTACTATTATTATATATTATAATGATTGATTTAGATACTAATTTTATTTAAAATGGAATTTTACTCTGATATAAATTCACAACCTCTTGAGCAATCAACTAAGGCTATCATTTTGGATCAGTGAATTTTCTAAATACTATTAAATATGATATTCTATTTCAATATTTTTTTAAAATATATATTATATCTAAAAAATAATTAATGTATAATAATAATCACGAAATAATTATTCAAACCATTGAAATTATTTTAATAAAAATAATTATTCTCAATGGATGTCTAAAATAAAAATCAATATATAAGTCATGTGTTTTGATGTTCAGTCCATTATAGAAGAAAAAATATGAAAAATAAAAATCATAATGAGTCACATTGCATGATTAAACTAAGGATCCTTATGAATATAATTGAAATGAAATGAATTTTTATTATTATTAAGGAGGTGGAGAATAATTTAATAAAACATATTCTCATTCTATATCTTTCAAAATTTGGGACACACAAGTTATTTCTCATGTAAGAAATGAAAGTAATTATGATATGTGAGTAAATACTAACACTATTAAAGATGGTGCATTAAATATGAAGTCTAATAAATAAATTTATAATATTTAATTCATATATAACATGATTTTGGAAGCTATTAATACAGTATGTACGAAAATTTCAAAACAATACCATGTGATCAGACCCTTTAGATGTTTTCTTGGAATGTATAGAGAAGCCACTATTTATATAATTTAATCGTTTTATATTTTTTTAATTTCCAATCAATTAACATATTATAAGTCATTTACTCCATGTGGAACTAAATATTATGTAGATAAACATAAGAAAATTTTCTTGCTTTCAAGGCATCTAACTAAAATATAAAAGAAAAAATGAAATATATATAGTTCAAGTGACTATGAGTCACCGTTAGATCGGGATAAGAAAAAGGTACACCTTGTCCAATGATTAAAAAAATAAATATTAATAATTAAATTTCAAACTGAAATATTAAGGGGGATTTTTTATTGAAAATGAAAATTAAGAATTGAAAACATGTCATGTGAAGTTACCTATTGTGAACGAAAATAGAACAGTCGCATAAAATTTTAATGTAACAATATTAAGTATAAGAAATATTATATTGAAAATGAAAAAAGGTTTCCAATGTGTATAATATCCACCTAGACCCCCATAAGATAATCCAATTGAATCAAAATCATATATGAAATATTAAAATATTATATCCAACTTGTGTTTCATTAAAAACACATCTAAAGAAACATTCCTGAATATTAAAATTATGAACATATAATGTATGGATATTTGACTATCAAAACACATGAATTAAGAAAACTCAATAATAATGATCCTTATCAATGATTATGGTGTACCTATCACATTTGGTGACAATGCCAACAAGAATATAATTTGACTTGGTCAAACTAGTAATTATAGTATGGTTTTTATTATTATTGTTTTATTAAGATAAATTTTAATATAGAATAATCTTATCATATCATAGTTATGTGATGGAATTTATCAAGGTAAATTTTAGAATATTTCAATCATGATTTTTGAAATAGAATTTTATTTTGTTATACTAATTTTAAAATGATAATTTTTATGTTGTGGATTTAAATTCTATATTTTCAGAAGATTTTTAATTTATATGTTCCTTTCACAAATAATCGTGGATTTGGAATATTTGACTAGGACACTATATCTTAAACTCACATAGAAATATAAATAAGAATGTAATAGTTAATGGTTCTTCCTAAACATTTATTTAAAACATACTATGTCAATAATCCGAGTCGAAAGGGGAAAAATATAAGATATCATTCAGAATAAGGAATCAAGTGTCAATATATCAACCACTTTAACTAATTTATTTTTCTTCATTTGAACCATCTAGATTTTATAATTTTGCAAGAAAACATTATGATTATGTTATGGTTGGACATTATTGAACAATTACATGGGTCTTTTTCAATTCTTGTAATAGTAAAGCTCATACATTTTAGTGTATACTAGATATCTATTAATCATTACATGGTGAAGCATAAATACACTAGGATGAAATCATGAGCGTTGGTTTGAAAAACAGGACATTGAATGTCTTATTTCACATCACAGATACTATAACAAAATTTTCTTCTCCTATGACTCTTTTATAGAATGGTTTAAAAAATGATTACATGTTACTCTTTATAGGAATTTCCAAACCAATATTAATGAATATGACCATACTACTTTCTATTTTTGAAATATTTTACCAGGAATTGTTATATTATTATAAGTTTACTTATATGACCGCTATTAAACAAGAACTTTTATAAGATATGGAATAAAATAAACTCAATGGTCAATTATGTTGGAGTTTTTTTATTAAAGGGTATTTTCAAAAAATATAAATGATAATTTATTTATTTTTTAATATGTATTTAATGATGGAATATTCTATGTATATTAAATATCCAATTAATATTATAGAGTGTTAAATCAAAAAACCAAAATCAAGGAGGAAATTATAAATGTCATATTTAATGAGATAGATTCACATGGGCGTAATAATATTTAGGGAATCATGACGAAGATATATCAAATTTTAATGTCTAGGCCTCAACCAAAACAAATGATAGTAATATATAACCTATAGAAGAAAAAATCATATAGAAATTAGTGAGCATGAAACTATAAGATAAAATTAACTATCAAATACATTAATCCCATGAAATATTTGGAATCAAAGTGACCACCCCTTTGATGTTGTTATATGATACCCCAATAGTAAAACTAAATAAAGAACCTCACTAAAAATAAATGCACAATATTAGTCATTATTATCAAAACGTGAACATAATAACATCAGTGATTTAATCATGTATGAACTCTAGGTAATTGAAATGAAATAAGAATTATAATATTTTAAATGCAATATTGTTTGTGAAATACTAAATGAACATATGCACTTCTAAAAAATTAGTACGTTGTGGGTGTTTATGAATAAGGATGATGATTTGGGCATTATAATTAGAACTAAGGAAAGTCATGTACTATATTGGTATATTCAATAAGAAGTTATTTACAATGAGTAAAATATTGCAATAGTAGATAGAATTGGGAGTGTCAGAATACTGAAATCATATAATTATAACTAGAATATCAAATTCTATTAAATATATGTAAAGGGATCATTGCTAAATATTCATATAATAATTTATATTTAGTATATAAACTATTATGAACTGATCTATGCTTCCATTGAACCTAAACATGACTCGCTCTGAGAGAAGGATTGAAAGGCACTCTCGATCCTCCTATCCTGGAGACTAGAATTGGGAATCAAATTTATTATACTTTGATCAATTTATCCATTTACATTCATGGATAATGTAAATCCAATTGATCAAGAAGAAAAACTAATAAAACCAAAAAACTGAAAATACATTACATGATCTAGGTACAATAGCAAAAAAATAGAAACTAAATAAAAAAAAACTATATCATATCCTTATATCTATGTGACCATTTATCCACCACAATCCTTAAAAAATACCTACAACAATGTCACAAAATATGATAAGATACCTCAACATGTATAACATATAAGGTCTATAATTTCTAATTTTCATATGTAGGGTGTGATCGGGGACAAATTTGTGGGAAATCACTATAAAGTACTTGCACCTCCATTCCTGAAGATGTCCGAAAATTGTATATTTAAATACATTTCAAAATAGTACTTGTATCTATTTAAGGAACCAATCATGTATTTACCATTTTAAAAAATACCACTCAATATTTATGAAAAAGATTCACTTTCTCAAAAATATTTAAAAAAATTCAAAATCAATTCCAAAGAGGTGGAATAAAGGGTGCTACGCTAAAATTAAATTTATTGGATCAATTTGAGAGAAAATAGAAAGAAATATGTCTAATATTCACCCGAGGAACAATAGGAATATAAAAATAGTAATCATGGTAATTTATTGAACATCCATAGAGAAAATCTAATGATGTACTCAATTCTAACTCATCTACCATAGTGTGGTTTATCTCCATAGTCAATGTTAAATTGGAAATAATAATAAGTCTTATTTAGTTCCACATCCATCCATTACTCTAAGATAATCCAGGTTCCCAACCCATCTAATCTAGGATGATAAGAAACCATCACTCTGCCCTCAGGATGAAACCCTTAAATCCAATGATAATATTACAGGGGTAATTGGGAGGTCTACACTTGCGTGGATCAATCCAATAACCCGTACTCAGGGTACATACCTAGCCCACACACTAACACAACCAATTTTATGAACACATTCTCATAGGAACCCACATAGTGGATGAAAAATGATATAATGTTAAACAATAGTGCCAAATAGGGATACACATCATGTCAATTTTAAATAAACATTCTGAACATCCACAAGGTACCAACTCATAAAATGACACTTCCAAATCAAATCCTTTTCTAATTCGTATCTAAAACATAACAAAAATATATAACATACTAGAAGGTACAATACGGGGCATTAAATTGCTTCGTTACCAAATATGTTCTGAATAAACCACTAGATAATTTATTGAGAAAATGAATTCTATATCTATAAATGAACAAATTTAGGAACCATGAAACTATTTAGAACATTTTTGGTTTTTAGAAGGATTATATTGAAAAGTGTATGGAGAAGGAAAGGGTAAAATAGGAAATTTTTTTTGAAATATGTATTTCCTTTATAAATGTACATCTTTATTTGTGTTCTAATACATAGGCACACCTCGTGCACCTATAGATTCACCTATATCCAATGAAATACCCTATGAAAACAAAAAGAGTATCTAAAAACCATTTCAGGAAACAAAACATTCCTTAAAAAAATTAAAAATATTATCAGTAGTCAACAAAACTAACATACACATCTCAATTCTCAATAAACAATGGCCGCCAATACAAAAAAGGGCCAAAACCAATATATAATTGATATTTTCTTTTTAAAGGAAAGATATGCATTTTATCGAACAACATACAAGAATATACACATTTCCATAAATATATAAATCCTTGAAAACCCTTTTTAAATAATATTTCCACCATAAATTCCAAAACTAATTCACACCACATATCAAAATGATAAATCAGTCATTTTAAAATTAAATATAGATGATCAAGAATGACATGACATGTATCAGAAATGAAAATGATTGAAACACATACCTATATGACATGTGTGTGAGATGAGAATTCGGGAGAAGAAAGACCACAACCCAAGAGACAGTTGGATAAAAATCAATGAAATGGACCTTGAAATCATAAGGGAGCCTCAATGAATAGAGAAGAGAAAATATAGAGGGGTGTGGGACAAACCTTTGTTTTCTTAAAACTATACAAGGATAATGTATCTTAAAATGGGATAAAACACAATAGGGGAAAGATTTTAATTCACCCTTTTTAATTACATGTACAAATACCAATGTTTGGTCTCACAATTTTCCAATCCAAGTTCCATCCACGAACACCCTAATGAAGAAGAAGGGAACCAACAATGTGTAGCCATAGATTTCTAGAATCGGTGTACTACTTTTTTTATATAGCACTATCAAATTTCACAACATTCCAAAACTATTGTTTTATAGTTTATGGTAACTATAGAAAATTAATGTTCCACTCTATTTACAAGAAAACAAGTTTCTAATATTTTAATAAAAACTGAAAATTCTTCCCCAACCAAGATCAAGCCATTCAAGGTTATCCTTTCAATGATAAATTTAACTAATAACACCTCTAAATCAATATGTCACACAATTATTCCCCAAACCAAGATTACAAATCCTTTACAGGTCCAAACACCGCTCAAAAACTCTGAATGTAAAACATTTTCTATAGGAACTCAACTTGAATATCAACCAAAAAACCGACATCAAATATATTATAAAATAAATAAAAGACCATTTTTATTTTTAGACAATTCTACCGACAGAAAACAATTTATTTCCCCAAATATTCACCCATAAAAAATTTATAAATCTTGATCCCCAACCTGAATAATTTTTAATTAATCCATGAACCACAACGTTACCTTTCACTCCAAAATTAACAACTGATCAAACCCTTGGAAAAAATATCACGTTATTAAATGGTGGTTCTCCCTACCAAATGTTATACATAGTTCTGACCAACAATAAGAATCCTATCACTACCTGAAAGTAGAAATCCAACCAACAACACTATCGATAGACCGATAGGGAAAATTCCAACATGAATCAAAATCCCAAACCACCGTGAAATCCAATACAAAACCATAATCTCATAGAAAAAATGGTACCCATAATAAATCTATAGTAGACAGTGAACCAACCCATAATTTTTCCATTTCACATGGCCTGAGTATCTCCAATGAGAACACAAATGATAACTAAAATTGATATACATGAATGAGGAACAAACAATAAGAACAACCATTGATTGATTCCGATCATCAAACACCACTACCGATATATAAGGGAAAAAAATCAGAACATCATCTACAAAAAAAGGTACATCAAAAAATTGGTTTCATTCAAGAAGAAAATAGATTACAATGGGGAAAAACTATTCCAATAACCACAATATAGATTGACATCTGTCCTACACCCTTACACCTAATTGTTTCTGAATGATTCAATTATTAACTCCATGTCCTTAGATGGATCCCTAATTTTCTGAAGCATCTATAGCCCCATTGTATCAGAAATCATTTAAATTAGAATTACCTTTATTGAAATTCATTTAATAGAACATCCATAGATGACCCAGGAAACCACATCTGTGTAAAAACATTTGATGATTTTGAAAGGAATTCTATGAATGCTCATATCGAGCACACTATAATCACAGAAATTAGTGTTCTAATGAGTAAGGAAATCAAATAATAAAATAATAACCCAAAATAACGTTATTCTTAGGGACACACTTTGGCCCCGATTGGGAACCTTCATGAGCACCATAGGAAGATGTTTCATCAATCGAAACTAATTACAATCCCTGATCTAACTTTACTTGAAATGCCTCATTAGCCGACATCTGAAAATAAAATTACCCTGTTGAAAGGACTCACTCTATTATCACTAGTTCAAGACCAAAAATTAATAGAGTAACTTTCTTCTGATCCACCATCACTATCTCTAGAGTGAAAGGAACAAAATAATTCATTTGGTCAACACAGGTATTCACCATATGTTGATCATATTGAATTCCAAATAGATCTGCCACATTACTCACCTCCCCCACCATAGGTATAAACAACTCATGAATGAGTCATTATTCACTCTCAAAGACATCATATTTTTTAATGAAATTGGGATTATTACCTTCTACGGATCCAAACATGGACCCAAAAACGAACTAACCAAACTCTAAAACTCAAAATTTCAATTGTTCTCAATGACCTGATGACATATTCTACATTATATTGGAACTCTACTATATCCAAAAGACCATTGTCTCCATTAAAATCATATAATAGTATAGAAGAAGTTGACTATTCTACCCCACAGGGAATCTAATAAGGGATAACAGCTGGAAGGCACTTTTAAGAAACCACTAGGATATTTCTTGAAAGCATACTATATACAACATAAAACACTAAACAAAATCTTCATCAAACAAAAAAATTAACGTAAAATAGTTTCAAAATCAAAATAAATCAAACTTCTATTCCAATCATTAACCAAAAAACTAGTTTTATTTTTCAACAACACCATCTTCAATCCCATTTATAAAAATCCTTCTTCCTTGCAAACATTAAAAACAAGGAAACAATATATCCTATCCAATTCAAACTCCCAATTCTACACAAAAAAACAAACCATAAACCCATTATTGTTTTGAATCCCAAATTTACCAAAATGTATATTTATTTTAATATCCTATCATTTTGAAAACACAACTCACACCAAACTCTGATAATAGAGAACTATTAATGATTAGAAACTGATAAATGTTTATTACTGTAAAATTCCATAATAAATCACCATCTATTTGGAGTACCTTGATCTATGCACTCATGATCCATAAGGGTCACTACTCCATGTAATATCAACATGCATCACTGGCTTACTTCTATTGTCATTACCTATCCAACCAACCAAAACCAAAATTGATGTCTCATATCATGAATATCTCAATATCTAAAGGATCCTAATGAGTAATATTTCACTACTATCTTCCCATACCTAACCCTCGTGTTCTGAAAGTATTTATCTCTAAATTACATAACACCTAAAATAACAAATGGACCCTTTGATTAATGTTTTTCACAAACCAATTTGGGCTTCCATCCATTATAAAACTTGGCATATTAAGAGAGGAGGACCATGAAGCATTCTCGATCCTTTGTAATTGGTGTCTATCACCAGACATCAATATTGTCATAGTGGGAATGATTTATCCCAGTAGACAAATAGGATCAAAAAATTGAACAAATAATATAAAAAAACAAATAAATATCAAACATTGATAGACACATAACCTGATCAAGATAGTAAAAATGAACAAAATAAAAACTGAATATAGAACTGAAGTAAAAAACCCCAACCTAATATTCATGGAACCTCTTGGTTGCCACAAACCAGAATGGCAAAAATATCCAAAGGAATACACTCAAACATGAAAAATGATCAACCAAAATAGCTCTAGTCTTTCAACAAAAAGTGGAAAACATATTATGTGAGCATAAATAGATCAATTTACCATCAATATATAGTATATACATTCCATTCTCGATGATATACCTTGATTGTTGATTGAAAAAAATTTAGAAATTTTTTTTTTCATCACTTGAAATTATAAAAACATATCATTCACATTTTAAAAAATTAGACACTACATTCACATTTTGAAATAGATTCCCATTTTAAAAACTTGTTTTAAAAAATCAAACCTACAATCCAAACAAGACGAATAAAGGGGATTGTACTAAACTAATGGAAATCAAAATAAGATGACAGAAACTAGCATGTTTAATATCCAATGTGAAATGGGTTAATAGTGGGAAAATAAAAATTTTATTCAATTGAATTCCCGAAACATATTTAGAAGTATTCCCTGGATGTAATTTGATCAGAAACACCTATCAGCATATAGTGAAACTCCATATTCAACTACTAATAGGGCACTCTAATCTAGCTAATCAAGTAACACATCCCATTTAGCCCCTAATTTTTTAATGGGGGTAAAAAAAATAATAGTCATTGATATGAAATTGATATATGATATTGATGTTATATCAGTTATTTTCATTGTTTTTGTATTCTACGTCAACTAATCTTCCATCACATTCCTCAGTTATTTATCCTACCCAGTGATATCTATATTTTAAAATGATTAGATAAAACATTTTAGTCAATCTTAGTTTAAATTCATTCAGGTTTAGGTTAAAAATAATAGTGATGAAGTGTTTGATGAATTCCTATCCCATCCTGCAAAAACACTAGATTTTCAAAGAATGTTTTTCATATAGGTTGACAGAGATATAGATACTATTAAAAGACATAATAATTTCTACCTCCAAAGGATATTGACAAAATGGGACTAAAATTCCTAATTAAAATCTCTAGTATATGAAATTATAAATTATCCCTTGACTCAGTCCATTGTGTTTAAATTTGAAAATATAATGGTTTTAACTTCAATTGTAGAACGTTTTTAGGAGAACACAAAAGTTCATTTTCAAGAAATAGAGCACAGTTCTAGGGTAGTAAAATACATCACCAGTCTTCTTGAGAAATACTTATTCACTACCAAGAGAGTAATCTTGGATCCTCATACTTTAAATATTACCTTTTTCCATACATTTACTCCCTCTTCTGAAAACCCTTTTATCATTTATTATATAAAGAAATTGAAATCATTTAGCCTATTTCAAGATGTATGTTTATTCAATATCCATCATTAACTTATTCACCATAGCTTACACCTACATACCCATCCTCTACAATAAAAATAGTTGACTGTATTCCTCCTTCTGAGACTAGGGATGTTATACTAGATTATGATTTTAGTAGATTGTATGATGGATATATATTTTTTGTAATTTTTTGAGATATTTTTTAATATATTTTTTTTATTTTTTCAGTATTTAATATGAATTTCATTTAATTTATATAATATTTATTTAATTTTCATTTACATTTTTTAAAATAATTTATTAACCCAAAATAAGGAGGAAAATTTTATAATTTTAAATTCAATTCATATTATATTTCACATTTTTTTATATGGGGTATTGATAAATTTTCCTTGAAACTACTTATTGTAATGTTATTTTAATTGTATGAAATATTATTTACATTTAAATCAATTATATTTATGTTTTATAAGAGTAAATTATTTCATTAACTAAAATTATGGCATTGAAAATTTAGTCAGGTCTTGAAGTGATTATGCCAACCTACAACAAATAGTATTGTTATATGAGAAAACATTCCCCATATATTAATGAGAATGTAATAAAAAATGAATTTATCACATGGTAAACTCCAGGAATCATGATGATTAATAATGTAATGAAGTGTGAAATAAGAAATGTTTTTCTATTACATAAACTTTACACACATTTATGATCATGTGACTTTAAAAAATATTCAACCTACATCAAGATTAATTGAAGTCAAAACATAATGAATCCAATTGACTGTGGAAAGTTAACATGAATAGTAAATCTGGATAGTGATTTGGAATATTAACAATTCATATAACTATGTTAATGAATGTCAATTCAAGTGAACACAAATTAATTATACCTTTATTAAGTGATTCAAGGGGATGGTGTCAATATTAAACAATAAGAAATATTAAAGTTTATACTGGAAATACATTTTATAATTTACAAAATTTTGGATAATGTATGAATTCCAAGATATAATAATTACTTTGAGGATTTTTGTATAAATATCATTTAATGAATTATTTGATTATTTAATCTTTTTATGAAGAGTAGACACTTATGAAGATATGATATGGGGTGTGTCCATATAGATTGGTTCGTAGTGAAAAGGTGATATATTTATTATACCGACTATTAGACCTTAATGAAACACTATTTTCTAATCTCATGGTAGAACACACAGTTGAGGAATTTTTATGAAAATAAAAAGTCATTTAATTAACATAAATTTTATGATATTTAATAGGATAAAATCGTATAACTTCATATCTACTACTCTATTTTAGAAATCATTTTTTTGAATTTTTTCAAATTCCCTATTTATCCATTAACTTGTTTTCATATATTATGTTGTGGAGTACTATATACACATTCTTTAGTTATTTATCTCTATTTTCCATTGACGATCTATGGGACATGTTGTGTCATGTTTGGAATGCCTATAGATAGTTTAATTTTTTTAAAACCTTATACAAGAAATGTATTGTATTATTTTCTTAACTCACAACATGGAATCATGTGATCTCTATGTGGATATGAATAGTTATCATCTTGAGTGTGAACCCCATATTCTATTTTGTTGTTTGTTTTATTTTTTTATTTAATTTAAATTTAAACATACATGATTTAGCTTTAAAAACAATATAATGATATATTACATTGATAGTAGACTACAATTAATGTTTAATATATGACGTTTTATGAAATAATATTTATATTAAAATATAATGTAATTTTGAAACAAAATTATCTAAATTTTGATTTAACATTTGAAAAATATTTTGAAAACATAGAATTGAATTCTTATAAAATTTTAAATAACTGATTTGTTTCTAAAAGTTACAGGATTCAGTTTTAAATTGTTTTAAACAGAAATTTTATTTCAACACTTAATCCAGGACACTCTTGAGTTTTCCACTCCCTCTAAAAACCTATTGGGATTCTGTTCTCAGCCATGATGATATCAACTATGTTTTATGAATTGGAAATAGTTAATATAAATCAATGTTAAGTTAATCACATCAATCCATGATGATAACCCCACCCATTGGAACTGCATTATCAATCTTCCAAGTGGTCGGGTAAAATTATCCTTCATAATCTTAAATCATAATATTGTAATACATAAAATGTAAAGTCCTTAAGAACTCATACAAAGCCTCATAAAATCTCAAGTTACTATCATCACAACAATTACAACTACCAATACCCATCTCACAAATCAAATATCCCATTGGATAAATCGAAATCCCATAACCAGTGGGAAAACCTTCTTATCAGAATATATTTATCAACCGAGGACATATCCCACTCTTAACACCAACAAGGAACCTCCAACACACTTAATTGGGTGTTCCCAACCTAGAATAACATTTACAATAATCCCACCTATCATCCCTTATCACAAGCCTCTCTTTAAAATGATAGAAGGATATGGAATTAAACATAGGATATATTTAAAACATAATAAATCCCAAGATCAATAACTGTTCACTCGTGAACATAACTATAATATTTGCACATTTTGGAGCATAATTTTTGATTGTGTCTAAAAAAATATGTATTAGGTTGTACTTTATCTTTCTCAAGGAGGCAACATTCTATTTTTTTATTTTTATTGTTCATTCTCAGTCCTTATCCATTTGACCAAAATAAAAATTCTCAAACAGGAATAAAATCCTATAGCATTATATTATAGTTACAATTTTTTTCAATCATGTAGATACCCCCATTAATATATGATTATACACTCTACACTATCCTCATTCATTCTATACCATCCTTTTTCTATCAACAAGATTTTCCAACAAGATAAAATATATTTAAAATTACTTATAATCATATTATAATAAATTTACTAATTAATAAAATTTTAATTCCACAAATAGATCTCTTGAATAATCATGAAACTTTTAACATGGTGATCTCTAATAAACTAATACATATATAATGGAATGCATGCCCCACATAAAATTTACTAACACTGATAACATATAAAATCCCCAAATCCCCAAATTCCCATTCCAACTCATCGTACGATTTCCATCAAACCAATAAAAACACGTAAATTTAGAACAAAATGTATTATCAGGATGAAAATTTGTGAATCATAGTATTTTTATATAAATAATAACCCAAATACCCCCCCAAATCATGAAACCGTCAATATTTTTCTCCCACATCCATGAAAAATGGTCTCTCAACACTAGTATAGGGACACCAATTTTAGTATATACTAATTAAGGTAATGAATATCAATGTAAGAAAACGTATTTCATATCATTAATGAAAATTATCATATATCCTATCTACCTGGTTCTATAATATTGATAGTGGAGTGAAAAGTAATATGATCTCAACATCCCCTTCATCAAAATACATGGAAAGGGGTAATAATAAATGTGATGTTGAATTAAGAAGTACAAATGTAAATCTAACCATCGGATAAATTTTTGGAAATCTTTGGAAATTTCAGTTAACTATATGTATGGACTCTATAGAAACTTATATATGTCAATATCAAAATAATATTCCCATAAATATTTTTCGATAACCCACAAACATTAAGAAATAACCTTAGGTATGACCCATAATATCATATATCATTCTACCGCAGAAAAATATTACCCTTTATTATTAGAGTATTCACACATAAGTGTACAGTTAAGTATCAGAGTAACATTACACATCATATTTTATCCCTTTTGATTTACCAAATTTTAGGGCAAGCATATCTTCAATATCAACACTGACATATAAATTTTACTATAAGTGAATCCTTAAACATTACAACACTTATGTATTACAATGTTACTATTGAGGCCTATATATTAAAATAAATTTCATTATTTTAATATAGTTATCTAAAAAATAAAATACACGAATATTGGGTAATTATGTCATTCAAAATTGGACACATAAGTAAATTATCATAATAATAAATTAATTCATCATTATTTTAAATTCCACATAGTTCATATAACCCTGATAGGTTTTCTAAAATAGAATAGGATATCATAGAGAATATAAATATGTAATAGGGTGAGAAAGATATCCAAGTTATGGGATAAACACAATAACGATGTATGCGTGTGAAACAAGAGCCATACCATGACATAATAGAAATTAAATGAATATTAGAATGGAAATGTGGAATCAAATAATATGATCAAAAGTTGATGGAATAAGGAATTTATGGAAACAACATAATGCATGAAATCCTAATCATACGTAAAAATTTAGACCCAATTCCGTCATCACAATATAGAAAATGTCACATAGCTGATTATGTTCACTACTTCATACAATAAATAAAATATAATGATATATAAATATTTACCAAGAGAATTTCATGGATATAAAATTTTAATCCAACATGTCAAATGACATAGTGTTCTTATACTCATGTCCCATGCACTGTACATAGAACCTAATAAGATGAATGATTTTACCCATTCCAATAAGGGATATATAATTTTTGGTAGAATGCATCATATTATTATAATGAATACATTTTCATTCATATATATTACCCATGTGTAAAAGAAACCATAGACATATAATTTTCATGATTAAAACCATGTGAAATAATTGAGATTCATAATATTTTCTCAAATAAAAAGAGAAATATATATAATGAAAAATACATTAATGTGGGATTAAATAATTCTATTTCAATATATTTTAATAAGTAACATATGCATTTTTACATCGATAGACAATGTAGGTAAAATTATAAAAAGGACCCTGTAGAACTATAAATTAGAACATACTATATGGGTGATATGTATCTAAATGAGAAAGAGACCTTCCATGGATAGAATTGGATTATAATTTTCCTTTGAAGCATCATTGAAATAGGGCAATAAATATAAAATTATAATGTTTTTTATAATATATTTATAATTAATGAAATTTTTGGGAGGGAGTATTTCATCTGAATGGAAATGAATTAATTCATATTTAAATTGGCTTTAGAATAAAAGAGAAAATGCATGGAGTATGAATAAACATGGATTCTATCGTAAAAAATATGGCAACATAATGTAGTTTTATATTGAATGACTATACATAAAAGATATTGATTCCATTCATGATATGATAATAGATATGGAGTGATAAATATAAAGATAATATGTAATTTGAATGTAACGAAGGTGGTTCTGAAGATCACATACCTCGAGTTTCTATTTTATCGATGCATCCACTTTTCACCATTAATAACATAATTAGGTTTTAAAAATATATTCCAAAGATAAATACTGTTCTATATTAAATTTTATAACTTCCTCAATTATCAATTTTTTAATTTATGTTTAATATAATTTCTACTAACGTTGGTTACATGGGGTTGATGAGTCAATTTCATTATAGCCCTTTCAGTTTTTTATCATGGTTACTAGTTCTATAAAGTAAATTCATTAGATAGATAATATTAAAATATTATCTTTTTGGAATGAATTGGGATAGTAATTATATTATTTGACTAGTTTCAAAAATTCTCCAGAATTACAAAATGATCCTTATACAATTCATTAATGGATGAAAATGTATATATAACCATTTATTATTAATATTAAATATTTAATTTAAAGTATTTTTATTCCATAATATTAACTGTATTATAAATTTCATGATTATATATTATATTCTATTAAAAAATCTTCAATTTTTTCCTTTATGGAAAACCAAAATATGTCATTCTGGAAGGCATTATCCCAAAAATACTAAGGCGATGTTCTCATTGTTCATAGAATAGAATGTTGTATAAAAATAAAATAATTATAATTTCACAATATATATCCTGTTTTAATAATTATAATTATTAATTAGATTGTTTATTCAGAAAATAAATGAAAATATATTATGAATATAAAACTTTTCAGTTATGGAGGTTTTAGTCCTCACAATTTCAAGGTGATATTTTAAATTATCTCAATATTTTTAAATTATGTCATAAAATGTATATCACATTCATATAAAAAACATTAATCATATTAAGAAAATTTATTTTATTATAAATTTTTTGATTGATTGTAAATGTTCCAGGTAGAAGTAGAGAGAAAAATTGAATTTTAGGTTGAGATCATAACCTCTCACATTGGAAGATCTCCCTTAGGTCACTTCTGGAGGAACCATATAATGGTAAATTTGAAAACCCATGGATTATAAGATGTTGGGAGGGAATTGAGGAGGTTATTTGGAAGATTTTTTTACTAATAAATATCATTGGAATGGGTAGAGAAATTGAGAGTAGATGAGCTCCTTTTATGAGTAAGGACATTTGCATTTTTGTAAAATATATTTACAATTTAGAAATTTCAGTTAATTATTCACAGATAAAATAACCATGAACAATTAAAAATGGATGGCTGAAGAGATAATATTGATATCTCTTCCAAAACTGATTGTCATACATGGTTTTTATATTCCTTATCGCTTTCTAATAGTTTAACCCCTTTTATAATGATTTAACCTTACTATAGTATGTATAAATTTATCTTAGTAATTTAATATTAATGAAAAAATAGGAATTTTATTTTATTTTATAATTATAAAAAGTTAGATAATTATTTCTAAATCATTTTATTAAAAATCTCACTGGGTTATAGATTAACATTATTATTAGTGTACAAAATTACATAAAACTAGCTGTTAATTAATTTTATTATTAAAATTAACATGTGGTATTATAATATAAATATTTTTTTATTTTCGTGAAAAACATATAGATATTAAAAATAATTTTTTAGTGAAACCCCAAAAGTAAATTTTACAAAAAATAATATTTATTTTTGAGATGATATGGAAATAGTTATTTATTTGAACTAATTATTATTTGTGTTCCAACATTCTATCCATATGTTTTCTAAGTTCAAATTAATATTTTAAAATGAAAATTTTTATTCCTTCTAATCTTTTCAATTTTGTCATGGATATATATTTCATGTTTATCATATTATAATATCAGAAAATTATTATTTTAGAAAAATGAATATTTCTAAAATTGTATTTCAAATTTTACTATTTCTGAAAGATGAATAAAAATAATCCTAAAGACATTATTAGATGATTAATATTAAAATGAATTTAATTTTATTAAATTTTATATTATTTTAGTGACATTTTTTATGATATAATTCCTAAATTGCAATAATTTTATAAAAATTTATTTAAAACAAGATACATTATTATATATATATTATACAATAAGAAATATTTTTACTCCAAAATGTAATATAGTATTTATATTATTATTAGAATTAGAGATAATTTATTTATAATCTTTAATACCTATGTTACAAAAATATAACAGAAAGATACATTCGAAAGTATAATTTCTATAAATATTTTTGGTGTGGTTAAATTGATCTTTACATATACACCCTTAAATATTGATACAATAATCTCTCCCAACCCCTGCCTATCAAGGAAACCATTTCTATTGTTATTACGCTCCCATATCATATAGAATTAAAGTACTTTGTTTAAGATATTTTTTTATAAGAACTGATATGTATATAGGGAACCCTTATGTTTATTTTCAGAATAGTTTTAATGAAATCTAAAACTCCAAATATTTCATTCATAATCTACAAAATTAAATATATCACTGTTTCAATGAAAAATGAAAATGGTGGTTACGTTATTTATCTCATGAAACAATACAGACCAGTCATGACCAATTAATTGGTGATCTATAACTCTAAAATCCTTAAAGGTTCACCTCCTACCTCCATCCTAAACTACACATCTTGGTTCCCCACCAACTATTGTTTAATACTTATTTCCAATAACGAAGTCACATAAACCGGTTAAAAAACTCAAAAATAACCT
Source organism: Viscum album (assembly GCA_963277665.1). Taxonomy (NCBI): domain Eukaryota; kingdom Viridiplantae; phylum Streptophyta; class Magnoliopsida; order Santalales; family Viscaceae; genus Viscum; species Viscum album. The sequence continues at coordinate 180,739,788 of OY728140.1, forward strand.
AAAACTCTCATAGTCCTCCAATCATATTCAATAAGACATTCATTTATTCTCTAACTCTAAAAATCATAATCTAAAAAACAATTATAAAAAACCTCATATATTTAACAAAACAAATCTACATTCATCTAATAAAAATGTCTTATATGATAATAAGTCATTACAAAATCAACACCACAAGGATTTGTATGACTATGAAGTCCATAGTTAAATATTCAAATATCAAATCCATTGGTTAGAATTTCATTCCAGTCTTCATTCCGATCATGGAATTATATTGTGCACAAATCAACTATCTGTGAATTGATTCCTAATACACCAATAATTCCTTGATAATGTTTTTTTCCATAAACACATCATTCACTATTTTGATAACATATATTATATTATTTCAACCTCATTATATACAATGATAATATGAAACAGTGATCCTTCCACCTCTGGCCTCCATTCCTTAAAAAGTATTGACCTCAAATATCAATAGACCATTAAATCACTTTATCATGATCCCTCAATTCGTATTGGTACAATAGAAATTTTAAAATGACGATTTGGAAGACTACACCTATTAACCTATGGAGATAAATAGTTGAATCCTCATCCAGCCAAATATACCATAAAACCCCTCGAAAACTACACACCCATATTATCAATTACAATGAAATCATATAATATTTAACCCCTTTATTGATATCTACCTGAATACTCTTTCCAAAACATCATCTTAATTCAAAAATCTTGTATTCAGAAGATAAGGAAAAAAATTTTGATCTACATAATTAGAAGCGTAACATTTCATCTTAAAAATCCACCAGTCACTATCAAAACATCTATCAACCTCCGAAAATGTTGGTATTACACTTTTTAATAAATCATTAATCTCCACCAAGTATTATCCTTATCATCCACATGGAGACTCAAAATTATCATTGTAAAAAAATGATCAGACCTTAGTAGACCACTCATATTTGAGTGTCACCCTAAACACTAAGTTCCTCCAAAATAAAACCTATCTGGAACATTATTAATTAAATTCCATAAAATACTCCTACTATAAGGTTCAAAAACATTCGAAACCATGGTTCAACACCCCATGAAATGTATTTCCAATCACTACTACTCATGCATCTGATGTGAAAACTAGCAACAACATATTGTAGTTTCCCTTCGAGAGTCATTGTCAACATAATCATTTTAGTATATATAAAAGACTATGAATAGACCATTCATCCTATGTAACATATATACATATATAATTTTACATAATTACAATTAACAATCATTTATCATTCATAAAAAACCTCATCACACTATTCTAATAATAATCTCACCGACCACTCTGGTCATTATGTTTTAGGGGTTTTCCCATAACTATGGCTCACAAATTCCGACATATCACCACAGAGTAGTTTAGGATTAGTTGTATTTACCACCAAACCGTCATGTCAAAATTTATTCACATCAATTGGAATGAACAATAAATTTAAACAGTCCATGCATCACCCACTATCAGATCCAAAAACCAAAATGGAATTGTACAAAACCAATGAACATTCCCTCAAATATCAAGGTATTCCCCCGAAATCAATTCCAACACATTATATTCTCCTCTATGGAAGGGTGATCAAATATGAACACTCTTACTAGATCTTATTCAACCATCATTTTCAATCTCAACCAATCTAACATATTTACACACTTCATTATCACAACATTACAGACCCTAAATAAAGCTCCTATAACTCACATCCCATCAAACAAGGACTATATTCTTAAAAAACTAGCCATAATTTCCTTGAATTTAAATCTCATATATCCAAACCACACCTTTATTATTCCATTAAAGCAATCGAAATCAATCCCACCACATTCAATACTAACTACACCTTCCCTTATAACATTTGCATCATCCTTATTATAAAAATTCTCCACCGACACCCAACCCAATCTAGACACAAATTTAATGGATCACAATCAACTATCCCATCGAATTCCATTACCAAAACCCATATTTCATGGAATAGGACTATTTTTACAGTCCATTCAATTCCATGATATCAAAATAATTGTTTGTTAGTTATATAATATAATTATATGAAATTTAGCATTCAAGTATGAGATCTAATCGTGGTATAAATTAATATCACAAGGATAGTGTCATATTAGGTAGACAAGGTTTCCTATCATCTAGAATATCTATCAATAAAACCGCATTTTTCTCTCATAGTCATTTAATGGAATCTTGTAAAATCAAAATCTCTTCACATAGATTATAAAATTTCATTGATGGTGGTAGCATCAATTATGAGAACATAGAATACAATGTTTTTTACTGCTTTAAATACCTAGTTCTTCATCCAAATTTAAATAACCCATTTATATCATGATTTTAACCCCCACCTAATGTCATTTCAATGATTTTTTTCACATGGGAGGGATTTTGTGTATTTACATCCTTGCAGTTGTGTCTGAATCATGTCATTGGCCTAGAAACTACATTTGATTGTAATTATCTATTATATTTTTGAAATAAACAATAATTTTATTCATTATATTATATCTTTTAATAGGAGAGGATATACATTCTATTTTTTTCCACACCTCACCACTTGTTATAAAGAGTATAAACATGTATCCCCAGCCAAGGAATGGATTTCTATTGTTTAGCTCCCTCAAACTCAGTCCCTACAATGTTCTTCCTGTATCCAGGGGTTTTATTGTGTCTTCATTATTTGTTAGAGTAATATGATAAGAAAAATGAGGTGTGAATTTCCTTTAATGTTTAAAACTAAAATATTATAATGATGATATTAATCATAAATAAGAATGAGTAAAAAAATTTAATACTCAATGTAAGAATGGAGGACATTTAAATGAAAATGGAACATATGTGGTTAATAGAGTTTGGATAAAAGTAAAAATGATTCCCTATGTATCCTCTTCATACTACCAAGAGAGGTTTTAGCTAAAAACCCTTGAATATATAAATATCAAATATATCCAATAATAGTATGCCTTTAATTTATTGGTATCTCAGATCACCATAATGAATTCAATTTATTTTGAATTAGTTGTATCATGATTCCCAATATAAATAATAGACACATGGTTTTTGAGGTGGTTTGAGAAAGAATACCTAATCCAAAACATTAGGGGTAGTGGGAATCCAAATGAATATATGAAGAATGAGGTTTTTTGTGGTGATTCATTTATAATTCTCAATCAAATTTTTCAAAATGATTAGAATAATAATTATATAAGAATGATATAAAAGTATATGATAGATATTTTTAGTACAATAATGAAGCATAATATTATTCTCATGATAAGGAACAATTGGATATCATTTGAAATTGATTAATGTTTTTATTCATATATATTTATAAATTTTCATTTTATGTACATTCCCATTCATCTGATGTTGTTTATTTATAAGCTTCATAACTCACTTGGTGATCATCATTGGGTAAATGGGTCAATTGAGTCATTGAATTCGTAGTCACTGTGATGAGTTCCAATTTTAATTTATATTTTATGCTTTCATGATCAACAAATATCGCTACCTAGATGATCACATTGACTAGCAGTTGGGACTACTAGATTGTTTTAGGGTGGCCTATTGCACACTAAAATAACACATGGATTATGGACCTACTGAACTGCCAAGTGAGGAAATGCTGATTGCTGGGTAGAGACCCTAGGAAAGTTAAAAACAACATAATGACTTGTATTCATGTATTTATTGAGTGTTTTGTGAATTTAAAATAAAAAAAGTGTTGAAGAAAACTTTTAAATATTTTTTTCTACACTAGTGAGGCTAAGGAGTCCTCTGTTTTTCTTTTTAGCTAGGGCATCTGGATGTCATCACCGAATGGTGTGAGCAGTTGATGGATAGCAGTTTGATATGGTTGATCAGTGGAGGTTCAATTGAGATGAAGAGGATAACTAGTGGTAGAATATTCTTCTTTCCTTCCACCGAAAGTCTTTGGGAATGTACGATGGTAGTGTCTCCGACATGGAGACAACTAGTTGGATCGAGGAGCTGGTTATCTCTTTTAGCTTGATCTGAGCTCTTGTAGAGTACTAGGTTCCTTTGTTAATGAGACAGATGTGGAGAGTGTCTTGTCAGTGGCGGACTCTTGACATCTTATAATGGAAGGAGACTGAAATCTAATTGGATGACATTGAGAGGGTGTTCTGAACGGGATTCACTTATTCCACGATGAAGGCCATGAACATGCAGCATCATCTCTTCCTACAGCAAGGGAGTATTTCAATGAGGGAAATGGTGATAAAGGTCTAGTATCTCCTACATTTTTATCTAGATCTATTTCCAGATGAGGATTCATAGGTAGGACTCTTGGAGAAGGCACTCATACCTTCTCTTCAGTATTTTGTTACCCCCATAAATCAGTCGAGGTACATGGTGGTTCTGAAGAAGGATATGGTAGTATATACGATGCACATGGATGGAGGTGTGTTGATATAAGGGAGGAAAACGAGTTCTTTAAATGGTAAATGAATTAGTTGTATGTCTCCTTCATTAGGGCCTTCTAGGTTTTGGCTAGTATATAGTTGGCCTCAACATTAATAGTCACAATCTTCAGGTCCTATCCCTTTCCACATTGGCCTAGGACCACTTTTATTTGTCTATGGAAGCCAGGAGAATCATCCAAATTAGTTCCATTTCTATGATCATTACAGTTGGGCTTGGATGGATCATCACCCACCTCAGTAGAAGTAGTTTCCACCGAATCCTTTTTAACAACAGGGGAAACGTGCTCCTACTCCACCATGGGAGACAGTTCCATAATAAGCTAAAAGCAGGGTGCTCATTTGGGATATAGACCAAGGTTTGGTCGGGGAGGCAGTATACATCCTAGGTGTTTAGGGGTTGAGAATGGGACATTTTATGCCATAGGGGAACTAGTTCTAGTTGGGCAAGATGTTAGCAGAGGTATGATCTGTATGTTTTGTACACTTACATGTGGCCTATTTGATTCATGAGATTTGCATTCCTTTCTAGTGGGGATCTTGTCCTACTACAACTGCAGCCATATGATGGCATCCTAGTCATTGAATGGTTGTTTTTTAGGAAATTAATTATCGACTACTTCTGTAAAAGGGTGGTTTACTCTAATGTGGGAAGCCAACATGTAGCTTTTTTGGGTGATTAGTGTTTCAAGTAAGTTATTTGCCCTATGGAACACCATTATTTTTCATTAGCGGAGCTGTCTATAAAATCAGTCGACTAAGATTGTTGATGTTCCGGGGATTTTCAGTATGATGTTGGATTTCTTCCCCAAATAGGTTGTGACTCGATCCACTCAACTTGATATTGATTTTAGGATAGACCTACAACCCAGTACCCATCCGATTTTGATGAATCTCTATCACATGGAGCCTTCTCAGTTATGAGGGTCAAAGATTATGGTTGATGACCGGATGAAGAAGGGTATAATCCAACCATGCGTGTCTCTATGGTTTTCTACAGACTTTTTTGAAATAAAGGTGAAAGGTTGTCTCACCGTGTTCATAGACTACTAGAGACTGAATCAGGTGACTGTCTTGAACCATTACCCCCTCTCAAAGAATGACTAACAATATGACTTGTTAAAGGGAGCAAGATGAATCTCTAAAATTGACATAGTGTCATGGTATCACCAGTTAAGGGTGAATGAGGGTGAAATCCTAAATACTTATTTCAGGTGAAGGTATGGGAACATTGAATTTGTGGTCATGTCATTCGGGGATATGAACGCACTAGTTGTGTTAATTGAACTTGGGAACTCTGTTTACCACAACTATATGGATTGGTTCATGGTCATGTTTATTAATTACACCATGATCTACTCACGGTCAGAGGGGGATCACACCGAGTATCTAAGGACAATGTTAGATGTCCTCTAATTCCACCATCACTATAGGAAGTCTTCCAAGTTCATGTTCGGCACACAAGAATATTCACTTCTTTAGGCACATGGTGTCCCAATAGTGAATATCAGTGGACCCATCAAAGTTTAATGTAACGATTTCTGTGGAAGACCTCAAGAATGTGACAAAGGTTTGTAGTTTCCTGGTTCGTGTAGGTTACTACCGAAGGATCATACCTGACTTTTCTCATGTTGTGGATCCTTTGACATATTTGACCTGAAAGGATTGACATTTCATATAGAGTGATCAGTTTCAGGAAGCTTTTAGTTTTCTGAATGGGAAGTGGGTCAGTTCTCAAGTTCTATGGTTTCTAGAAGAAGGTGTTTATTTGAAGAGTTTTGTCATGCTTTCAGGCCAGGCATGGTATGGAGTTGATGTAGCAGTGAGGAAGTAATATCTTATGGGTCTCAAAATATATATCGTCACGAATGTAACTATTCCACCCAAGACCTAGAAATTGTATCTATCATGTTTTATGTAATATTGTTATGTTATTACCTCGTCAGGGAAAGCTTCATTATCCTCAAAAATCACAAAATCATGAGTTATAAATTATTCTTGAGAGACCTGAACTTACAGCAACAAAGGTAGATGGAGTTCCTTCAGATCTAGGACATAAAAATATCTTATACATCAGGAAAGTTGAATGTGGGGGATGATACCTTAAGTAGGAATTCACAATATTATGTAGATTGGGATTTCATATATTCATTGAAGGAAATAGAGTGGTTGGTTGCTTTACATCTGGGATTGAGAGTGGAGGATGGTAGAGGTTGTCTATTTCGGATAACAGTTCAGTACTCCATGCTATGTCGGGTGAAGTAATGTCAATGGAGAGAGTTAGAGGCTGAAGTGATGCATTATCAATGTAGACATAGTGATTCTTTGGAGTGATGATCATAGTTGGTATCAGATGTTGTTCCATGGGATGCTATTTTTTCTGGTGGCTATGCATGAGCATGTTCACAGTTACTTCTATAATGCACCCCTTGCAGTACATCGAGGATTCACCAAGATGTAATGGGGAATGAGAGGTTAATTTTGGTGGCCTTGATCGAAACAGGATGTTGAAATGTTTATGGAGAGGTGCCTCGTGTGTCAGTAGTTGATGGCTGAGAACCATGATCCCGGTGGACTATTGTATCCCTTAGATTTGTTTGAGTGGATGTCAGATGATGCCTCTGTGGATTTCATCACAGGACATCCTAGAGATGAGGTAGTATATGATTCCATCTAGGTAGTCATGGATTGATTGAATATTCATCTCACTTCATAGTTGTTATGGATTCGAGAAACATGGATTCCTTAGAACAATGGTACATGGGTGAAGTGGTGTGGCTACATGACGTTTTACGATCCATAATTTTGGATCGGGATGAACGCTATACGTCATGAATGTGGAATGGATTACAACATGCCTTTGGCACCTTGTTACACCTCAGCACTGTATTCCACCCTTAGACAGATAGGAAAACAAAGAGGTTCAACCAGACGTTGGAGGATATGATGCAATCATGTGATTGGTAATTCATAGGATCATGTGCATGACAATTTCCCCTAGTATAGTTTTAATACAAAATATATATCAATCTATCATAGGAACAGAACCATTTAATGTATTGATTGGAAGAACATGTCATTCACCCATTTAATGGTCATAGGTTTGGGAGGAAGGTGTTCTTGGTCCAGTAGAATTGAAGATCAAATAATGATTGTTCAACTTGTGTGTATAAAGATGAAGGAATCTTAGGACCCTCATAAGTCATATTCAGAACAAAAGAGGGGACATTTGGAGTTCGAGGATGGGGACCATGTTTTCTTAATTGTCTCGCCTCATCATGGACATCTGAGGATTGGAAGGAAAACAAATCATTCTCTTAGGTATAATAGACCTTTATATGTGATGGGATGGGTCTAAAAGGTGGCATATCATTTTTCATTAACACCATGGTTGGAGGGGATCCACAACGTCATTCATGTCTGTCTTCTGTAATGGTATATACAAGACAACTACCAAGATTTTTTATGGAGAGAGTTGGATGCAAAAAATGACACAAAATTTGTGGAGGGTCCAGTAAGAATCTAAGACTATGTGAAGAATGTTTTTAATGGAAAATCCATTTCATAGTTTTATGTGTTATGGAGGCATCGTGGCCTCAAGTAGAGTCATTGGGAGAAAGAGGCACAGATGCATGCCCAATACAAATATCACTTCTATTTTTTTCTATTGTTTTTTCTTTATGCCTTTCTTATGATGTAATATTTGACATATTTACTGTATTATAAATTTATTCCATGGTCTCTATGTTTGTGTAAAATGTACGTCTATGAGGAGTGGAAAAAACGGATCCCTAATGAAGACACATTAATGTGGATGTGATTAAACCATTGTGGGTGAGTCATTTCTTCCCAATAAATATTATATCGTGACATGGAGGAAGTAGGTCACTAATCCATATGTCTGGACACCGTGACCGGGGGGGTTTTGTGATTGTTTGGGGCAATATAGGGCCTTAATGTTGTGATGTTATTCTGAAGATATATGTCAAGGGTGTGTACATGGATGTCTAGATTCTTCTCAAGAATTAGAACAACACATTGTTGTTTAATCCGGAGATACAACATAAGGGATTGTATTTTAGAAATCTTTTCTTCTTGGATAGTTTTGAAATTATCACAGAAGTGAATAGTTTGAAAGGTATCTTATTTAATATCTTGAATTTAACAAGGTCATTATTTTGTGGAAATCCAGTGTTAAAGGGTATTCTCAGAGGTAATGGTGGATCGTTTCATGAGTCTTCCAAATTTATATCTTCCCATCGGCATGTCAGTGCATCAGCATGTCACTGCGTTGTCATGGTAGTGTATCAGCATGTTAGTTCATCATCATGCCATTGCATAGGTGATTCGTGGGAATCTATATTAGTGAGTTAGGGGCATTGGCATCATCGATTCAAGGAAATCAGTGTCGATAGGTTAAGGCATCAGTAGCTCCACATTAGTGGCTCAAAATCGGTGGATTAGCATCTGTAGGTGAGGGTGTCAGTATGTAGAGGCATTATATGGTCATTTTTTATGATGGCTATGGTGTCAGTAGCTCAACATTGATATCTCAATGTCGGTGGATCAGAATATGTTGGTCACATTAGTAGCTCACCTGATGGTGGCTTAGTGTTTTCGATGCAAACATCAGTGACTCATTTCCAGTTTTTGTAGTTTTTCTATGTTCTCCCATGATATGTGTTTTTCTCCATTTATTGTTAATCTATCAACTCACAGCCATCCAATTTTCTATCTGCAACGTTACCAAGGGGAATGATAAAATCATGATAAATTCTAACCTATGAAACTACCAAGCCATTTTTTCAAACCACGATCCAACATTTTGGGTACTTATAAATTGTATCCATGATTTTAGGATTTTACCGCTTTATAAGCAGAGATCCTATCATAATTATTCATTTTTATATATCTTGATGTATATAGAGACTTCATCCCAATATGTGTCATTCGCCTATGTTAGAGCAATTCTAACATAGCCATAGGGTTCTTCATACAAGTCGCACCATCCCTTATTCGTGGCCTAAGAAGGAACATCGATCATTGATCATACAATTAAGGATTTTGTTTTTCTTCCATTTAATCATGAATCAGGTAGGGTGGGTATATTAATGGTTCCTTGTAAAAAACTACATAATAATTTCCTTGAAACACAAACTAAAAAAGATTTTAATATGATAAAATGATAATAAAACAATGGTAAGGGTGTGGTTAGATGTTGGTCACCAGATTTATTTTCTTATCATAAATTTATTTACAGATAATGTAGCTATATAACATCATTAAATCATGATTGGTTGTGGTGTTTTCTTATGCACTAGTGGTATTCTATTTCGCTGTGGTGTTTTTATGTACATATGTAACATGAAATATGATTAATCACATAAAATTGGATTAATAAAGAGATTCCCAAGATCAAAATTGTTCTGTGATCACCCTAGTTATATTATAGGGGGAATTAATAAACTCCTATTAGTTAAATTTGAATACAATTAGTTTGATTGTTTTGGTTATGTTTTGTGTATTCTGGTTAGGGTTTTCTGGGCTTGGTATGTGGGGTGGAACAGAAGGTGTGTTGGTGTCTCAGTATGAGCGATCGATAGACTGTTGAATGGATGAAATTTTAGGTATCTTAACTTCCATTATTTTGTTTTTTTGGTTATAATGTGATGTAAAGTCGTGGGAATGTGGTGTGGTTATGAACATGTTATGTAGCGGTACTAGATTGGGTATTTTTTCATAATTTTGGGCTACATGGATTCGTTAGGAGAGTAGGAAAGGGTGGTATCACATTGAAGAATGATAGTTGTAAGGAATAGAATCTGGATATTCAATGGGACAACATGTCTAGTTTTGTGCTATTGTGCCATGGGACTGTAGTTTGGTATGGTATGTTGGTTTGTATGGTTATTTTTGTCTGTTTTCCAGTAGTTTATAATAATTCTAATTGACTGGAATTATATAAATAAGTATAAATTTTACAAAAAAACTTGTTGGTATTATGATTGGCAGTGGTTGATGTATGGTTGTGCATATAGGGGTAGCCACAAAAATAGTGTTGGTGTGGGATTGTAGTATGTTCGTGTGAGACCTGTAGGGTGGGGTTGAGTGTTTTTTACCTATATATATATAGTAGTTACCTGTGATTTCAATATACACACCACCCTTGTTGAGTACCATGTGTCGAGCACAACCATTTCATTGTGGAGGGGGTCTTTTCCAACATCACATTGGGTGGATTGATGGCTGGTTAATAATTTTCATACTCTCCCCCTCTTCTGAATATGGCCGCTCAGGCATATCAGGGTGGGATGTAATCGCTCTTGGCTTAAAATAGTTCATGACTCTTCGAGCAAGGATTTTTTTCGATGATGAACTCTAGTGTTTACGGGCCATGTATGTTTTCCTATGTATCTTCAGGATGAGGACCATGTTTCATCAGGCATGGTGTATGGTTGTTGAGGCCTAGGTGTATTCGAGCATGGTGGTGGTTATTTCATCCAATGTGTCTGCGGGTGGGTTATGTACGGTTTGAGGCATAGGTCTGTGGGGGTAGGTTGCTTCCATGGGACATTTTGTGGGAAGAGTGGCAGCATCAAGATGTCTGATCATTGGGAATTAGTAGTTAACCAGTGGTAAAGTGGTGTGGGGTGCCAAAATTTTAATGTTTTTATATTATTAATTTACATAAATTCTGTTATATCTGTGACTGTGCATTGCTAAGGTTGGGCCTGTTAGTACTTATCGTTTTATGCTTGAGGATCTACTATTTTCTCACATGGGAATTAGTATGTCCCCTCAATTTTGGACGAGTAGATTTAGTTTCCCTATAGATTATACTTGTATATTTACCCTATGTATAAAAAACGTTTTCATTATTCCATGAGGAATTTGGGAACTTTGATGGACTTTACTAGCTCAGTTGTTGATATAGTTTCAATTTCTATTTTGTTTCTTTTCATGGCAACATTATATTGGATTTTGGTCTTACATGGTATCAGTTTTACTTTTTAACATGTATGTGAGAATAGACTCTTGTATTTTAATTTACATGTACACTTTGGGGTTTCATGGATTTACTGTATTATCTCCCAATATGTTTCTCAAAAAATGGTAATTCATTCCATTTATGTGATATTTTATACCCTTGGTTTGAGTCACCACTCTAGGACCTAAGGAAGGCAGGACTCAGGGGTCATTATATCTCATTCATCATGATGATGGAAGAGTAATGAAATTTTTCATCCCATCCCTCATCATGGATAAGGCGGTTCATGAGTTAATGGTATAAGAGGTAGTTTGTTTAGTGATTGGATGGAGTTCAAGGTTAGGCATGATGAAGATTGTCTGTGTTGGTAGTGAAACAGTTTCATGACTCATGGTTCATTAAAATGGATAAAGAAGACCATATATGTAATGTGATTTTAGGCCCCCCATGATCCTATGCATGGTCTCTGGACCTACTAAAAAACCGTGTGAGGCAATGCCGAGTACAATGTGGAGACCCTAGGAATGGTACATGCATCATAATGAATTTTTTACCTGTGTGTCATTGGTTTTTCAGGAATTTAAAATATATAATTAGTTCAATAAAAATATAAAATGAATTTTTCTACTCTACATGGGCTTAAGAGTTATTTATTACTATTTTAAACCATGGAACCCAGACATCATCAATGAGTAGTACGAGTAGTCGAGGCCCGATAGGTTGATCTATATGATCATTGGAAGGAAGATTGAGGGGAGACAGACGAATAATGGTAGAAGATGTTTCATGCCTTCTAGTGGTAGACTCTGGGAAATTACAAGTGTAGGATATCAGAGAGGATGTAGACTGATGTTAGGGCCACATTAGTTTAGTGGGGATATTCTTCTACTACAAATGCATCCATACAATGTCATCATAGTCATTGACTGGTTGATTTATAGAAACACTATTATCAACAGAATCTGGAGAGGGTTCATGTTATCAAATATAGGAGTACAACATGTTAATTTCATTGGTGAGGAGAGTTTCCAGGAGGGAAGTTGATGTGTAGAACTCCATGTTTCCTCATTAGATGAGTTGTCATTGGAATCAGTAGACTCAGAGATGGAGGAAGTTTCATCGATTTTGAGTATGTTCATGGACATATTCCCCGACAATGTTTTGACACTACCCCATCGATGTGATGTTGAGTTCATGAAATACTTACAAACCAGTGTCTATCCAATTTTAATGGATCCTTATCGAATGGTTCCTTCCAAGTTGTTAGAGTTACATATTCAAGTTCATGATCAGATGAAGATGTATTTTATCCAACCAGGTGTGTTGCAATAGGGTGCTCCAGTGTTGTTTTGTAAAAAAGGTAGACAATGGTCTCATTGTGTACATAGACTACCAGAGAATAAATCAGGTGATAGTTAAGAACCGTTATCCCATCCCAAGGATTAATGACCTTTTTGAAAAGTTAAAGGGATAAGGTTGGTTCTCTATTATTGACCTACGGTCAGGAGATCAACAATTTAGGTTGAAGGAGAACGACATCGAAAATACTACTTTCAGATGCATATTTGGGCACTTTGAAATTGTGGTCATGTCATTCGACATTACGAACAGACCAGTTGTGTTCATGAGCCTCATGAAATCAATTTTCCATAAGTGTCTTGACTGGTTTGTGGTCATGTTCATTAATGAAATCATGATTTACTAATGCTTTTAGTAGGATCACACTGAGAATATAAGGATAGTTTTGGAGGTCCTTAGATGCCACTAGCCTTATGGGATGTTGTTCAAGTGCATGTTATGGACACGAGTGGTGCACATCCTTGGACAAGTGGTTTCCTAGCAGTGAAGAGCATTGGACCCATCCAATGTTGAAGTGGTTATACCCCAACCACAGATACCTAGAATCAGTTCATTATTATATAACATTTTCATGATACAAGGAATCATGTCCCGATAGATCGATTAGTTTAGTAGCCTTAGATGTACAATATACATACATTTAGTTTACACTACATCATGAAGTAAAAAAATATTATGTCCCATTTGAACACACTTATATCCATTATCCTATTCTTGCATGTTAATTGTAATATACTTCTTTGCATCTTGGGAAAAATAAAACATAATAAATTGGTGAGCTTATATGCTCAGTAATGATAACAATATAGCAGAAACATTCATAAATAAGATTAAATATTTAAGACAATGTATTAGACTAGAACACAATCCTTTTAAACATAAAATTCAGCATTATATGGAAAAAATAAGTAAAATAATGCCATTTACTTATTCACATGGATATTATACTAGTGGAATAATCACATCTAATATAAACAGAGAATTTCATAATGATGTAATGAATAATGGGTGACTTCATAACCACATAGTCAAGGCCTTGTTCCGAGACTACAAATATGATTTTGTCAAGTCATTGTTCCAAGAAACTAGTTTGTCTCATGAGACCTAAAGATGCATTAATTAGCTATAGTGGGCTCCACCCATCACATACCAAGACCAATGCATTCCCCATATGAAATGGTTTAAACATTACATAAACATTCATACTAAAACTAGCATACAAAATTTCATCAATAAACCATGAATGGTATAAAAATAACACATCTACATTCCAACATGTCACAAAACCTTCAATACAGTATAAAATATTTGTATCATAATAAATCAACCCCAATCAATAATAATATCGGGTAAAGGATGTTAACATTGTTGAAAATGATCATTAAAAATAATTGAGAGAAATATCCCTTTTTCATGAAAACATTTAAAAGTATCACTATTTTTCAAGAAGCAGTTTTAAATAGATTTTTTAATAAAAGTTTCCCATAACAAATTGAAACATTTAAAAGGAATTTCAATTTTAAAACCTTAATTCCCATATAAATAAATCCTTAAAACCATTTATAAAAAATGGAAATTAATGAGAATGATTTATAATAATAAAGTTTTAAAAAATTTAAAATGATATTCTACATAATGTTCCTATCCAAATGAGAGACACATGAAAACTAATAATTGAGGTAATAGAAACATTATAATATCATGATAATAAAGGGAATGATGATATACTATGTCAAATTACATTATATACACCAAATAAAAGTGAATTGCTACATAACAACATAGAAGTCTCAATGGAATGTATGTTGAGATGAATTCCTTTATAAATATCATATCCCTAGGTGACGGATAAATCAATGACATAATTATGTTTGAAAAAAAATACACTCAATATAATGGGATATTAATGATAAATCATTCATAGTACATTCAAACATATTATTTAAAAACAACACCAATGGCTTGGATGTATATCTCAATGAGTAGATATTGAGTTAAAATTACTATAATCAAGTTTTTATCGATGTCATGAGAATTTATCAAAGGAGTGATTATGTGTACCAAAATCATTTCCACACAAAGGGGAGTGTAAATTACTAAATAATTAAATAAATAGTTATTTCACCCATAAACATGGAGTAATATAATCAATGAAGTATGGGTAAAGCCCAATGATTATAAATTGAAATTTGAAATCTCCTTACCGATTTGGTAACATACGAAACATACACCCCATGAACGACGTATTATACAATGAAGATGTAAGTACCCAAAAACTAATGTATATTAATCAAAGAATACAATCATGGGTAGTATATACCCAAAACAAAAGGATATAGTGGCAATATAGAATGAATCTCACTGGAATAAGAAGTTAGATAAAAATCCCTTACCATGTTGTAATTAATCGAGTTGTATGACCAAAGGTATATAACCACAAAATGAATCACAGAATACCATGAATATAAAGAGAGTCATGATAATATATATCAAATGTAAGTACACAATACACCACAAGCAATAAATAAGTGGCGAAGAATGGAAATCTCATGGGAATAAAAGTGAGATAAGAAACAACGTACCATGTTGTAATCAATCGAGTCGTATGAAAAAAATTTAATTACCACCAAATGAATCATAAAATTACATGAATATAATGAGAATAATGAAAAAATATATTTAATGGTAGTACACAATACACCACATACAATAAATAAGTGGAAAACAATGGAAATATCATGGGAATAAAAGTGAGATAAAAACCTCGTACCATGTTCTTTTCCTTGATCAAGGGTTAATTAACTTTAGATATAATAGTCAAATCACTGTTATTAAATTAATACAATATATATATAGGATATCATATATGATCCTCTAATTCTTCGTTGTTAATAATATTTTATAAGTATCATCGTTTCAAGTGTTAAATGATCAGTTTTCCTTTATACGCTTGGTTACATAGGCCGTTTTTTCATGGATATGATGTATTTTATTCATATCCAGAATGATATTATGTTATTAATAATTATTTTTAATCGTAAAATTAAAATTATTCTTGAATTATTATGAATGTGAATGAATCTCATCGTGTTCGTGGAGAAGATAATACGTACGTACGGATGAGCGCCAATATCATTATATTGATGGTGAAATCGTATTTAATTGGATGGTATATCATATATAAAGAATCATTAACATGTTATATTTATTATTTACATTATTTATACTCATTATTATACCCATCCAAATAATGAAGTGTATGAATAACAAACTACACCACATTGTGGAGACGGCAAGTCGTACGTACGTAGGTATTATGACATTGTCATTCATATGAAGGATAGAAAAATGAAAATGGTTGTAACATTTTTATAATAACATCACAAAATATATAAGATACTGGAGGCAAGATTTAAGAATGAATACAACAAAGAAAGAAGAATTTGAAGAAGAAAATAACTTGAAAGCGGTGAAGAAATATATACCTCTAATTTGTGTTCTTCTTTTTTATTTGATCCAAATGGCTACATAGGATGACATTCTGACCAACTGATTTCCACTATCTTGAAGGGAGGAACGTTGGGAGGATATTTGTACTGGGTTAGGCCAATCCAAATGAATTTGAAGGTGTGAAATTATGAGAAGGGTATGTACTCTTTTATAAGAGTGGCGGTGGTCACTTTAGGAAAATCGTGAAATTTTATTTTATAATAAAATATGTTTCAGTATCTAATGGCTCCAAAATGCTTTATTTAGAGTCTAGGGTGGTTATTTGTTTCAAAACACTCAAAATATATGATTTAGACAGGGTTAGGTCAACATAATTACCTTATCTTTTAGATTTTACTGTTAGTTAAATAGTATGATATTAACCATGTCTCTTTATATTTTTATATTATATGGTTAATAATCATACTTTAACTTTCCAAGATAACCCCAAGTGGTTAATTATTAACATAAATAACCTTATATATTTCCTTTGGCCGATCCATATATTTTTAGGAACATTATTTAATTTATTAATAAAATATTTGTTTTAAAATCTCATTTATGTCAATTTTGACACTATTTAGTATTTTGTATTTATAAAAGTCATCAAAACTTTATACTTCAAAACAAATACATTTAATAAACCCTATAATTTCATAATAACATATAAAATTCGTGGACATCATATAAACCATGAAAATATATTTACTTTAATATTTATAATACCATTTATTTGATTCACTCATTAATAAGGTAATTACTGCATCATCATTGTGGTATAAATAAATTTAATTTTTAAGGTCTAAAAATTATATATAAATTAAAATTATGTAGGAAGTCATTTTATATTTAAAATTTTTATTTATTTTTGAACAAATACATTATACAACCCTATTTAGAAATTGTTTTACTAAAAAATATATGTCTATGTAATTTTTTCATTACTATAAATTAATTAATATAAAGTGTCATTATAACTCTCATGTGGCTCCATGGGGTCTCCAAATCGACCCATGGATTCCCATGGTCGGGCATGTATCCACTAATAGGAATAGAACAATGTTAGGGTAATTTAATATTATTATTATATTATGTTTTAACCCTTATTTAAAGTATTTATCTTTTAACCATGGTAAAAAAAATATTTACTGATGGAATTATTCATAATGAGTAAAAATAAAAGTTAACTATTTACACAACTTGGACCTACTGATTCCAAATATGGAATCCTTTTATCCATATTTAAAGTATAGATGTGTCTGAAATTAATTTAAAATTAAATTCTATTTTCAAAACAAAAATCGTGTTTTTAAGAAATAATAACTATCAAAAGATTGACACTTGTTTATGTCCAGTATAAATGTAAAATTAAATTTAATGACCTATATCTTATTAAATGATAAAAATTTATTCTAATTATAAATCCAAACCAATAAAATGTATAATTTAAGACTGTAAATTATTTCAATTAAAAATTTTCTTCTCAAATAAAATTTATTATTTTTCAGTATTTATCAAAATATGATAGTTATCAGTAATTAATCTAAAAATTAATCCCAAATAAATTTATAAGTCCCTATTTGAATGAAGAATTAAATTTCATTAATGTGAAAATATAAAAGTATAAAATATTGGTTTTAAAAAGGTTTTTCCATTAAACTGTACTAAAAATGAATATTTTTTTAAAATACATCTTTTATCTGAAAAAATCAATTTGGTATTATATTATGTCAAAATAACATATAATATGGATTCTAAAATTATATAGAGTATATAAAATTCCAAATTTAGTTAATAAAAATCATAACAGCTTTTTGAACTGCTATTTTGGTAATTTATGGTGCGCTCGAACTCGGTGTTAACATGTAGTGCATGCTATTGAATTTCTTTTAAAAAAATAATATACTTTTAAATAATGGGGTTTTACATTATTCCCCCTTTTGGAAATTGTGTCCTAAAAATTTTAAAATTATGCATAGGAAGTTTATTGAAAGTCCCACACTGAAAAAAATGTCAATATAACTATCACTTTAAAAGAAAAACAGATAAGTACAAAGGTTACCTGAGATAACCTGTATGAGGATTCCATGTAAGAAAAAATTGATATGGAAGATAAACTAAGTGTCATGTTTTGATGGATAGTGATAGAAAACATGATCAGGGTAATGTTAACAATAAGAAAAATGAAAACATATGATTAGATAAACAGTCATTAGATTCCCAGTAGGAAATGAAAATGGACAATGTTTTTTGTTTTTTGATCAATTTCATTACATTTAGTAATTTATTTAGGAGATTGAATAAGAAAATAAGGATATATATTTAATTTTTAAGTAGAGATTCATCCTTTTATAAATTTATACCACTAACTCATCTTTTTTTTTTCAAAATATGAGTATTTCTGATGACTTTGACACATCTGAAGCGCTACAGTCAACTTCTAGAGAACCACATAATCCAAAAAGTATAAACAATATAGTTACCTTGTATTTAGAGAATATAAAAATTGTTACAATAAGATAAGATGATCCCTAAATAGGATAATCCTTTATAGAAAGAAATATTAATAATAATTTCTAAAATTAAACCAACAATACCCAATGATCAATAAATTACATTCAATAAAATATTTCCTCAAAATCCTTCAATATAATCCAAATTAATATTGAATCCCAAATAATAGAAAAAGTTTATATTGTTGTCATCCACGTTAAATTGTATCTCTAAATAACATCAACTACTCTTAAAGTCTGATAATAAAAAGTAATTATCCTAATCAAATATCCTCTACGATAGGTTAATAATTTATATAAATTACCCAAGTAACTATAAATCCAGAATAGAAAATAGATAAAATCCAATGTTACTCCTAAAATGAAATCCTATTGTATTCTATTTTTCGTAGGCATATACTGTTCCCAATAGAGTGACCATCTTCCAAAATAACATTTTTCACATATTCACCAAATCATTTTCCTATTCTAATGAAATCCATTTGATAAGATATAATATCCCAAATCAAATTATTAATGACAAATAAACTCATTTAAATAAAAATAGTGAGTCACACTAACTAGCGACTACACATAGTCTAGTGGTAGGCAATAAATACCAATCGCACTCTTGTGGTGAGTTCGATTCCCGCAGCTTTGTCCGACGCGACAGGTTGTCACACGGTCTGAGTGTTTCCCTTTTTCAAAAGAGCATTTTTCATGAATCAAAAAGTAGGGTTACACATAAAAAAGAATTGTCTTCAAAGGTAATCCCATAAATATAGAGCAGTAATACTTTTAAACATTTCTCCATCCATTTATTTCTACATAGGTTCTTCATTGACCAAGAGGTTATCATAAAAATAGGGCATTCACTCGGGTAATTCCCAAGTCCTATACTTTTATGAAAAATGACAGTAAATGGATTCTTGGGATCATTTTTATTTTCTTCCGCAGTATTATTCATTTTTTTCTTCAGTAATTATTTACATTATGTCCTTCATTCCCAGACATAAAGCATTTCTTTGTTCCATTGAGACGCATTACAAGGTATGTTCTTAAACATTTTTTGCATGATGAAAATTTTTCTTTTTTTTCTTCATGGTCTCCACTACTGGAGCTCTAATCTTTAATCTCCATTCCCTTGTTTGTTTAGTCTAGGAATTGGTTAATATATTTTTTTGATCATATTTTTTTAAAAATGATTCGTCAAAATCCTGATATCTTTTACAACTATCAACATTACATTTACTTTCTCATACCCACCATTGTGCGCCCTTGTACACCATGTTAAATGATACTATGACTTACATATAATCCATTCATTGAATAATGATAGAATGAATATTGTGAGTCATTAAATCATTAAGAGAATATCATAACACCTTATTTTCATTATAGAACACATTAGGATTGTCCAAGGTAATTTATTATAATCTTATATTAAAATAGTTAAAATCATTTTGAAAATAAAATGTGAATTATCCTAATCATATACCCTTGGAGTGTCATAACCAAGAGTGAATCAAGTACCATTTTCTTGTACCGAGATACCCCAATTCATGCCTGAAACTCATTGTTAGAGTTTTTAATCCTAGGTGAGTCGGTGCCAGAGCCACTTCTACATGTTCGTATCTAGTCAAGGATGTATTTCTTGGAAAACCCACATAATATTTACATTACCAAAATTTTTGGATGTTCTTCTATAGTAATCCAAAATGTCTATTGTAGGGTGGTTTTATCTAATCATAGGTTTTTCGAAATATAGCTTCCAAGGTTTGTACTAAACATTTTTTTCTCCAACTATAATGCACTGAACCCAGTTACCCATAATAGGTGCATTATTACATAACATTGGCATGACACAAGGAATAATGTCCCAAAATACCGATCAGTTTAGTATCCTTGGAAGTACTAGATACATATATAGGATTTACATTACATCATGAAAAAACGACATTCTGTCCCCTTTGAAAACTCATATATCCCATAACATATTCCTGCAAGTTCATCATAATATACTTCATTACATCCTGGGAAAAATAAAAAAAATTGAAAGGGGTTATTCCAGATGCTCATTAAGTACAAAAATATAGTGCAAACATCATTAAATAAGAGTAAACATTTAAGAAAATGTATAAGACTACAACACAAGCCTTTTGATCTTAAACATCAGTATAATATGGATACGATAAATCAAATAATTCCATTTACTTATTCACATGGTCATTATACTAGTCGAACAATCACATTTAATACCAATAGGAAATTTCATAATGATGGAATGCATAATCCCAGAATTCATAACCACATATTCAAGGCCTTGTGCCAAGACTAAAAATAATATTTTCTCAAGGCCTTCTGCCAATAACCTTGTTTGTCACATGATACCTACCGATACACTGTGGAGCTATATTATGATCTACCTATCACTTACTATGTCAAATTCATTCCAAATATTAAAAGGATTAAATACAGCATACATATTTGTATTAAAACTAGCATACAAAATGCCAATAATTTATCCCTAAACTATGAATGGAATATAAATAACATATCAATAGTCAGACATATCAAAAAACCTTCAATATAGTTTGAAATATATTTATCATATAAAATCAATCTCAATCAAGAATAATATCCCATAAATGATGTTTACATATTTGAAAATGATCAATAAATATCTTTGAGAGAAATATCCGTTTTTCATGAAAATATTTTAACAATTCACTATTTATCAAAAAGCTGTTTAAAATAGATTTTTCAATCAAACAGTCCCATACCACTTTGAAACATTTAAAAGGAATTTCAATTTTGAAAAATATATTTCCATATAAGTAAAATCTTAAATCTCTTTTTAAAACGTTGACATTAATGGGAATGATTTAGATGAATAATTTTTAATGATATTTAAAATGATATTTTAGTTAGAGTTCATAACCAAATGAGAGACACTTTAATTAAAATAATTGTGGTAATAAAAACATTATAATATCATGAGAATAAAATGACTCATAATATAATATGTCAATGTAGATTATATAAACCAAATAAAACTTAATCGGTGCATAATAACAAAGAAGCCTCAATGGATTTATGTTAATAATAATTCCTTTATAATGACTGTATCCTTAAGTTAAGGATAAATAAATGACATAATTATGTGTAAAAAATATAAATACACTCAATATGAATGGATTTTTTAGTGTAAATAAATCATATTACATTCTCACATATTCTTCTAAAAACAACACCAATGACTAGGATGATTAACTCAATGAATTGAAATTGAGTAAAATTGCCCTTGTCATGTTTATATTGAGGACTTGAGAATTTATTGATGGAGTGATTTTGTGTATGATAACTATATCCACAGAATGGGGAGTGGATATTACTACATAAGAATGTAAATAGTGATTTCACACATAATCATGAAGTAAAGTTATCAATGAAGTATGCGTAAAGCCCAATGAGAAGAAATTGAAACATGAAATTCCCTTACCGATTTGGTAACTTACGGATCATTCACCCCATGAAAAAAGTATCATACAATGATTATTTACATACCCATAAATTAAATTATATTAATCAAATAATAAAATAATGGTTAGAACATACACCACAGAAAATGAAATAGTGGGTATTTATGAAGTGCATTGTGTTGCATTTGTTGTCAATGAGGCATGAAGCTGTCTTGAAATGAATGGATGTCAAGGTGTCAAGATGTGAATGCCAAAGGTTGTGATGGTGTTGGTGATGAAGAGAGAATGGCCATAGTACTAAGATGCATGTCACTTAGGAGATTCACTAAGTGACATAGGAGATGTGGTTGAAACATTCTCTAGAACATCCGACGATTGTTGAGCTGCTCTTGAAGTTCTAAGAACTTGTATCCTGATGATACAAAGTCACAACATGATTAGAAGACCATGCATTGTAGTGACAATGCATGAGGAGTTTAAGAAGCAAGATGATCCATTCACTACTTCTAAGTGGATGAAGTGGTTTAATGAAGTCCATGTACTAACTCTTAGTGCATGTGAATTTGAAGTTGATCCAATTGATCTCTGATTAGATCAATGAAGCACATTGAAGAATTTAAGTGATTTAGGAGCTCATTTGAAGATGAAGACCCTTCGTGAATTCCATTACAAAGTGATGAATAAATGTTGAAGAAGAATGGAGGAATTCTAATGAAGAAGAAATAATTGATCAAGTAGCTCGGTTGATGAAGATCCTTGAGAATTCTCTCCTAAGTTGAAAATGAGATGGTGAAGAAGAATTATGAATTGAGGAGTTGTTTTTAATCAAGAAGATTAATGTTTGAATTCTCAAGAAGAAGATGAAGGAAAAGAATGCCTTGAAGGGCAAGTGGCACTTGGCATATTTTACATGGAGGACTTTGTTTTTACAAAGTCTTATTCAAGACTTAGCCAAAAAAATTGGCCTGCCCGTGAGCACCTTGTGGGTTCAACCCCAAGGCTCATGTGGGCCTAAGGCGCCACGCCCAAGGGGGAACCCATGGGGCGAGCTCAGGGCGGCAGGGGCGCACCCGCAGACACCACAGAGGCGCTGGGGCACGCCCGGAGGAGCGCAGGGGGCCGTGTATAAGCCCCCGAGGGCACGCGGTGGTGAAACCCGCGCGCCGGAGGAGCATAGTGGGCGCTAGAGCGCGCCCGCGGGAGCAAGAGTGGGCGCAGAGCGCGCCCGTAGGGAGAACACGGTGCGGGGCGGCACCGTGGAGGGAGGAGTTTCAACTGGCCGTTCAAGGGAGCGGCTGGGTTATAAGCCGCGGATAAACCGGGCTGCGTTTCGATGTGGGACGCGCAAAAAATCCCGGGAGCAAATCTCCGCCGTCCGTCTCATCGCGCGCTTGATCTGCGCCGCACATCTGATCCGCGGCGCCGCGATCTAATCCAGGCCGCCCGATGTATCTCAAACGCCTGATCCGACGGCCGAGATCTCGTCTCCTTCCTCGAGCTCGAGCCGAAGCCACCCGCGTCGCCGCTGAACCAGAGGCCATCCGACCACCCGTTCTCGAGCTCCCGGCCACCGCTGATCGAAGTGAAGCCACCCTCGCGCTCGTCTGGCCATAACGAACAGGATCATGCCCAAGAATACACATGCATGCAATGTATGGAGAATTTCGAATGAGGCCTAGGAAAACGGAGTTGCCGAGGCATCGGGGTATTCGTGTTTTGCATGGGATGGCCAAAACCGAAGGCTGTGCATGCGTTATGAATCGCATGCACGAGGAGAAACAGAAAGAAAAAAAACCCACGTTGAAACAGAGGAAAGAAAACAAGATTTCACCGAATCTTGAAAACCCGAAAACTTCGAGAATTTGAGTTATTTGCACGCGGATAATCTGAGGCAGCCTCTGCCTATAAAAATGAGGCCGAGCCCTCTGTGAAGTTTGCTGAAGTTTTGTTGAAGACCTGTCGTCCCGCGTGTGCCTCTGCCTCGCGAAGAAGAAGCCGCCGCGCAAAGTTTTGTGCGGCTGAAGTTCCTTGCGCGCAACCTCTTTGCGCGACAAGAAGAGGAGGAAGGGCAGCGCCAACTTGCGCGCCCCCTCTGTGCACCGTGCCTCCTGCACGGTTTGCACTAGTGCAGCCAAGGTGTCCTTGACACGCTTGTGCACCCGCGGTGTTATACCCTGCGCGGTTTGCACTTGCGCGCCCGCGGTGCTTTGCACCTGTGGCTTGCGCGACCCAGGGTCAGTGGGACAGTCACGGCTGTGAAGGGAAGAACAGGGCCGCACCCCTTGCGCGCCTTCATTTGAGACAGGGAGTTCGGGTTGTGTTCTACACACAGTGTGTGTGTGCAAAATTTGAAGAACCACCGTGGGCAGTGTGTGTGTAAAAAGGAGAAGGAGGCCGTAGCCATTTATGTGCAAGAAGAAGGCCCTACGGCCGTGTGTGCTTAACAAAACATGAAAAGGCAGTAGCCTTGTGTGTGTGCAAGAAGGGAAGGAAAGGCCTTTGTGCCATTGTGTGCAAAAAGAACAACAAGTGGCCATAGCCCTTGAGTGTGTGCCAAATTGAGGAACACATCTTGTGTGTGCTAAGTACCCTAAGGGCAGTGGGTGTGAGCAAGACAAGGCCATACTTTGTGTGTGCATTTGAAGAAGAAGGCCGTAGCCCTTGTGTGTGAAAAATGAAGAACCAAGTGTGTGCATAAGTGAAGTGCACACTTTGAAGAAGATTAAAAGAACAAGGAAGTGAGTGTGCTAAACAAGTGAAGGCCAAGTCTAAAGTGTGTGCAAAGTGAAACAAGTGTGTGCAAAAAGACAACAAGGCCGAACCTTAGTGTGTGTGCAAAAGAAAGTGTGTACACACTAAGAAGAAGAGAAGACATCCACACTAAAGTAGAACACACTCTAAGTGTGTAAGCAAATTGAATTAAGTGTGTGAAGATTGTGAAGAAGGTGTGTGCTATAGTTGACTACACCCTTTGTGGGTTTATTGCACCAAGAGGAGAAGAAGGGAAGTGCATGCTTGCATGCATGCACATGCACACGTGAACAAGTCTGAATCAGCTTGTGTGCAATTTGAGTTGTCCAAGACTAGGATGTTCTTGAAGAATTGAGAAGGCCATGCAATCATTGCATGAAGAGACAGAGATGCCATGCACTCAGTGCATGAAGTTGTTTTGAACTGAGACTGGACCAGACCGAAGATAAAGATATTA
The DNA here is from genome assembly GCA_963277665.1 of Viscum album. Taxonomy (NCBI): domain Eukaryota; kingdom Viridiplantae; phylum Streptophyta; class Magnoliopsida; order Santalales; family Viscaceae; genus Viscum; species Viscum album. The sequence goes on from OY728140.1 coordinate 180,765,297, forward strand.
TTTGTCTGAGCATTCAGTAATTGGAGAGAAGTCGGGGCATCCTTAGAAGAAGGTGATAAAGCCCGAGCAAGATGAGAAGATCCTGATCATCACAAGTGATCAGAGGTACAGAGCAAGGCCAGCAGCCTTTATCCCAGGCTGTTGAGGATACTTGAAGAACTTAAAGTGAAGAAGAGCTACTCGTGTGACTCGAGGAGCCAAGAGAAGACCCTGTGGGACTCAGGGAGAAGAAGTCTTCAGTGGGATTCTGGAGCAGGCCAGTGGGACTCCGGAGACACTGTGGGACGCAGTATAAAGACCCTCCTGTGGGACTCAGGAGAGATACAGTGAGACTCTGTATCGACCATTGTAATTCTAACAAGTTATAATGGGAGAATCCATACTGGGAGAGCATGGCAAGGATGTAGGACTTTGGTGCCGAACCTTGTAAATCCTTGTGTCCAGTGCCTTTACATTTCCTGCATCATTCGTGGAAAGGTGAGAGATACAAGAAGAGTGGATCGAGGCCTTAACAAGCCATAGAGGTTTAATTGATTAAGAATCAATTAGTAAAAAGTTTTAAAAGGATCACTGATTCACCCCCTCCCCCTCTCAGTGATTCACACTGATCTGGGCACTTCAATTGGTATCAGAGGGAGGTTACCTCTAAAAGATCCAAGGGAGTCTTTATGGAGTGCAGATTTGAGGAAATGAGTGACCAGCCTCAAATGGAGATATCTGCCAAGACTCAGAAAAATAGAAAGAAGAAACAGGCAAAGAAGATGAGGAAGAAGGTTGCTGCAATCAGAGAAACTCCTTCTATGGAAAGAAATGTGAATGTCACATCAAATGACAATTCCTTTTATCATTCTTCTGATGAAGCCTGCTCTAGCTGTGATGAAGTTGGAAGAAACAATGATCTTCTAAATTCAATCAAATATCTTCAGAAGAGAGTCCCCAAGGAAGTTGCAATGTGTATAGCTACAGGCCTCCTTGATCTTCAAGAAGAAAAATTACAGCTAGAGGATGAAGCCAATTCTCTGGAAGTCCAATTGGAAAAAAGGGTTGGTATAACCAACACTCTCAGAAAGCTGGTGAAGGCTAAAGATGAAACCGTTTCTCTTTGCAATGAAAGATATGAAGACACTGCTGAAGAATTGCAGAGAAGCCTTTCTGAGAAAGAATTCTTTAAAGTAATGGTCAAAGAAGTATTCCATGCACTAGAAAAGAGGCACAAAGTGTCAATGGTTGTCAGAGATGCTCAACTAGAAGACAAAGTCAAAAGGGTGAAGGAGCTTGACAACTCATTTCTTGAAATGAAGCAGGTGCATGATGACCAGATAAAACAGCTGGAAGAGAAATGGGAAGGAAGGCTAAGAACGGTTGAGGATGAGAAGAACTCCCTCAACATGAAGTGTTTAGAACTAGAGGTGATATTGAAAAATCTGCAATCACCCAAAGCTGAAGCCTCCCAGTCAGCTGAAAGGAAAAATGTTGCTACTCAAGTATGCATTGAGCAGGATGATTCTAAAAGAAAGACATCCTCTGATAAAAAGGCAACAACTTCTAAAAAGAAGGTACCATCCATACCATCTTGTACTCATGCTTCTAAAAGTGTTTCTACTAAAAGTGCAGGATGGAAGAATAATTCCAAAAAAGTATGGATGAAGACAATGAAGAAAGAGAGCTCTCCTAAAACAACACAGCAAGTCAAGAAAAGTACCCAACAATCAGAAGGACTGAAGAGATCAAGATTTGTGGGGCAGTGTTGGTGTTGTAATAAGTATGGGCACTGTGCAAAGGATTGTTGGTACAATCCACTGAATGTCAAAGCACAAAGGAAGCCCATGCCAAGGGGGGGCAAGCCAGAAGAAAAGAAGCAGCATCCACAAGTCCAGAGACATCTGTTTACTGCTAACAGATTTGGATTGCTTGACAACATCTGGGATGATTGCAAAAGTGGTCAACAATTTGATACATGTCAATCTCCGAATGTATCCAAAGCTGGAAAGAAGAGAAGATCACAGAACCTGGCTAAGAAAGATTCCTTGGGAAGCAAGAAGAAGAAAGTGGAAAATGCTCCCAAGAAGTGTTTGAGAAATGAAGAGAAGTCCTTGGAGTCTGAGTCCAAGAAGGTTGTTGCATCCAGAAGGACCACCAAGAAATGCTTCTACTGTGGAAAGAAAGGACACATCATGGACCTTTGTAAAGAAGCCATGAAACTAAATAGAAGCCAACTGCACTCAAACAGACAATCAATCTAGAAGAAGCCGAAGGGATTGATTGAAAACAAGTTGCCTAAGAGAGGTAGCTTGACAGCATCAAAAGAACCATGTGGAACTTCTAGAACTGAGGCCACACTTCCAAATGACTTGTTAGTCATATGGCCAAATCAGTTGCAACTTGCCAAAGATCTACAAAGAGCTGAAGATGAAGTTCTGGCAATTGCTAAAGCAAAAGGGAAGAAGAAGGTTTCACATGAAGATGTTTTGAGATCCACACCAGCACCAACATCATTGAAGATCAAATGTGCAAGTGTGAAGAATGGTGAAAATGGGACATCTCGGTTGAGAGAATCTTCTCAACCTTGTTGTTCACATTGATTAACCAAGGAGGTTCCATCTTATTCCCTTATACTATTGGTATTTACATGTGCTGACATTGCAGGGAATTGAAGATGATGATCATTCTCAGCTGGAGGATGGTTTGGACAGAATGGAGTGCACCCCTTGAGGGGGAGCCAATCTGGAGAAGATGGGATTCTGATATTTAATTCCATCTTGAGAAAAGTAAAGGTATTCCAATCATACTTTCATCCCTTGTTTCTTAATTGAGGCTATCTTGTCAATTAAGGGGGAGTATGGATTGAAGACAAATGGATGAAAGGGGGAGCTTTATCATTGCACTGAACTTTCTAATGAGTTTTGTGAAGTATGTGCAGGATTTAGCAATTCATTGGTATATCTGAAACATTTCAAACCCCTGAAGCATGATCTCACATGTACAGTGAATTTTGGACAGCTTTGAATTCCTTGGTCATATCACTCTTGTTTTCTACACCGGGTTAGCCCAAGTAGACTTAGAGCTGATTTACTAAAGGTTCTTTGCTAAAGAGAACATGTGACATCATCCCTCTCCTAGTGTTTTTCAAGAAGATACTTTTCAATGGGAGGAAGATATTTCTGGAAGAGAACCACACCACACCTTTGCATTTGATTGCCAATAAGGGGGAGAAATATTGGCACACATATTGACCCATTCATATGTGCTGAAGTGGTGTATTGACAACAAATACAAAGGGGGAGATTGAAGTGCATTGTGTTGCATTTGTTGTCAATGAGGCATGAAGCTGTCTTGAAATGAATGGATGTCAAGGTGTCAAGATGTGAATGCCAAAGGTTGTGATGGTGTTGGTGATGAAGAGAGAATGGCCATAGTACTAAGATGCATGTCACTTAGGAGATTCACTAAGTGACATAGGAGATGTGGTTGAAACATTCTCTAGAACATCCGACGATTGTTGAGCTGCTCTTGAAGTTCTAAGAACTTGTATCCTGATGATACAAAGTCACAACATGATTAGAAGACCATGCATTGTAGTGACAATGCATGAGGAGTTGAAGAAGCAAGATGATCCATTCACTACTTCTATGTGGATGAAGTGGTTTAATGAAGTCCATGTACTAACTCTTAGTGCATGTGAATTTGAAGTTGATCCAATTGATCTCTGATTAGATCAATGAAGCACATTGAATAATTTAAGTGATTTAGGAGCTCATTTGAAGATGAAGACCCTTCGTGAATTCCATTACAAAGTGATGAATAAATGTTGAAGAAGAATGGAGGAATTCTAATGAAGAAGAAATAATTGATCAAGTAGCTCGGTTGATGAAGATCCTTGAGAATTCTCTCCTAAGTTGAAAATGAGATGGTGAAGAAGAATTATGAATTGAGGAGTTGTTTTTAATCAAGAAGATTAATGTTTGAATTCTCAAGAAGAAGATGAAGGAAAAGAATGCCTTGAAGGGCAAGTGGCACTTGGCATATTTTACATGGAGGACTTTGTTTTTACAAAGTCTTATTCAAGACTTAGCCAAAAAAATTGGCCTGCCCGTGAGCACCTTGTGGGTTCAACCCCAAGGCTCATGTGGGCCTAAGGCGCCACGCCCAAGGGGGAACCCATGGGGCGAGCTCAGGGCGGCAGGGGCGCACCCGCAGACACCACAGAGGCGCTGGGGCACGCCCGGAGGAGCGCAGGGGGCCGTGTATAAGCCCCCGAGGGCACGCGGTGGTGAAACCCGCGCACCAGAGGAGCATAGTGGGCGCTAGAGCGCGCCCGCGGGAGCAAGAGTGGGCGCAGAGCGCGCCCGCAGGGAGAACACGGTGCGGGGCGGCACCGTGGAGGGAGGAGTTTCAACTGGCCGTTCAAGGGAGCGGCTGGGTTATAAGCCGCGGATAAACCGGGCTGCGTTTCGATGTGGGACGCGCAAAAAATCCCGGGAGCAAATCTCCGCCGTCCGTCTCATCACGCGCTTGATCTGCGCCGCACATCTGATCCGCGGCGCCGCGATCTAATCCAGGCCGCCCGATGTATCTCAAACGCCTGATCCGACGGCCGAGAGCTCGTCTCCTTCCTCGAGCTCGAGCCGAAGCCACCCGCGTCGCCGCTGAACCAGAGGCCATCCGACCACCCGTTCTCGAGCTCCCGGCCACCGCTGATCGAAGTGAAGCCACCCTCGCGCTCGTCTGGCCATAACGAACAGGATCATGCCCAAGAATACACATGCATGCAATGTATGGAGAATTTCGAATGAGGCCGAGGCAAACGGAGTTGCCGAGGCATCGGGGTATTCGTGTTTTGCATGGGATGGCCAAAACCGAAGGCTGTGCATGCGTTATGAATCGCATGCACGAGGAGAAACAGAAAGAAAAAGAACCCACGTTGAAACAGAGGAAAGAAAACAAGATTTCACCGAATTTTGAAAACCCGAAAACTTCGGGAATTTGAGTTATTTGCACGCGGATAATCTGAGGCAGCCTCTGCCTATAAAAATGAGGCCGAGCCCTCTGTGAAGTTTGCTGATGTTTTGTTGAAGACCTGTCGTCCCGCGTGTGCCTCTGCCTCGCGAAGAAGAAGCCGCCGCGCAAAGTTTTGTGCGGCTGAAGTTCCTTGCACGCAACCTCTTTGCGCGACAAGAAGAGGAGGAAGGGCAGCGCCAACTTGCGCGCCCCCTCTGTGCACTGTGCCTCCTGCACGGTTTGCACTAGTGCGGCCATGGTGTCCTTGACACGCTTGTGCACCCGCGGTGTTATACCCTGCACGGTTTGCACTTGCGCGCCCGTGGTGCTTTGCACCTGTGGCTTGCGCGACCCACGGTCAGTGGAACAGTCACGGCTGTGAAGGGAAGAACAGGGCCGCACCCCTTGCGCGCCTTCATTTGAGACAGGGAGTTCGGGTTGTGTTCTACACACAGTGTGTGTGTGCAAAATTTGAAGAACCACCGTGGGCAGTGTGTGTGTAAAAAGGAGAAGGAGGCCGTAGCCATTTATGTGCAAGAAGAAGGTCCTACGGTCGTGTGTGCTTAACAAAACAAGAAAAGGCAGTAGCCTTGTGTGTGTGCAAGAAGGGAAGGAAAGGCCTTTGTGCCTTTGTGTGCAAAAAGAACAACAAGTGGCCGTAGCCCTTGAGTGTGTGCCAAATTGAGGAACACATCTTGTGTGTGCTAAGTACCCTAAGGGCAGTGGGTGTGAGCAAGACAAGGCCATACTTTGTGTGTGCATTTGAAGAAGAAGGCCGCAGCCCTTGTGTGTGAAAAATGAAGAACCAAGTGTGTGCATAAGTGAAGTGCACACTTTGAAGAAGATTAAAAGAACAAGGAAGTGAGTGTGCTAAACAAGTGAAGGCCAAGTCTAAAGTGTGTGCAAAGTGAAACAAGTGTGTGCAAAAAGACAACAAGGCCGAACCTTAGTGTGTGTGCAAAAGAAAGTGTGTACACACTAAGAAGAAGAGAAGACATCCACACTAAAGTAGAACACACTCTAAGTGTGTAAGCAAATTGAATTAAGTGTGTGAAGATTGTGAAGAAGGTGTGTGCTATAGTTGACTAAACCCTTTGTGGGTTTATTGCACCAAGAGGAGAAGAAGGGAAGTGCATGCTTGCATGCATGCACATGCACACGTGATCAAGTCTGAATCAGCTTGTGTGCAATTTGAGTTGTCCAAGACTAGGAGGTTCTTGAAGAATTGAGAAGGCCATGCAATCATTGCATGAAGAGACAGAGATGCCATGCAATCAGTGCATGAAGTTGTTTTGAACTGAGACTGGACCAGACCGAAGATAAAGATATTATTTGTCTGAGCATTCAGTAATTGGAGAGAAGCCGGGGCATCCTTAGAAGAAGGTGATAAAGCCCGAGAAAGATGAGAAGATCCTGATCATCACAAGTGATCAGAGGTACAGAGCAAGGCCAGCAGCCTTTATCCCAGGCTGCTGAGGATACTTGAAGAACTTAAAGTGAAGAAGAGGTACTCGTGTGACTCGAGGAGCCAAGAGAAGACCCTGTGGGACTCAGGGAGAAGAAGTCTTCAGTGGGATTCTGGAGCAGGCCAGTGGGACTCTGGTGACACTGTGGGACGCAGTATAGAGACCCATCCTGTGGGACTCAGGAGAGATACAGTGAGACTCTGTATCGACCATTGTAATTCTAACAAGTTATAATGGGAGAATCCATGCTGGGAGAGCATGGCAAGGATGTAGGCCTTTGGTGCCGAACCTTGTAAATCCTTGTGTCCAGTGCCTTTACATTTCCTGCATCATTCGTGGAAAGGTGAGAGATACAAGAAGAGTGGATCGAGGCCTTAACAAGCCATAGAGGTTTAATTGATTATGAATCAATTAGTAAAAAGTTTTAATAGGATCACTGATTCACCCCCTCCCCCTCTCAGTGATTCACACTGATCTGGGCACTTCAATATAGCATGAATCTCAAGGGAATAAGAAGTGAGATGAAAACCCATTACCATGTTGTAATCAATCGAGTCGTATTAAAAAAAATTAATAAACTCTAATTGAATCATAGAGTACCATGAATATATATATAATCATGATAATATACAACAAATGGTATTACACAATACACCACATGCAATAAATACATGGCGAACAATGGAAACCTCACAGGAATAAAAGTGAGATAAGACACCCCATGCCATGTTATAATCAATTGAGTCGTATGAACAAATTTTAATAAGAACAAAATGAATCACAAAATTCCATGAATATAGAGTGAATCACGATAATATATATCAAATTACATTACACAATACACCACATGCAACAAATAAGTGGTGAACAATAGAAATCTCACCGGAATAAAAGTCTGGTATGAAACCCCATACCCTATTCTTTTCCTTTTTTGAGGGTAAGTTAACCATATTTATAATATAAAATAATTGTTATTAATTTATAAAATAAATATATAAATAAATATGATATCATATTTGATCCTCTAATATTTCATTGTTTATAATGTTTTTGTAGTATCATCGTTTCGGGTGTTAACTAATCCATTTTCCTTTATATGGTTGGTTATGTAATCCAAGTTTGTTGTGGATATTATTAATATCCAGAATTATATTAAGTTATTAATAATTATTTTTAAACATAAAATAAATATTATTTTTGAATGATTACGATGGGGAGTGAATCTCATTGTGTTCATGTAGATGGTAATTCGTACGTACGCAGGAGCGACAACATCATTACATTGATGATGAAATCATATATAATTGGATGGTACATCATAAATAAAGAATAATTAACTTGTTATATTTATTATTTACTGTAGTTATACTCTTTATTACACCCATACAAATAATGAAGTGTTTCAATAACAATCTACACCCCGATGTGGAGAGGATAAGCCGTACATACGCACGTATAGACTTTTTCATTCATATGATGGATAGAATAATGATTATAGTTGTACCATTTTTAAAATAATTTTATAGTATATAGAATATAGGGGAGTTATTATTTTAGAATGGAAACATCATTTAATGAGGAAGTTGATGAAGAAAAGAACTTGAAAGAGGTGATGCAATATTTACCCCTTTTTCGGGTTCTTCCTCTTGAATTGATAAAAAGGGATGCATATATTTGTTTTATGACCTATGTAAGGCCTATATGATGAAGGGAGTAATGTTGAGAGGATATATGTGTAGGGGTTGGCTGAGTCAAATGGTTTGGAGGTGTTAAATCAAGAGAAGGTGCAGTACCCTTTTATAAGAGATGTGAGGGTCACTTTAGGAAAATCTTGTATAATTATTTTATAATAAAATAATTCTAGTTTTCTAATGGATAAAAATTAGTTATTTAGAGGATGATGTTGGGATTGGTATATAACCTCTCAACCATTAGGTTTTAGATATGTTTAGGTCACTATATTAACCTAATATCTTATAGTTTACTGTTAGTTAAATAGTTTGACATTTACCATGTCTCTTTGTAATTTCATATTATATGGTTAATAAACTTACTATAACAATACAATAAAACCCCATGAGGTAAATTATTAATATATATAACATGATCTATATCCTTTGGCTGAAACATTTATTTTTAGGTATATTATATAATTTAATAAGATTATATTTTTTTTAAAATCATTTATGTCAATTTTGACACTATTTAGTATTTGGTTTTTGTGAATGTCATCACACCATGATTAATTAAAAAAAATACATTTAATAAACCTTAACTTGTATTATTAACCTATAAAATTAGTGTATGTCATAAAACCAAGGAAATGTTATTTATTTTAATATTTATAATACCATTTATTTCATTCTTTCATTAGTAAGTTGATTACTACATCATCAATATGTCATAAATAAATTTAAATATTTAATGTCTAAAAATTATAAATAAAATAAACTTATGTAGGAAATCATTTATATATCTAATGATATTTATAGTCAAAAAAATAAATTTCATAACCAAATTTAAAATTTGTTTTACTAAAAGATATATGATTATGTCATTTTGGTCTTTTCATTAAATTAATTAATAAAAGTGTGATTATCACTCTCGTATGGATCCATGGGGTCCCAAAATCGACCCTAGCATGACCATGGTCAGACATGTATCCACCAATATTAATATGACAATGTTAGGGTAATTTAATATTATTATAATATTATTTTCTTACCCTATTTAAGAGATTTAGTTTATAACCATGGTAAATAAAATATTTACCCAAGTAATTATTCATAGTATCTAAAAATAAAGGTTAACTATTTACATAACTTAAACCTATTGAATCCAAATATGTAATCTTTTTTTCCAAATTCAAAACATAGAAGTGGATGAAATTAATTTAAAATTAATACCCATTGTCCAAACAAAATGCATGTTTTTAATAAATAATAACTATCTAAAGATTGACAGCTATTTATGTCCATTTTAAATGTGAAATTACATAAAATTAACTACACTATATTAAATTATTAAAATATAATATAATTGTACTTCTAAACCATAAAAACTCATAATTTAACCCTATAAATTATTTCCATTGAAAACGTTGTTTTCAATTAGAATTTAGTATTTATCAGTATTCGTCAAAATAAGATAGTTATCAGAAAAGTATGACATATTGATCCAGAATAAATTTTTATATCACCATTCTAGATAATAATTTAATTTCATTAATTTAAATATACAACATTGTCAAATATTGGTTTAAAAAAGGGATTTCCATTAAAATGAGTAAAATTGCATTTTTTTTAAATAATAGTTTTATCTGAAATAATGAATTTGTACTTATATTTTTTTAAGAAACATATAATATGGATTCTAAAATTCTATGGAGTACATAAAATTAAAAATTCAGTTAATATAATCCATTACTACTTTTTGAATAACTAGTTCAGTAAGTCGTTGTGCACTCAAACACGGTGTTTCTTGTAGCGCAGGCTATTGAATTTCATTAAAGAAAATAAATTACAATGAAATTTTGGTGTGTTACAGTAGTTGTTGTTTCATGGGATACACCCAAAAATATGGTAGAGTTTAGAAGATTACTGGGTCTGGAAGTTTTCCACTGGATGATCATGCATGATTTCTCTCGAGTTATGGCTCCATTGAAAACATTATCATGAAAGGACTAAGAATTCGTATGGGGTGAGAAGTTCCAAACAACATTAAGTTATCTAGAATGGAAGCTGGTCAATGCCCCAATTCTAGGGTTTACTGAAGAAGGGGTGATGTTTTAGGCATTCTATGACACTTCCGGGCTACGATTGAGATCTGTGATGATGCAGTAAGGAGGTGTAATCTCTTTTGGATATACGTAGTTAAATCCTCAAGGATGTAACTATGCCACCGGTGACCTAGTACTTGAAGTGGTCATGTTCTCACTAATGTAGTAGCAGAATTACCTCATTAGGGACCGCTTCATGGACTTCACGGATAACAAAATCATGATGTATATCTTCTTCTATCAAGACATTAACACGTGACAACAAATTTAGATGGATTTACTAAAGAACCACAACCTTGAAATCTCTTAAAACCTTGGAATGCATAACATGGAGGTTGATACTTTGATTAGGACGTCATAGAATGATGTAGTTCATGAGTCCACAGATTCATGGAAGGAAATAGAGGAATTGGTAGTTTTATATCTGGGCTTGAGAGTGGAGGATGGTATAGGTTGTCTATTTCAGATGACAGTATAGGATTACATGGTACGAGAGGTGGTGGAGTGTCAATGGGGAGACTCAGAGTATGGCATGTTGTGTGATCGTTGTATCTAGGGTGATTCTCCTGATGGATGATTATAGGATTTCCAGAACCAGATGTTGTTCTGTGGGATATTTTTTTCCTAGTGGTGATGCATGAAGAAGTTCTCAGTGAGTCCCATTACTCACCATGGGTGGTACATCTAGGAGTCAACAAGATGTATTGGGGCTTGAGAGGTCAGTTTTGGTGGCCCAACATGAGGTGGGTTGTGGTGTATTTTTTGGTGAGTTGACTCGTGTGTCAGCAAGTGAATGCTGAGCACCGTGTTCATAGCGGACATCTGTAGCCCTTAAATATTCTCGAGTGGATGTGGTATGAAGCCTCGATGGATTTATTCATATTAAAAACTAGGAATGAGGTAGGTTGTGATTCCATCTATGTATTGGTATATTGGATGAAAAAATCAGATCACTTCTTTGTCTCTAAGATGGTGAGCAACATGGATTCCTTAGAGAAGAGGTGCATTGGAAATGTGTAATGACTACATAGAGTTCCAAGATCCATAAGTTTGTATTAGAATGAACACTTTACGTCACCAGTATGGAGGGGATTACACTATGCTTTTGGATCCTAGACACACCTCAGAAGTGATTTCCACCCTCAGACAGATGGGAAGACAGAGTGGACCACCCAGATGTTGGAGGATATTCTACCATCATTTGTTCTGGACATTATAGGATCATGGTTATGAAACTTTCTCCAAGTAGTGTTTTAATACAATAATAGCAATCACTCAACAATTGGAATGGCATCTTTCAATGTCTTGTATTGATGACTAGGTCATTTACTAATGTGTTAGTCAGAGGAGGGGGATTTATGTTTTTTTCACCTAGAGGTGGTGCAGAGCACGACTGAGAAGGTTCAGCTTGTGCGTAAAAGGATGAAGGCGTCTCAGGGTTGGTATAAGTTGTATGCTGGTCATTGGACGAGACCTTTACGGTTCATGTATGGGGAACATGTGTTCTTAAAGGTATCCCCTCCGCATGTATAATGGGGGGTTGCCATGGGAAGCAAGCATTATCCCAAGTTCATCAGACCTTTCTAGGTGATGGTATGAGTGGACAAGGTGGAATATCCGGTGGCGTTACCACCACCATTGGATATGATTCATAATTTCATTCATATCTATTAGCTCTGACTGTATATTCATGACGACTCCATCATTTTTGTCTTGGGGGAGTGGGATTTCATGGGTGATGTGACATTTTTTAAGCATCCAATAAGTATCAAAGATTGTGAGAAGAGGGTACTATGTGGATAAACTATTCCATTGGTTTTTTTGATATGGAGGTGTGGTGGTCTCAAAAAGTATACATGGTAGTGAGAGGCACAATTACGTTCCCAATACTTAGATCTTTTTTGAGTTTTTCTCTTGTTTTTATTTATGACTTAATTATGATGTAATGATTGAACCTAACTACTATATGGTAATTTGATTCCCGGTTCTCTGATTTTTGAGAGAAAATCCATGACTAGGGAGAGGTATTAACCGGACCCCAAATGAAAATGCATTAATTTTGGATGTTATTAAACCCTTGTTGGCCATTCAGTTCCACCCAAAAAATATAATATCTTAACATGGAGAAAGTAGGTCCCTGATCGATATATGTGGACACCATGACCTGGGGGTTCTGGATATTTTCTGGAGTAGTATATGACCATATTGTTGAGAAGTTTTACAGAAGATATATTCCAATGATTTGTCCATGGATGTCGAGTATTCACACTATATTTATTACAATAGAAGGTGGTTTACTCATGAGAGATATCATATGGGATGGTTGATCAAACTAGTTTTCTTCTAGGATGGTTTATAAATTCATAGGGATTAGAATAATTTGAGAAGTATCTGATATAATAAACATAATTAACCAAGTGCCAACATTTTTGTAAATTTTGTGTTTAAGGGTGTTCTTTGAGGAAAAGGTGTCTCATTTAAATATTTTTCCAAATTTATAGCTTCTGGTTGGCATGTCACTGCATCAGCATGTAACTATATTAGCATGTGAGTGTATCGGCATGTAAGTGAGTCATCACGCGATTGTGGTTTCATATCAGTGCCTTAATAAATCAAGGGTGTTGATATCAGTGAGTCTAGGGTGGTAGAATCGGTGATTCAATGACAGTGGTGTCGATATGTTGAGGCACCAGTAGATCTGTGTCGGAAGCTTGGCATCGGTAGGTCAGGGCATTTGTATGGCGAGGTGTCTATAGGTCGTTGGGTCTATAGGACATAGCATCAGTAGATCACCACATATAGCTCAAATTTGGTGGATAAACATCAGTATGTCACATTGGTAGCTCACCCATTGGTGGATCAGCATTGGTGAATCACCCATCGGCGACTCATTTATAGTTTTCCCAAATTTGTCTAGTTTTTCCCAAGTTACGTGTTATTCTTGGATTAATATTAATATATCATCTCATAGCCATTCACTGGTCAATATCTACCATTTATAAGGGGAATTATTATATATTAATTAATTGAAATGATTTAATCCACCATGATATGTGTGGTGAAACCACCACTCAGCTTTTATGTACTTCGAAATGGTCTCCGCGATTTTTGGATTTGTCCACTTCTTAAGATGAGATCTTATCTTACTTATGCCTTTTCATTTATCTTATTTCACCAAGAGACTTCCACCCTGAGAAAATTTATGTCCCCATGCTGGATCCCCTCATGATAAGCCTTGGATATATTCATACTAGTCGCATCATTCCATGTTCTTGGTGCATGAATGAACATCGATCTTTATTCATCCAAATAGAGATTTTAATTTTTTCTCATTAATTGTGCATCATGCAGGGTTGGAATATTATTCATTCCTTGTATGGAATATTCAAATACTCTTCTTGAAAATAAAACTAAATATGAATTTAATATGACCAAAAGATAAATAAAACAACGTGTAGGTAATGTTTTGATTTTGGTTGCCTATTTTATTTTTTTATCTTTGATATTTTATTGATTTTTTTTGTTGTATGCCTTCAAGAAATAATTTTTTTGTGGTATTTTCATGTGCACAAGTTATTTTCTATTTCATTGTGTTGTTTTTTTAAATATGTAACATTAAATATAATTAATCATGTTCACTCGGTTATATAAAGATATTCCGTAGGATAAAACATGTTCTATGATCACCCTGGTAATACATAAGAGGAAATTCATGAACCACTGTCAATTAAATATTAATACGCTTGATTTTATAGTTGTGGTTATGTGCTCTGAGTTTTGGTTTGGATTTTATTGGCTTGGTATGTGTGGTGGGACAATCGGTGTGTTGGTGTCTCATTATGTGAGATTGATTGATTGTGGAATGGATGAACATGTCGGTAGTTTATCCGCCTTTATGTGTTGTTGTGGTCATAAAGAGATGTTGAGCTATGGGATTGTAGTGTGTTTTTGGACTTGTTATCTACTAGGAGTGCATTGGGAATTTTTTTGGGAATCAGTGCTATATTTTAAGGTTGTGAGAGAATGAATGGGATGTATCACTCAGCCGAATGATTGTTCACAGGGGATGAAGATGGATGTTCAGGGGGAATACAAGTCTTTTTTTGTGATGTTGTGTAGTGGGACTACTATTCGGTTCTATTATATTCATAGTATGGTTAATGTTTTTAGTTTCTAGGTAGTCATAGAATAATTTAATGTGATTCCATTAAATAGATAAATCGACATTTGGAAAATGGAGGTTGGGTTTATTCTTGGCAGTGCTTTTTGTATTTTGTTCAAATAGAGTTAGCAACTAAAGCAGTGTTGGTGTGGGGTTGTAGTCTATTTGTGTGAAACTCGTGGGTTTGGGAAGATTATTTTATTACCTATATATATTGTAGTTATTTTTTATTTCTATACTCACCCCACAATTGTTGATCAACATTTTTCAAAAAACTCAATTTCATTGGGGAGGGTGTCCTTCCAAACATCACTATGGGATGCTAGATGTTAGGTTGCCAATTTTCTTCCTCACAGCCTCTTCTGGAACATGATGCTTGGAAATATCAGAGAGGACTCTAATATATTGAGGCTCAAAATAGTCCATGATTCCTCATGGAATGGTTCTTTTGGACTAGGGGATCGGGTGTGTGAGAGAATGGTATGTTTCCCCATGTATCTCGATATGAGGCCTAGGTGTCTTCAGTCGCGGATTGTGGTTATTGAGGGCCATGACTCTTTAGGTGTGGAAATGGTTCTTTGGGACTAGGTGTCTGTGGGAATGTTTTTGTGCAGTTTGAGGACCAGTATTGTGTGAGCAGTTTGGGACAGTGGGACATTGTGTTGGAAGAGTAGCATCGTCAAGACGTTGGATCGTTATGGATGAGAATTTATCCAGTGGGAATGTGGTGTGGGGTACCAAAATCTCAATGTGATTATATAATTCCATTACTTTCCTTCTGTTACATCAATTAGTTCACTTTTTCAAGGTTATTATGGATAGTACTCCTTTGTATGTGCTTGAGGTTCTACAGTTTTCTTATTGGGGAATTAGAATATACCCTCAATTGTGCACGAGTTGTATTAGTTTCAACAAAATATAATTGTATGCTCACCCAATGTACGTAAAACTGTTTCCATGTTTCCAAGAATAATTTTATTATTGTGATGGACTATACTACCTCGATCATTGAGATTGTTTTTGTCGCTATTTAGTTTCATTATATGGTATATTTTTGGGAGTTTTTTCTTAATTTGAATTAGTTTTACTATTGAACAATCATGTTGAAATAGATTCTTGGTTTTACATTTTAATTTATTCAATGGTGTTGTTGGAATTTACAATATTATCTCTTGATATTGTTCAATAAATAGGGTAATTACTTCTATTTATGTGAGATTATATACCTTATCTCTAGTCATCACTCCAGGGCCTACTGAATGAGGGACTCATGGGGTCATTATCTATCCTTCATCTTGAGGAAGTAATGGTAGGGAACATTGGCATCCCATCCCTCATCTTAGAGAAGGTGGGCCATGATACAAGATCTCTATGATGGTCTTAATGCTGGAGGGATTTTACCAAAAATTCATATATGTTTAATTCGAAATATTTCTCAATGATATATATGAATATATTTTCTATAGAACACATATAGGTGGAACTTTTATTCTCCATTATAAAAGGAATTGCATAGTAACAGATGGTACCTTGAAGTTATTAGATGGTTGCATAATCCTTATCCTCAGGGTCCATTATGATCTAATAATACTTGACATACACATTCATATAAGAGAGATATTGGAATAACATAGTAGCATCGATGAAAAGCTGCATCATAGTAAATTGAAATTCATCCTTAGGATAGTTACTATTGATATCTGGGAAGTCGATGAAAACACTAATCATTCTATTCTTCTTCCTAAAATTAACATTACAGGAAAAACAGTTGGCGCACTATACAAACATGATGGTGTTTGATTATATGTGTTTATGATATTGAGTATTGACCATGGTGACATGATAAGGGTGTAGATTTATAGAAATCGTTTTAACATGTTATGAATTACAGGGAGTCAAATATGGTGTATGGTACCCTTGGGATGTAGTCCAGACTTCTATTTATTTATCCATGAGAATATATGCCTATGATTGTTTATATAATTCAAACACTATTATTTCTCCTTTTAAATAATAGATGTAGTGATCAATATTAGCCTTGGGTCTACCTAAGTTCCATGATTCACTAGTACCAACTCAAAAAATAGTGAAAGAGACACATTTTTCTATTTCATAAGGAGAATCATCCAAAGACTCATCATCATCTGCAACAAGAGGATCATCAGTGAGGGATAATTCTTGGGAAGTCATTGACAATGAATGAATACTTGTGTCAGCCTGAGTGGTGGTGGAATCATTATCAGGAGACCCCAATAATCCTAAGAAAATGGATACAATATTAATCAATTAAATTCCATAAATTCTTTTTCAAGGGGTCCATACAGAAGGATAGTATATCAGTAGTGGAGAATTGGTTTTAGTCAGTTCATCCCAACTCAACAGTAAAATCATGTGTGGAATATTTCTATTACCATGGGGTGAACATCCTGGTATTGTACCAAGGTAAGGGGTTCAGGTATCACCTGAGCCTGGTCCATATAGGAATATGATGTGATTCTCTGGAATTCCTTTTCACTGGGAACATGTTTTCCACTTACTCTACAGAATGAAAAGAAATCTCCAATTTTTTGGGTTGTGGCTTCCACGTGGTTAATTGGGAGGATGAATGCATCATCTAAATTAGTCCACAGGTTATATGAAGGGGTATTATGCTCAAACTAATTGGTATGGACCAAAATTTTCTATTTATTGTAATAGTATATATCTAAATAGTGTGATTCAGAGTAGTAAAATGTAAATTCATCACACAAGAGCATTCCCACTCGACCATTAAGAGAGTAATTGAGGAATTAGTGATATGATGAGTGAAATACAACATGTATATGGGTACATGGACTACCCATTAATTAATTGTAGGTAGTTTCATGTGATATGACCATGAATTAACTACTAGAATCTATGCCACTGATCTAGGTCATCAGATGAATCTTTACACATTTCATATGCTCCGTCTAGTTATAACATTAAATTTTTAGGTCAGAGGGATATTGATCAGCCTCAGACAACCCTAGACTATAGGTCATCATAGTCACAGTAATATTAATCGTAGAACTAATGAAAATAAAGAATTTTCAGACTTCCCCACTATTAATTTTTCATGTGATATACAATGGGAATATGATCCCCCTTTTTGGGGACCCTTCTTCTTCTCTTGATAACGAGATGAAAACTAGACATTTCACATGCTCAGGTTCCTCATCGTGGAATGAATCTTCATCCAATACCTCTATATTGAACTTGATGATTCTTCTTAAATTATCTATTAGGGAATCACACATTTTTCCCAATATGAGAAAATCATGATGTATTGAGAGCTATGAAGTAATGTTGTCAAGGTGATTCATCACATCATATATTGATTCTAGATGCACATTTCAACTGAAGGAGAGTTTATATGTGGAATGTGGTATGATAGGGGTTATTGGTTAAAGTTATATATAATAGATGGTTGTGTTAATATCCTACTGTTGAATAGTTGAACCATGCAATGTGACTACTAGATGATCGATTGATTGAGGTCTAGCCCTGGGTAAACATGAGTAATCATAATATGGTTATGATTTCTCTATCTAATCATATAGAAGAAACCAAGATGGAATTGAATCAAATGTGGTATGATAGGGGAACATCATGTGATGATAGGTATGTTGAACCTAATGTCTGGTCACAATATCATGTATTCCATGGCTACAGGCACTAGCCGGTGTACTCTTATGACTCATGGGACAACAATTTCACTAATGATGGTGCTGAAGGGGAAAAATATGATAGCCTTCATGACACGCCTCATCACTGGGAACCATTTAAGGGTCCACTAGTTTGATTTTAATCACCATTGAATACTTATGTTCACTACATGAGGAATCCTCAATTGTTTGGAAAATTCTCAGGGAGATCCCCATCTCTGGTGGAATAATGTCTCCAAGGGTACAATAAATATTCGATACAGGTGGGGGGGGATTTTCACCTATTGTTTCATACGTTCCTACAGCTCTGAGAAGAAAAAGGTTGAGGTGTGGTTGTATTAGCAGCAGATGGGGAGGTTTGATGACATCAGGTGGATTGGGCCTATTCAGGTGGGAAAGAATGATGTCATGGGCGTGAGAGACTACATTGTGAGCCATCTAGTCATCATATTTCTAAGTCCCACAACTGGAGAGCTACTTCCATTCACTCTCGTTGTCACTATCTGTCTTTTTAGAAACACATACAACATATGTGAGGCATACCCAACATTACTATATTACAGTTGACATAGTCTTGGATCCCATTATTAATGATATAAATCTTCATTAGAATATATCCTAGGAGTCAGTGATAGAGTAAGTTTTTTGGAGATCAATGAGATCATCCTACTGATGTCACCATTATAATAGAAACTATTGGATTCCCTGATCCAATGAAATTCAGAAATATTCTAGGACCTAATCATCTTCCAATGAATGCAATTGCTTTCTTTTATCAGGGAATATAGACATGTTATCTTGGAAAGGATGGGGGATGGATCCTAAAAATGAGGTGTAACTAGATTTACTTTCATATGATGCATTGGGGATTTATCCTACTTCACCTTATGATTCTATAGTGTGAAATTCTCTACCTAAGGTGGAGGCCCTTAGTGAGGTTGTGAAGGAGTCTTTGTCGGTAATAACTCTATTATCTTGAGGGCCCCTACCTTTGCAATAATAGCTATCTCATCCTTGAATTATCTTATTATAGGAGATAAGGGATGAAATGAACATGGATGAAAATATTTTTGTAATGCTTCCTCTAGATTCTTATCCTCGTGGGATAGATTATAGTATCCACCTTGGATGTTCGGAATGATGTGAGAGAAAACCAGTTCCTCGTTGATGTTTCCTTTGAACATCGTTAGTATTTTTTCTTGAGTTGGTGGAATATCAATTGAATATACGAGTCACTTACATTCAGTGAAAACATATATGATGTGCTCATCTTTAATATTCTATCTCTAGAAATGGATAGTAATAATGGTGTTGCGAGTGGTGGAGTTGAATAGATAAATAAACACCCCATGTAGATCTTCTGAACAAGCTATTGACGCGATAGGTACCTGGCTGTACCAGATGAACACATGCCCTTATTGTGTCTAAACAATGATCCATATATTGGATTCTTTTGTATATGATTGAGTTCTCATCAAGGGTCCACACCTCGATATATTGTTGGGGTAATGTACTATATTGGGTCTCATATCCCATTTAAGGGGAGAAGGTAAGATTCCCAATGCCTAGGGGAACAGTCATATCTTCTACCCTAGTCATATATGTTTTTCTATATAGTGGGATTCCCATCTATTGGGATTCACATTAGTTGAGTCAACAGATGAAATAGTCCATCAGATCATCTGAAAAAAATGTTCCTATCATGGTGAGGATCTCTAACCACTAGTTCGTTGAAATGCACTTCGACCTGATAGATGGGCCCAATGGATCAGGGAGTAGTTGGTGGAATGACCCAAGGGAATATTGGGAGATGACATATAGAGCTAAAAGTGGAATGAAATAAAGAGAAACCTGAGTGACTTCTGGAGGGATGACCTATGGAGTCGGGCCTCGATGAAGGTTCTCATGATCCTCGAGTAGATTCAGTGATGCATATAGTGGATATATCTATAAACCATGACCTCTATTCTATCGGTATATCCAGGGTTTTCGAAATAAATGGGAGGAAACTTACTTGGGGGAATATGTACCATCCCCTACTACCCTGGTGGAGGATGACTGGGAACAAACCATGGATCAACATAATCCAGATGGTTTTTTGCAAGATGGTGCGTGAGGTGCTCATCAATTAAGTTATTCTGTTCTATGAGCTACTAGAGAAACATAGCCCTTTCAACATCAACATCCATCCTATGTTTCAAGTTAGATGGGTCTGACAGCATAATAGTCTTGGTGTTCCGTTTTTGGATTTTGGGGACCTTACCGAGGGGTGATGAGTCAGCGGGCTTAAAATGGCCAAGAAATTGTCTTTTATAGAAAGTGAAAACACCCAGGGTGATCTAAAATATGTGATATTATCTCTAGGGGAGGGTTCTATTCAATGAGTCATATATTAGTGTCTTTCACTGTGAGGTTGGACATGATTTTCAGAAGTACACATGGTAGTATAACCTTGATATGATCGAGAAGGTCTTGTTTTCATATGATTGGGCTAATGTGGAGGGAACAAAACTACCCCCATCCATGGATTTGGACATTTAGAGATGCCTCCTCAAGAACTCATAGAATCCTAGTCAATCTTTGAAGAAATCATTGAAGAAGAGTTTGATGATAATATTGAAATTCAAGGTGATGATCCACACGAAGATTGAATAACTCAACTAGGAAGCATTGATGGATGATAAAGTAATAAAGTTAACATATTTTTGTATAATACACCTGATGATTAATGAGGTTAAAGTACACAATCCCTAGGATTAAATGGAAGCACAATAATTTATCTTGTGGGTGTGGCCTCTGAATATTGATGTCTGGAGTATTGATCGACCAAAACATCTCAGTATTATGGTCCCCTATGAGAATTTTCCACAGGATCTCTCTTTCCGAGGTGATATCCGGACATTGGTTTCACCATTCATCAATTGGGGTGGCTATGAAACCAATAAGAGTACAGATAAAAATTGATGTGTTGCAAGACTATACTATTGAATGAATTCTACATGTGATGACCAGGCATAACATATTGTCTCATCTCCTAGAGGTGGTATTGATCCCATCATCACATCACACTATGATGCATTGCTGACCATTGATTCGTGTGTGATGATGGTGATTACTAGTGGAATATTTTGCTAATTGTCAGCATCCATAATACCCCAGAAAAAATATATGATATATCCTATTGTGGTAGAGAATTATCATGGTGAATAAAGAGAGGACTTCATGGCTAGACCATGAAATGGAGTCAACCATTCCTCCACCAAAATGAATTTGTAATGGAATTCCAGGATCTGGTGCATTCAAATTTCTGAAAGGACAAAGCCCATATTCCTAGATCCGGCCATGACTCTGATATAGAGGATATAGATGATGTCTCCATCATCAAATTACACACTACATTATTGATTCAATATTAGACTTGATTCATAGTGATTTGGGGTTGCATAATATTCTTCCTTCAGCTGTAGTGGTTCAACCTTCTACCTTAGGAAAGTTCCTAATGGTAGGGTAAATATTTGAAATAGGGATTACCTTTATTGTGGATGGTTTTGGAGTGTTGGGGGCCTCTTCTAGATTTGGTAGAAACATGGGCAGGGCCTCCATGTTGATTATGAGAGTGGATAGTATCTCTATATTAGTTTGCAGCAGTGCAAGGGGCAGCCAAGAAGATGTCGAATGGAACAAATGGAGGACCTCCACACTGGAAGATGGACATGTTTGGGGGACCTCCATGGTTGGGAAAAGTAGAGTGTAGAGGGAATCCATTGGAGATACTAAGTATATGGGGAGGTCCTCCTTGTCAACCCACTTTGGAATAGAAAGGTCCCTTATACCGGTTAGAAGTGGTAGCATGGGTAGGACATCTACTTAAGATGGTGATAACATGGAGTGGACAAATAATAGGATAATAATGGTACATGGTGGTTCTCCATAATAAATCATAATAGCACGAGTTGGCACGTGATAGCTGATGTTCACACCAATGACCAAAAGGGTCGACCAAGGCGGCCTTGGGGTGGCTGGGGTCTCAATACTAATAGGATATAGGATTTCCCATCTTCTATAATAATAGGGATATCATTTTATGTATCTATGTGGGAATGATACACAATAAATTTAGAATACTATTACACATAATGGGTTCTATCCTATGCTTCCACTCGACATTGGCGTAGGGTCAGTTGAAACATGGTCATTGGTTTAGAGGTACAAGCCACCTATTCCTCATCATGAGAAACTGGATGATGATGTTATTGTAGCATGGTCAGATCCCTCCATGATATCACTTAGGATATGTTCATTTTATATAAAACAAAGACATCCCTCACCTTATTTCCATAGGATAACTAGTCATAATATCATTCTTGGGAGAGGATCCTAAAAGGAGTGGATGTTGTAGTGAGGAGTAGTGGCTCTCTATGCGACCCACATGGGTGATGATGACAGCAGGTCACAAAAGTATCCAAATCTTAGAGAGTCATATTCATAGTTGGGGAAACCCCTCCTATTCATATCGTCAAATATGAGTATCAATAACCCTCCTATGGATGAATTATGAAGGTGATAAGAGGCATGGGTCCACAGTATCTATTGTTGTAGATGATTTCACAGTGGAGGTGGAGTCATGCGGGATTGCCACATTGGCATTTCCCCTGTGTCTATAGGAAGTAGTTGATTGATTTCCAATATCTTGGGACTTATTGATTAGAAATATTCAGATATTAGTATAGATAGTAGAAAATTAATGCATGGTGCCACAATAATGTTCAGTATTTAATTGATGGATAGAGATATCCTTGTAGATGATGTCCCAGACCAAAATGCATAATGATTAACTACAAAAATTCTACTTAGATCCAAGATTGGCCCAAAAATTTCTTTGTTTCACATTTCACCATATAGCTGGGTCTAGTGACATGCATATATAAAGATGTATTTTACTCCACTAATCGCCATGGTCGAACGATAAAGGATTCCTGTTGGTTTCACCATTTTTTTTTCAACACTTTCTACATGGGAGATCACCATTCATGGTGACTTGCATCTATTTAACCTCATTCCCTATTCCTATATGTCAAAGTCATTACTCACTTTTTTAGGCATTTTTTCTTTTAGATTGTAATATAGTGATGTATTTTTATTCCCTACCTCTATGGATTCATCCAAATAATTCTTCACATAGATCTGGTCTCCCATATAGATTAAGACGTGGGTTGTGAAACTCCTCTCAATGATATCTTTTGGGAGAAACCAGGTAATTATGATTCTTCTATCATGACATTCCAAAGTATCTCATCAGGGTAGCAACCATCAGTTATTAAATTAGTTATTATTGGCATTTCTAGCTTGTCTAGATGCTAGGAATATTTTACAAATTATGTAACCGCCCAACCCTAGTTACCTAGAGATGGTGCATTATTACATTACATTATCATGATCACAAGAGATCATGTCTAGAAATATAGATTAGTTTAGTATCCATGATAGTACTAGATTCATGCATAAGTTATACATTACATCATAAGATAGAAATAACCACATATTTTCCCCTTTGAACACACTTATATCCCTCATCCTTTCCCTACAGGTCAACAATAAAAAAATTCATCACATCTTGGAATAATAAAACATAGAAAGATGTGATCTTTGATACTTAGTAAGGATTATAATATAGCAAAAACATTCATAAGTATGTATAAACATTTAAGGAAATGTATAAGAATAAAAAATAATCATTTTAATCATAAACATCATCATAATATGGAAAATATAAATCATATAATTCCATTTACATATTCAAATGTATATTATACCATTCGAATAATCACATGAAATATTTATAGATAATATCACAATGATGGAATACATAATACCAAATATCAAAACCACGTAGTCAAGGCCTCAGGTGAAGACTACAAATAATATTTTTTCAAGGCCTTGTGCTAAGCAGTTGTTTGTCTAATGAGAACTATCGATGCATCGAGAAGCTATATGGGGCTCCCCCTGAACCTTACAAGTCCAATGCTTTCCAAATATGAAATGTTTGAAACATAACATAAACATTCATATTAAAAATAGCATACAAAATGTTAATAAGTTTACCATAAACCATTAATGGTAAAATAATAAAACATCCATCGTCAAACATATCACAGAACCTTCAACACAATATGGAAGATTCAATCAGAATAAATCAACTTCACAAAAAGTGTAAAATCCATCTAAGGGTGTTGACATAGAAGAAATCAGATCTATTTGAGAGAAATAAATAATTCTATTTTCAAATCATATAAAAGTCACCTAATTAAAAAAACATTTATTTTGAATATACTATTATAATATTTTAAGAGAAGAATAAAAGGTTTTACAATGATGTAAAATAGTTGTACCTTTAGTATAAGATAAAAAACATTCTTACCTTAATTTGTCAAAAAGGTCATAAAATACTTTGTTTGAAAATGATGAAAAGATTTCATTATAAATATTTCATAAAAATTCAAATAGGGGTATAAATGATGTAAAACCATAGTCTAGGAAAAAGTAAAAACGTTTTTAAACTCATTTTTTATAAACATGGATGTGGATGATAAAGAGGTCTTCTTAGATACTGATGTATAAACATCATCAAAAAATAAAGAGATTGTTAAATTAACCATTGCCTTGTACTATTACTTGATAGAGGGTATGTTAAACTCTAGTATAATAGTTAAATCATGGTTATTAAATAACAAAATAACCAAATAAAAAAATATGTTATTTTATATGATCTTCTAATATTTACTTGTTAATAATATTTCAGTAGTATCATCATTTCAGGTGTTAACTACATTGTTTTCCTTTATATGTTTTGTTATGTAAGTCATGTTTGTTATGGATAAGATGTATTTGATTTATATCCAGAATGATAATATGTACATAAATTTCTTTTATCATAAAATGATATTATTCTTCAATGGATACGATGGGGAATCAATCTCATCATGTTCTTGGAGATTGTAATCTGTACATACGCAAGAGTGGAAATACCATTATATTGATGGTGGAATAGTATGTAATTGGATGGTATATCATATATAAAGAATCCTAAAAATGTTATATTTATTATTTACATCAATTATACTCATTATTATATCCATCCAAATAATGATGTGTCTGATTAACAAAGAACACAACGGGGTGGAGATGCTAAGTCGTACGTACGCACGTATGGTGACTTGTTATTCAAAGGAATGATAGAATAATGAATATGGTTGTAACATATTTATAATAACATTAAAATATGTATATGGTACTTGGGTTATTATTTTGGTTTGGAAAACATAAAGAAAAAGGATGTGGGAGATGAAAAGAACTTTGAAATAGGTGGTGAAATTATTACGTGTTATTCGGGTGTTTCCTTTTGAGATGATCAAAAGGGATCCATAAGTTGGTTTTCTAATAAATGTAAGTTTTATAGGTAGATATTATGGTAGATCAGAGGATAAGTGAGTAGGTTTTTTCTGAGAAAACTGGATTTGGAGGTGTGAAATTATGAGAAGGGAAAATGCCCTTTTATAAGAGAGGTGAAGGTCACTTTAGGAAAACGATGAAATTTTATTTTATTATACTATCATATTCATTTTATAATGGCTCTAAAAGGATTTATTTCAATAATACGGTGAGGCTGTGTATACAAAATCTAAACCACTAGGTTTTATACATGTTTAGGTCACCATTAACCTTATCTTGTTGATTTTATTCATCATTAAATAATTTAACATTTACTAGGTATCCCTGTATTTTTATATTATATGATTAATAAACATACTATAAAATTATAAGAGAACCCTAATATATTTATTAATTAAATATCTATTATTATATAATTCCATTTGAAAAACATTAGATTTTTAGGACTATGATATCATTAAATAATATAGTATTTTTTTAAAACTCATTTATATCCATTTGACACTATTTAGTATTTGATTTTTGTTGATGTCCTAACAACATGATAACTTCTAAATTTTTTTTACTCAACTGTAACATTTCATATTAACCTATGAAATTATTTTAATTCATAAAACGTCTCAATATACATTTATTTGGATATTTTTAATATCAATTATTTTAATGATTCGTTAGTAAGGTAATTATGGCATCTTCATTTTGTAATAAATAAATTTAATTATATAATGACTAAAAATTATAAATAAATTACAATTATATAGGAAATAACTTTAGATTTTTAATTCATATTTACAATCTAATTTATCTTATGTGTAACCCTATATTAAAAATGTATTAGTTATGAAACATTGAATTTACCCCTTTTTACTATTTTTTAAAGAAAATAATAATAAATGTCCTAATATAACTCAAGTGGACGAAAATGATAATTTTTTATTATATGGTTTTCTTTTGGTCAATAAACTCTTATCCAATAGAATTAGGACATGTTTTAGGGTAATAATAATATCATTGTTACCTTTAATAACCCTATTTACCTTTAACTATGATAAATAAAAGCCAAATGTTACTATTCACCAAAAATTATATTCAGCTTATTAAACCAATTATTACTTACGAATATCAATTGTGTCTCTCAGATTTTTGAAATTCAATTCACTGAAGCTATAAAATTATGTTTTATGCAAATTTTCTAATGTGCCAAAAAGGTGGGTAAAAGACAGCAAAAACTTCAACAAAATTTTATATATTTAAAATTATTATTAAATCACTCTTATGAAATAAATTTAACATATATAGGTATTATGTATCTATTTTTAACTAATATAAATATTAAAAAATAACTAATTATTTAAATAAAAAAGTTTGTTTTAAACAATAACGTAGTGTTTTTTACTGTTCATAAAATATTGAATGCATATAGAAAAATACAAAAATTCATCCCATGTTTATATTGATATTCATAATCCTAAAATGAATTTCATTTTGAAAAATAAAATTTTCAATATTTAAAAATGTGGGTATTACTATTCATAATGTCTAGGTTGATTGGTGATGTTGTGTTAAAACTCCATGTTGCGTACAACACAAGCTATTACATTATTTAAAGGGAAACGTACTGTGGAAGCTTGCGTTGTTACATTCTCCCATCCTTTAAATATTTTCATCCTCAAATTTTCTAGAATACTATGGCATAAATATATTTTGGTGTTTCGTCATCATATGATTCTTGAGAATCCATTTTTCCTCTTCCATCTTATGATTTCTCCATAGAACTTTCAGTAGACGAGTCGTTTGGTTTCTCAACACTTGTTCTCTGGTATTAAGAATTATGAAATGGTCTTCATAATAAGACATATCAGGTTAAAATTCTATTTCTTTATAGGTTATTACATGTATTGGTTGTGTCATGTATTTTCTCAACAATGAAACATGGAACACATCTTGAACATTGAAGAGGCTTGGCGAAATTGGAAAACAATATGCTACAAATCCAATTCATTATAGAATTTTGGATGCATTGATGTAGCCGGGACATAAGTTACCCTTATTTCTAAAACCTATAACACCTTTTCAGGGAGAAACCTTCAAGAAAACCTGATCTCCTTTTTGAAAATTCCAAATCCTTCATTTAGTTATCGACATAGCTCCTATGCTTATATTGATCTGCTTTGATGTGGGTTTATATAATATACACATTTTTCATTGTTTCCTCAACATGTTCTGGGATTAAAATTTTTCTTTCACCAATATCATCCCAACATGTTGGTGTGCGACATCTCTTTCCATATAACAATTCATATGATGTCATCTGAATACTTGAATGGAAGTTATTATTATAAAACAAATTATAAGATAGAAAAATATTTATCCCACATACCTTGAATGACATGTGATAAAGATCTCAACATGTATTCTACGGTTTGAATAGTCCATTTTGATTGTCCATCAGTTTGAGGGTGGTAGGTAGTACTCAAATGAACTTCAGTATCCAAGGCCTTCTGAATACATTTCTAGAATCTTGATGTAAATTGGGGATCGCGATCAGAAAGAATTCATAAGGGTACTCCCTGAAGTTGTAAAACATCCTTAATATATAGTCTTTCTATAATTTAAAGTGGTAAATCTTGTCTTATTGCAAAATATTTACTGAGATGGTAAGACGATCAACAATAACCCATATTGAATTATTTTTTTTGGAGTCCTTGTTAGCCCATTGTCAATTTACATATTAATATCATCCCATTTCCACTCAGGTATTGGAAGAGGTTGCATGACTCATATAGGATGTAGTCTTCCGACCTTATCCTGTTGAAAAACCATACGTCTTGACACATAATCTGCAATCTCCCTATTCACTTTGTCCCACCAAAAATGCTCCTTCGAAACTCTATAAATCTTAGTGTGACCATGGTGTGTAGAGAATTTGGAGATATGAGCATAATCCAACAATTCCCTTTTTAGAATAGGTATATCAGGAACACAATGTCTCTTACAAAATTTCAAAATTCCATCATCATATATGATGTTGATCAATCTCTTATCATTCAAAGCAGTAATTTTATTTTCAAACACCTCATCATCATTCTGAGAACATTTTATAATTTCTAATAAAGATTGTTTGGAAATCATTTAAAAAAGATTTGATGTTTCACCATACATTATTATTCCTATATCCATCTTTATTAGATCCATGAACATTGGATCCCTTTCAACATATATATAGTTCTGGACTCCATGATACATTCTACTCAAAGAATCTACCACCTTATTTTCCTTCCTCGGGTGAAATTTTATAGTGTAATCATAATCATTGAGTAGTTATAGCCATCTCCTTTGGCTCATTTTGAGTTCTTTTTGTGATGAAATACACTATAAACACTTGTGATCAGTGTAAATCTCATATATTTTACCATATAGATAGTGTCTCCATATCATAAATGTTATGATTACAACAGATAACATTTGATCATGAGTGGGATACTAATATTCAAGAATTTGTTTTCTTTCGTGATGCATAGATAATAACTCTATCATTTAGCATAAGGACACAACCATGACTTTTATTTGAAGAATCACTGTAAATAATAGACACATCATTCCATGATGGTATATTCAATATAGGATAATGGAATAATATTGTCTTAAGTTATTCAAAACATTCTTCACACTCTTTTTTCCAATAAAATTTAACCCCTTTACGGTTGTGCTTGGGTAATGGGTTAGCTAATCGAGAAAAATTGTGGATGAAAGGTCGATAAAAACCTACTAAACCAATAAAACTATGTACCTCAGTTATACTTGTTATTGCTGACCATTCATGGATTGCATTGGTCTTTGACGGATCAACAGAGATTCCATCCTTTGATAAAATGTGTCCAAAAAATGAAATCTTGTGAAGCTATATTTCAAACATGCTGAACATCCCATATAATTTAATACATATAAGAGTTTTTATAATAGTTCACAAGTAATTTTCATGATCTCCGTATAATTTGGAGTATACCAATATATCATCAATAAATACCACTACAAATTCATCAAGATATTCCTTGAAAAATTTGTTCATTAGATCCACGAACACAGTGGGTGCATTAGCCACTCCAAAAGGCATTACTATATGCTCTGAATTACCATACCTGGTACAAAATGATGTCTTAGGAGTATCATCTTTCTTCACAAAAAACTGATGATATCCATATCAAAGGTCAATATTTGAAAAATATTTATCTCCATGATGTTGATCGAATAAATCATAAATGCAAGGTAGGGGATACTTGATATTTATTGTAATAGAATTGATCTCCCTCTAGTAAAGGCCCAACCTTGTAGATATATATTTATTCTTAAAAAATGATTTGGGGATCCCCATATAGAAATACTAGTGTGAATACATCCCTTATTCCTCAATTCCCCATATTTTTTCTTTAGTTCCACTAATTTCACTGTGTCCATTCTATAAGGGGTTTTCTATATGGGCCTTGAACCAGAAATTAAATCAATGGAAAACAAAATTTCTCATTCTAGAGGATGTCTTGGTAAATCCTATAGAAATGCAACAACATTTTCTTGAACAATAGGTAAATCCTCTGTTTTAAAATTCCTTTCCACAAACATATATATTTCAATCTCTTAATCCCCAATAATTGAATTTAGTAGAGTAGCATTGGGTCGATCTAGATATGAATCAGATGGTGACATTTCTACTATAAACTTAAGTTACTCCTAAAAATCATGAAAAATTATAACCTTATTTCCTTATAATAAATTTTAACATAATGTTCCAAAAGACAATCCAAACCATGGATTATATCATGTCAAATCATGGGTATGAAAATTAGATATGTAGATAAATAATTTATTTATTCCACAATGGGAACTGATTCAAAAAACATTTTTACAATGATACTTCCTAGAGGAGTATTTATTGAAAACTCCCATGTTTAATAAAATTGGAAATATATTATTTTATTAGAAAAATATTAATATATGAAATAATATTTTGATCTAAAATAAAATATCGCATTGGGTAAAATTGAGGAATCCATTAAATAACCAGCCACTATGCCTTTTAGAGCTTCAACCTAAGAAGTAGTGATCACATAAGCTTGGAATTTTTCCCCTATTCTTTTCTAAGATAAGATTCCATGGCTCTTAAAAAATTAATTTTCATAATGCTCCATTTATCTAAAAGTGTAGCATTCATCATTTATAACCTCATTCTTTCCCTTGTAATCACGCGCTTGGTGGAATTTTTCACCACAATTGTTACAGACTCCCATTCACTTCAGGGAAGTACGAGGGTGTTTCTTCCCACATTTAATGTAGGATTGATATTCAAAATTTCCCTTCTTCCCATTATATTTCCATTTACACGGTGTTCAGTAGACCACTTCTTCTCTTACTTCTCTTTAAAGATACAATACGTAGAGAATTCCTTTTCTGTCTTTATAACACATGAGACAATATCATTGTAAAATGAGAAATATTTAATAATAATGTTCGACAGAGAAATGGTTTTAACCCATCAATGAATAGATCAATCATACTCCTTGGGTTACATATATAATCCACTGAATTCCTTACTATACTTGTAATGTTGTCCGGATACATTGCGAAATTCGCATCCTCCTTTCTCCCCAAACTCAGAAATTGTCTTTCCATATCCACTAGATAGTCATAAGAAATGTATTTTTCTATGAAATTCTCTTTAAACTCCATCCATTCATTATTTTATACTTCTTCATACCCTTTTTTGTTTTTAATTAATAACCCCCATTAATCTACATCTCCCGTGAGGTTGATAAACTGCGATGACAACATTTTCCCTTTAACTACTCCCCAAAGCAAGAAATATTTTCTTTATGGAACATATCCATTGATCGGCTAGAAATGGATTTGTAGTCCCATTGAACATCGGTGGTTGTTTCCTCAAGAATCAGTCTAACATTGATCCTCTTTGTTGTGGATTAGGGTGCACCATACGGGTAAGGTTATTATTCATAACCTGAGTGAGTTCTCCCTGTATGGTGATAAGCAATTCTGGACTAGTTTCATCACTAGATTCACTATAATAATCTTCATTAGGAGGGAAATCCATACATGGATTACGTGCATTGATACTATTTCCATTCCTTACACTGGAACAATTTCTAAAAAATTTAATACCCTAGATTAGTTTCTGATTCGCAATACAAAATTCCAAACCTGTAAAACACTTATCATAAATTAAACAGTTTATGGATATAATCCATAATCATAAAACTATTTCTTTGAGGTGTTATATACTCATAAATCCTTCTTAGTGGTTTTTAATGAAAATGGGAATTATCATATTCTTATCCCCGAGGGGTATTATTACCGAGAGTGCAGCAAGGCCCGCTGTCTTGTACCAGAATACCCTGAGTCAAGCATGAAACTCCTTTTTAGATTTTCACTGCTAGGTAAATATGTTCTAGAGAAGCCTATACCTACACCTATCTAGACAAAAATGTATTTCATGGAAAATACACAAAATTTCTACATGAACAAAATTTCATGATGTTCTTCTATATTAATCCTCAATGTCTATCTTGGGATAATTTTCTCTAATAAGAGTTTTTCTAAATCTAGCATCCAAGTATTATACTAAAATTCCTATGGTACCAACTATAATGACCTGACCCTAGTTACCTAGAGATTGTGCATTATTACATAACATTATCATGATCACAATAGATCATGTCTCGAAAGACCGATTAGTTTCGTAGCCTTGGATGTACTGGATTCATATATATTTTTTGCATTACATCATGAGATAAAAACAAAAAAAAATTCTCTCCAATTTGGACACATTTATATCCCTTAGCCTCTCCCTAGAAGTCAACCATAAAAATATTTCTTCACTTCCCAAAAAAACATATAAATTGGTGATCTAAGATGCTCAAAAAGGAAAAAAATATAGCCGAAACATTCCTAAATAAACATAATCATTAAAGGTAATGTATAAAAATAAAACATAATACTTTTAAATATAATCATCATCCTAATATGTAAATATATATAGAAAATTTCATTTAATTATTCACAAGGATATTCTTCTAGTTGAATAATCACATGTAATATCAATATCCAATTTTATAATGATAGAATGTATAATGAAAGACATAATAAACACATAGTCAAGGACTCTTTCCAATACTACAAATAAGATTTTTTAATTTACTTGCAAAGTCACTAGTTTTTCACATGAGACCTACTGATGCATCGAGGATCTATAGCGGGCTCCACCCATCCCATACTATGTCTAATGAATTCCTCATATTAAAAGGTTGAAACATAACATAAAAATTCATATTAAAACTAGAATATGAATTGTTAATACATTAACAAGAAAACCATTAATGATATAAAAAACATCCATAGTCAAACATATCATAATTCCACCAGTACAATATGGAAGATTTGATCATAATAAATCATCTTCAAACAAGTGAAAAATGCATCAAAGTATTATGACATAGATGAAATCAAAACTTTTTGAGAGAAATATATCTTTAACTTTTGAATTCATTTAAAATTCACATTATTATAAATAAACATATTTTCGAAATAATCAAATAATCTGGAAAGGGAAGATTCAAAGGTGTTATAATGGAAAAAAATAGCCTCTCTCGACATATAAGATAAAAAACATTCTTACCTTATTTTGTTGAAATGGTCATAAAGTACCTTGTTTAGAAAATGAAAGAAATATTCCTTTATAAACATCTCAAAATAAGTCATAGATGTGTATAAATTAAATAAACTCATAGTCTATGAAATATTAAAAAAATTGAAATACATTTTTAAGAAATATCGATGTGGATAATAAAGAGGTCTGAGTAGATACTCAGGTATAAAAACCCTCAATTAAAAAATAGATTGTAAAATTAACCCTTACCAAGTACTTTTCATTGATCGAGGGTACATTAATATCCTGTATAATATTTAAATCATTTTTTTAAAATTATAAAAGAACCTCATATATAAATTTTTTGTCATATATGATCCTCTAATATTTGTTTTAATAATATTTCAGTAGTATCAACGTTTTAGGTGTTAATTGATTCATTTTATTTTATATGTTTTCTTATGTAATTCTTGTTTTCCATGGATAAGATGTATTTTATTTATATCCATAATGATATTAAGTTCATAAAAGTTATTTTTTAATCATAAAATGTTATTTATTATTGAATGGTTATGATACAGAATGAATCTCATCGCGTTCGTGGAGACGGTAATCTGAACGTACGTATGAGCGAAAATACCATTCTATTGATGGTCAAATCATATGTAATTGAATGGTATATAATATATAATGAATCATAAAAAAAATTGTTTATTATTTACATAAATTATACTCATTATTATACCAATCAAAATAATTATGTGTGTGAATAACAAACTAAACCATTACTTGGAGACAGTAAGATGTGGGTACGCACATGTGGTGACTTGTTATTCATTGGAAGGATAGAATAATAAATATAGTTGTACCATATTTATAATAACATCACTGTATGTATATGGTACTGGAGTTATTATTTTGTTATGAAAAAAAAGGAAAGAGGATGTGTGGGAAAAAATAAATTTGAATGATAAGGTAAAATTATTACCTCTTCTTCAGGTGATTATTTTTGAGTAGATCAAAAGAGCTCCTTAGTATGGATTTGTGAACAATGTATGGACTTTGGATAGATATGAGGGTATTTTGGAGGATATTTTACTAGGGTTAGGCTAAGCAAAATGGCATTGGAGGAGTGAAGTTAAGAGGAGGGGAAGTACCCTTTTATAAGAGAGGTGAGGGTCACTTTATGAAAACCATGAAATATTATTTTATTAGTCAATAATATTCTGTTTATAATGGATACAAAGGACTTTATTTCAATTATATGGTGGTATTGGGTCTAAAAAATCTCAACAAATATGTTTTATACTTGTTTAGGTCACCATTTTAACCTTATCATTTAGATTTAACACTTGGTTAAATAGTTTAACATTTACCATGTCTCCCTATAATTTTATATTATATGGTTAATAAACATTCTATAAAATGCCATGAGAACCCCATGTGTTTAATTAATGACATATATATTATTATATATTTCCTTCGGTAGATCCTTATATTTTTAGGACTATTTTATCATTTAATAAAATTTTATTTGTTTTAAAAACTCATTTATAACAATTTTGACACTATTTAGTATATGATTTTTGTTAAAGTCCTATAAATTTGATTACATGAAAATATAAAATTCCATTAATCAACCCTAACAAGTCATATAATCCTATAAAATTCTTTTGATTCATAAAAAGTCTCAAATTACATTTATTTGGATATTTATAATATCAATTATATTAATTTTTCATTAATAAGTTAATTACTCCATTTTCATTTTTTCATGAATAAATTTAATTATTTTATTTCTAAAATTAGAAATAAAATAACATTATGTATGATATATTTTTAGATTAGTGATTAATATTTATAGTCTAATTTATCTTATGTGTAACCCTATACTAAAAATGATTTAGTTTTAAAACATTAAATTTAACACGTTTAACTCTTCTTTAAATAAAATAATAATAAATATCCAAATCTATTCCATGTGGTAAAAGGATCATTTTTTATTCCTATGGTTTTTTGGTCGAAATAATCATATCAAATAGAGTTAGGACATTAGTTATGGTAATAATTATATCAGTTTGAACTTTAATTACCAAAGTAACTTTTAACCATGGTAAATAAAAGTCAAAAGTTAAAATTCACCGAAAATTATTTGGATCATAATGAACCACATTTACTTACTGATTTCAACCGTGTCTATAATATTTTTATAATTCAATTCACAAAAGAGGTTAAATTACTTTTTATGCAAATTTGCTAATGTAACTAGAAAGTGTGTAATAGTCGATGAAAATTCAATAAATTTTATATATACAATATTATTATAAAATGACTCTAGTTAATTACATTGAGAATATATTGGTATTTTGAATATATTTTTACATAATGTAAATTTAAATAAAATACCTATTTATTAAAAAAAATGTTGGTTTTAAACAACAAAGCTGTTTTTTTTCACTATTCATCAAAAATTTAACATTTTTAGAAAAATACAAAAAATTCATCCTAATATTAATTTAATATTCCAAATAATAAATGAATTCCATTATGAAAAATAATATTTATAAAATTTAAAAAGTTTGGTATTATTGTTCATAGCGACAAGATTGATTGATCGTGGCGTGTTTAAACTCCATGTTGCAAACAACCCATGTTATTGCATTATTCAAAGGGAAACATATCATGGATTCTTTTGGTTTTACACCATAATTTTCCCATTTTAAAGGGATTCTATGGGATTCAAAATCCTATGTAATTAATCATCAAATTTAGGGAATCGTATGCCATAGGCATGACTTTCAGGTTTTCGACGGAATCAATTATTTAACATGAGTAAGGCCTTAAGTTTAACATCTTTTAGAGAATTATAGTGTTGATCAAGACACCATTAATGGAGTATCTGAAATGTTCACCCCTAAAAGGGGGTACCTTGGGGAATTTCTATTCAGGTGGATCAGATGGGCCAAAAGTAAAGGACCCTAGGTGGTGTGTCTAATAACGAGATGATGGTGCATCATAAGGGAATATTACAAAAATGGATAACCAAATGGAAGGATTAGAATTCACAATGAAGATGGACCCAGGATGGTGTGTCCCAAAAATTGTAGGCTTCACATCATGAAGTCTTATCTTTACACGCCAATGGGTTAATCATGGAGATTCATCCCTTGTAGGGATCACATAGATAGTCTTCTAGAAGGATGTATTATAATGACCAATGAGTAAGGACCCGGAATGATGTATCCCAAAAAGGAAATGTTAATGGTGGATCAAAGAGGCACACCTTAATAGGGGAACAATAAGGATTCCCATTGGCTGGAATTGAACCTCATGGAGGATTCATGCATACCTTGTTTAGAGAACACATATCAAAACCCATGTAGTTTGAAGGGGTGATGTAGGAATTATGAAAATTTAGATTCCCATATGAATGGCATAGGTTCACCACAACGTGGGGGCTTGGCTAAAACTGGGATGGGTGATGGATGATTTTATGAATTTGATGAGATGAATAGGATGAAACTGTTGTGCAGATGATGTGTTTCAGATTTAATGTCAGGGAGGTTTCATATGTATTTGAGTATATAGGAATAAAGGTCCACATTGTTTTTTAGGGTGATGAGAGACTTGAGGAGGAAACTCAGGAGAATGAATGCATCGATGGGGACCTGAAGACATTGTAACATTTGGGTTGGGGAATGATCATCCCGAGACACAAATGCACGAAGGGAAGACCATGATGGGAGATGGGATATGGGCTTGAATCTCATGGATCCATCATACGTACCATGTTGGTAGGATAGGGATGAAACTCAATATAATTCATGAATTGGGTAGGGAAATGGGTAGTATATAATGGACATCGACCCAAATACCTGGTTGGGTGTACACATGGATATGGGCTCATAAAAAGAGGGGTACTATTGGATAAAGGATTATGATGAAGTGAAAGGCTTATTCATGATTAGCTACCCATATGGAAGGATCAGAACACCACAGGTAATAAGATCTAGGGTATTGGTCCCAAAATGTGAATCTATCACATTATGAGGCTACATACCAATGAGAGTGAACCATATTTTACCATTAGTTAGGATTGAAAATCAAAGAGTCTTCTTACATAACAAAATTGATTAAAAACATATGTAGTTATAAGCATGATGTTTAACATCGTGTGGGACGAATGAACTGCTGTGAAGTAGTCAGGTCAAATGGATTCTAGGGATTTATTAGTTTGATCCTTAGAGGGGATTCCTATGTACACTGTTTGGAGGGCATGGAAAATAGAAAACCTAGTTTGGTGGGGAATATAGATTAACATCATGTGGGATGTGGGTCATGTGGCTTACAGATGGTTTGTATTCTAACAATGATTTCATGGTCACTACATACACTAAGCCCACATGAGCCATGCTTAGTGTGAGAAACAAGATGCCACAATAGACCAAACGATCGTGGTGCAATGGTGTTCCCATGAGAAAATGGTATGGGTATAACACATGGATAGTCACATAGGGATATAGAGATGGGGCCTTAATATATAACATAATCCAAATAATGTTGTTCAGTGATTACTCAGAGACTACCCAAATCCAACACGATAGAAAAAGAGAAAATTGATTGAGATAGAGTATACTGAAAGGTTTTAAGATAAATGTTCATTTTATCATCCACTATCTCATCCTCATAGTCCATTAGAGCATATGGAAACTCATAGTTTGACATCATGTGTTGGGGACGTTGATTCTTAGAAGCTTAATGTAATATAGTTCGGATAGTGAGGAATCACTCCTCACCCCTTGGACATACATAACATGTACCAACCCACCCATGGGGAAGTTATGAAATAAGAAATTCCCAATGGGAGTGAGGTGGAGGAGTGGACGATTGAGGAGTTCACATCAACGTAGCTATGTGAAGAAGCAGTAGTTTCTAGAAGACTTATGGGATGAAGCATAAGGTAGGAAATCACAATGTGAAGCAAAAATTAAGGGACCTAGAAATCACTTTGCACAATCTTCGAGGATTGAACAGGATATGTGTTCACAATGTAGAATGATTCGTTGGGATTGGCATAATGAATCTATAGTCCTTCACAAAGAGGAAGTGATTCCAGAAGGAAGGGGCTTCAAAAAGCATGGTTAAAATGGGCTCAATGAAAGAAGGAAATTCACATAGCATTGTGACCATGTGGATCCATGGAGTCATAATGTGTTTGGAGGCTTCTCTAGTAATGGATGAATGATCCATGATGTCTGGATTTTCCCAAAGGGACTCGTACATTCATGATGGACATAGGTCATCGTGATGGTTACCCCCACTGGAAGTGCAGGGAAATTGCAACAATGTGGAATCTTGTTTCTGATGACCAAATATATTATTTCATTATTTTCATTTTAGGTTCATTGAGAAAGGGGTGAATTGCAAAATGGGATCTCGGATGGGGAAAGGTGATAGTAAAGTTCTATTGGGGAAGGGTTGAATATAATTTTATAGACACAACTTGTGCATTTATCATCTGTCTACCACAAAGAAAAAAAACACACTGCAATTGTATGTGGATCCACAAGAATCGCGAAGGCTTCCATCAGTACAATAGAATTAGGATGTATTTTATCCAATACATACAATTATTGATCATGGATTAGTATAAAATAATAGTTCATATACATTTGTAAAATTCACATAATGTATTTTTTTATTATTCTCTAGTATGAAATGCAGTTCTATTTTCATTGTTGTCAAATTTGACATTCTGTTAACAAATTAAGAGCTGATAATTTATTATTCTTTTTATAAAAAATTGTGAATAATAACTTTTAAAATATTTAAATTACATTAATCATCTAATATTTACCAAACCACAAGTTCACATATAATCAGTTCTGAAATACATTTCACATAGTTATTTAATTGGAAATTATACATATTTCCCATCACAGAACACATAATTATGCTGAAAGAGTCATCTTGAGGGTTTTAGGTTGGTGAAAATAATTTAATGCATTAAGTTGTTCTTCCATGATCAACTTATTGGACTTCACTATCATGAAACCATGTTTTAAGGATTCCCAAAATAGTTTCCCCTTGGTTACACATGGTCATACATTGCTAGTGATCCATTAATGTAATCTAACTAACATTGGCCTAAATCTTCTATAAAAAAGCACTACGAATATATAAATAACCCTAACATGGATCCTTAATTAAAATTTATCTTTAAGGCTTATTCTATATTATGTAGTGAAAAAATATTCTATCTTAATTTTATAATTAAGGAATTGTTTCCCTCTTAAATATAAAATATTATATTATATTCTAACATGCATTGTTAATATTACATAGATTTTCCTTATGTGATTATGAATACCAAAAAAATATTGACATAGAATATGATTATATTTTATTCCGTCTCTAATTCTTGTAAATTTATTAATTACGAGACCACAAAACACTAATAATAAAATTAATTACCCAGGCTTCTGAAAAAATAAAATAAAATATATTATATAGGATCATAAGATTAAAAAATGGTTATATATATTGAAGAATAAAAACTAACCCTAATCCCAGGGAAACACCATTAAACATAGCTTGGTTTTTTTTGAATCATTCCAAATTTTCCACTTTGTGTCACCTTTATTTGTTACACCTCGGCTCCTTGATAAGGAACAAATCATCTCACCCTTGAGATCCATCTATACATATGCATTTAGTCACCCTCAGAAGGAATAATTCAATGGATGTGTTAAAGGGGTATTATATAAAAGAAACATTAGCAACATAGACCCTTACATAATAATGAGAAGATGATGAAATGATGAAAACCAATTCAAATTTATCAAATAAAAATTAGTATAACCCAATCACATATGAGGTCTACATTAATCTCAAGATCATCAATGTGTCATGAAACAACCATACACTTTTCATCTCATTATCAATTAAATTTATTTATTATTTAATTTTTATAAAGAAACAAAAATATTTATTTAATTTAATTTTATATAAATTTCATTCATGCATTATAACTAACCATAATTAATGATTTCAAATAATATTAATTTAAATTTAAATTATTATATTACACATGTTTACTTCAAGAATCATTATTCTCTAATAAAATGTTTATCATGAAAATAGATTTATTATATAATTTTCAATCCAATGAAATGTAGTGTACATTGTTAATTAATAGAGACATAAAACACATGTTAATAGACTTGATTATATATTTAATTATAATCAATGAACAAATATGAAAAAATCTACAGAAGACTAAAAAACACGTTTAATAGGACATGACATGTATTATCCATTTTTCATGTTATTATAACAAACCTCGGAATTGGTCATGTACCCTTCCAGGGATAAATTCAGTGTATATAGCGTGTTCTCTAACAAACATGATGGGTAAAATCTGTTTGGTTGACATGTCATTCTATGTGAAATATTTCATTTACATGGAATGCTCATACACTCTGTGTTTATTTCAATGAAGAAAAAAAGACTACACATCCTATAAAATACTAACATGATAAGTAGTTCATAAAGAGTGGTTCCATTCATTTTGGATCTACAAGATGATCCAATTATATTATATGTTATTTAAAATTTCATTTGATATGTGAGATTTTATAACATTTTTTGATGTGGAAACAAAAGTATCATATGTGTATACATGATTTCCAAGCCATGTATTCTATTTTTCACTACACAAAATATTTGGAACCAAAAGGTGGTAATTCTAGTTTCACTATTATTAAATTTGAATAGATATTTTCACAACATCAATTAACTATATGATCAATTTATTTAATACAACTAGTAATAGTCCACCTATGAACCACAATCTCTGAACGTCTCCATAGATTCATTGCGTAATTGGATGAACATTATTCAACCCATGTTTTGATTTGATTGATCACAACAGAATTATTCAAGAGGGACAATGAGCTCTTGATAATCTCTCAATGGATTGAGAGATGCGGTGATAATAGATCTCTATATATCTTTATATCTGTGAAATTATTGATACAGCCTCACTCTGCTTATAGTGCACAAATTAATTTTTATGGAAACTAATATAATGAGATATTTATTATTCATTTATTGGGGTTGTAAAATCGCACAAAATCCCTTTACCAACATTAATAATTTTAGTTGACCATATTAATAATAATAATAATATTATTATTATTAAATTTTTTTCTTTTAAAAAACATTCAGATAAAAATAAATATTATTTATAATATTTCTAATATGACCACTAACCTCAGTCTATTTTTCATCCTCCATATTTATGGATCATTTAATATTTTTTATTTATATTGTAAATAAATATCACAAAATTCATAATTAATTTAAATAATTAATATTATATTGGACGATAATTCAAAAATGATAATTTATTTTAATTTAAATTTTTTTATTCATTAGAATTAATTGTAAATAAATTATGGTTATCAAATAAACCTATTTAAATAAATATATACTTTCCAATATATAATATTAATTATATTAATTTAATAGGGATTTAATATACCCATATATTGTGACCCTCTTGTGCACTTTCTCAATGATAATAGGCATAACAACATATTTCCCAAATTTGGCATCTAGAAACATTCCTTGGAACCCATATTGAAATAATATAATGTCACAATGACCCTAAAAATCTCAAGAAACTCTTAGCATGTAATACCATCCATTTATGATTATATATATTAATCATGTACGAATCATGACGATTCTTTCAACCAATATGCTCGATGTCAATTTCACTGAATTTATAAAAATGCACTCACCCTCTAACAACTAGGGCCATAGATTAATACAAGACGTTCCATTCTTATCACGATGACTGAGTTCACAACATCAGCCAATGGATATAAGGGGGAAATCATCTATCACATAATCCCTTAATACAATATCACTCATAATACACCAAATGTATCATAAACATATTTGAACATATGTTGTCATATTTTTCATCAACACATCAATGTACCTGAATCTTGATATCCATTAATAATAATCATAATGTCTAAAAAATAAAAAAAATCATCAGAATGTAATATCTAATGACACATGGAAATTATAATTTCATATTGAATGGTATGATCTAAAAACATTCTATCATAGTTATTTTAATGTTAAAAAACAATGATACATGTCTTAATTTTATATAAAAATTCTACGAAAGATAACATAAATTGTTATTGTCCCATCAGAAAATATCATATCTCTAATAAAAAAGAATCAAGAATGATATCGTGACACATTCTTATTCTCACCAATACGGGAACAATTTATGAAACTTTAATGAGACATACATCCATAGGAAAATAAAATATAAATATAACATGAAAATTAAAGATCATGATGTAACATGAGTCATTATTAATTAAACTTATTAATCATGTGAAAGGAAAATTCATTCTAGGGAACCAACTACAACAAAAACATTGTGATGATCCACTAATTGTCATTTTTTGAGAGTACAACGAGTCATTACTTGGACTTAAGTGACATCCCCAAAACACCAAAGGTTGGAAATAAATAGCAAAGTGTTTCAAATACAATTGGAGACTATTTAACCTTAAATAAATAAACCAATAAACCAACTAACAAACATTCACTAAGATGCATGAACAAATGAATGACAACTAAACAAATTCATTTATGTCAAACCACAACAAGTACACAGCCGAAAAAGACCAAACCAAATATCAAAGTAAAAAAGTGGATGAACAATTCAAGACTCTTACAAGACACCAATACTCCATGCTCCACATGCTCCGAACTCCAAAATCACCGAATAGCCCCAATCATCACGATGTTGTAATGAAACATGGGAAGCGTTACCTTGGCCCCTATCCCAGAAAATAGCATCTGCAAAAGCACCAAAGTGCCAAAACAGGGGTGAGTATAAAACTCAGTAGGTTTCCCCCAATGACTTACCTACTCAATCCATGTGGATAAAAGAATATTGCGGAAGCTTTAAAAAATAAACATAAACATTTATGGCAATTTATAACTAAAACAAAAGCCTTTTAAACTTGAACATCAACATCATATGGCAAAAGTAAAATGAGATATTGCCATTTACTTCATCACATGGATATTCTACAGGTCGAATAATCACATGAAATATCATTAACCACTTTCATAATGATGGAATGCATAATGCCAGACTATCATAACCACGTAGCCAAGGCCTCGTGCCAAGACCAAAAATAAGATTTTGTCAAGGCCTCGTGCCAAGACACTAGTTTGTCTCATGAGACCTACCGATGCATCGAGGATCTATAGCGGGCTCCACCCGTCACTTACTAAGTCCAATGCATTCCTCATATGAATGGGTTTAAACATATCATAAACCATAACATAATCGTATCACATAAAACATGCATAAAGTAAACATAACATTTCCACATTTCAATCACAAGATTTCAACAAAAAACATTGATATAACAAAAACGCTTTCAAAACCATTTTCATAACCAAAATAAAAGAAAGGTAAAACATGGTATTTATTTTTCTTTTAAAAAAAGGTATGGCTTGTAAAGGATGCCAAAACTCAAATAATGGTCACGGCGGCGGAGAAGTCATTGTCGCCGCATACGTACGGAATGAAAAACATTCCATTTTTGTCATTTAGTAAAACGCTTCGTATAAATAAGATTCATTTTGAATAAACGTAAAATTCGAAGGGGTTATACACCGTATAAAAGAAAATTGTGTATAAAAACAAATATGCCTCAATGAAAGGAGATTGAGACGAAGTCTTTAAAAAGATAATTTTTTAAATAAAATAGATCTATTATGTGTATTCACAATAGGTACACATAAAGAACAAAAAAAATACAAAATAGGACATAATACTATCATGACATAATTTGAAAGTAGGAGATTAACCCAAAGAATGGAAGTTGGTTTAAGAAATTCCCTTACCTTGTGTCCTGTCCTGACTCGACCGTTCTTTAACCTCCTGAATAATAAACTAGATTTAATTTCAATTTACTTAAGAACCATTTTCATGTTCATTATTCCTTTTATATCCCTTATTACCATGTTATGAACATTATGTAATTATTTAAGTTAATGACGGTCGTTTTGTCGATTTTTGGTACTTGAGTCAATAATAAACTTCTTATAATTACAGGTTGTTTATGTGGTAGAATATCCATTATCTCCAGAATTATATTCATGATTTAGATTTCATATATATCGTATATATCCATTATATACATTCATTATTAATATTACGTAACATTTAGAGGTAAGAAATGAAATGCAACGTTCATGGAGACAGTAAGCCGTACGTACGCATGAACGCTACTTTGATTTCTATTTCTTTTTTAATGGAATGAAATAATAATTATATAAAGATATAAAATAGTTCCAGTATAATATTATATATAATATCATTTACTCCATCCTTTATACATCCCACATATGGCATTAACGATTCACATCACTTCGAGGGGGCGGTAGTCCGCACTTCCTAAAATGAAATTATCGCATTTACCCATAATGGAAATCATAAAGTATTCCATAAATGAGAAATACAGAAGCATAAGTAAAACGTAAACATATTATATAACATATATAAATATAGTGACATCTTAATGGCCACCTTTGAAGGTGTTATATGAGTGTTGAACAATCAT
Organism: Viscum album; assembly: GCA_963277665.1. Classification (NCBI taxonomy): domain Eukaryota; kingdom Viridiplantae; phylum Streptophyta; class Magnoliopsida; order Santalales; family Viscaceae; genus Viscum; species Viscum album. The sequence continues at coordinate 180,810,162 of OY728140.1, forward strand.
CGTTTCGTGAGGTAGAAATTCTCCATCCACAGAAACCGTATGTTCTTTAACCATTAGATGTAGGTGTGTGTAAGTGTAGCTCGAATAATTCTTATAACAACATCCCAGTATATTGAGGATACTTGTGTTGTTACAAAAGAAATGAATAAAAAGAGTTTAGGGGGTTGGAGAAGAAAAATAAAACAAAACAACATTAGAGAAGACATTACTTCAAAATCAGGTAACTCTTTTTGATTTGAGCCAAAGGCTTCCTTGGGAAGTGTTCTGCCCAAAGTGAGGCTTCTAGGAGTAAGAGGGGGATGTTGGGAGAGTATTTGGGAAGCATATTTCTGATCCAAATGGCATGAAAGTGTGAATGAGGTGGTAGAGGTGGGGCCCTTTTATAAGAGGAGAGGAGGGGCACTCTTGGAAAGTAATGAAGTTTATATTATTATACAATGCTTTTAGGATTATAAAGGTCCCGAACTTATATAATTCGTGGATAAGGTGATATGGGTTAGATATATACCCATACAATAGTCTTTGGACATGTTTATGCCTTTTATTGTACATTATCTTTTCATTTTATTAAAATCGTTAAATAATGAGGTCATCGCTGCATCATAATGATGTCATAAATAATTTAATTTTTTTACTGTATAAAATTATAAAAAAAATACTATGATGTAGGAAATCTTTTTAGATTTCTAATTAATATTTATAGTCAAAAATATTACTTGTATGACCCCATGTAAAAATTGTTTTAGTAAAACATTTCATGATTGTGTCATTTTTTACTTTAACATTAAATAAAAGGTATTTATGTCATTTTCTAACTAATGTGGCTCCATGGGGTCCCCAAGTTGACCCATGGATTGTCTTGGTCGGGCATGGCACATCCAATTAGGGTAGGACATGTGTCAAGTTCATCTCATATTATTAAAACATTATTTTTACCTTAAACTACACTAATTACCTCTAATCGCGATTAAGAACTTAAAAGTTACTATTCACCAAAAATTATTTTAATCTCATTGAACCACATTTTACTTCTTAATGACAACCATGTATGTCGGATTTTTTAAAATCAAAACACAGAAATGGTAATATTTCATTTAAACGAAAAATCAGTTATTTAACTACCACTTAGTGGTTTCACTATTCATCAAAAATTGATGTTTTTCAGAACAATGCCAAAATTTCACCCTAAACTATAATTGATATTCTGAGTTCAAAAATGATTTCTATTTTACAAAATTCCAAACATATAAGTTGAATTAATTAATTTTATAATTAATTCCCGCTGTCACAATAAATAGCGTGTTTTTAAGAAACAATTTATATCAAAAGATTGGCAATAGTTTTTTTCCAATTTCAATGTTAAATTAATTATAATGACCACCATTGGTTAAAATGGTAAAAATATATTCTAATTAAACTTTAAAATCACTAAATAGTATAATTTATCACTATAAATTATTTTGATTAAAAAAGTTGTTTTTAAGTATTTTTCACTATTCATAAAAAATTAGAAGTTCTCAGAAAAATACAAAAAATTCAACATATGCTAATTTCTATATTCCAAATCCAAAAATGAAGTCCATTTTGAAATATAAAATTTCTATAATTTTAAAAAGTGGTTATTACTATTCATAATAGCTACTTTGATTAGTCGCAGTGTTTTAGAACTCGAAGTTGTGTACAATGCAAGCTATTGCATTATTGAATGAGAAGCGTATTGTGGAAGCTCGGGGTGTTACATATGGGACTTTGTCTCAATATCATTTCATTGAGGGATATTTTGATGTAATAGAGAACCATGTATTATAAGGATTATAATAATTTGATTTTAATAATACTTTTATTAAAATGTATTCAAAAGGAATCTTTTTATTTTAAGAGTTTTACTAAATTAAAAAAAGAATATTCTATTAGAAAAAATAGTGAAACTTACTTTTCCACTACAGTTAACATTATTTTATATTCAAATTCATTTAATAGTTATAATTTTTTTAAAATAAATAAGAATCCAATATTACCATTTTAATTATTTTTGTATTGAAAATTGTATTTATTATAGATTGATTAAATCAATATATTGGAATGATATCTTGTGAGTGGAAATTGTAAATGTTATTTTTCATTTATTATTGTTTTATGTGTTATTATTATGTTATGGTTCATGGTCGTTATTTATGTATATGGCTAGTTATATGATTAAATGATGATTGTTGAGAACATTATGTAACACCCCAAGATTTCATAGTGTGTTATTTCTTCAAAATTATTAAATAACTTGCACTACACGCAACACCGAGTTCAATCACACCATGACTTACAAAAATAAGCCATTCAAAAGCGGTTATGAATAGTATTATCTAAATTTTAAACTTTATATAATCCTTATAATTTTAGAATCCATATTATGAGTTTCTTTGATATAATGCAAGAACAAATTCATTTTCAGTATTGCACTTTTATCAACTTTTAATAGTGAAGCCTTTTTAAATACAATATTTTAAACATATTGACTAAATGGGGACATCAAAAAAAATTTAAAATGAAACATCCCAAGCTTCCACGGTACGCTTTCCTTTGAATAATACAGTAGCGTGTGTTATACGCAACTTCGAGTTTTAACACACACCACAACCGATTAAACTAGCCGTTGTGAATAGTAATACCTAATTTTTGAAATCATATATATTTTATATTTCAAAATGGACTTCATTTTTGGATTCAGAATATCGAAATTAGCCTAGGGTGAAATTTTGGTACATTTCGGATAACTTTCATATTTTGATGAATAGTGAAAATTTCTAAATTTTAATTAAAAACAACTTTTTTAATCAAAATAATTAATAGTGATAAATTATGAATTTTAGTGGTTTTAAAGTATATTTAGAATATATTTTTACCATTTAATATAATGTTGGTCATTGTACATAATTTTACAATAAAACCGAACATAAACAAGTGTCAATCTTTTGATAGTTATTATCTCTTAAAAACACGCTTTTTGTTTTGACAGCGGGAATTAATTTTAAATTAATTTCTGCCACTTCTGTGTTTTGAATTTAGGAAAATGGATTCCATATTTGGAATCATGATGTTCAAATTGTGTAAATAGGTAACTTTTATTTTTAGACATTTTGAAAAGTTACTGTGGTAAATATTTTATTTACCATGGTTAAAGGGTAAATCCGGTAAATAAGGGTTAAAAAATAATATTATAATAATACTAAATTACCCTAAAACGTGTCTTAACCCTATTGGTTGATACATGGTCGACCATGGGCATCTTTGGGTCTATTTTGGGACCCCATGGATCCACATGTAAGTGATAATGACACATTATATTAATAAAGTTAAAATAAAAATAAAAATGGCATAAGCTTACATCTTTTAGAAGAATAATTTTTACATAGGGTTATACATGTTGGATTTTCGATTATAAATATTCATTAGAAAGATAAAAAGATTTCCTACATAATGATATTTTATTTATAATTTTTAGACATTAAATAATATATTTTATTTATGACAGATGATGATGCAGTAATTACTAAAATAGTGAAAAATTAAAATAATTGATCTTATAAATACCCAAATAATTATAATATGAAACTTTTAATGAATTAAACTAATTTTCTATGATAATATGATATATTATGATTGATTTAATTGACTTTGTTCGAAGTAATCAATCTGTTAGGAGTTTCACAAAAATCAACTATTGAATAGTGTCAAAATTGACATAAAAGAGTTCTTAAAACAAATATTATATTATTAATTGATATTAAATTCCTAAAAATCTAAGGTTCGGCCAAGAGACTTATATTATGATAGGTTCCTCATTAATGGACCACTTGGGGGTCGCTTGGATGTATATAGTATGTTTATTAACCATATTATATAAAAATACAAAGAGACATTGTAAAAATGAAACTAATTAACTTAGAGTTAATACTTAAAGATAAGGTTAATATAAGTATCCAAACCTGTCTAAATTCTATTGGTTGAGTGGTTTTCGACCTATCCCCACCTTAACCTTTGAATAGTCAACTTTGGATCCATTAGAAACCGAATATGAATTTATTATAAATTAATATTTCTAGCTTTTCCAAAGGTGCCCCTCACCCCTCTTATAAAAGGGCACTCCTCCTTCTCATTTCTTCACACCTCTAAAGCCTTTTGGTTCGGCCAAACTCTGCCCAAATACTCTCCCAACATCCCTCACTACAACCTAGGGGCCTTAGTTTGATCATAAAGCCAACCTAAGGCGCCCTTTTGATCAAATCAAAAGGAAGAACCCGAAGAAGAGGTAATGTTTTCACCACCCCTTTTCCAAGTTCATTTCTTCTTCCACTTCTTCTTCCTTTGTTGTTACCATTCTAAAATAATGACTCCAGTATCATTTATATACTGTGATGTTATTATAAATATGGTACAACCATATTCAGTATTCTATCCACCCTTTGAATAACATGTCACCATACGTGCGTACGTACGGCTTACCGTCTCCACGTCGTGGTGTAATTGTTATTCAATATATTATTATTTGGATGGGTATAATAATGATGTGTAACCCATGTAAATAATAAATATAACATATTAATGATTCTGTATATATGATATACCATCCATTTATATATTATTTTAATATCAAAAGAATGATATTGTCGCTCGTGCGTACGTACGGACTACCGTCTCCACGAACGCGATGAGATTCATTCTCCATCGTAACCATTAAAGTATAATTATCATTTTATGATTTAAAAATGATGTTTAAGGACTTTATATCATTCTGGATATGAATAATATACAACCTATCCTTTACAAACATGTCTTACGTAACAAAACATATGAAAGAAAACAAGTAAGTTAACACCCGAAACGACGATAATTCTAAGATATTATTAACAAATCAATGTTAAAAGATCATATATGATATCATATTAATATATATGATTCTTGTATAATTTAATAACAATTATTTCACCATTATACAGGAGGTTAACCTACCCCAACAAAGGAAAAGTACAAGGTAAGGGTTATTTCACAATCTCTTCATTATCCGAGGTTGTATTATACGTAATAATCTACTGGGATCTCTTTATCATCCACATCCATGTTTCTTCGAAATGTATTTCAAAACATTTTTACTATTTACAAGAATATGGGTTAAAGTCATTTATACCCTTGTTTGACTTTTTATAAGAGGTTTATAAAGGAATCTTTCCGTCGTTTTCAAAACAAGGTCCTTTTTAACCTTTTCGACAGAATTGAGGTAAGAATGTTTTTTTTAACTTATACGGCGGGTGCGGTTATTTTCCGCCGTTATAAAATCGTCGAAGCTTTCCTTACAAGCTTATAAGAATATTTTCAAAGAAAATGTTTTATTTTATATGGATCTTAAATGATTTCAAAATAAAAGGAGATTCTTCTTTTAAAAGAATTTTGATTTCATCTATGTCAACATCCTTTGATGGATTTTAAGATTATTTGAAGTTGATTTATTATAATACAAAACTTCTATATTGTATTGAAGGTTTTGTGATATGTTTGAATGTGGATGTGCTATTTTATACCATTCATAGTTTATGGTGAAACTATTGACATTTCGTATGCTAGTTTTAACCCGAATGTTTATGTTATATTTCAAACTTTTCTTCAGATGAATGTGCTAAACAAGTATGTTCCGGGTTGGGGACCGGTAAAAGTAAGCCCTCCAGGTTGGGGACTGGTTAAAGTAAGCCCTCCAGGTTAGGGACTGGTTAAAGTAAGCCCTCCAGGTTAGGGACTGGTAAAAGTATGCCCTTCGGGTTGGTGTCCGGTTATTAGAGGCACTCCGGGTTGGTGTCCGGTTATTAGAGGCACTCCGGGTTGGTGTCCGGTTATTAGAGGCACTCCGGGTTGGGTTCCGGTTAGAAGTAACCCCTAGGTCTTGGGATGAAGCCTAGACAATGAAATTAACGTTTGGCATTATGCATTCCAACATTATGAAAGTGGTTATTGATATTGCATGTGATTATTCGATTAGTAGAATATCCATGTGAACAAGTAAATGGCATTATTTCATTTTACTTTTGCCATACTATGTTGAAGTTCAATTTTTAAAAGGCTTTTGTTTTAGTAATTCATTGCCTTAAATGTTTATGCTTATTTTGAATGTTCCGCTATATTGTTATCCTTACTGGGCATTTGAGCTCACCCTTTTTTTATGTTTTATTTTTCCCAGGTAGTGAAGAAGTAAATTATGATTGACTTTCAGGGATATTATGGGTTTATAGTGTGGACGTTGGAAACATTATGTTGTTGTAGTAGTTTTTCATTTTATGATGTAATGTAAAACTTATGAATATATCTAGTGTTTCCAAGGCTACTAAACTAATCGGTCTTTCGGGATTTGATCTTTCTTGTGATCATGCCAATGTTACGTAATTAATGCACCGACTCTGGGCAGCTGGGGTCGGGGCGTTACACATTATATATCTCCAATGAATTTTGTAATGAGATAGAGTTAACTAGTTTGGTTTCTCTAAAGATATTTAGGTAATATATTTCTATGGGTATTCCAAATGTAACCAGGAAGGTTACTACCAACGTTGTCACGAAGGGTATAATCTAATAATAAAATGGATCTCAAAAGTTACATTTATGATTTATGATTTCATATAGTTTTATGGGAATATTATGATTTCATTAGGTAAGCTAAAGGGTTTATGCTTTATGGGTAAAAATTATATATTTGTGAAAATGTTTTCTATAGATTAAAATATTCATTGAATAAAGGTTTCATTCCTTATTTTATATCACTTACTATGAATTTTTTTCACATTCTATATTTTTGAAATTCTTTTCCCAGGTTATATGGATTTTTAAGGGAAAATAATATATAAATAATAATTTAATGAATTTTATTATCAAGAAAAAACCATTCATGTTTTAGTTTAAAATGTTTTAGAATATTAAAAAATAGACATTTAGTGGAGTTGTCTAATTTGTAATAATTTATTTGTTACATAATATTTATGGAATTAATCTACAAAAGTAAAAACAATAATAGATCATAATTTTAAAACAAACTAAATTATATACCAAAACTCAATATTCTGTAATGATTATGTGTGGGGACTTGTAGTTGGTATTATAGGGTAGTTTAGATAACATCAGAGGTTAAGGTGGAAATTATGAATTAGATTAAATTTGTATATATACATAGTGGTAATATTAGAAAGAATAGTTAGATAAATTTATGATAACATTAATGAGTTAGATATAACATAAATAAGTTTATCATAGTGTTTAATTTTAGGTCCACAATGCTTGATACTCGTGGAGAGGGTTGAATCAGGGTATGGAAGATTAAAACAACTGCCCCTTTGATACTATTTAATTGATATAAAAAATTGTCTTCTCTTTCCTTACCATTACAGAGTATGAAAAAATCCTAATTCATGCACATGACACAAAAAATTTACTTGGTTCACCCTCATAGGGATATATCCAAGGAGAATAACTTGGCAATGTGTCGATGTACCAAATTCACTAAAAGTGCACTATTGTTTACAATTTTTGGAGCGGACTCACTCTCCATCCTCATTTACAGCCAATCATGCTATTAAATCTCAATGCTCTCTCAACATAAGTGTTCTCACTTCTTCTTCATAATATCTATCTATAATTTAAAGAATTTTATCTCCCATTATTATCTTAAATGAATGCATCCTCCCCTATATGTAGAAGGTCTATTGATGCTCCAGTTTTGTCCACTGATGAAAATATCTTTACCACAATATTAATAGGAAACTAAAAATATTTTTTTCAACACTTAATACCTCTTTCAACCAACATTAATGTTGTTCACACAAGATTTAACCTTTTCCATGAAACACCCCATGCATGTAACTTCAATCATACGTGAAACAAAAATCATAGGTGCAACTTTCTTAGCTTTCCCACAACTCAAAAGCTTTTTTGAAACTCACTTTGCACAATATTTTTACATGATACAAAGCTCAAACGCTTTCTAATTTTTGATGTCCTCAAAAATATGGGTGTCACTTCTTATTAGTAGTCATTTTCAACCCCTGCAAGGAAGATTTACCATGTCGCGCATGATCATCTTTCAATTGTTTCTTTCGTGCAACCACATCTTTCACACCCATTTTCAATTCTTTCACACACATCATGCCTTTGTTATTCGTAGACAATATAATCCTGAAACTAGACTTTTGAGAATTATTACAATCCACCTTCAATCATATGCACAACATCCTTTTCTAGAGACACATTTCCCCATTTTCAATTTTTGAGGCAAAAAAATTGGAAAACACTAGAAAACGACACCAACATGTATATGAATTTTTTGTACCACCTTCAGATCTTCCATTCCTTTTTCATGGTTTTTTATCAATATAGATTGGAAAAAATATCCTTGGTACTTGACAACAGACCATGGAAACCTTCTTTGTCCACATAAAACCCCGCTTTATCGAAAAACACAATTAACCAAAAAATGCTTTAAATCTTCCTTGTGAGTTGTTTTCCCAACAAGTAACATATTCATTAAATGAAACTGTATATATATATATTTATTACACACACTATCCTTTTTTGATTTAGTAAATAAATGGATGTACTAAGTACAAAAGTAACAATGGATGTGAAATAAAATGTTATGGCTCTATTAATAAGAAACAAAATGAAATGGGAACTACAATGATAACTCTCCTGGTTATTATAAACCCACAATCTAGAGTAAATATTAACAACATATATAGTGGTTATTTATTTATGCCTTATATATGAGAAAAAAATCAATGTATAAGTTTAGGTAACAATGATCATACATGTATATAAATTAAATGATATATGTGTCATGTATGTGTATATAAACACCACATAAAATGTTTTAGAGGGTTGGGAAGACTTTAATGATATTGTAATTATGGTCATAATGCAATGAAAAACCATGGAAAAAGTATGTGTTCAGTTAAATCCCTCAATGGGACCGACATTATTCATGAGTTATCAATTGAATTTTTTAAATGTGGAGTGTATGGTCATTGTGAAAATAAATTTCCAATAAATATGGTTTAAGAATGGGATCATCTGATCCATTAAAATGTATTTATGTTCTTTTGAAAGGAAATTAGTGTTAAGTGATAATATAGAAATATATGGTTAAGGGAACCTGAATAAATATACATGATTAATATTTCTACATTTTATGAGTTCTAGAGTTATGTTAGATCTATGGATGATGAAATATTTAAAATTATTAAGGCCTTATTGATGATGTGAATACATTGGAATACATGTTTTATTATGGTTAACCATGATAATACTTATGTGGAAATTTTATATGAGGAAGAAATATATTTTCCACTGTGGAAATAATTATAGTGGTATAAATAATATTCAGGTTTTATATGATCCGTTATTTTGAGGTAATTATGGGATATTACATTTTGGAAAGGAAAATGTAAGGCGTGAGATACAATTTGAGGGTAAAATATGTTATGGTTATTTTTTAAGGATTTTCTCATTTTGGGAATGTTATAAGATTTATATTATTTTGGAAAAACCAAACCCCAAATGAAGGGTCATGAACCAGTAATGTCAAACAAGGTTGTGGGAATCAAACCCACAACCAAAGGGAGATAAGGTATTATCAACTACCAGTGGACAATGTGAAGTACCAGGTTAGTATAACATTATATTTTTTTTTGTTAAACTAGTAAGTAGATAAAACCTAAATTAAATATGGGAATTTATGTTTCATTAAATAGATATCCTTGGTACTAGAAAATGATTTCGGGATTACATGATAATCTTTATTTGGAATACGTTAACTATATAGAAAACATTTCATGAATATAGTATATATAATACTATACGATTAAAATATTGGTGTAATGGTTTATTTATATTTTGGATAAAAAATTATTTTAATATGGAATTATGTTGATTCTACAAATTTAAGTAAATGATTACTATTTCCTAACGATTAATAGAGAGATTAATATTTTTTATGATACATCTTGAGTAATTGATTTTATTTGGAGGCAATTTTGAAAAGCTGTCATGGATGAATAAGTGATCAAATCCATCTCATTTTTGTGTTTCAACATTATCAAGAATTTTAATGTGGAATATTAAAATAACTTATATAATGATTTTTCTATGTTGAACATTGTGTATTTTTTTTTAAATTTTGGAGATTGAAGTAGTTTTTCATAAAGGTATTATTATTTATGGAAATTTATCTTATCTTATTCTATCGATTTTGGTTTGGGATAATGTCAAAATATAACTGAATTATATGGTTAGTGTCACGACCCATCCTCAGGGCCCATTATGTGACTACCTAAAGCCCACATTTTATAGGCCAGGGGTTGGAGACTGACACCAAAGGTGTAAATCACAATAAAAGGGAAGTCATTTCCTTTATAACAGTAAACAACACAACAGAGTACGCAACATATGTAAGCATGAAATGATACTGAATACAAAATTAAGTGCTGAATGGTAAATGGGCCAGAATAAAAACCCATCTAAAATTACAATACAACTGAAAGTCTATTACAAAAGTAGTAAAGTAATGTAGTAAAAACTGATTCATCCACTCGGAATCCCACCTGTAGGGTGGGTATAGACAGTCTCTCCCAGCAGCATGGGTTCGTCTATCTACTACATGTACGTCACACCAAGTGATTCACCTCTGAGTACTGTCCAGCTCTACAAGCCTCTACCATGATCAGCGATGTCTGTCATCTACATCCAACACAACATAGTGCTGGCATTGCCCGTGTAGGGGTGAGTATAAAGATACTCAGTATGGACCCCGAGACCCCCGAAGGTCTCCTAGAATCCACGAAGGATAAACAACAAAGGAAAGATACAATCACAAAGTATCAAAAAACCCTAAATTGGTATATTCCCATACATATACCTATGTTATCAATTCCTGTTCGGCTCCAACTCTCGAGACAAACCACAACCCAGTCCACACAGGAAAGAAGTCAACCACACCGATGGTAATGATTGAAAGTCAAGACTCAGGTTACACAAGTATATATCTTTTGTATAGAGATAGAGATGATCATATGTAGTCACTAATTCATCTAAGCTATCAGACCCACATAGGATACAAGTCCAGCTAAGTTGTCAGACCCACATAGGATACAAGACTAGCTACTCAGCCAGACCCACACAGGATACAAGTACAGAGGTCAAACTGTCGGACCCATACATGATGCAAGAATAGTAGTCATCATCGTCGAACCCATGGATGATTTCAGTATGGTATTTGTTGCTATCGAACCCATGAAGGATTCCAGTACGGTAGTCGTCACTATCAAATCCATGGGGGAATCTTGTACAGTAGTCGACGCAGTCTCCGCCAGCACTAGGGTTCCCACACACAACACGCTCGATTCCAAGAGGGTCTTCTCCTCAAGAAAAGGGTTATATACATCAATTGTCACAAAGTCCAGAGTTGATGTATCCCAATGTTCTGTCTCGTCAAAAGAATCCCAACGTGACAGACAGTGCGTCAATCGTACGCCCGGTCTGAGAGTTATTAGCCTTTCTGTTCTAGGGGCCCGGTTGGAACTACACTCGTTCCAAACCCAGTCAGTTTTGAAAGTCATCCAAAACTCACTTAGAGTATTGAAAAAGGATTTCCACGTCACGAGAGTCCTAGTGCCATAGATGGCGTGTCGATCGGACACGCGGTATTCAAGATTTTCACCTTTATGTAGAAATGGGCCCGGCCCATCAAGCCTAGTGGGCCGACGGGTCGGGTCGACAAGTTTTTGCCGATTCCGGCCTGGAAGAGGGTCAGACCGGCCCGTTGAGTCATGCGGCCCGGCCCGAGGGGCGTGGTGCATCCCAGTGGAGTGCGGCCCGACCTGAGTGGCATGGCCGCGGCTCAGCTGCCTAGCCAAGTGATCTGAGGGGGGCCGCTTTCCCTAACCAGCGGCGCCAAGCGGTGCACCCCTCCAAACTGGATGCACGGAATTCTCGGCGCAAGTGGCCCGCTCGAGCAGGCCGCATACCTGTTGTGCATAACCTTCGAGAGCCACGACTCCTTCACCCGGTCGGCCGACGAGCCGGCCAGTTCACCGCCAAAGCAGCCCACGGATTGTGGCCCTGGGTCCTCCTCAGCACGTCGCCCTTGTGGAACCAAGGTTTCTTTGGTCTATCCGAGTGACCTACAGTTGCGTGCCATAGTTCCTCCGCATGTGGATGGCACGTGGCCGCCGCCTTCTATCATCGTCACTTCCCGTTGTGAATCAAAAAAAATCAAGAACAACGGAGGTTCGTTGGGTCATTTTCGTTCATCCCACTCCCTCTGTGTTAGGCTGTAACTTATGGCCAAGATTATTCCAAATACAAAACAACACAATCAAGATAATTTATTAACGAAAAAATTATACAAAACCCCTACCTCTAATTGACGGCGCACGTCGTCGAGCCGCGGAAGACGAGCGTCGCGGTTGTCGGGTGTCGCGGAAGGACAGTGTCATCTCGTCAATGATGGAGGAAGAGTCATTTTCGAAGAATACATAGACTCCTTGACGTCGTGGTGCATCCAAGGAAGATGCATCATTGGAAGAAGTCATTCATGTTCTTCGTCAGGGATGTTCTTCGTTGAAGAATGATGTTTTTGACGAAAAAGTATCACCTCTCTTCTAAATCTTCATTGCCTCCCCAATAGTGATTTGCCAACGCAATAATGAAATAAGGCTCTCCAATTAATAGAATTTCCATAAAATTCATATTAATTCAAAAGAGCTTGCAATAAATTAATGTAGATATTAATTAGATAGGTTGGCACATTTAATGGGAGGCAGGTAGAGAGTCTCCACCATAATAAATATGAGGAGATGTCAAGATAAACCGAAGGGAATTAATAGAGAGTTGAGGGGAGGTGGAAGGGTGCAGGTTCGTGTGGGCCCCACCACATTATATCTTCTCAAGGGAGGTTATGTGGGGTGTGTTCCCACCATTAACATCCACTTGTAGGTTATAACTACAAAAAATAAATAAAATTGTGCACAAAAAGTTTATTTATTTTATTCTAAATCCCCAAAAAGTATCTTTCAACCCGCATAAAATGAAAATGTGGTAAAGGTCCCCATAAAGGAATAAAGGCACTGCAAGTTCATCAGTTTCCTCAGATTTAAACTCCGAGCACCGGTTCAAAATATAGAAAAATCCACTCGTATGTTTACTGAACGTACCCAAAAAAAACATTAAAAAATGATTCCAGGCACACCGGGACTTGGATTCAGGTGCTGTCAGAAACTGTATACTCATAAATTTCAAAAGTTATTATGAAAAAAAATTATTTGAAATTTACAGGTGTTTACATTACCCCTGCATCAGGGCTCTACGTCCCCATAAATCTACAACGCACACTAGGGGAAAAAATGGGGGTACTAAGCATGCATCTGAGCCTCCCTCTCCCAGGTGCTCTCCTGGAAGATCTCGTGTGCCAGCAAACGCGAACCTGAGGAATCGACCATCCATGTAGGACCCTCTCATGTCGATCCTCAATCTCCACTAGGACCTTCATGAATGTCTCTCCATCATCAATGTACATCCACCCATGACCAATGATGTGGGTCAGGTCGTTCACATATCTCCTCAGCTGAGATACGTGGATGAGGTCGTGCACCTGATGCTACTTTGGTGGAAGGTCCAGGCGGTAAGCCACCTCGCGTACACTGTTGAGGACCTAGAAATGTCTGATGAATCGTGGAGATAACTTGTCGTGCTGGAAAAATCTCTATAGACCTCGTCGAGGTGAGACCCATAAGAAAATGTGGTCGCCATCCTGAAACTCCAGTGGTCTCTGTCTACTATCAACAAAAGACTTATGTCTACTATGTGCAGTCTTCATCCATTCCCGGATGATCTAAACCTTCTACGTCGTAGCCTACACCATATCTGGTCCTATAAGTGTTGACTGCCCTAGGTCAGTCCAGCTCCGAGGTGATCTGTAAGGTCAGCCATACAGTGCCTCGTAAGGGTCCATCCTGATGGTGGAGTGGTAGCTTTTGTTGTACACGAACTCCACCAAGGGTAAGTGATCCTCCCGACTATGACCAATGTCGAGGACACATGAACGGAGCATGTCCTCGAGAGTCTGAATGGTCCTATCAGTCTGTCCATCCATCTAAGGATGAAAGGTGGTGCTCAGACATAGTTTCATCCTAATTTCCTCCTGCAACCCCTTCCAAAGCTGGGAAGTAAAGTGTTTTTCCTGATCAGAGAGGATCGTCGATGGAATTCCATGAATTCGTATGATCTCCTTTACGTAGAGGCGTCTCAAGCCCTCTATTGAGACCTGCTCCTTAATCGATAGGAAGTGGGCCGACTTGGGGAGTTGGTTTACGATCACCCAGATAGAGTCATGTCCTTTGGATGTACGTGGAAGCCCCGTCAAAAAATCCATGGAGATCCCATCCCACTTCCACTCTAGGACCTCTAAGGGTTGTACCAAGCCTATCGGTACCTGGTGCTCTTCCTTCACTTTCCGATAAGTGAGGCATCTTGAAACGAACTATACTACAACCTTCTCTATACTCAGCCACCGGTGTTGTCGTCTAAGGTCCTGATACAACTTCACCACTCCTAGATGTACCGTTAGATGGGAAGGGTGGAACTCCCTCAGCACCTACTCCTATAGTGCAACCGGTACCATCGTACATCCCCTGAATAGGATGATGTGCTCCCCTCCTTCAGAAAATCCATTGGGTGTCAGCCCTGAGGATATCTGACCACATCGTGTCATGCAGTTAGTGTCTCCTCACTGTGCCTCTCCAACTTGCTGAAGAAGTGGAGGAGTGACCGTGAGAGACTGAAGAAAGGCTGCTCCATCTGTATCCACAAAGGATATTTGCAATGTGGCTAGCTGCTCTGTCGCCTCTCCTTGCAGCTGAATTCCCAATATCTTGCAGAGAGCATCAACTACAACGTTCCCCTTCCTCGGAGTATAGACTATCTCAAATTCATAGTCCTGGAGCAACTCGAGCCATCACTGCTGCCTCAGGTTCAGGTCCTTCTATGAGAAGATGTACCTAAGACTCTGGTGGTCAGAGTAGACTGTAAATCACTTGCCCATCAGATAGTGCCTCCACATCATCATGGCGAACACCACTTCATAAAACTCTAGGTAATTAGTAGCACAATTCTTCTCATGCTATCTCAACTGCCGAAAACCATAAGCGATCACCGCTCGCACGTGCATCAGGACACACCTGATTATGGTCCCTGATGCATTGCAATAAACTACATACCCAACGCCCTCCTCCAAAAGCCTCAAGATGGGAACACTGGTCAATCTCCATCTCAGATCCTAAAAGCCATGCCGGCATCTATCTGACAACATGAAGGGTTCCCCCTTCTTCATCAAAGCTGAAAGTGGTGCTGCAAATTTGGAGAAGTCTGGAACAAACCTTCGATAGAAACTAGTCAGGCCAAGGAAACTCCGAACCTCCATCACACTCCTGGGTGGCTCCCAAGCAGGAACTGCCTCGATCATTGCTAAATCCACTACTACCCCCACCTCCGAGATGACATGTCCCAAGAAGTTAACCTCTTGAATCCAGAAATGGAACTTCGAGAGCTTACCATAATGCTGGTGCTCTCGGAGTGTATCCAGTACAACCTGCAAGTGGTAGGTGTGCTCCACCTTAGTAGTCGAGTAAATCAGTATGTCGTCGATGAAGAATACAACAGAATGATCAAGGTAAGTCTCGAAGATCCTATTCATGAGACTCATGAACACTGCTGGAGCGTTGGTCACACCGAAGGGAATAATCGAGAACTCGTAGTGTTCGTATAGAAACCTGAAGGCCATCTTCTAGAAATCCATGTCTCGAACTCTGAGCTGGTGATAGCCTAACCCGAGGTCAATCTTTGAGAACCATGGTGCTCTCTTGAGCTGATCGAAGAGGTCCTCAATCCTCGGAAGAGGGTACTTGTTCTTTGAGGTCCCCTGATTCAGGCGACGGTAGTCGACACACATTCGCATGCTCTCATCCACCGTCATGGAGAAAAAAATCGGAGAAGCCCAGGGTGAAACACAGGGTTGGAAGAATCTCTTTTCCTGCAAGTCCTCCATCTGTACCCGCAGCTCACAAAGCTCAGCGGGAGCCATCCGATATGCTGGGGTAGATATCGGTTTTTTCCCGGGGTACAGATCTATGTATATGTATACCACTCTACCAGGAAGTAGTCCTGGAATGTTGTCAGGAAAAGAATATGCATACTGATCCACCACAACCGGAAAACTCAGACTCCGCACATCAACCGCTATGTGGATGATACTAGCCAACTGAAGTGTGATCAGCATCCCTCTCCTCTGCGTAAGTCCATCTTACGCTACAAAGGCTCCCTTCTCGCCGGTGAAGGTGAACCTGGTCTCATCCATGTGGATACACCACACCTAGATCCTAATATAGTTGATCTGAGCATGGACTGTTGATAACCAGTCCATACCCAAGATGACGGCGTACGACCTCAATGCCACTACAAGAAGATCCCAAACTCAGATCTTGGCTCCTAAAGTAAACTCACACTATCAGCACCAGTGCATATTCATCAATTCTGCTTTCGTATGAGTCTCTAGCCATACGGATCGAGCCAACAGCTCTGTCAGAATCTCCGAGCTCCGAACAAGGGCAGCGGAAATAAAAGAATGACTCGCACCTGTGTCTATAATAAATGAAACAAGGGTGTAGTAGACACAGATAGTACCTTGAATCATCTCAGGTGTGACGTGGTCATAGTTCTCAACTACTTGGAGTTGTGCCTGCCTCTGTCTTCCATCTCTGTCTCGTCAGGATGCACCTCCCGGTGGTGGTGGTGGTAGAGCCTCGAAACATCATCTACCACCCGCGGCTCGGCCAGCTCCTCTGCCTTGTCTGTCTGCTCATGGCAGACCCCCGCGGTCAAACCTCTGCCACTACATGGGAGGTCCCTCTACTATCTGCTGCTCATCTGCTTGGCTGGTCAGGCAGTCATGAGCCATGTGGCCCTGCCCGCTGCATGCATAGCACTGCATGCTCCTCGTAAGGATGGTTCTAGTTCATGTGCCCCCCAAAACTGAACCTGTATCCTGAGGTCGCCCACCTGATGCCATGGTCCTCTTGAACCCCTGTGACATCTGACTACTACCGTCTGTAGAACAATACTCTACATGTCTCCCTATGGTGGGTCTCACTGCTGGAGACTACTAAGCCAAAATGCTCTCCACTAGAGGGGATCGCTCCAGCACCCCTGCCTGCGTCAAGATGTTGAGGTGAATCATCGAAGCCCTGATCTAATTCCGCAGTCCCTACTCAATGGTTCGGGCCCTGATGAACGGGTCTCATACCATATCTGTGGAGTAGCGTGAGAGGTCGGTAAACCACACTAAGTACTGCGCTGCTGTCATGCTGCCCTGCTATAGAAGTAGTAACTCCTGAATCCACACCGCATGAAGGGTGGCTGGAACAAACTCCGAGTTAAAGACACTCTCGAAGTCTGTCCATGGTAAATATGCCTTGTCATGCACTTGGGGCATCAAGTTCCACCATCTACCTGCTGCTACATGTAGGAGACTCGTGGAAAGTATCACCATATGTTCGGATGGTGTCTCGACCAACCTGAAAACTCTGATGATAGCCTCCAGCCAATCCTCAGCTGCTTGGGGGTCCGTCTACCCGCAGAACCTGGGCGACCTCTGTCGCTGAAACTCATGCAATGCACTTAGGCGGCATGCACTCTATTCTTCTGCGACTGGTAGTATCAGTGTTTCAGCGGGTAGTGTTACTGCTAGTGCCTCCGATGTGTGGGGGCCCTCCACTGGGGCCTTGTCGCTTGGTGGGCTGCCATCTTGCACGTAACTCATAACCATAGATGGCTGCCTTCGTGGTTCCATCCTGAAATGAAAGAGGTGTGCCATGGTAAAAATAGTATACCTGGTGAGCTGAGACAAATGAATCACAAAAAAAAACTTTTCAAGGGAAACACACACGCAATAAGTGTTTTCGTGCAATGAGTCGGAAATCAGAGGTCAGGGTCCTGGTGTATAGATAAGTCGGCCTCCACACCAACACTGGACTCCCTGTACATAAAATCTCCCTTAATACTATTAACACTATTTCTTCACAGAAAGGAAAGATCAGAGTCCTGAGTTCTTTTGTAGAAATGAATCCTCTGATACCAATTTGTCACAACCCATCCCCAGGGACTGTGCCATGACTACCCCAAACCCGCCTTCCATAGGCTAGGGGCTGGCGACTAGCACCAAAGGCATAAATACCAATAAAAGGGAAGTCATTAAATTTATAATAGTAAACAACACAACAAAATACACAAAATATGTAAGCACAAAGTGATACTAAATACAAAAGTAAGTGATGAAAGGTAAATGGGAAAAAATACAAACCCAACTGAATGTACAGTACAACAGAATGTCTAGTACAATAGTAGTAAAGTAAATCAGCAACCCCCCGAGTCGTCCTCTAGGAATCCCACATGAAGGGTGGGTACCGATAGTCTCTCCCAGCACCACGTGCCCGTCCGTCTTCTCCGTGTACGTCACACCATGCGCTCCACCTCCGGGTACCATCCAGCTCTACATGCCTCTACTATGATCAGTGATGTCTGTAATCTACATCCATCACAACGTAGTACAGACATTTCCCATGCAGGGGTGAGTATAACAATACTCAGTAGGGACCCCAAGACCCTCGAAGGTCTCCCAGAATCAACGAAGGATAAACCACAATGTAAAGATACAATCACGAAGTATCAACAAAACCTACTTTGGTATATTCCCATACATATACCTAAGTTATCAATTCCAGTTTGGCTCCAACTCTCGATCACAAGAACAACCCAGTTTACACAAGAAAGAAGTCAATCGCACCGATGGTAATGATTGAAAGTCAAGACTTAGCTCACACAGGTATACATCTTTTGTATATAGATAGAGATGATCAGATGCAATCACTGATTCATCTAAGCTATCAGACCCACAAAGGATACCAGACCAGCTAAAATGTTGAACCCACACAGGATACCAGACCAGCTACTCTGCCGGACCCACACAGGGGACAAGTACAGAGGTCAAACTGCCAGACCCACAATGGATACAAGAACAGAAGTTATCACCGTCGAACCCACGAGGGATTCCAGAATGGTAGTCGTCACTGTCGAACCCACGGAGGAATCCAGAATGGTAGTCGTCACTATAGATACCACGGAGGATTCCAGTACAGTAGTTTAAGCAGTTGCAGCTAGCTCTAGAGTTCCCGGACACAACATGCTCAATTCTGAGAGGGTACGATCCTCAAGCCAAGGGGTCGATATATCAACTATCACAAAGTACAGAGTTGATGTAACCCAAAGTTCTGTCTTATCAAAATAAACCCAATGCTACAGAAGGCGAGTCAGTCAGACGCCCGGTCTGAAAGTTATTGGCTTTTTCGTTCCAGGGGCCCGGTTGGAACTACGCTCGTTCCAAAACTGGCCATTTTCCAAAGTCGTCCAAAACTCACTTACATTATCGCAAAATAACCTCCATGTCATGAGGGTCCCAGTTTCGTAGACGACGCGTTGATTGGACGCGCGGTCTTCAAGATATTCACCTATGAGTGGAAACGGGCCCGGCCCGTCAAGCCCAGTGGGCCGACAAGTTGGGTCGACCCTGTTTTGGCAAGTTCGACCCGACAGAGGGTCAGACTAGCCCGGACCATCAGGGCATGGCCCTGAGGTCCGTGTGGTATGAACGGGTGGACCCCCCCTCCCCCGCATTCCCGAACCGGCGGCGCCGCCCTCCCAACCGGCCGGACGAAGCTGTTCGTCCTACCCAGTGAAAGCAGCCCACTCGAGTGGGTCGTCGACCTCCTGTGCGGCACCTTCAGGTGTTGCAGCTCCTTCACCTAGCAGGATGACGAGCCAGTCGGTTCGCCGCCGAGGCGGGCCCAGGATTTCGGGCCGCGGTCCTCTGCACCACGATGCCCTTGTGACGTCGCGGTTTCTTTTGTTTAGCCGAGCGGCCCTTGGTTGCGGGCCACAGTTCCTCCGCACGTGCCTGGCGCGTTGCCGCCACCTTCGATCATATCGCTTCCCGTTGCAAATAAAAAAACATCACGAAAAATATAGGGTCATCGGGCCATGTTCATTCAGCTCGCGCCCTCCGCGTTAGGCGATAACATTTGGCCAAGATTATTCCAAAGACAAAACAACACAATAGAGATAATTTATTCAAGAATAAATTATACAAAACCCCTACCTCGAGGTGCGTCCGAGGAAGACGCGTCATTGGGAGAAGTCCTTCGCGTTCTTCATCGGGGATGTTCTTTGTTGAAGAACGGTGTTCTTCATCGAAGAAGGATCACCTCTCTTCTAAATCACTAGAGCCTCCCCGATAGTGATTTTCCAAATCAAAAAGAAATAAGGCTCTCCAATTAATATAATTTCCATGCAATTCATATTAATTCAAAAGAGGTGCCAATAAATTAACGTTGATATTAATTAGATAGGTTGGCACAGTTAACGGCCGGTAGGTGGAGAGGCTCCACCATAATAAATATGAGGAGTTTTCAAGATAAACAGAAGGGAATTAATGGGGAGTTGAGGGGAGGTGGAAGGGTGTGGGTTCGTGTGGGCCCCACCACACTAAATCCTCTCAGGGGAGGTTATGTGGGGTTTGGGCCCACCCTTAACTTCCTCTTGAAGGTTGTAACTACCAAAAATAAAAAAAAATTGTTCAACAATTTTATTTAATTTATTCTAAATCCCCAAATTTTAACTTTCAACCAGCATAAAATGAAACTGCGATAAAGGTCCCCTTAAGCGAATACTGGCACCGTGAGTTCATCAGTGTCCTCAGATTTCAACTCCAAGCACGCGTTCAAAATATAGAAAAACCCGCTCATACGTTTACTGAACGTACCCGAACACAACTTCAAAAATTGATTCCGGGTACACCAGGCCTCGGATTTAGGTGCCGTCAAAAACTGCGTGCTCATAAACTTCCAAAGTAATTAAGAAACAAATTTCCATTAAATTTACGGTTCTTTACAGTTAGTATTTTTAGGATTATATGATTATATTGATGTTGATTATAATGATTCAAGAATGAAATATTCATCTTGATTACTCATCATTTCAGAAAAATATGAGTTTGATGTGGAAATGGAAAAATGGATGAAAGTAAACTTTTCTAGAAAGTATTTTGTTTTTTTATAGAATGTAAATAAATTCTTCGACACAATTATAATGATCTCAAAAAAGTTATCAAATTAGATTTTCGTAGTACGAAATCATTGAACCTTTATCACATCTCAAATTAAAGTATTTTTTATTGTTTTCTTCTTCCTAATTGTTTCTCTACCACTTTCAATCAAAACATGATGGTTAATTTTCCCTTAGATGTCTATATTTTTTACATGAAACCATAGTTTTTTTTATCATAGGTAACCATTTGTACTTCACTTATATTATTTTAATGTAGAGGATTTATTGAAACGTTTGTTAATGTGATATTTCAGTGATGTAATTTTGAAAATACAACCCTTAATGACAAATAACATATTTAACATAGAGGTGACTCAATTTCCAAAAAGGTGGAAGGATGTAACATCTCAGGTAATTATTGAATATGAATTTTTCATATTTATTAAAATTTATGAATTTGATAGTATCTATACCTTATATTGATGTTATTTACTATTGTGTAACTGTCATAAAATAATAGGTTCTTCTAAAATCATATATTGCACATAGTATTGAGTTATACGAAAAACAATATATTGTTAATGTTATTATTGTATGTATTAGTTCATCATATGAAATCTATTGGTGGGGTTTAATAGTATTAATTCAAATATGAAAATATATTTGAAACAAGTATAGATAATTCTTTAGTGTCTAACTAATTATAAATGAATGTATAACCTTTTTAAAGAAAAAATGAATTTTTTTTCTAGAAAACTATTTATTAGTGCAGAAGTGTGTTTTATAAAAAATTAAATCAATTTTTGATTTTATAAATGGAATATTTATGTTATATATTCAATTTAATTTTTATAATGAATCTAATATGTTTTCTAGACATGATATATGAACACATTAAATGTTATTTATAAAAGGTATATATTTTAAAAAAATGAATTTTTACCAAATTTTGAATGGGAGCCTATTTTAAGTATCGTTTTCTCTCATTTTTAATTTATATATGAAAATATAAAATTTTTAAATAAAATCAGAGTAACATATTTTACATTGGAATATTTTTTATAAATTTTTTAATAATATTAATATTTATATTAATAGTGGTAATAGTGCAATTAAACTCAAAACTATTTCTTCTTCTAGTTTATTGTTATTGTTATATTTTCATTTCTATTAGATTTAATGTATAATTAGATAAATTATTCATCATTTAATAATATTTAGTTCATTGTAATTTTTGTATATTCAACATATATAAAAAATAAATTTATATTCTAACGCCCCTTTTACCAACCATCTCACCGCATCTGTCAGATTTATGGAAGACATAATTTATCTAAATCTCTAAATTGATCATTTAAAAATGAAAATACAATATTTTAATCAGTATGAAAATTTTAACAAAATGCGATCTACTTAATTTTTTATGAATAACTACTTTAGTATTTGATTTACCATAGTTAAAGGTATATTGGGTAATTTAAGGTAAAAAATATTATAGTAATATAATATTACCAAAAAAGTGGTATTAATTTAATTTGATGAGTTTCTTTGAACCAAATCAACAATATTCTAAAATTCTAATATTTTTATATCTATTTGGTTAGAATATGAAATTTATTATCTTTAAAAAAAATATGTTAAAAATGTCATACACATATTTCTAATAAATAAATATTTTTAATATATGGTAATATAGATGATATATTTGACTATAAATAGTAATTTTCAATCTAAATTGTCTATATACATAATGAAAAATTATTTATATTTTTTGGGAAATAGATACTTTAATTTGGACACAATGATGATGCAGTAATATATTTACTAACATAGAAATAAAATAATTGATATTAATAATAATACCATAAATAAAGCTCCAAATATTACATTCCATTAACAAATCATAATAATTGATTGGACTTATTAGATATGATAAAAATAGTTTTTTCTAGTAAATAAAGTGGTGATGAGTTTTAAAAATGAAAAGTAATTAATATTTTCAAAATCAACATAATTTATATTTTAAAGAATAAAATATTTTATTATATTTTATACCATTTATACAAAAAAATCATAAACCAAATAATTGAAATAATAATATAACATTAATTTATGACTCATTCAATAGTCATTATTCATGTTATGGTAATTTTTTAACTCTTAATGGGTAAATTATTTGAAAACATCTGTACGAGTTACGGTTAAACAAATATAAGGATTTAAAAATATTAAAACCTGTATAATTTAAATTGGATGATTAGATATCATCCCATACTCTTATAATATTATAACTAAATCCATTTTACCCTTTTGGAATGTAAAATGATTTTATATTTATTTTATACTTTTAACAGTTCCAAGAGAGCACTTCCACAATCCAATAAAATTTCTTCATATCATATACATTCCTTGAACATAAAAAACATTCTTTCAGCCAATATCAATTCAAACACCTTACTAGAATATCTCCCAAAAATTTTTAGGACTTATTTTAGTATTACATCCCTTTTTAGAGGTTTTATGTTGTTATGAAATGTGATAATTAAAATAGAAGGAAACATTTTTATTTAATTGTTTTTATTTTATTAATTCTCCCACTTTCTCCAAATCATATTCATCCCGGATTAATTAATATATAATTAATATACACCATAATGATATGTTATTATTTTATTATCATCACCTAAAACTGTATCCAATTCTGTAAAATGGTAAAATAATTAATCATTTGTGAGTATGTTCAAATAATCATCTCCAAGGTCCGATATAATTAGTTATCCATAATCAGCTCAAAATATATTCTATATAATTTAATTAATGTTAATATGTGATATTGGTAACATATTTGTAATTATAATATAAAAATATTTTAAATATTTTACTAAATTCAATGGACAAAAAATGATAATGTCGTAAATACGTACTTATGAACTATCATCTCCACGATGAAATTTGATACATTTTTATTCACCAAATCACATTAATAATATATATAATTACATTTAAATTACTAATATTATATAAATTATATAATTATCATTTTTTAATTTAAAATAATACATAACTTATTTTCCAAATTATCATTGTTAAATAAGAATGTTACATATGCGTAGGAAGGACCTACCGTCTCCATGATTTTAAAATTTTTCATTTTTCATATCCATATTTAATGAATTGATTTAAAATTAATATATATATATATATATAATTTATTATTATATAATATATACAATTTTGGAAATTATGGAAACATGACAACATTGATAGGTTACTAATACCAATGTCATCTTGAACTCATTTACCGAATATTGATAAAATGTTCGACATGAACAGAAATAATTAAATAATTTTAAATAAGTATATATATGTGATATAATAGGAATAAAAAATATAACGAATTTATCATGAAATTATAAATCAATATAATATTATTATTCTGGAAGATAAATAGCGTACATGATGAGTCAGACTCATGGTAAGAGACTTTATCTGAATTTCCTTTTCATGTGGCATATTTTAATGTTAAATACCATCTTATTTTTTAAGGTGTATAATAAAAAACATTTACTTTTATTTTCATTAAATTTCTCTAAAACAGAATCTTTTTTATGAAGCATTTTACATTATGAAAAAAAGTATTTTTTTAATGTATGTGGAGAAAATGAATTTTCCACCATAGTAACCATTATATGATATTTACCATCCTCAATAGGTCGTAATTTTTATAAAAGAAAAATAAATTCCATATTTTATTTTGTTTTATTTTGGTATTTAAAATAGTTTTGATCATGGATGGATTATATAAATATTTGGAAATTATATCTATAAATTGAAATGTGGTCATTGTATTTGTCCTTAATTCTTGTTTTATGTGTTATGATTATGTTATGGTTATTGGAAAATTGTTTTTTATATTGGTGTTTCCATGTAAAACTGAGGAAGAGTGAGATTGTGATATATCGTCAAAGCATTGGGTAATCAAATGGATTTAACTAGTTGGGATTCTACAAAGATATGTCAGTAATATAGTATGATGGGTATTCTAGACGTAACCATGATGGTCACGCCATTTGTAGTTGTGAAGGATATAATGTATAAATTATATGGATGACACAAGATACCTTTATGATATATTATTTCTATTATTTCTTTTGGGATATTATGATTTCATTAGGTATGATAATCAGTTTATGTTTCATGGGTGAAAAGATTGATTTTTTTAAAAAAATTTGGATATTGTAATAACATTGGAATAATAGTTTCATTCATTTTTTTATACCTTATTATTCATTTTGTACTCATCCAGAGTCATTGGAAAGTTCCCATAATGTACAGGGATGAGTAAGATAATGGATGAAGTCATGATGAATTTCATGAACACTTTTATCCCGAACAACAATTCGGGTTTAATTTAAGTACCTTTTAGATTGTAAAAAATTAGATAATGAGTTGGTTTGTCTACTATGTGGTGATTTAGTTGTTTTGTAAATGCTATGGACAACCACTATAAAACTATAAACATGAAAAGATCCTCAGTTTTATGGAATTTAAATGCATTACTAAAACTCTGGATTATGTATTGGTTAAAGGTGGGTCTTTATACAGTGTATTAGAAGATTATATATATAAAAAACAATTTTAATACATTAAATAATAATTTATATTAAAAAATAATCTCCAATACCCTTCTAAACAACTCACTTGTAATAAACATCTCGTTTTCATTGGTATTGATGATTTAAGAAATGGGTGAACTCAATCATTATGTAATGGAAAAATTATCAACAGGTCATCAAGGGTTAAATCATTCGCATATGAGGATAAATGGGAACGAGGGAAATATATTACTAAAAGATAATTTAATAATAATAATTTACTAAATGTGATATTAGAAGGACATGTAACCAAATATTAATAATCCTATACCATGGTAAAAGTTTACAAATTGATAATAACTGAAATATGGATCAATGGTCAGAATCTATGTCCTAATATTTTTATAAAATAGTATATCATAAGACTTTTTTTAGAAATTTTAAATCTGATCAGGCCAATAATACAGTGATCACTAAATTTAATTCAATAATAACATGTTCACATTCTTGGGATTGGGATAATTCTCCTATTTATCCCTAGCATGTGATAAATCATATTTTATTCCATTTTTCATTGGACAAATCCTCATATATACACTTCATATTTGGATAAATCATGTTATCTCCCATTTTTTTCTTAGATAAATCCATCTATGTAAACATTTTCTAGGGATAAGTCATCATGTATACAATTAGGAATAGGATAAATCCTCTATTGTATCGATCTTTAATAGATAGATCATTCTATGTACCGTTTTGATTTCATGATATTTAAAAAATATGAATTCATTTAATATAGATATATAACCTCATCCACACAAATGTGTGAGACTAGAATAAAAATCATTATTCATATCATTATGAATACTTGGAATATGAATTTTGTTTGTAAAAATTACAAGACTATACAAAATAAAATTATCCTCAAGAATTGTATTGTATGATACCTAAAATTTAACCTCCCTTACTATAATCACATAACAATATTTATAGTGAGATTAATGGAAACTATTTTCTTAGAAAAAATATACTTTATAGATAATAAGAATGTGGCAGAGAAATGATAACTAATTTTTAGTAAATTATTTTATATTTATCATGAAATAATAAGTTATATCAACGTTAATTTTTTTATGAAAAAAAGGACAAGATTTTTTTTGAATATTATAAAATTTCAAATGGAACATGGTATAGTGGAGCCTTATGAAAAACAAAAAGGACTAAATAATAAATTTTGTGTGGAATGTAAAAAAGGATATTATGAATGTATAGAGGACCTTTTTAATATTTTGAAATGTCCTTGTCCAAAAACCACATTGTTTAAAGAGATAGTAACAAATCCTTTTAAAAATATGAAAAGGAAAATATGATTATAAAAATAGGTAACACTAAATTATGTTTCCAAATTACTTGGTGGTAATTTTAGATAAAATAATATTAACAATGAGGGGAAAATATCAATATAGTAAATGAGAATTATCCTTAACAATGTAATACTTATTTTGATAGAGATTCATGATGGAAAAAATAAATTAATTAATAATAATTTTATAATTGATGAATATTAACTACCAGAAAATGTTATCATAGGGTGTAGGGAACAAAACATGAACATAATATTATATAGATTATGTATTCAATATCACTAAAGCGAGTATATTTAATAAAAAGCATACATCATTGATAATCTTCGAATTGGGGGTGGTTAGGAATGAACATGATATAGCTCTACACACCCCTTCAATTTCATAAAAAAAGGGAATTAGTTAGGAAGTAATGAAACAATATAAATAAATAATGGTACGTAATATAGAACATGTCTCATGTATGTGGAAAAGGGACAAAGAAACCATAACATCATTAAAATCATTAAATCAAAACTACATAATGTGTTTAATTTCAAATTAAATATAAAATATCCTGAAAAATTACAGTATAATGATACAAAATATTTAATTGGTAGTTGATACACTATTCTAAAGAAAAAACGGTTTATATTAAAAAACATTAAGTCTGGAGGGATGAATATTTAAGACACGAACTCTTTATTTCATTATTTAAATTTGAATTTAAATTTAACACTGTAGTCATAAATCTGTGGAAGTGGTTTCCATGCTAGTCCAACACATGAACAAAATAATCTCACATCATAATCCAAAGGATACTGAATATTAGTGATGGTATATAGTGGAACAAAAAGGATAATATACCACAATAATAATTTGAGAAAATATATTATAATATTAAAATTTTCATGCACATAGATGTATGAAGAAAGAATAAATCAATCTTCCTTTCATTAAAAATATGTGATAATGTGATGCCTGGAAAAACATTAACACCAGTACAATTGAATTATCACTAGGTCAATCACATTACATTCCATAAAAAATAAAAACTAAAAAGATTTTATTTGTTGTATCTCCAAGATAAATCATACTTTGCATCTTCATACGATATGGCTAATAATTTCAAACATGAAAAAATAAACCAAGGTCTCAACCCAATAATTTTTCAATAATAATCACATGACATGTAATTGTATACCCATGTGAAGTGGTATCCTGGGTAGGGTGTGCGTTATACTTGATAGGACACAAAAAACAGTGTATAATGAATTACCAATCAGAGTAATAGTTCATCTAGATAAATAATGGGTATAAAAATAAATATACCAATGAATATAATCTCAATGAAAAAACTATACATCAAGTAACCCCTTACCCTTAGGATTAAAGGCGACTCATGGGATATCCAAACCAACATTAAATCAAGTTCTATATCATAGTTATAAATCTTACTGTGAAATCTACCTCCACAAAAGATGATTTTTTCAGCCACCATCTAACTCATTAAATCATAAACCATTACACTAGACCTCAATCCAACAAGTGTGTAACTCCATGTTAAAAATCCAAAACCATACATATGGAGAATAATTTCGGAATCTCTAACCCTTGGATTTAGATAACCATATCGAACATATCAAACCACATTTGTGGTGGGTCATGTATAACTATCTAAACTGTTGATGTAGATCACCATGTCTAACTTGTAGAACTATAAATATGGATTTTTATATAAAAATCTACGAAAATTAGATGTGGATTTTCATTTATGACATATGGAGACTTGCCTAGGGTGTGTGTTTCTAATCATACATTCAGTATGGTCTACTAGGGTCTCATAGAGAAAAATTCATTCTGAAAAAATAGGCATTTGGTTTTAGTTTTATCATAGTGGGTTTAGAAAATGCTGGTAATATTTTTACCTATAAAAACTGAAGGTTTTAAGAGATAAATTTAAAACCATAACTAATTTTTTTAAAAACTTATTATTCTTTTGGTAAAAAAGATTTATTTTTTTAGTGGGTTTTAAAAAATCCTTATATAATCCAAGGAAAAAATGTAAAAGATATAAATAATTATGATTTATGATTTAAAAATAATGGTTTACTATCATATATAATTTATAATTTTAAATTTTAATTTACTATAATGTGTTAATTAATAATCATTAATGATAATTTGTTAATAATAATTTGAAACTTAAAACAAATGTTCAACATGATGAAAATGATACATCGATATCAACCATAGATTTTGATCCTGGATATTTTCAAGCTGGAAAGTGATTAAAATTGATGATGATGAAATGAAATACTACTATATTTTATTTGAATATTACAATAATTAAAAAAATAATATTTATTATGCCATAATGAAATGTAGTAAATCAAATCTAAACTTCGAATGGTCGTAAATTTTGTTTGGGTTGTCCATTTGTGCTCTACCACATATCTAATTGAAACCTACGATGAGATCTATGCAATTATATCTAATAGGATACCCACTCACTATTTTTTAAAGATAAATGTTTCCTTAATGGACCTCAAGAATTTGGTTTTATTCGTTTTATCCTAATTCTTTTAACATTACATGGAATGTCATCATTGTTTAATATGGTCTTATTTTCTATTTTCTATTGGGGACTGAATTTATTTTCAAGGATAACCTAGATATTGGTATTATGGTTATAATCATTTTTCACAAGGTAAAATAATTTATAAATAAATATATTCACATTTTCTTATATTTACATATAATAATTCATTATATATAAATAATTATTTTCAAAAAAATGTTTTTTTACATATAAACCAGATGGGGAAAAAGTATTTTATTGTTAAATATATTTAAAATAAATAATAAATATTTTTATTTACCTTAGAAAAATGTATTAATTTATATATATATATATATATATATGTTCATGTTATATATATTAACTTTACTAATCTGAGTCACTCCATTCAACGTGTCAAACTCCCCACACTCAATCTCCCTCAAATATAATCACTTTTTTTATTCCATTATTCTCCCATGATACCATGACCTCGAAAACCTCTACATTTCATCGGTTCCAATATGGTCCCACAAATCCCTAATGATCCTCCCACAAATCTACAACATCCTCTCCCATGATTCTACACCCTTCTCTGTCATGATTCTGTAATTCGAATCTCCTTCCATGATTCCACAACATCCTATCGCATGATTCTATAACCTTTTAAACCCAATTCAGTCCTTCTTCTATCCCTGTACTTGAATCCTACTCCACCTACATCTCCTCCCCTCCAGCTCATCCTCCTCTAGCACCTCCACCTCCACCTCCCTCGGATCCTCTTCCTCCTCCGCCTCCTCTGGCTCCTCCATCTCATTCACCTTCAATATGGCATCTAGGGACCCAATCCCTTATCCCAACTTCCTTTAGTTCTTTTAATCGATCTTGGATGAAGACCACTTCTTCATTAATGTTGAAGTTATCAACTTGATTCATTACAATTTTAATTGTAAAAAACAATCTTCCCTTTCTATATGTAAATATGTCTCATTGCATGTTTATTTTTTGATATGTTCATTCACTGATGGAAAATTAGTGGTATTTTTTCCATTTTATGGATTCCAATGTGTGGAATGTTTTGAATCCATGAGCTTGGTTCACTTATAGAAACCCGATTATATATGGTAAGGATTCAGTTCTACTAGAGTTTTCACTTCCTTCCATTTATGCTCATTTAATATTCTAGACTGATTTATTTTCTTAGATTTTTTGTGATAGAAACCTCTATTTTAATTTTTCATGGTTTTATGTGTAAATGCATATTGGATTTATTTGTAAGGCAACAGTTCCACAGAAATAGGATTCATTTCCTAAGAAGCTATCAGTTCTATTGAGGTAGGTACATGGAAGACCTACACTACTATTTATGTAAGCACATTCAATCTTCCGGACTGAGATTTTGAGTCCGTGAGTTCAGTTATCTAGACGTGAACCCATATGGTATGAACCTATTCTTTTAGTTCATTCATTTACTTCAATAATTTTGTTATCATTACAATAGATCATGGCTAAAGACAATATGATAGCTCCATTGATTCCCATCACCAATTTTTTATCAATTATTTTTAATATTGATTATTCCTATTGATGAGTACTATGTTCTAAAATATTATCTTGATGTTCTGTCTGCCTCTAAAATGGATCATTCCAAGGTTTCACTGGGAACTTTCAGCCAATAATTTAATTTTATAACTTATAATGTGTCTTTTTTCCAGTAAATAAATATCTTGGTATCTTTATAAAATAAAAAATGGAATTATGGATTATTCTCATGTTCTTTTATTTATCTAATGAAGGATAATATATGTCATTGATTTTTGAAAAGTTTTTTCTTACAGTTTTGTTCATATGGTTTATTTATTTGTGAAATATCATTCATTGGTAACAACTGATTTAAATATGTGATTCATCATATTCAATTTAGTTAATACGATCAAAAATAATTCCTCCCTTATTTTTCTAAAGAATTGTAGATTTGGGTTTTGACAGTTTGTAATAGTAATATGATAGAGATTAGAAGAAAATGTTGACTACCATACATAATGGAAATAAATGGTTCTGATTATTTATTTAGTCATAATTATTATGGTATTTTTCCCTTGGTCAACAAATTAGAAACACATATTTCATATTTTTTAAAAAATATTTTATGTTGCGGAATGGTTTTTCTTAATTTCATGGAATCTATGATTTCTTGTAGAATAATAATCGATGCGGAATGGATAGTGCCAATATCAAATGACCCATGATATGTAATCGTCTAATGTGAGAAAGTCCAGATGTTATAGTTTCTTATCCCGCATTGTACAATGACTGTATTATCTATCTTTGATCAGTTGGATATATGATTATTTAGTCTATATATTGATGATGGTCCAAATTTCATGTTTTGGTGTTATGTTATTCAATTTTCTTTTATGTTTCCATCATTTAAATTTTTGATGTTCTACACATTTTTATCAATTCCTCTTTCACTGTCACATAAATAATTACAGAATTATTTTATTCGTTCATTATCTGATGTCGAATTAATGGGTTTTTTCTTTTGTATGCGTTCCACTGTCTCGATTCTATTGATTTGAGGAGAGGGGTTCACATCGAAGAAACAATTTTTGTAGGAGAAATTGTCAGTTCAGTTATTTTAGGTACATTTAAACCCATCACTGCATTATTTTTAGGAAAATTAAATATACATGTTCATTTCTTCAACAGAGGAAGTATCTTTTATGTCATTGATAACTGAAAATATTTTTTCTTATATTTTTTCCTATGATTTATTTATTAGTTAAATTGAATTCATGGGAAATAATGTATTTAAATATATGATTACCCATGTTCAATTTAGTTAATATGATGAAAAATATTCCACCCTTAATTTCAAATGTATTATATATTTGGGTTTTGACATTCGGTAAAAATAATATGATTCAAATCAGACGAAAATGATGGTTGATAGATATAATTGAAATCAATGGTTCTTATTATTCTTTTAGTCACAATGATTATGGTATTTCACCATTGGTCAAAAAATTTGTAACATGTATTTCATATTTTATAAAATGTACATTATTTTGTTGACTGACTTTACTTCTTCTCATGGAATCTATGATTGATTGTAGAATACAATGTGATATAGGGATGCTACTGCTTATAGTATATGATCGATGATATATAATCCACTATTGTGAGAAAGCACAGTCACATTTTCTTCTCTCACATTCTGCACTGACTATATTATATGTCAATAATAAGGTTTGTATATGATTATTTAGTCTGAATATTGATGTTTTTCAACATTTCTGGTATTGGGGTTATGTTATTCCTTTCGATGTAAGTTTTTATAATATCAATTTTCATTCTATACTTTTTCCATCATTATATTGAAGATATTTTCTTGTTAATATGATACAAAGTTATCATGTTTTCAAAAAACATATTTCATTATTTTATTTTATTTCCATTGTTTCGTGGTATTTATTCAACCATTTAACTTAGGTGTCCATCATCTTCCATGCAACTCGACTGGTTCAACAATCTATTCTTTAATTTTCAAAATTATTTTTAACATCTTACATTTATATAATGATAAAAACTATAATTTTATAATTTTTTTAACATTCCCATTCATGTCCCAATAATGTATTCATTTTCATTAGAACAATTACTTGTTAAAAGTATTATATCTTCATTTTATGTATCAAATGAGATCTATTCTTTTAAAATTGTCAAATAGTTTATTACTATAATAATACAGTTGTACGTAACAATGTATTATAATAATTTTATAATTTTAATAACTATCCCATTCTAGTTCAAATAAGGTACTCATTTTCATTAGAACATATATTGGGAAAATGGTTTATATCATTATTTTATGTCTCAAATGATAACTGTGCATTTAAATGTTTCAAACTATTCATTATATATATATGTATATATATATTATTACTGTATTTATTTCTTCTATTACATATTGAATCAATATTTATTGATAAAATTGAAATAGATTGATTTTTATGTTGAGATGGGTTCAATATTGATATTCATTGTTTAATTGAGTTTCAAACCCAAGTAGTATACTTCATTGACTCGACATGATATGAACTACAACCCTGGATTTTGGTTTCTCTTGATACATTAGGATACAAAAAATAGGTTGCACTGTTTTATTTTAGAGCATTGAGGAAGGCCGACATCTATATGAACATTATAACAATTTTTTTATCTTTTCAAACTATGAATTTATAGAAAATCCGATTTCATATCTCTCTTTTTTACCTCTACAACATATTATATTTTACCAGCCATTCATTTTAATTGAATCTTAATGTTCTACATATGATTTTAAATTCATATTTCTCCAAGTTCATGAATAATTTTGAGGTTTTACATTGTGACATTAGAGGTTTAAATGATGGAATCTATGGACTTTTTTGGATTGTTTTAATCATTTGACAAAAAATGGAGGATTTTGGGGAAGAATTAAGGAATTTGATAATTAGGTCTATTTTTTGGTAACCATCACCCCTTACATATATTTTAATTCCCTTATTTTTTTGTCTTCCTTTCTCTTTTCCATTCAAATACCTCCTAGCGACTTCATAGTATGACATAGTATGGCCCATCTAGCCACAAAATTGAAATTTAATGTGAGGAAATGTCTTGTAACTTTTATTCCTCCACATGTCACCTTCATAATGAAAAGTGTTTCAAATATGATCATTTACGGAAACTTGTGGATATTTTCTAGTTCTCATTTCAGTTTTATTTTGGGGTTTAATAGTTATGACATTAGGAGACATTGTGATATGTCCAAATTTTTACTTCCTTTTATTTTGTTTCATCATGTTTATATCCTTCGATGTTTTAGCATAACAACTAATTCCTCAATTTCCCAATCGTGTGGATATTTAATCATCCAATATATTTTCTACTCCTTGGTAACCAATCATAACATTTTCTATCATCTAATCATATAATTATCTTACATACAATTTTTTTTATTTGTTTAATTTGAATTTTATTCACATTCATGTTAACTCTTACGAGTAACTAATTCTTTATCAAGAAACTCAAAAGTGTTGGAATTCTGCTCTAGTCTAGATATCTTGTAATTTATGACCATTTTCTATGTTTCAATTTGGAGCTTTAGTTCAACTAAATCTTTTTTAATTTCAATAGTTTTTGACTTTTGTTTATATACTTCTTCAATCCTTTCATTTTTTTCCTCAAGACGATAGAGATATTTTCATGAATCATCCACAATTTATATATATATTTTTCATATATTACATTGACTATCAATATTTCTACGTTCATACTTAAGTTGAAAATTTTGATCATTATAAAAAATTAAATGATTATCTCTATTTTTATAATTTCTGATTCTCACATTTCAACTGATGCCATCATAGAAACATGGGATCTTTATTTAAACTCTAGATCAACTTCCTCAAGAAATTAGTTTTCATCATCTTCTTATTTATTGAAGAAACTATTTTTTTGTACTTTATTTTTATATTCGAATCCTTTATTTCAATGAATCATTTTCTAAGGCTTCTTTGAATTTACTACTTCACATTCTTCATTATAGATCATCATTGATCACTTAGAGGAAATGTTCGCAAATAAAATTGAATGACAATAATCCAATGGAATATTTTTGTCAAATATAATTATTCCTCTAATAAATTTATTTTTAAAAGTGAAAAACTTTCACCCTCATCGTTATATTCAGATACTATTTCTATTGACAAATTATGTTTATCAATCTTTTTTAAATCCAATTAATTTCCAATATGATTCATTTCATCTTCAGGTTTGATTATCATTTCATATTCCACCAGACTGCTCAACATATCCTTCAATAAATGTTTATAAACATCCTTTGACTCATGTGCTTTAAATTATTTATTGTATATATTTTTATCCCATCCAAAAAAATTTCCTCACAATAATAATGTCTTGGATTTCTTCATCAATCCCTCAAATTTATCCTACAACATTAGCAATTCAATTAAAAAAATGGATCTTTATTTTCCTTATTATGCATCGTCAAGTCATCAAACCTATTATGTAGGACATGTAGTTTCTACCCCTTAAATTTTTTCACTTTTATATACATTAACCAGTTTTTTTCACATAGAAATTTCATAAGTATAACACAAAAACATTAGCGAAATTTGACCAGAAAGAGTAGTAGTGAGGGAAGTTTGTGATTCAGTTTTTAAATCAATAATAGCTTATTTTACATTAAAACATTTTCCATAAAATTGGAACTTTTCAACCTATGAAATGTAGATCTCATATTCATAGAAAGGGTAAAAATGGGTGAATTTATTCAATGATTATATGTTATAATAAGTGAAGCATAAGGGTTTGAAAACATTATTATAAAATATGAAAGATTACCTAATAAGGCAAAGTCCATAAATCATGAGTGACTGTATAAAGATTTATTATGACAAAATATATTTTATCATAATAGTGTGAAATAATCAATTTTAAATCATGATAAATTGCCTCATATCATATGAAAATACATAATTTAGAAATATAAAATTGTGAAGTTAACATAAAAATATAAATTGTATTTTATAGTTTATCTTGCGGAAATTACTCACATGATAAGCAAGGGATAACTAACTATGTACCTTATTATGATTGGGGAATTTTCTCAAAAACCATCTTGGATATGGTCAAATCAACTCTATACTCTCTAAGGCATGGAACCATCATTTTTTCACCCTCATTGTCTGGGGAAATCCTCATGTGTACTATCTATGACTATGTAAATCAAATTGTGTACCCTCATTGATTGGGAATAATCATGTCGGTAATCATTGGTCTCATGATATATAAATAATTAATGATTTAATTGCTTGGAAATATTGGACCTATAAATCACATGATAATTAACCACAAATATATATGAACTAAAAAACCTAAGATAATTTACCATTCCTTAATAATTTAATTAACCAATGAGAAGAAAAAGAGGTTTTCATTAAACATAATTAAATTTTCAAAAATAATAATCCATACAGGGAAAGAAAATGTATTCTTTTATATGGTTATATCCTCATTGATAAAGAAAAATCCATAAAGGATTCTCACAAGGATGGAAAATACATTTATAAATTATTTATAAAGATACATAAAAAATGAAAAAATATTGATTTATTTTTGTAAAATTAAAAAAAATCAAAAATCATATAAAATGAGAGTAATAGTTTTATTATAAAATCATAATAATATTAATCAAATATTCATTATTATGTATGTACATGGTAGTAGGAAAATATTTTCATGTCTAAATGTTTAAAAAACATTATTGTTACAATTTGTATAAAAATTGTAAGTATATTCATATAGAAAACCATTGAATGGATTAATTTTATGTAATTTTAAGTAACATAAAAGTTTATATAATGTTAATTTATAAAACATTTTTTTCTAGACAAAATCATAAAAAATAATTATATGAACATGTAAATTGAGTAATATGATTCAAAAACAAAAAAAATGAAATACGATCATCTTTTAATAAAAATATTTTTTGGTAATTTCTAATATTAATGATGGAAAATTGAAAACATACTGGAACAAATGAAAAAAATAGAGTTTAAGAATGTATATGGTTCTTAATATAAAAAAGGTATAATTTCGTAGAATATGAATTCAAATGTAAACAATTCCAACATAATATTAGATTGTAACATCAACCATTATATATTTCACAATCCAAAATCAAACCCATGTGAGAGAAATTACAATAGAATGATTATCCAATCCCCATACATTAATAAAATTTCTATAAAAGGAATTTTTGGGTAGTATACACTCCTTCGAAAACAAATAATTTTGTAAATGTAGAACATATGTTCATTAATGAATATTGAGATAGGGGATACATTTAATGAATTATAAAATTTTATATAAGAATAAATTAATGAATTAGTAATGTGAAATCAATATAAATATAGTTGGAAAAAGAGTATACATTTCATAAATCAATAAGATATCATAATACTCATTACCACAATATAACATAATTAATAGATAGGTGATATAACCCAATGGATAAAAATTGAGTTTAAAATTTCCTTTCATCAGACATTCAATTGACCCATCAGGTCATACAATTGTGAATAATAAATTTAATATCGTTATACTTTAATTTCAACGAAAACACCAATATATTTCATTCCCAAACTCGCATGAGTAATTGTGGACCTATTTTCCAGAGGAATGTGGTCACTAGAAATTTTTAGGCTACATATTCAAAAATGTGTTGGTCGAGATGATGGGAGGTCATTCATAACAAAACATTAGAATGCAATTATAACATACTCCAAGAGCCTCCAATATAATTATGAAATATTTATGAATCCGTGCCAAATCCCTCTTTAGGTCTTGTTATCCTAGATCCAATAATTTGAACGAAACCATGTTAATGATTTAAACCACTACATATATGAGAGGGTCAAATATGCATCTTATAAATTTGTGTTGTGATTGTTTTAGAGGAAAATAGTTAGATATATTTGTTATATTACTGTCCTGGGAAGAGGTTAGTGTTTTGGAGTAAATATTGAACTTGAATTTTCATCCTACATATATTGTAAAATCAATAATCAAAACCCATGTTCTTCGCTGGAATAATTTCGAGTTACACATGAATTAGAGGCCCATAATATAGGCACATTCACATTGAAAATGGGATGATTTAATATATATATATATATATATAAGCCCATGAGATTCTTTCTTAGTTTGGTAAAAAAATATTAATATTAATATTAGAAACATTACATGGGATTTTGAAATTATTTTTGAGAATACGAATTACCCAATTAGGCTATCGTGATAAGATTATTGTTTTTTAAAATGGGTCAAAAGAAGAAATAAGATGGGATTGTGGATGGGATTCTCTATGGTACATATCATAGAAGGTAGGTCATGTAATGGTGTTTTTTGGGGATTACACCTAGTAGGATACCCATTTTTTTATATATATGTGGAGGATCGTGACTCATGGGAACTTAGACTTCTGGTTTTGGTTTACACATTAGAGGATTCCCATGTTTCTAGAATTATGAGGAGGATCTAGACTCATGAAGACATGGAGGATTGGTTGTGGAATAAACCAATCAGGGTTCCCATGTTTTAAGAACTATCATGGAAATATTAACTTTGGGTAAATTTTAATTATAGGTTGGGTTTTATGTGTCCCAACCTAAAACAATCATTGACATATCCTACAAAGATTGTGGTACCACTCTCCAATTTTTAAAGGGAGTAGTTACTGTATCACATTGAACAGTTCAGTGGCCTAGGATCATATACCATCTCTAATACTAAGAGGGTGTGAGGGAGTAAATCCCATACATTATAGACACATGGTAATTATGTTAATTGTGAATGGGTTCAAATGGCTATCTACAATGATTTTTCAACATAGAGCTCGTCGTATATAATTTTCTACATATGGATGGCCACATAGAAAATTTTATATAGTGTTTTTTGTATATAATATTCTACATAGGGTATGAAATATTGAATTTTACTCATAGGTATGGGCTCATGAGAAAATTAAAATAGGTACTCTTCATAAAACATACAAATTTTGTTCGTTACATAGGATTTTCCACATTGGAGCCTCATATAGTGAATGATATTTTAGAGCTCCGTTTAGTACCCCATAATGTGATTTATTTTCAATATAGGAGAGAATAAAATGAATCATAATATGAAAAGTTACCTATAGTTTACCTATCTTATTGACATAAATTTGAAGATATATCCATAGGAAGTGATTTTATTACATAAGTCCTTAAAGGTATTAAATCACAAAGTATCTCCATAGATTAGAATTTAAAAACATTAGATGACAAGTTCTGGAAGATTGAATCCTGTCAGAGCCCCTGTGAGTCCTCCATATAACCTTTTCCTCATTACCTCAACCTCTGTACCTTTTTATGTCTTGATGTGGTTGTATTTATCTTTATGTAGTGTTGAATAACATCTTCCTGAAGTTTCTAGCTGTAAAACAATAAGAAAATGCATAGATCATCACGAAAGAAGGTGACCATGTTGTAGTCCCACATACTACTATCACAAATAATTATCCTCATAAGATATTCATCATGTAATTTCTCACAATGTGGGTGTAAAAAAAGGACTCCTCGGGCCATGATGGACAATGATCATGTAGATTTTGAAATCCACCTCCCCAAATAGAATACACCAATGGAACACATTCAGAGAAAGACACAGATCTAGAAAATAATTGTATTTATAGACAGGTTAGATCAGTAAATATATATAACATAAAAACTAATATAATAAGGAAACTTATGGAATCTGTGAAATTATATTTCTTCTTGGTGGTCAGAGAAAATTATTTTTCGAGATTTTAAAAATCATTAATTTCAATTCAAGATAAAATGATCCCTGACTTTTAATTATCATAATTTTTCATATAAAAATAATTTGGGACACTATGAGTGTACATGGAATATATGAAAATACAAATTCCCCCCCCCACCATCAATGATTTATTCACCATAAGAGTTTTTTGTCTGATGTCAAAGAAAAAGTACGTAGAAGACCTTCAAAATTGGGATTTTAAGGCGGCAATACCATTTTCTCAGAAATATTTTAAATCAATGTCCAAATTCATGACTGTGTCTAACACCAACATTTCATCATCCATTGATTTGATTGGAGGTAATATTTATCCCATGGTGAGTGAGTTATTTTTTGGTGCATAGAAATATATCATGATTTTTCTTATTTATTAATGTCAATACTTGTAGGTATACTGTTATTTATTCCATGAATGTTCGGATTTAACGATTCCAAATCTTGAATATTGGTCAATATTTAATAATATAAATAATTTACATCAATATTTATATTATGATATTATATTAGTTATAATGTTTTCTATTCAAATTATGAGACATATGCTAATCTTTTTCCTGGAACACTTAAAAATTATAATTTTCAGGGATTATTGAATTTGAAAAAAGAATTGAATTAATATGATAATCTAATTTTGACTATTAACACTATAAATTTAAAAAAAAATCATATATTAAAAATTATTACAAAGTATTATAACATTACATAGAAATTTAATACAAAAAACTTATAAACATTTTATAGTATGTAGTAAAACCAACCAAAAAAAGAACATATTATAATGATTGAATGTGTAAGAATGTGGTAATCAATATTGATAATATCATTTCAAATAACATTATTCCTATAATAAATATCATATGTATTTATTAAATTTATACTTATGAAAATCCTTGTGATATAGTAATGAAAAATGAAATGTTTCATTCTTGTAGGTGGTTCTCTGAATGAACACACGATGGACAATTTAAATTACATAGGATGGAAGGGTAAATTTGTTGATAACATATTATTTCTCTTGAATGAAAATTACTTAAACAATTAAATATATATTCATTACATAAATATTTATTAAAATACTTCTTAGGTGGATATGTTAAATGAAATACATCTCATCAAGGAAATTGTATTCTGCAGTTAGGGATGAGAAACATTTTAAATTTTCTTTGGTTGAAAATATTTTCTTCATCCACATAATATATTTTTGAATATGGTAGAAAATTATTTTGTTATATTAGGGTGTATATATTTTTTAATAAGAAATAATCATGAATGAATTGAATTAAGACTTATATCTCCTCTTCGATATCATCCTTTGGTTTACACCTTATGCTTTATAGAAGCAGAAGTTTTGTGAGACAAAGAAATATAGAACATTGGGAGGAAATTTGGATATTTATTTGTGTTTTTCATGGTATATCTAGAATTATAATTGTGAGTGGAGGATTAAGTATAATATGTTTTCTTTTATATATAAGGGGATTGTAGCACTTGTAAAATAAAAATATATTAAATTTTATAAAGGTGTTTCTCATGGAAAGTGGATATAATTCAGCCTAATTTTGAATATAGGAAATAGTATGATGTAAATAATATTTTATAATATCATTTTTAAATTATTTTCTGATATTTGAATCTTTATATCTATGTTTAATATCCACCAATGCTAATCCTTTCAACACTTAACGTTGTAACTAATATTTTACCATATGAACTATTCACTATGAATAAAAAATGAAATGAACAATATGATATAATATGAATATTATGATCCCAAATATATAATTGAAATTACATAATTAAATTTATATAATTTAAAATTAATATATATTAAATATGTACGTGTATCATGATGAATAACAATTTAAAAATAGTCATTTTAAATAATAATACTTATTTTATACAAAAATATTCTATAATATTTATTTATAAGGATTTAATTGAATAATTATTAATAAAGGTAGAGTTATATAACATTAAATATAAAATAATAAAAAAAGAAAACATCTAAATACTTTATTAAAAGGTATGAAAATTTAATGAAACATTGATTTTATTGAAAATTATCCATATAAATAATGTGTTTTTTTAACCTTATTTCATATCATTTTCCAATGTGTGATAGGTTTTTGAATCTACATATTCATTATCAATTGATTTTTATTTTTTATTTTAATAAAATATTACATTAATTTTTTGTTCCATATATCATATTTTATTATGCACCTAGATTTTTTTATATAAAAAATATTATATTTTCTCAGTTCATTACATTCCAATGATAGGTAAAAATATATAATTTCTACTCGAATTCTAATTCTCATGGAATTTTCTCTTCCAAATCACCAAATACTAACAAGGTTATAGGAGTTATCATTTAATTAAGAGTAATCACACTGAAAATAACCATAATATGTTTTTCTATATGGAATTTCATCTGACTATACAAATAAAATAATTATTAATATAGAGCCCCTACATTTTATAACATATTAATTTTATTACCCACAACAAAACACGAGATATTTTAAATTTTTTCATGTAAATTATATATATAATACATGATAATTGAATAAAATATTATAATCCAATTCAAATAAATCATAATGGGTTCACGTCCAGTTAATGTTATTG
The DNA here is from genome assembly GCA_963277665.1 of Viscum album. Classification (NCBI taxonomy): domain Eukaryota; kingdom Viridiplantae; phylum Streptophyta; class Magnoliopsida; order Santalales; family Viscaceae; genus Viscum; species Viscum album. Next base: position 180,852,953 of record OY728140.1, read on the forward strand.
CATCTTACATCATTGAGACATACATTATAGGAAATGGGTAAGCATTAATCCTAGTAATGGAATAAGAGATACTAACATATAGCACGTGATCATGAGAAGTATCAATAAGATCATGATGAAAAATTATATGGAATGGTCAATAGGAAAATCACAATAAAATGAAAATGAATAATATTATGAAATTTTTTATTCAATATCAAAATGTGTCATTTATAAGCATATCACTAGGGTTAATCTGCATGTTTTCATAAATGAAAATTTTAGTGGTTATTCACCATGATTTGTTAAAAAAATATCATCTATAGAGATTATATTATTTAACTAATTCATTCTATAACTAATAATATTCACCATTCATATCTATCAATTTCATATCATTAATATAGAACACAATAAATCATTTCATTAAAAACCTATGAAAAATGAATAATGGGTTTCTTATCAATATCATGGTATTAAAGAATACATACATGAGTTATAATTAACTAATAATAAACCCCCAAAATTTTATTTTGGTTTAAATCTATATAAATCCATAAATATATAAATATTTTTATATCAAAGTAAATATATTTGGGAAAGGAAGATGATTAGCAGGTCAAGAAAATTAATTTAAATATAATTTCTAAAGTAAAAGATAAAAATAACATCAACAGAAACCTGTTATAAAATATGGATTAAGGAGAGGCAAAATTAGGGGAAAAATTCATCCAATTGATAAAACATTATTCACTCTGTTTACAAAAAAAAATAATTTGGAAAGAATGAATAATGTTGAAAATATAGTACATACCATAAAACATGAACATTAAAGGAAATAATGATGTGGAGATTTACCTTACCCTGAAGTATAATTTCTAAAAGAAGACAATGGAAACATGGGGGATGATATAATCATCACATACTCCATGAAATATAAAATTACCTAAAATTCATGTATGATGGATTTGGTGTGAAGTGGAATGAAGAAATTGGTTGATCTTTGAAGAAAAAGTGGAGGAATGTTTTAATAAATTAAACATATATGTCTAGGTAATAAAGGATGTGTAAAATAAAATACCATTCACATAATCTTTTTATCCTGGTTTTCTAAATTTCAGTTACATATTTTTATATTTATTTGTATTTGAACTGAATCGTATTTTAATATTCCATTGGGCATGGAATGTTATATTTTCTTCAAAATAATACTTTTCAAAATATGATATCTAATTTACAATTATGAACATCTCTTATAGAATTTTTAATTGATAAAATTGCAATAAAATAATTAATATTTTTTAAAAAACATTTTTTACATCATGATTTTTTAATTAAATAACATATCATTATTACATAAATATGATGTCAAAAAACATATGAAAACTGATTTTTTACTATTCATTTAAAAACTATGTATTTTTTAAAATTCATATTAATTCACCACAACCAAAATTGGTGGCCTAATATAAAATATATTGTTTATTTTATCAAATTAATTCCCTAAATATGATAATTTTAACATTTAAATAAAAAAAATTTAATTTATTAGAAAATAATAGTTTTTAGGGCCTAGTAATGTTTTTCAATATATAAAATTTCATATGGAATTATAATGTTATTTTATCATTCATATTTCAATAAGACTATTTGAAAATAATATTTCATTAAATAATTTTTATTTACAATGACAATGATTATTAAAAAAATGTATATCATTTCAACTAGAATATTCAACTTCGATTTATTAGTGAACAGAAATTAACTTATTGAATTCCTCTTAATAAATTTTATATGAATTATAAAAATTTAATATTAAAATGGATTTTTTTAACAAATTTTTTTTACCTAATGGAATTAAAATTTTACTACACATGTCTTGGACATGTAACCCCGTATTACACTCGTGTATTCCCAAAGAGTAAGGTTTTCATTTGTGGTAGTTTAAGGGGAGCATAGATAATATAGCTAGAGTGGTCATCTCCATTATCATGAGATTCCCTAGTAAGAAATTTCATTCATGATTCTATTTTTTATGTTTATCATTGACTTCATAAAGGGAGAACCGCGGTAATGCAATCTCCCTCCCATGATCAGATTGATTGGATTTGAACAAAATAAATATACTAGTTGAGTCCATCATTTCCCCATTATATATCAATCACCCTTTTTCATTACTACTTATCAAAACTAACAATAATGGAGAAATTATCAACATAGGGTATTGTTTCAAATAGAAAATTAGCCATTGGTTTTATTTACCAATGATTGTTTTTGAACAATGGTCATATTGGAATGAAATAACAATTGTCAAATTGCCTATTATAACATATATAATTCACATTAATTTAACCCTCATTATTATTTAAAATTTCCCCAATGGTTATATATTCATATAATTTTATTTTGACTGGTTTAAATATATTTTCATTCATTTATATAGTGTTTATTGTTTGTGTGATGAATCTTGATGAATGGGGATGTCCATATTTTTCCATTTTATATATTCTTTTTTAGATTTTTTGTCTAGCTATAATGTTGGGAATTTTAACTTGTACCATATATAACTAATTTAATTATCATTATGAATATAAAATATCATGTTGGTTTCAAAATTTATTCCATGTGTATTAGATTATATAATAAATGAAACACTTTTTAAGAAAAAAAATATATCATTTAAGTATCTATGTACATTACATTCTTCCCATCATAATAAATATCCTCCCAAAAATCTGAATTCATTCCAATATTTTTTAAATTGTGATTGAAATTTTGTTTTTTTCTCTCCTCTAGATCAAAAGTTACTTAGACATACTTGTGGTTCCTCCAAAGACATTGACAATGTTTTTTGTCTTTTTTCAAATATTATTTTCCCTATGATCCTATATCTTCAATGGTTTTTCCTCACAAGGGAGTTCCTGTTCTAGTTTAAGAACCTATTGATTTATTGCATGTGATGGATTGGTTATGTACCTAATCAATAAATATATATTTAATGAATCATGAAGGTGATACATATTTAGTTTAAGATCTAGATTATATTCCATAGATTTAATGTGATCAACCATTTCATATGGTCCCATATACCTAGGGAAAATCATCTATTTCTTAACAAATCATATAATCTCTTCCATATTGATATATGAAGGAATCCTTTTCTCCAGCATCATACTGCATGTCTCTTCAATGGTTCTTGGAAAAGAACATATTCCAAATCTAGGAAGACATTAAATATTGTATGATGGCATGACCTATTTCTTTCACCACTTGTACAGTATCACTCCCAAGAAGATTTCTCTTACATAATTAATCATAAAAAGTGTTATTTCTATAAGGATTTCCATATAAAGCTTCAAAGGTTTCCATTTGAGAACTTTAGTGGATGAAATTTTTGTATGAGAACATAACAAATGGGTGGTGTTGATCAAATCCACCCATAAATTATATATGAAAGGTTATCTTTATTTCCCTGAGTTTCTTAATAGTCCTAATAAATTTTCCATCAGTTTTGGGATAATTGGTCATACTAAAATTCAATTATGTATTCAGATCATATGGAATACTTATCTAGATGTTACAATTAAACCTTGGATCACCATCAGAAATGATTGAGTGTGGTACCCATAAAACATGGCCAATTCCATTATTTATATCTTGCAATGTTATTTAACATATAAATAAATATATATAGTTACTAAAGCTAAATAATTTGTGATTTTATCCACTATTAATTTTTATAATGAATTCAAAAGGGCGTGTTTACGCATTGTCACAACATTAATGCTCCAGATTCATTGTTTTCTGGCATTCTAGATTTCCAAATATTGATGTCATTCATTACATTCTATTGGGATGTATTCTACGTGGAAAAAATTAGATGATGTGATTTCAGTTTCACAATGTATGGATTCCTCTATAAATAAAATCACCAAGTCTCTCGGTTCCTCATAGAGTCAATTCATGTTCATGGAACACATTCCTAGTGCCATTTTTGTGGAAGAATGTTAATTACACATCATTTTTTTAGACATTCTATTTTAGTATTTATTGGGAATCATTGTTTTATTAATATAGAAGTCATGTTGGTAATCATTTAAAATCACTAGACATCAGGAGTTTTGGTCACATTTATTCATCCAATTAGGATGGCATCTCATCTGAGATATCTTATGGTGCGAAAACTATGGAATACCATATCGACCATGTTGTAATGATTCAAAATCCTAATTGGATTTTAACTTGGGTATTCCAATTTTATACACATGATATTTGTTTAGTTAGGTCACATGTTATACATCCTATAGAGATGGATCAAAACCTCTACTATATATCGAATGGGGAGAAAATTTAACATCTTGTAAAGATGGTCAATAGGTTAATGTCATCTACGGGAGATGTCTGATGGATCAAAATAACTAATGTTGATGATTCAATGATGTGGGTTCTTATGAAAAAATATATCACACTTAGATTCGAGAAGAGAATGCCCATTAAGGTGAACCCAATATAAATGGAAATGAACGACCCTTGAGATGTATCCATGAGGCTTATCATTAGAATAGAGTATATACATTTAACAATTGGAATGATTACCAATGGGGAATATCTATGGACATGATTATAATTCTTTTTCACATGGTAGAAGGAGGTACATACCTCGGAGGGAGCACCTAATATAATCGTTTGACGAGACACCCCTTGAGCATAATTTTAGAGTTCAATTAGAAAGCCCCTTGAGGTTGATTAAGGTGGTGTGTCCCTATAAGTGAAAATATGGGTTTACCATTGGATGGAAAAATCTTTTAGGCTACTACAATATTTTGATCAGAACTCCCCTTGAGGTATATCTGATAGGAGTCTCTCTTAGAATGATCACTTAGTTCTATAATTTCAATGGGCGTCCCATTGAGGAAAACAAAATATATTTATAAACAAGACCACTTGATTATTTTTAGGGATGTTTTTTTTCATAACCACCTCCCTCCAAAGATAACCATGCTATGGTGGAATTTAATGAACGGATATATTGACCCCTGAGTTCCACCACAAGTAGGCCTCTGGCCGGTGAATATCAACAAGGCTATAAAATCTCACAAAATATAATTTGGAAGAATTTCTATTTTTAGGAAAACAATATTTGGAGAGAAGATGGATCATCCAAAAACTACTCCAATGAATATAAATAAAATAAAACTAAAATCCATCTCGCATGCATGTTTAAAATAAAACTGTTACATGTGAAATAAAACTCTAGAGTATGTACCAAAATAAATCAATATATGTGAATCAACCACTGTCCCAAATCATGAGATAGTAAGGTCCAGCATGGTCCATTATGTCCTCATGGGTACTTGGAAACAGTTTATATACATAGGGTGATTATACAGGTATAATTATTAGTGAACACAATGTATCTCATGCGCTTGGGAGATAAGCATAATAATTCCCCTATTAGAAAATAGTAGAAATAAACAACCCATAAGAAGGTATACTATGAACCTTAACCTCACCAAGTCATACTCACCAAACGACACAAGTTGAGTAATGTAATATAATGCACACTGATAATAGGGTACTCACTCTACATCCCCACTGATTATCTGCACTCACACTATAATGGATAACATCCTAGAACTCTATCCACTTTTGAACACACCACATCGCAACCCTCTGACACACACATAGGCATCACGACAACATGTTTTCCATAGATACCTCGTCAACATACCCCACCCCATACGTCCCGTAGAAACCCTATCCATGTAAAATGTCACATCCCACCTGATTATACATGGGCCACAGAACACATCTCATCCCTCCTACAGACCCCTGGTCTACATTCTATGTCATGTCACAAAATGAATATAGGAAATCAAAGCAAATATCATACTGAATTCACACAGAAAATCAAAACTCCTCTCATCTAAAAGACACCAAAGAAAACACAAATTTCCCTTATACAAATGGACCCCACAAACCACAACCTACCAGTACAATCTTGGGATACAACCACCAAGATGATGGAACATGGGATATTTGGTGGGCATCCATCCCTAATCCCTTATGATTATGGGGGGTTTTCAATATTTTTTTCTCAACTAGGGTAGAGTGCATATAAAAATTAAATTAACAATAAATCTATATATATATAAATCCAAACACTCATGCACATCCCATGGGTTCTCAAAAAACCAAAAAACATTCCAAACTACCATTTTTATTGTTACCTTTAAATGAAACCACCACAAACAAATCCAAATGTTCTCTATAATTTCCAAAAACATTGGTTAAACTATTATCAATTTTATTTCAAAATTCATTAATTTATTTCTTTAACCAAAAAAAACACCCCAATCCCAATATTTATTCACCAATTATTTATTAATATATTTCATTACTATCATGAGAGATACAAAGAAAAAAACATAATACGAATCATAACCAAGGAAAAAATGGAGAAATTCTAGGAAAATTACCCACACAAACCAATAAAAGTCTCCATCTCTTAACCACATCAATCAACACAACCAAAGAACAACTCGATTGTAGTCCCGTAGCACAGCATTATTCATCCATTTCATAACCAACCAGTATCTCCTCCTGCGATTTCATCACACCTTCAATACCATCTCACCGTACAAAACAATGAATCCTATACAAAACTAGAAACTGTTCAAACAACTATATCACCATAGAAACTGACAAATATTTAAATTCTAGTTTTAATATGGATTAAATTTTCCCCCCTTGACAATCAAAGGGGTCCCATAGAATATGTACAATAATGGGGAATCCTTTAATTATTCAAGTGTATTTTATTTACCAGTTTCCATTTATAGTGATACCACAACTACACCAAACAAAGCAGCACACACAAAAAATATAACCATGTCCAAAAAATCCACAAACACCCACCATTTTTAGCAGGGTTTTCATCCGATATAATCAGAATATCCAAAATAATAATAAAACCTGTGAAAATCATACAATAAACCCCATTACCATTTCATTTAAATTAGCTAGTTAATTATCATTAATTAAGACAACATGACAATTATCAAAGGAAAAAACCCCTCATTCATGACAAATAAATAAGGAGACACATGGTAATATATACCTCAAATTGGTTTCACCATTATTAAAACTAGGAAAGACAACATAATGGTACTCTAATCACATATCCTGTAAGATCTACATCAATTCAAGGATGTTGCAGCACTATTGCACCAATATTAACTAAGAGATACCATATTTGGAATCATGGATAAGAATACATAATGGTTTTATGAGGAGATATGTAAGATAATGATTTCTAAGTGAGTAAAACTACAAGAAAATGAAGGGAGAATAAACCTTGTATTACCACAGATCACCATCGATTGATCACTGAGATGGACGGATCGAATAGTGATGAAGATGGTTCAAATAACTACTTGGGGTGCATAGGGATCATAATTAATGGGAGAGAATGTTGTAGCTTTAGGATTATTGAAAAACATAGTAGATGTATTATTCTAAAAAATTACAACATTATGGGGTTACATGATGTGTAATCCTCTTTCACAACCTGAAATCCCTCAAGGTCCACTTCTACAGAAGCCTCATTCACATCTTGAATTATTTTATTTTTTGAACCCCAAAATATTAAATGAAATGATTCCATATTTAATGTCTTGTAATATACTTCATGTCATGATGTTTCCAAGACAATCTGTGAAAAAAAACATCATTCATGGAAATCAAGTTACATGACATGTAACCTCATAGATTCCAACTTTTAACAAATTCTTTTCTGAACTCCCTTCAATCATCCTTTATGCATGTCCTATGACAGAACTCGCAATCTAACAGTCTATGAAGGCACTTACCTCTACAGTATATACCACTCAAACAATTATCATCCTTGAGAATCCAACAGCATTACTAGTAGTAAAAGGGTTTGAATAACAACCCCATGAGATACCTTTCAAAGATATTACAACCAATAAAACACCACTAACAGAAAATCACATCATTATTCAATGATAAACCACAATATATTTTCCTATTTCGAGGGTGGAAACCCCCGAATCCATGAACAACTCCTTAGACAGCTATAGTAGGCATTATAACATCAACCCAAACTAAAACAAGACACACCACATGAGCACAATAACTACATTATCTAAACATGGGAACTATGGAATTTCATTCTTCCTATCACGATACAATCCACTTTGTAAAGAACTCACTTACACACACAAAATTAATTACATTGTAATTAATGCCTATAAACTAGAAAATGGTTAATCCTCTTTCCAGGCATCATGATTACCACACACATTTCAAACCAATGGAAAAAACATTTCATTCATAAACAAGGATTAAATATTACATTAAAAAAAACAGAACAAGGAAAACTCAAAACATGTTTGCGTACAAGGCATGTAAATGTGTTATTTTCTCTCATTTACATTCCTCCTAGCCACCCTACAACCAAAATACAAGAATAAAAGGAATAGTTCATACTAACATCATTGTCTCTTAATGATCCTAGATCTCCACTGGACACTCTCAATCATTGTGTAATCCTTAATATCCAACATTCCAAAGTCAATGATATGGTAGTCATCATTTAGATCCCACAGATGCTAGGTGACCTAAAAAATATACTAGATCCCATCCAACTATGATGGAAGTGGAAAAAGATATTCCACATCACCAACTCACTCTAACTCTTAAAAGGGTCAACCAAACCTAGGAGAAAGCTTCCTCCCTCTTCCCAGATTCTATTTCCAATATTGAGGGAAAACATTCCTGACCCTATCGTCCCCAACCTCAAACTCGATGGGCCTCCTCCTGGGATCATCACATGACATCTTTTAGTCATTCAAAACCTTCAACCACTCATGAAAAAGCAATCCCATTTTTTGGTATGCTCTACACCACGTCAGAACCAAAAAATTATATCTCCTCAACCTCTATCTAGAATAACAAATAATGGAATTGTCTCCCATACAATTCATCAAAAACATCTGTTCAAATAGATGAGTGATTGATATTATTTTATGAGAATGAAACCATGTAAATGTGTTATACCCAAGGTCCTCCAATGTTAAATAAAATATCCAACAACATATTCTCCGATGAATGGATAGTCCACTCAGTATGCAGGTATATCTGAGGGCGGGAAGAAGTACTGAGGCATAACTTGGTTCAAAAAGCAATCTATAATACCCTCGAGACATTTGATGTAAACCGTACATCCCGTTCTAAGACAATGGAGCTTGTCACTCTATAAAACCACACCACTTCATCCACATACCTCTTCGATTAGGAATCTATTTCACCTGAATCTTTGGTCCTTAAGAAGTGGGATGATTTTTTCAATCGATACACTACCAAGAAAATAGAATATTATCCTTCATTAGGCCTTGGTTACCCTATGAAAAAACCATTGAGATGTCATCCCATATAATCTCAGGGACATCCAAGGGCTGCACAAATCCATTGGGAACATAATTCATGGAATTTTTCTTCATGAAGAACAAGATTCATTCAATAATATCTACTGCTACCTATTTCATATCAGTCAACCAAAATTGAATCATAAATATATTCTATATATTATGAATTCTTAGGTGTACCACATATGCCGGATTATGAAAATCACTATAAAAAACCTCTTTCACTACTACCATAACTAACAAGATTCAACTTAACAACATCTGCATATAACCATCCTTTAACCATTTGTTTGGAGGTTGGATATGGCCAAACTGATCACACAACACCTTTTTATCTACATCACCACACTGAGACTCCTCCACTAACTACATCAGAGAAGATTGCACTCTCATATTGTAAAAAAACTCTCTACCACGATCCATTTCTAAATTTATGTGAATGGTTTTAAACTCTAATATACTATTCAATAATTCTATAGATTCCCAAATAAATCCTTCTTTGAATTTCTACTCAATGAATCAGCCATGATTTTTCCCTATCCTAAGGTGTCTGAGATCTCAAAATTGTATTCCTGAGGAATCTTAGTCTATCTTTAATGTTGTATATTCAAATAATGATGTGAAAATATATACCTGAAAATATTATTATTTTTGAAGGCCTCGAAATTCTCCCCATGGAATTAATGTCACTACAACATTAACTCAAACATGGATAACGCTAACTAGAGATCATGGGTAGTATTACTAATCTCATGGGGGTATGACATCCTTGAACTGTGAAATATCACTACTTGCTATTGCATCAAGATGCATCCCAAAACTAGATGCGATGCATCCAGAATCACAAAAAACATCACCCTGTATTTTAGAAACCAAAGCACTATTGGACTATCTAACATTTCCATTAGATATCCAAATCCTTATTGGCACTTCTCAATCCATAAAAAATATTTATCAATTCCTAGTCTGAGCATTCAATAGAGAAACTACATGAATGAAATTAGGTAAAACCCAATGATATTAGATTATAAGACATTGAACACAACAATCCTCTACCACATTATTGGGTTCTTTCCAAGAAACAACCACCTAAAACATTAATTAGTAAAAATACACACCCTTATAAGACTCTCAATGCCTATGGAAACAACCCTATTGTGTAAAAAAAATACACATGGAAAACATTCAATATACCTAGTAAAATTGAAGAACCAGTAAGAAACTCTAGTGATTGTCAAAATGTTCCTCAGAAAAATTAGAGTTGATCAATATGTCTTCGATTAGAACAACCTCAAAGCAGTCCAAGAACTCATAGAAAATGGAGTTCGTAATCCCCATGGACAACGATGATGCGTTCATAACATCGAATGGAATGCTTATAAATTAAATGTGACCATACCTTCACATGAAAGATTCCATCAGGATATATCCCTCCTTCACCCTCAACCAGTGGTATCTATTTCATATATAAATCATTTAAACCCTACATTCCACTCTCAAATAATAAAAAATTGTATATCCTCTGAATATTGTTATTATTCTTGATAATCACATGATTCAAATTTTCTTAGTCTATGTACAACCTCAGACCTCAATTTACCTTCTATGTGTACAAAACTGAACCACATCATAGATAATCATTGGGCCGGATAAATCTGATCTTAATCAAATCAACTATCAGACTCCTTAAATATAGAAACACAATATTCTCCACCAAATAGAGATCCATTGAAATAAAAGAAGCATCAGGTAACAGGTCTATCTTGAAATCAACATCAAGTCAATGTGGTAGCATCAAAACCTCATTGGGGAAAAAATTTAGGAACTCCCCAACATATTTTTAAACCCTCCCCATCCCAATATCTTTTGATTTCACTAACATCTCATCCAAAAATTAAATAAGAGGATATACACTCTGACTGCCCACCTAAAAACCACTCTTATCAATGAAAAACACAAGATGACCATCCAAATATGAAAACACAACTATCCAATTGAAGTAATCAATAATATAATGAATAGAATAAAATCAATTTTATTTTGAGAATGAAATCATACGGCTATATTTTTAGAATGAAAAGATCCATATGGGTCTGATGTAGTCCCATCCCCAGTCAGCATCACTGGAACACATCAAACAAGAATGAATGACCATTGACATGCGTACTATACACTATGTTCCTTGAACGTGTCTCTATGTCATTCCACGGAGCATGGGATAGAGTGGGTGAATCAAAGGAGTTCACAAATCGTAAATCAAACAATGAAAATGAAACAGTACTAAACAAATTGATTTCACCTCTATGAATATTTGGTCCTGCCGAAAATGCTTCTTCTTCTATGTGCAACTGACCATGCCCTGTTCCTTTTCCCCTCTGCTGATGATCACCTCAAGAACCCTTCCCGGTTTGAGGTCCCAGAGGGTCATCATGGGGTCATCCTCTACTTGCTCTATGTCCCCTTTGTGGGGAATGTGACTACTAGTGAAAAAACCTAACTTGAATGTTCTACGATGGTTGGGGTGAACCTACCCTCATCCTCCTTAATGAGAAAGAATGGTAACTGAACAATGATTTTGAAGATGGGTATAGACTCCCTATAAGAAACACCTCAACCCTTATCTGGTAGAAAATAAATGAGGATTAGTTGATATAATAGGAATATATAGGGGTAGCCTCCCTACTGAAATAATCCTTGAAGGACCTAGCATCTAAGACCTACCACTAGTAACTCTACCATTCTAAGAACCCTACATTATCTACTATTATATTAAATCACCTTGTGATTTCATTGTCTGAATATCCACCACATTCTTGTGATCCTACTGGAATGTTGGAAATATAATTTGAGTAACCATGTACAATATCACAGGACAGAGCACTGCCTCTAAATGTCTGACACGAGACACCTCATTCGGAAATATATATTGGGAAAATAAGAGGATTTCCATAAAATTAATCCACAACTCTTGTATTGACATACTCTCCTTCATGAGTTATAGTAACTACTACCTCTTCTTATAAATAATGGTCTATGAAAGCAATTCTATACTGAACTAGTTTTCATAATTGACCCACAGAACGTCATCCTTTTTCCTCTCCTCTAGGTATATCGTCAACCACTGACTCTTAACTACTCACATTTGAATAATTTCCAAAGGAACTCAGTACTTTTTCAGGGCCCCTATCTGGTAGAGTATTGTATAAATATCCTCTATTCATATGTATGTATCCAGGTCTGATAAACTTCGCTTGTACATTCCAAAATCATTCTATTGTAAATCAAAAAACTATATCCGCCACAGGTCCACCTCCTACACTGAGCCTCAACCGCCCAACCGAAAAGTGACCAACAACTGAATTCATTTATAGAATTCTTATCAAGGAATTCCTATGATCTAATAGTGTGGAATTTTATATAAGATTTATTTAAAATAATTTTAATTCTTTTTTAACTTATTTCTTTTCATTTATTCCCAATTTTCCAAAACACCTTATTCTATGTATACATGTATGCTCATACTATATATATATCTATAATATAATGATTCTAGGAGGACTTAGTGAACCATTCTTGACATTCCTATCTTAGGATTTGGGATAGTTGAAAATTCACTACTTTTTCTTAATTTTGGTACTTACTTTAGAGCTTTATTTCACATATAATAGTTTCATTTTAAACATTCATGTGAGATGGATTTTATTTTTCTTATATATATGTATGTATATATTCCTTGTATTTGTATTGGGATAAACCATAAAATTTCCCAAACTTGTTTTCCTATAAAGGGAAATGACTCCCATTGTTTTGAGAAATTGTATTACCATGGTGCTAGTCACTACAATGAGACCTACTAAAGGAAGGACTCAGGGGACATTAGAACTTTTTTCCATTACCATACTGGGAGGGGTATATTTTCAGTGTGTGGACTTCAAATGCATCCCTAGTAAGGAGAACATCGGTTCACTATTTGGAAGGATGCCCCTTGAGGAAAGCTAGAGAGTTCAATCTAAATTCTTCTTGAGGAGGATCATGGAGGTGTCTCTCTAGGAAGGTCCACATGGGATTACCATTTTTCAAGACAGCCAATGGGGAAAACATGTGAGATTTATCAAAACACCCCTTGAGTTGCGTCATGGTTGTTCAACCCTTTGAAGAACCTCATGTGTTTTCCATTTTTTAGGGAACCCTTTATGTTGAACCAGATAGATTGATTACAATTTTACTTTATGTGGATTAGTGGATGTGTCCCTAAGAGAAGAAACCTTATATCACATTTGGTTGAGACTCCCATTGAGGAAATCCCATGAGATTGATAATAACACCCATTATAGTATATTATGGAGGTGAAACCCTATGAGGGAGAACCTAGGATTTCAATTTATTATGATTCCCCTCAGGGAAAACTAGAGTTATTGAATAGAATTCCCCATGAGGAGGATCAAGGAGGTGCATCCCAATTTGGGAGCACTTGGGTTTTCCATTGTTTTGGATAACCCTTGAAGTTAATTTTAATGGAGGACTGGAAGTACCCTTGAAGAATTCCAGGTAGGTTCATCCCTCGTAGGGATCATCTAGGATTTCAATTGTTCATGAAACCCTTTTAGGAGAACCTAAAGGAATGTCAAAATACCTCTTATGGATGATTAGGGTGGTGTATCCGTAGAAGGGAGCATTCATTTTTACCATTGTTTAAGACGCTCCTTATGGTGATCCTAATAAATTTTTCATAACACCACTTGAGGTGGATTAGGTAAGTGGTTCATTAGGATGGAGGACCTAGGATTATCATTAGTCGGGACACCCATTGTGGCAGACCTTTGATCCTAATCTGATTTCCCGTTCACGTAGGTAATGGTTGTCCGTTACTATGAGGTATTATCAGGGTTTACCATTCATTGGGAATTATAATTAGAGAGGATTCTTATATACAATGATAGAAATATAAGGATAAAAACCATTGTGGTTCAATTCCATAGTTTAAGGTCATATGACATGACAAATCCATGCAGTTTAACATCATGCAGTAAAGACACAGTGAGTGAGAAGTATTAGGATGGGACATGAGGGTCATAGAGGAGACATGGAATTTTATGTCAGGAGATTGATCTCCTCTTGTATATGACCTATATAGATATTGGGTTTAGGGTCCAAGTATTAAACCTAAAGGATGTCTCTTATTCATTACATCTAGATATTAATCAATGAACACAAAGTTAAGAATGCTTGGGAATTCACTGTGTAGGAGGCCCATTTGAACTTTGTTAGGGGATTATATATATGGATAAGTAACTTTTGAATAGTTTATGGGGTTTAAATATCATGTAAAATCCCATTTGTATTGAGGTTGGGGAATAAATATATATTATGTTCTATTGGAATGGAGGTGGGGTATTACATCTACCGAGAAGGACCTTCGTAATAGAATTTGGTATTATTTCTTTAAAGATTACCCATAAATGGAGTGGGACCTGTGCATGTCATGATTGCAATTAAACATTATTCCCATTTGAGTAATTCTTGGTGTGATAAAAAATTCCATGTAATATATATTAATATGGCATGGTTAACTTTTTACAGTAGTGGATGAATGATGGATGCCAAAGGGAAATGAATAGGCAATAAGGAGACAAATTTACACCTCCAGCAATAAGGACTGGGGGGGGGGTTTACTGACACGATGGTCTCCTAGAAGAAAACATTCCATGTTAGTGGATGTGGATTGGAGGTCATCCCACTCCACTCCTTCATTGATAATCATGTTATTATCTTACATGTTTGGACTATAGTTTTATATCATGCGATGAATGAATTTTACTTTAATTTTATATCATATGTTTACAATGTGGGACTCGAATGTTTTAAAACATTTAACTCAGGTGTGTGTGTACATACGCTTTACCGAGTGTGTTTATGTGACCATAACTCTTGTTATTTTGGGTGGGGCATGGGTATGAAACATCCAGGGTATGACGATTGATTGATTGAAAAATCACAAAGTCCATATTATGGACCACATGATGAGAACATTACATATTTTAGTATCTATGATTTGAAGAAATATGCATGTAGGATTCTCAATAAACACATGTATTGGAAGGGATAGACCAATGAATAGGTGTATCAAGTCCCATAGCGGCTTTAGGTGTAGATGGACCAGTGTGAGATGGGTGTGTGTGTCATGGGCATTCAACATTCACGAATCAGGGGAAGTGTATGGGTGAATCCTTGAAGATGAATAAGGTAGGGGACTCACAAATCATTAAGTAAATTGTAAGAGTTTACTCACGACATCAATTTTCCTTGATAATTTTACATGAAACAAATAATGTAGGGGATTCAGGAATGAGTTCTATGCATGAAAATAGTAACCCTACATAGGACGGAGTCATTTATTCATTGGAAGAATGATTCATGAATAATGAATTATTAGAGAGGATTCAAATTCTTCATTAGGTCTACTTATATCTAAATGGGTGTAGGAATTATTTATTGGAATCTCTACCATAGGTGGACACTCATAATAACTCATGGTAATGGGTTTTGTGAATCCGGGATTCCTCGGTTGATTCATTTCAATTTGATTCATCATTTTTAGGAGGTTCCTGAATCATCAAAAAAAATTTATAAATAAATGAACTAAATAATTAAAAATATCTCAGATTGAGTAGGTATTTATGGGAAATTTGTTTCAAAATATTTGGAAGCAATTAATGGTGAATTATTGGGCTTCATGAATAGTAATGGCTCTATTAGACTAGAAAAAAATCATCAATCAATCACGCATTCATGAAGCACACAATGAATCCAACAATTGATAAATTTATGATTACCTTTTGATATTGATGTGTTTATAATGGAAAAAATAAATCAAAGTATATTCATGTTCTTTAGTTTACAATGAATGAACTAGGCTTCAAGAAATAGAATACTTAGAGTTATTGTAACCCATTTTAGCTCAGATTCACTATGAATGGGCCATTCCTTCCTCGACCATTTACCTGACATGCATTTCAGTAACACAAATTCCCCACCCATAAAAACTATCATTTATGGAATATATGGGGTCATATTATTAGTTTGAGTCTTGGAAATTTTTTTTATCCACTCTCATTTGTGAATCACAATCATGAAGCTCCATCAAAGAGCCTTCTTGTGGTAAACTATTCTACTGAGAGCATCAGAAAGATAGTCTGACGATAATCCTATACCTATTAGAGGGGACCTCTAAATTTCAACAATCTTTATATGAAGAAAAACATATTTTTTCACTTTTAATAAATATCATGGTCTTTGTGAGCTATTCTTCATAAAGTCATCTAACAAACAAGAATTCCAGACCTTTGCTCAGTGAATGCTACTCACTGAACTAGACATCACAGACAAAATCATCGTGAGAACACTCTGTGATATCAAACTCTTTAGGAGATCATCATGAATGGTCATCACATGAATCCATCATGAACTAGACTAAAAAAACTATGTCCAGAATAAAATTTTATTTCATGGAGCCAATTAAGATGCTTCTCCTTGGTAATAAATATTTCACAACATCATAGTCGAGGAAATTGTTCATAGCACATGAGATAATGAATGAAATCTGTATCAAATAAAAGTCTTTCTAAGGTAATATTTATTTTAAAAGAGAAATTTTATCTATGGATTCAGGTTGATAGATTATTTCTTTAACCCGCGGATGAGTAGAGATGAACCCGCTTTCTTGTTCAGAGGATTTATGAGGTAATACCTAGGTAACAAGGCTATTACAAAACTTATCTATAATGAAATTCGCAACATATTGCTAAAAATATATACAATCTTAACAAAAATATTTACATTTTGAGTTTGGGGTATGATAAATATACGACGCAATATTGGATGATCCTCAAGGATGTCTTGGAAGATTTGTTAAGAGTGGAATGAAAATTATAACATATTCAGGTGTAGCAATATTCTCGATAAGGGGTCCCATTCCTATAGGTCTTGAATATCATGAACTTATTTTGATAATATATAATGTTATAAGGGCGCCATAATACTAAATGGGATTTTATGTTTTACATTACCTCCCACATGAGATGATGCTTGAACTATTGAGTTTATAGTCACTGGGAGCTATCATGTTTCATATACAACATGGGGGCTTTGGATTTAGCCTCTTGGAATGTTATCATATATCATAAATTCTAATTTTTGGATTTATCTTTTTTGAATTCCTCTTCTAGAGAATGTGTGGGATAATCATGATCAGTTTACAACCTCAGCATAATCATTGATGGATCTAGTGTGAGGCGCTAAGAAAGAGAATCTAGGGAAGAGGGATATACCTTAAAATATTTGGTTCCCATATTTTTAGGATATACTGAATGTAGATCCATATGTAAGAGGGTATTCAATATGGATGTTTCAGACATTCACTTGCATTTCCCTAGGGAATACCATCTAGGCCTGGAGGGCTCCTGCTGGTTGATTCTGGAGGTGATCCAGTGGTGTTATGGGGCTACAATTTCAAGATTGAGGATCAACCATTTTTTATGATGGTGTGATTCATCTAATTCCAAATTTTTGTTTGGATACTCTCAGTGACGAATGCACACATAGGGGTATTGTCATGTACCATTTTAACAGCCGAGATGTTGGCGAAGGGTCATTGCTTGAATTTGGATATCCCTATTCTTGAGAAAATTTAAAAATTATTCTACAGTATCATTGAAGGGAAGACTTGACTTCTTGTGTGTGGTAATACCTATTTTTTCATAGTTTGGAGGATGCACACATGGTGAGTTATGACTCTATGAAGCATATCTATCCTCATATAATTACATTATTTCTTGTAACGGTGAACATTGCAAGGAGTCATCCATGAACATTGTGTTTGATGGATATTCTGGAGAAGGCCTAGTTGTATCAGAATTCAAAATTTCACCGATTTCATTTTCCAATTGCGGTTGTGAATGATAATAGTATATGGGCCCCGTATTAGAGATCATAACGTTTGGAATTTCAGGGTGTAGTTTTGGTGGTGAGGGTTGACTGCATGCCAATTTATAAGGCATACATCTTACACCATTTCTCAAGATAGAGTATGTGTCTATAGATTCTAACCCTAATGGTATAATCATAGGTGATTCAGGAATTCCAACCTTATGTGATGATGAATATTTGAGATTTTTTTATAAATGAATATTTAATGATATGAAATGAGCTACTACAACCTAATGTTGTGCATGGTATTACCCATGACTACTACTTAATATAGGAAATAGAATTTCCTAGGAAAGATATTTTGTTGAGGGAAACTTGATACATTGATGTATAGGATGTTAAATCATGATTCTAAGACCTAGAGGTATTGGATTGTATCACAGTTGTAGAACAGTCCAAGTGGGTAGGTTTTCATCAATGGGTCCAATAGTTCCTGGTCCAAGAAAGTCGAATGACATAGGGGTGATGTACCACCTGTTCTATGCTCCAGGGAAAGATTAAACATGAGGAAATTGATCCTTATTTGGTGGTCCCATTACGAATATAATAATTTCAATGTAATAGGTCCCACCATTTAGAAATTCCAGGTGATGTTGACTTCCCTGAATCATTGAAATGTTTGAATGACTACCTTCAGTTTTCAGGTATTCCTTTAATGTGGAAGCATATAAATATTTATGGTATGTGACAATTTGGGATTTTTTATTCTATTTCTAGTGTAATCATGTCCCAATATGAGGATAATTTTTATTAGGTGGAGTGGGAAAACCATGTCTATTCCATGTTCATTATTCATCAGATGACTGATTATGAAAAGCTGGTGTGGAATATGACCTCTCCCCACAACATTTTGAAACTAAACTATAACATATCACCCCATTACCATATTAGGCTATTATTATTGTGGAAAAGAAACCTACTGACTATATTCTGTAGGGGAATCACTGTTTCTATTTTTGTAGATATCAAGATCTTATTTCACTCATATATAACATGCTGTTAGAATTCTTTCTTAACTTATTTTTATTACTTAATCATGAATAATACAAATAGGGGTGGTGGGGGGGATTGTGATTGACCATAGTAGGGACTCTATAGGACCATAACATATCATGGTAAAAGTTGTGGTCCATTGCTATTGGGTTGTTTTGAGAGGCCAAATTTCGACACTTGTAACTGAGGTAGTGGCCATATAGGGAACCCATCATAGTAGTCTTCCCATGTACCTTAGGAAACTCCTTGCTGGAGATTTAAATTAATGTAATCCTTACCTCTCTCTTTGTCCTTGTAACATTTTCAATGTATTAATATTCAAAATTTACACATTCTGGAATGGTAGTTTAAATATCTCTCAAGAATAAACCATATGCAACAACACTATCACAAATTGTTCTTGAGGCTAAGGTGGTGATGGTGAAAGTTACTCTCTCAGTGGAGATGGATATAGAGGATGAGGATATTAGTCTAACCATGGAAGCTCCATTTGAATGGACATATAATAACTTTCCCATTGGGGTGGGTGTTAATAAATTCCCCACAATTGGTCTTGTCAAAGGAGCCTTGGTGGCTGAGCTAATCATAGAGCCTCAATAAAAGGCCATTTTTGGGGATGATTTTCCCTTGGAAGATACTGAAATTGAAATGGAGACTATAGAATTTTGGTTTGTTTAAATAATTGTTCCCTCCTCCGAACTGGTGTCATATGTAGGTGTTGAATATTATTTTGTACAACCAATAATGGAAAATTATTGTTATCAGAATGTCGCACAAACCATATAATATTTATAAGGTGCAACATAGGATTCAACCATAAATGAATAAGTGTGTAATGAATTCTTCATTGAGATAGATCTCCGCCGACCCTCATCCAAAAACCTATAGCTAGAGGACCCAACCGATAGTATACTAGTAGTATTTCCTCCATTTGAACCTAAACCACATGAAGATTTTGAAGATTCGGGATCGTTGGCTGTTGAGGAGAATTTGAAATTTCATATCAAGGTGTAGATGTATGCATATAATTTCATCACCTACACTCAAATATCTAAACATACACAATGATAGGGATATCACATGCATTGGTTAGTTAATATTTAGAATCAGTTTTTGATCCATAACAATATACAACTGTTTATAGGAAATGTCCTTATTGAGAGGGAACATGCATAGATGTAAATAGTAAAATTGTCTTGGAAGTGGCATAAGGATGATGATTCACAGGAACTCGATAAGTCTTAAATTGAGATTCCATGCTTCAAGGGGATTCCATATGTGAACCTTCCAGTTTATACTAATCAAAAGAAATTTTTAATTACCTGAAGGCCTATTTGGTAGAGGCAATGTCCCTTATTTCTGAGTTTTAGGAAGTATATGAAAGATAGTGTATCATAGATAAATATGTTTTCGACATGGTTAATCAAGAGAATAATGATCTGGTTTAACAAAAACAGATCTAGGAGGCCACTCAAGAAAGGGATAGTTGATATTGATCACCCAATAACCAAAGTAAACCATTGAAGGAAATTCATAGTAGATAGGCTCTAATATATGAATTAACCACATTTTTTTCACCACATACACATTAGAAAATTTATCCTTGGTTTACCACATCAGATTAACAGTATATATTAGAAAACCAAAGATCAATCCCTCATCTCACATAAATCAGTATTAGTGTTGGAATTAATGTATGGCCATATGATTGATCATTCAAAAGAATTATCCTGGGTAAGAGATTTTATGGCCAGAGAATGGGTCTCAAATAATTTGTGAATTTCATTTCATGTGTGATCCAGTACATGAATGGGATAACACGAGGGGAATTAAATTATACATGAACAAAGGGAAATATACATTGGGAATCCTAATGTCCACAATTTAGAATACAATTTGAGAGGTGTCATGATATAAGATAACTTTTGAGCCTATTCTAAACATGAATTCCATACTAGTTAGCTGAGAATTGGTATAAACACATGAGGTTTGACTACAGATCATGATAGAAATAGGGATCTTGACTCAAAATGTCATCAAAATGTCTTTAGATGCATTGTACCTGGATGGCAGTTGCGACTTTTCTAGACACAATTTTTATAAGGGGTCCCTTCAATCATGGATGTGGGTTAGGATCCAAATTAGGGGCACATAATGCATAGAAATGGACTGAAATAATTTTCAAATAGATTCTATTAATTTTTTAAATACACCACCATTACTTAGAAAACATTTTAATGGTAATATCAGTATGAACAAAAGAACAAAATCATTTTCTAGGTTAATAATCATTTCAAATGATAATTGATGTTTGAATTTATGATGCATTAGATGGATGAAATTAGTGGAAATGGATTATTGGTTTAGGGAATATGCCACCTTGCAGTTGTTCATCATTCAGTGAATATGATGGAAACATAAGATTACATAATACAATATGTACGGGGAATTGTCTAGATTTACTTCATCTGATATGGATGCATCCCATACATTTACAACATGAGACCAAAACATGGACTGTATATTTAATATACACCATGATTTCCAATATCCATAACTCATGTTGAATCAAGAGTAAATATTATATATATATATAATAGTGTATGAAAGTTTTATAATGTCATGCAAAAAGAACATATTGAACTGATAAAAATGATGAATGTATGGTTGTAAGGGATAATGGGGAAGTAGGGTAGCAATATGGGAGACCATGTAAAAAGAGATAATATCTGGGGTAGTTCACATATAATTTATCATTCTATCTCATTAACCATACCCCTTATTTATGTTTATAGATTTTTGACCAATTACAATGAATTTTTTATCGTGTTACATGGACCATAAGGTTGATATAAAATTATGTACATATAGATCTAACCATTAGCTCTTAGTTTAAATATATAGAGTTTTTACCTCTTCTGAGTATCTCATATAAAAATTATTAGTGAAACTGAGAGAGACAATTGACATGAATTAGAGCCAATGGGGCCCAAAATCTCATAACACATTCCCGATAAGGATCATTCACAATTTAAGTTTGTACGCCTGGGACCATGTAAAATATTTTAAAGTCATGTTTCTTGGTCTATGGGGGATGTTCCCACCATGGGTGTTTATTTAGAAGACATGAGGTAATCCCATACATGAGTGGAGACATGTAGGCCCAACAACACATGCATACCATAGGGAAAACTTCATACAATTTAATGTCATAATTTAGGTATTGTAACTTGGTCCAAAGGTCCAAAACATTAAAGTATTTATATATTGACCCAAAGATGAGAAGTTTGGGAATCCTTGTATATCCCATAATGATGAGATTCAATCTATGATTATTAAAGAATCATTTATTCTAAATTTCCAACAATGGTGGTGGTGATCCTCTCTTCCAAGTGTAATGAGGCATCCCACGATAATCATGCAGCATCCCATGTATGGGGAGTGGTGTAAAATTTATTAACCATTATATACCTATTGTATAAGGAATAATGAATCCTGAAATGTTAAACATAATATATTATTTCCTTAATAGAAATCCTATGCTTTTTGGTGTGGATAAAACTAGATCATAACATAGTGCCCTGAGGATTTTGGGATTTTTATTTGAATGTCACATTGATTTTGACTATAAGGTTTCTTCATGTTTAAGGACATTGATCCCATACTATGGGATATGAGTATCTGAGATGTATATGTGTAATGTAGAGTCATTAAAAATCTATCATTAATGAAGGCCATGGATTCAAAATACCACACAATTAATTCCAAAAAAGATGTTCACATATTTTAATGTCCTGATAATTAGACTACAAAATATTAAGATCTATGTTAATGTCATAGTTATTAAACCACTGAGTGATTGTAAAATTTTTAAATGTATATTGGAGGAGTTAAAATCCCAATTTTCATGAGGGATGTGTTTGACCGACATCTTGAGAAATATTCATAAAATTTAATTAACAGAATTAAATTTTGTTATGCTGGGAATAAGGTAGCATATTAGTATATGGTTTTAAATCTAAAAACCTCACGGCAATATGATTCCAAATGCTTTGATGAATTTCAGGATAGGCATGTGGAATAGATGTCTTATCATCCCAATTATCCCATGGGTAATGAAATCAAGACACATAGTTATGAACATGGTGTTATATGAGACCTATATTTAGGGGATGACCCTCGCCAACGAGGGAATTGGGGCATCAGGTGGTTGTCCTATGTAATATCATATTTTTGACATTGAGAAATTATTGTTATCAATCCATTAACTATTCAATGTGGAGTTACATATTAATAAGGGGAATAATAGTATATTAACATCCTATGTTGAGGTCATTTTTCATCCTATTTTTATCATACGGGCATCCCAATCATGTTAGAGGATAGTCTAATGTCATGATATAAGAGAACTATTTAACCCCCTATTAATATATTTGGAATCCTGGACCAATTTAAGGTAGTAATGTAGTTTAAAATAGTGGGATAAGGATGTAAAAATATATTTTACATGGTGAAAGGACAACCTCAATGTGAATGATAAAAATGAGGCACAACACCTCACCACATAATCCTTTGGGGATTTTCATATAGTATAAAGACATTACAATTGGTGAAAATCACCTACTTACAATTTTGGAGATTGGAAAAAAGATGGGGCCACATCAAAGGGAGATGTAAAATATGGTGGAGTAACAAACCCGAAATGAATGCATCCATTATTGATCACTTCTACACAAGTTATCTTATAGAATACCCTCATACATATTAATGTTATGATTCATGGACATAAAATCTTGTATATGGTCATAGCGTTCAGAAACCATTTAATAGTCTGTGCTCATTTTAAATGGAACCCATAACCCTCACATGATGTATTTCTCAACAAACAAGGCATTGGTGAGAGATTTTACACAATATCTATCACCAGTGGCTATATAGAATGTACCATTCAGATAGACATTGTGAATAATGTTTTTTATTTTCAATTAGGGATCCATCTTTGCTGGATTCTCTCAAGATATCATTAGAGTTTAAAGATCTAGTATTGTGCCCCTATATCATAAGGAGATGTGGTAAACTATCTTGTTGATTGAAAATGCTATCATATTATAGTGCCTCTTTATATAAAGTATGGGTTCCTAATCTCTTTGATGGTTTCCAGAATCAATAGACAAAATAATGCAATTTTGTAGTGTTTAATTATCATATAAATATGTTTATAAGGATTTAAATGGAACCTCAATGGGAATGCCTGCCTCTATTATATACACTAAGGAATATGGAGTCGTATATGTAGAATTAGTTTTTTTATTCGGATAATATAAGAGGGGATGAGGGATATTCTAAGTTAAAGTTTCTTATTTTGGACCACCAAATTCAACAAAATATTTTAGCGGGTAATTTTGTAGCCCTCGGTTGTCTATTTTCATGTTCATGATAATGGGATGTATGGTTTAACTACATAATTAAATTTATTTTAAATCTCTTAAGCTCAGCATCCCAAGAGTTTTTGTCATTGTTGGGGATAATATTATGATGTAAGGTGAATCTATATATGTTGTTAGAGCTCATGAATTTGTTTACATATCAGGACTTGAATTCCTGGAAAGTAATTGAGTCATCCCACATGGGAATGAAATATTTATTGTTAGAAGAAACCCTCACTTGTGGGATGTTTTTGTAAGATATCGGAATACAACATAATGTCTTATGATTCAATTGTCAAATAACACCAGATAGTTTATGGGGGATATTGTTGTTGATGGAAAATGTTAACATGAATCTGACATGAAAAGAACAATTAACCATACACAGTGAAGTCAATAACCATGTTGGTCAATAAGTATCTCATCCTTTGTTTTTTGGTGATATATCATCAATCCCTCATAATGTTAACAAGATGACCTAAAAATAACAGCCCCCATAACCTAGGTAATCTCATCTCGATGGATGAAATGGATGTGAATTACCTCAAGCCCATGTTTGTTGATGGTCTTTTAATGGTTATAGATATTATGATGGGTATACTGCATAGCATTCTAGGGATCTAACACACACTCAACCTAATCTGATAGGAGAATTCCCAGATGAACTAATCATTGAAAAGAGTGTTATAATCATGAGATTACTATACCGTAGTGGAACTCAAAGAAAATAATATAAATTCCATGATAAGAAACATGTTTACTTGTTTTCTATCATCATAATTTGAAATGATTAGATTGATAAGCCTCTTTTATTCTCCAAGGATAAATATTTCATCACGTATTTCTCTATAATGGAGTGTGCTATACTAGACATTACATCTTCTCATCCATTTGTTGAATGAGGTAAATGAGTGGCTTGCTATTGAAAATTTTGTTGGGCCATCAAATGGTGAGTGCACTCTAGTAGTATTATAAGATTTATCTTTCTGATGATTATTTCACCATTAAACTTTTTAAGAATAATTTAGAGTCTCTATTCACATGTATATAGTGGACATAAACCTTGAGTTCCAACTCAAGACCATTGATGAGGGTCTAATTCTATGTCTCATTATAGGAGTTTTCTTATTTTAACGTGAATGATTATAGTAGATGGAATATATAGGGATGATGAAGATGAGTCCTAAACCTACTCAATTTTTCTTCGGATCATCAATATTTCTACCATATGGGATCCGAGAAGACGCATCAAAGAGAATCTTCTAACATGGAAAAGCCTCATCCATTGATGGGATGACCCCATACAGGATGTAAAAAAACAATTAGTATTTATTTAGGGGATAGATGGGTTTCCAATAAGTCTTATTATTCATGTCCATTGATCTATTTATGTGGAATGAAAATGTAATCTAAATTTTGAAGGATCGATGTTCAACGTACCAGTCACCTAATTAAGATGGGTCAATTTATGATATTATCTTGGCGGTAAACTCAATAAACTAGCTATATATAATTATTCTTCACATAATGTCGCAATATCATCAATGAAAACCTAGTGTGAGGCATCTATTCTTAATAGTGGAGTATCTGTCCTCAATGATGAGAATAATGTGACATATGTTGTATAACATTTTATATATTCTTTAATTGTTTTTTGGGTGAGAATGGAATTGATAGATTATTACATGGTGGTCACATTAGGGACTTGTGGCTTTAAATAGATTGTTGGCATCAGAGTTGAATGTTGTATAAGATATGATCTTAACTCCTTATAGGAAAACTAACTCTCTTTATCCCATTGGTATGATATTATTTTCATTGTGATCCTTGAAAAGGTATTAGACATTTTAAATAGATTCATTATGAATCTATGCATATAGGGTCAATTTCCTTATAGGAATTGATGATCTTTGAGGATTCTTATGGGGAAAACCATGCTGATGGACATGATATCCTCTTTGGGGATCTCAATGTCTTTATATAAAATAATGAAACAGAGAAAATTCCACAACGGTAACCCTGGAAACACACTTAATGGGGTTTAACATCAAATTCCATGGGTGAAAAGTTTTTATTACACTCAATATCTTAGAGAGGGTCCTAGAACTATTGGTAGTAGTTTCCCAAGTAATCCACATAGAACTCCACCAATTTCACAAGGATTAGTATAATGGTGTGGTCCATTACAAGAAGAAAAGTGGATCTCGTATTCATCAAGTGGAATGGCATCACCAAGTTGAAGAATATCCCTTGTAGTGGCCGGAAGACGGTTGAATCATCATGATAATGGGACATATGTGTCTTATTTTACTCAAATTATCCATCCTTAATGTAGAGAGAATATAACTCACCTATAGTGCAGATTAATAGATCTTTTACTAGAATGGGAAAACAATTCTTTATGAAATATCAATTAAGAACCTAGTTGTTGATATAGAATTGGATATTTTTGTTCATACTCCTATCTAAAATGATACAGGATAGCTACTTGGGGTAATTAACATCCCTAATGAAGATGAATTTACTAATCATTTAAATGTCTTCCATGACCATGGATCACTAAGATTGGTAAAATTATTATGGAGGTTTACTGAATCCGCATTTACTCCCTTATATAAATAGGAGGTGTGTGAATATATTTGGATATGGAGATGGTATATCCTCATAAATATCATATTAATATGTCAGGTTGTTGCTTCAAAAAATTAGGTTCTTATAATAATCCTCTGGGGGAATAGCTACACTGATCAACATTGTACTCAGATCTTCCTAGGTAAAAAGGTTCACATGAATCAAATAAATTACAGTTGTGGATAATCCCTATTATAATGAATAAAGATAATGTTTCATATACTCTTTATCATCTAAAAGTGGATGATTAGTAGGATTATGAAGATAATGGTCGACTTACTTAGTGGGACAGTTGATTCCTTATTGGTCATATAAATAATCTCAACGGAAGGGTTACTTCTCTACTATGACCCTGGAAATGATGGATATCTAACAAATACCCTAATGTCTTCAACCATGGGGTCCATTTTTGATGTCAAACAAATAGTGGTGCCATGGATTTTAGATAAAACGTCCTGTATGGATCAGATGTTCATGTTGTGAGATGGGACCGATAACTGGAACATCTTAACACTTCATATTAAAGGGGCCTATGGTAATACATAATCCTATCTTTATATTGATTATGAGGTTATATTTAGACACTCCTTGGATTTATAAATTTTCACTCCCTTTTCATTGAGATGAAAAAATAACCTCACAAATCCAACATTGTGGGTTCCATCTAATAAAATGGTATGATTAAATAATCATAAATGTTAACCCATGGAATACACACAAAAGTTTTCTATTCAACACCACTAGTTTAAACATTCTTATTCTCCCTCTTGAAGTAGCTAAAATCTAGGTGGTGGGCCTCAATGGAGTCAAAAAAACACTTCACCATTGAGCACCCCTACTTGACCATTAATAGAAAATTTTAGACACTAATGATACATTGAGTGAAATTATAACTATATACTAATCCATGTAATACCTAGATGTGTGTTATATTAATAATACCATGAGACTATTATGAATTCAAATAATGATAAAAAGAAATAAATGGTGTTTGAACAAGATCAAAAACATGGTTTCTAATCAGTTACATCATCACCCTAAATCGCCAGGTCATTAGGAGTTAATCCTACATTAGTGTTCCTCAATATGAGGATCATCTAACTATGGTTGTGGCTAACAATGAAAATTTGTTAATCGGGAAGTGATGGAACTCTACTCCGTTGAAAAACATTGGAAGCAAAAATAGTGTATGTTCCCCTACATGAGTGATCACTCATTATATTCGGAGAATTAGATAAAGGCTTGGAATTACACTATCTAAACCTTATCTATATTGTAGTATTTTTTTGAAACTAACTCTGATTTGTACTTGAGGGGGTTCCCCAAGGCTTATTCAATGGACTCATGCATTTCTGATTACTTATGTATGGAATCAAGGATTGAGATCCTCACTAGTATTCTAGTGAGGTGTTTCATCAAGTCAAACATCATGGACAAAAGAATGATTATTTCTATAGGGGGGGGGGTTATTATTTTTTGGGAGCCCTGATATTTGTTTTTGGAAGAGTTGTGGGATATTTACTGGTAATGGTAGTATTTGAAACCTGCCCAGAAAACTCACCCAAATCCCCTAAAAGTTTTATTTCAATAGGCTAATCATTCTCACTTGCTGGATATAGATGATTATTGTTTGATAAAAAACTATCAATTTGGTAATTCAATAATATTGTAATCGATATCATATATAAAGATGAAGCCTGGTAATACCTCTATTTTTTATATCAAAGAAGAACTAACATCCTAGCCTCAGTTACAAGCACAGTTTGGATTGAAATTTTGTATTGAGAATTCAGATGGATCAAACAACTTCAAACATTCCATTGATGGAATTGTTTAGAATCTCCCAAGGGGTTTTCCTGGTAATAATTATCATTGAATTCTATAATGGGATCTACCAATTGGATAGTGTTTATATAGGTGTATTCATTCTCATCATCATATGGTTATTATAATTCTAGGAAGACTCTGGGGTTGGATCCCAAATATAGAGTCATTAAATCAGTATGTGTATGAGAGGTATTTGGAACTGGTAGGGGAATTTTGTTTCCCTTATGTGATCAGTACATACTCTTCTAGGATTTAGTAGGTTTTGAATTAGGGGAAGATGAAATTGTTGGATAAGGTGTTCTAACATTAAGAGGATTATATCGGCATGAACATGCATGAATGATTTAATGGGAATAAAAAATT
This sequence comes from Viscum album, assembly GCA_963277665.1. Classification (NCBI taxonomy): domain Eukaryota; kingdom Viridiplantae; phylum Streptophyta; class Magnoliopsida; order Santalales; family Viscaceae; genus Viscum; species Viscum album. Next base: position 180,882,606 of record OY728140.1, read on the forward strand.
TATTTGGGGTCCAACAAGTCATTATACCATTAATTTCAAATTTTGGAGACTCGATGCCATTCACAGAAATCTATATTGTTCATACGATATTTTATGAAGGATACATGTTCCACCTATATTGGGATATTCCCCATAAACACTAAATTGTTATTCACTTGGTCATAGATTCCATTCATGAACACATAACAGATCTGGATGGTGTGCACAATTATCCCCTATAAATGAAAATATTTAGGGTGATCAATGGGTTCATCTTCCAAGGGGATTATTCACTCTAGAGGATGCATAATAATTTTCTCTAATGTGAAAAGTAAAAATAATATGACCTATTAATCCGTGAAGGAATAGATCCAGTTGTATCTATCCTGGATGGGAACTCTAGGTGCCTTCACTTGATGAGGATATGGATCTCAGCAAGGTAATGACACCACATTTTCTCATCTAGATAATTGTGTCAATCGAGTCTATGCCTTCTTATACTACTATGGGAGAGTTTTTTATTTCTATGGTTATTACAGTTGGATAGGCTCTTCTAGAATAGGATATAACAACTCCAATGTCTCGAGGGGGGTGCTCTGAATATACTATAGTGGTAGTTCATGCTTTGGTTGTCCTCATAAAAGCTGCATGAGGTAGTGGGTGTTCATGACAATCATACTGCACAGAATCCTCTATGGACTAGGGCATATCAAAAGAATACAACAACCATCTTGGGAAATTATAAGTGATGGGGGAATGAATAAAATAAAAATTTACATTCCCTACACAAAGAGACAGAAACTACTCTTGAGTTAGTAGAATACCGACTGAGCATATTATGCAGTTCAACCAGATGAAAAAAATATATGACTTTATCATTAGGATTTTTATTAAACTTAAAGAGGTTAGAAATGATTGTCTGGTGAATGCTGGAGCCAAACTGGTTGAGGAATGTTCTACGAATGACTTCTCTAGAAGTTGTGGAACATATGATAAACTATATTGATGGTACTGAAATTTTGGCCACAGGATGAGTGGAGGAGGCCATACCTATTCAAAATGGATTCCTAGATCAAATTGAAAAAACACTATATTATGGGTCTTAATTGAAAATTTCTTTCATGAAGACCCATCCCCTCCATAAGAATGTGATACCCTACTGGTATGCTACCTATATCCAATGATGCTTTGTATCCACACTAAGGATTGGAATTGTTCTTAAGGAGTATGAAAGATTCATGATCATTAAAAAAACCCACATATATTTCATAAACTATATCTCATCTCCATGATACTCATATTCTAAATATACAAATGTATTCCTACCTTTTAGGGATACTTACCTGACACGTTGACATCTAATTTACTCAAACATCATGAAGTACCAAATCATCAATATGCATACCAAAAATGAATCCTCCAAGGTACCTAATATTTTAGAAACCACCCTTCATATATTATTATAATACTTATACCAATGGATGGATTCCATTCATGATGTCCAAAACCCTTCATAGAGAAAGACATCCATTATTCGTACTTGGGGATCAATGATGAATTAAACCATTTTGGAACACTCCATTCCCAGAACTAATCTTCATCTATAGTCAGGGTCATTGTATTTCATGAAGTCATCCACTTTGTAATTCCCAATACCATTACGAACCACCCTATCTTCATGAAGCATTGCTGTGCAGGGCCATATTCATTTCAAATCCATTATACTGAGCCATTCAATGTTGTCTCCATTCTACTAATCACTATTCGTGAAGCTTGACAATTGGATTCCCTCGCACCCATTCAAGATTAATTTAGCTATACACCATGTCCCTATGTGACGTGTTCCTATGATTTTTGTGGCCTACTTAATTTCCAGTATTTACCGATAATTCTATTAACATTTTCCTTCATAGAATTTTTACACTAAATCTGTTTTACTCTCATTGTAGTTATTCTAATGTGGACCTCATGATCGACCACTCTACCACACCATTGAAAAATGGAATCGGAAAAAACATGCCTCTCCCGAAGGCACATGAGTGGTGGTTATGTAAGACTAAGGGGTGAAGAGTGTGTACCCCACATCGCTTCTACATGGAATAAAACTCCATATCACCAAAATCCTCAACACATGATGTTGAAAAATAGTCATCATCTATAAAATGTACATTTAATACCTTATTTTTACTCATAATGGGATGCCACATCCTCCCACCATGGGTAAACACCCTCCCAAAATAGGATGATTTCATTAGAAAGACCTCAAAATCCATTAGATATTCTTCATGAATGAATCAAAGAGGATGAGATCCTCCGATATGGAATATTTTCCTCCATACATGGATTGAAATTTTAAATGGATTCTTACATGTGTTTTCCAAACTTCACCTCTCATTGTTGCATCTCCTGCACTAGAATCAGATCCATTGATTCCTCTTTTTCTAGAACCGATAGTGGATCATGTGGTATTAGTGTCTTGTACTGAACATGACACTCATCTACCTCCTCTTATGGATATCCATCCTATTGTGATATCAAACATTCATCATTCAAAGTTCATCTTCTACATGTATTCCCGTAACCATTTATACACCACGAGTATCCTCCATAGGTGTGATCCCCATCATTTCCCCTTATTCGGGATGCTTCCATTCATATGCGTCATCCTCATGGGCCTCTTCTAGTGTAAGAACCACTACACCTTTCTAAACTGTGTGGGATTTTATTCCCAACTAAATGGTTTATGTAGGGTGTGTATCTAATGTCCAAACCCGAAAATCCATCCACATAATCCATTCCACCAAAAAACCAACTTTCTATTTATATCACCCTATTTTTACATAGGTTTCTATATCCTGGTAAGATCATTCCATCCATTTAGGAATATTCGTTGTGAATGGCACACAAAATAAAATGAATCAAATTACACTTGCATAGGGAGGACTCCATACATACGAACCATATCATACCTATATAATGTTAATGTCATGATGTGATCATTCGTACAACCGGATTCCAAACTACATGGATGTGTCATATCATGTAACCATAAACTAGAACATCGAAATGCATGGGACTTGATACCTATATCCAAAATAGGGTATGTAGTATGCCTCATCATGTTTCAACCAACAAATGGTAAACATTGTTGGCCCCCTCATAGGGTTGTACCTCCCAGATCTGCCAAAAATGAGGTATTGTAATCAATCAATTCAATCTCTAATATATTTTAATCATGAGACCCATCTTCTACTTTAACATCATGTAACACAAGGGTTGCATGATGTGGAATACTTTTTTGTTATATGCCTATGGTTTCAGTTACCTGTTGCCAAAAATAATATTACTATGGTGAAGGAATTGGAAGATATTCCATTGGTTCTATGTACCTTCGTTTTAATATGGGATGATCTGTGTTATACTCCTAAGATGCCTCTTTGATATTCCACCTTATGTGGAAGAATATTGGTGACCAGTGTTACCAGCTTCCAAAAATGTCATTGATACCAAATTCTACAACTCTCTTATACCTAGGATACTACTCTTTCAATAGCCTATATAATTTCTGAAAAAAAAAATTATGAGCATCCATAAAGAGATAGCACTATGAATTAGTTTCCCAAACACTACATAATTTATGAGGATGACCTGGACATAGAAACTAGTTCCTAGGATGAAACCATGAAACGAGTAACATACATCTCATCATTTTCTATTGATCTACGAGAAAATATCATCATTGAGTGTGATAAAATAGAACCACCTTTATAATGTTGGAATGTGTTAAAAGAGATAAAACAATGAGTGTGTGTGTTCAGATGTAAGAGGGAACCACACCCAGATGAACCATTCAATAACATAAATGGGGGACCATGCATGAAACTGTTCCCTTAACATTGGGATTAGTTGTTTTTTGGACATAAATATATTATCATTCCACCAGATCCATATATCATTTTCTAAGACCCACTATGATTGTAGTGGTCACTATTTGGATCACACCAATAATTGGGGCTGTTAAACATTGGGCAGTACAATCCACAAAATCAATATGGTAGATATCTCTCTTATAATATTGATGATATGGAAGATAATGGGGATATGGAAATTTATTTCCATGTAAATGTACTGATTTTTAAATCATCATTCATTCTATGGGCCAATATATAGGAAACCAACCACAAAATTCACAATGATAACGGTATGTGATATATATTAGTTTAGAAATATCGTCTGACAGAACCTCTACATCGATATCATAAAGACCATGAATACTAGGTTCCCATTTCAAATGTAACCTTTATAGATCATTAAATGAAGGCTGATGGACTCCGTCATATGATTCTATGATGATTAGGGAGTCATTACCATTAGGTATATTCATTGAAATAACCTAGAGGTTACATCACATCATCGATGGCGCCTGTCCCAAGGGTCACACAGGGAGCCACAACTCCCCACATTAATGATGGAACACTTTGAGGGCCTCTCCGAAAAGTGATTATCTAACTCTTTACCTGAAAATATATAGGTGTGTAATATTTGAGTAATCAATACAATGAATACCTCTAGGTAGCCTCTGAGGAGGGATACAACCAGGCCTTCTAAACACCAACATCGAATGATCCTCCAGGATGAGGAACATGTGGACTATTCTATACTGTAATAACCTCCGTTCGAATGAACTGCTATTAAGGTGTGGTGAAATATAATTAAGAATCTTGATAAGATGAATCATGTTCCACAGCTCTAGTGGATCCTTTAACTATCACTGTATTCTAGTAGATTCATTCCATTATAAATAAGGGACCCATCAATGCCATATTTGGATTTAGACCTCTGCATCCCTATAGGATATAAATGTAGACTAATTAATCTACTACAGTCACTAGAAACCATTACAGAATCATATGTGATGATAATATGCAATATGGAGGCCCTCCAAAAATAGTTTAGAAACAAATAGGATACGCTACCCACTCTCAATATTAACCATGATCCCATAACTATTTTCACAATATTGGAAATTTTAGTGGCCCTCCAAGCTTCATCAACATCTAGAAATGATATTCTACCCATAATCAAGGTTACATATATGGATTTCTCCCCTATGTCTTTATACACGATAGATAATTTCCTTCTTGAACCATTTAATGACCATGTGGAGGCCCTCCACACTCCAGAACTCTTTAATGAGGGGGCCCTCTTTACTTAATCAACGATCAGTATAGAGGTTTTCCCTATACTATATATATTGTCCAACATAAAGGTCCTCCCAATGCCAAAATTAAACAATGTGAAGTCCATACCCTCTACATCAGTAGTCAACATATAGGCCCTCCAAATGTTTCATCCATCCATAACATAGGTCTTCCTCATGCTTCTATTAACTATTATAGAATCCCTCCTTGTACTAATTCTCCTCAACAAGAAGGTCCTTCCTATGTCTAGTTTTATCAATAAAAAGACCCACCCATGAATAAAGTCCCACCAAAGATTAGGTCTTATATATTCTTGAAACATTCATTCATTTCTACCCAAAATTCCCAATGACCATAGTTTAGGTGATCCTTAAAACATTAGAATCAAGTGTGGAGTTCCTCCTAACTCCAATAGAAATCCAAGAGGTGGTCCTCCACACTGTGAAAACAATCCATATGGATAAATTCATGGATTAACTAATAATCATAGATGATGTTCTCCCTATACAATATCCCATCATCATAATGGTCCTACATATGATGAAGAACATACCTACCATAAATTGGAGTAGATTGGGGAAGCACCTCCACTAAATGAAAAATCATTAGATGTTCGAAGTCATTCTAAATCCAGTTTTATTATCAGATTATAAGACCAAATGATATTAAATTATGGATCTTTCACCCCATTCATATGCATCAGATTCTTGATAAGGAGTTTAGAATATGAGATTTTTCATCCCATATGGGGATATCTACAATATTCCAAAATCCATTTATATGTACAAGATGGTTGAGGAAAATTTGTATCCCTTCTAGGGTCTCATGATGCAATAATCTCTATCATATCCACATTTATTATATAACTCTACATGAGATCAAAAAATGTTATTTAGGAAAATGATAGACTAGAAGAATTTTCTAGACCCATAAATGACTAATGTTTCCCTCAAAGTATTCCTACAGTGATCTCCTATTCCTATAAGGACGTAATGATGGTTTTTATACCACCCTCAAGAAATGGACCAACAGGTAATGATCAATTAGCTAATGTAGAGGCTACTAATTTGGCAAGCCAACCTCCACACTATCCCCCATTAGGGCCACCTCCAGTTTATCGAGGATCACTGAATAAATCATAGTAAACACAAGTATTGGTAACCACTTTTGAAAAAGTAAACTGGTGGGACACATTTGATATTTACAATATTCATGTGGTGTTATTGGAAAATTTGATTCCCAGATTTGACCTCTCAAAGCCCCTCACCCTAGACAAGGTAACATGATTCCTCTAAAATATATGGGAGACAATATTTCAACTCTATTACTATCAGCTAGTATAAACATGAATTTTCGAGCATTTTGATTATATTTCTCCACTTCATTGCATGGTTCCCCTATAAGTAGTCTCATTAGATAAATATCCTACACCTTCTAGCCATCACCAGACCCTACAATAGGGATACATCTAGAGATTCAAAGTGGTTTGCATAATCATTGATGTGGTGTCTCCACACATTAAGATCTATGGTTGGGGATTGTATGATAATATCTATATTAGACCTATCTAGCAACAAAAAGACCTTCCAAATGTTATTAGTGGTATTTATCTGGGTACTTTTATGGTAAATATGGATAATTTCAGTTTTTATAGAGATATGGACACCAGAATAGGATCTGATAGAGATAAAACATCACATGTGGAAGTAATGTATGTTGTGGATCCTTATACAGGTGAAAAAACTTGATAGTTAAGGTAGAAACATAGGTTGAGAGGACTATCAACATCATTTACTCTTTATTTCAACATTATCAAGGATAATGGACCTATTGATATATCTGTTATGTCCGATGTTGCAATGAATAAAGAGTTAAATCCTATAATTTCTTCTTTATTTAGAAGGTCACTGATCAGAATAGGTTCATTGATGAGATCCTTACTAATCAAAACATGGATTATGGAAATCAATGAAAAGATATTATTCCTTATCCATTAGGTTTGTAGGGGCATTCAAAATTAATTCTATGAATGTTTCCCTAGACTAATTCCATCAGTCTCATGAACCCTAATACGGATGGTACTAGGTTATGGGGAATAAGACCATGGTACGCATCGCCAAATTTGTATGTGCTTTGTGATAACCTTCATGAGGACCCAAATCAAGACACTGCATTGTATACACTATGATTGGTTGGGCCTACCTACCATGATGATGATACTTTCAATGAACAATTAGTTGTTGAATTTTACCAATATATAAACCCCAGGAAACATGATATGTTAGATTCTCTCACATCTCACCTCTATTCCCTAGAAATTTGATAGGTGGAAATTCATCCTAATAGATATATATACTGGGCATGAGTGGATGACAGTGACCACCCCCAAATTTTAAGAATCCAACCATATCACCCCTAAATTTTATTGTTAACCAACTCTAGAATGTATCCCACATAATCTCATGTTATGAGCCCATTATGGTAACTCCAAAACCATTGTAGGCCTCCATAATCAAATTATATGTTAATACATTGGGTGTGATTCATTCCATTGGTAAAACCAGTTACTCATTAGGACCATCACTATTTTGTAATAACATCATATAATGTTTCTCAATATGTTAAGGTGCACTAATCAGAAGAAAATAATTACTAATCACTTCAAGAATAAGAATATTCCAAATAATGAAGACACATAATTTTTATCACATTGGAAGGGCCTCCACTATTCTATCAATATTAAACTATACTAAAAAAACTTTTGATAATGTCTGTTGGGAATATTACGAATGTGATGGTCCCCACCATCATAACAAAAACATTCTCAGGTGGTTTCTAGGATTTCTCTTACAAAGCCCACATCTTAGAGAAATAATTGATGTAAGAAAAGTAGTAACATCCATTTTCTCCCCCAGTTCTCAAAATAAGATCCTCCAAGGAGGATACCACTACCATAATACATGTGGGGTCCTATAGCTCCAATAATAGTTGCTGGAGAAGTACCATTCAATTCATCCTCACGTAGTGTAACATCCCGATCCATCATAGCCCTGCCTACTATAAATTTTGAAGGCACAACACTATGAAGCACAACCACCTAGGTGTAAAAAGGCGGCTTCATCCCCGAATTTGGTATATAACCTCTCATGAGAACCAAGATTATATTGTTACCATCATAGATATATTTTAACATTTATATTCCTCGAATTGTGCATAGATTCATGGTTATTTACATTGTCTGATGGAACATAGAATTCAGAATCTAATAGACTTCATATTTCCCCACAAGGCCCAACTCACAGACCACCCTAACAGTATATCTTATCATAAAATAATTGGACATAATATCAATAAATGTTATGTGTTTATGGATATGATTTTGGACCATGTGTATAATTGATGAATCATGTTTAGAGATGTCCTGAAAAAGGTGACACACATCTTTGATAATCCTAGTAGTGACAAAGAGGGTTTTGATTAATTACATGAGGTTTCCAATAATGGGACATGGAAATATGATATCTTGTTGGCTATCATGGTAGTCTCTCCTTTCGAAATTTTAATTAATGACAAAAAATGATTCCCCAAACATCATAATGTCTTAGTGTGTTCTCTAGAGATCATTTCTGTATCCACATTTCATACTTATACATCATGGAAGAGTAGAACCAATGGAACAAGCTAATGAAAATACCCCTTCTATTGCTAAATCCATCGATTTCCCTCAAATAATACATTCCATTAAATATGGAATCACAAATTGTATCCTCCAAAATTTTAATAATTCATTAATGACGAGCATGAATATTTATCTTTCAATAACATCTTGTGACTTGATCCCTTCACATTCAAAAATAATATGGAATATTAGGAATTTCCATCAACTGCCTCTAGATGGAACCATCGAAAGACATTTTTTGGACATTAAAATCATCATAATTATTAGGATGGTTATTCAATAAATGTTGTTCATGCTACCAAGACCAAAAATATGGCTTTTTAAAAAACTCACTAGGAACAATCCTCTTGGCCTGAACTATTAGACATGATGGGGTTGTTAACTATGCTAATTGACAAGGGGGAATAGCCACGATGACACCATGATCAGCCACATAATGATAAATCGATCCATGATCCAACCGATAGTCAGCTGAAAGAGGATTTGGTTGACTTATCTAATGTGCACCAGAATGTCACTTAAACCAGTCGACATCGAGTGATTCCATCACTTCCTGTCATTCCTCTTTATAAAGAAAATACCCTACTAGTAGAAAAATGCACCCAGAGTTGATGTAAGATTTTATTAATCACATATCTATTATAATTTAGATGCTATCAATAATTGGGTCCTTATGCCTCTTAGATGAAATTTTTGAGGCCCTCATGGATCATTTCAAAACCCCCCACTGCTTCAAATCATAGGTAGTAGCCACCAAGAATATTTATTTGGAGGAGACTCATTATGTAGATTTACAAACCATTATATAAATCTCCATAGAATGTGGGGGATCCATTATATCGAGGAACAGTCAAAAAATTTACAACTTTGGACAATTCATCGAAATAAAAGATCACTACTGTCAGGTGGACATATGGTTGAGGATCAATCTCATCTGGGACTAAACACTCAATAGGCTAGAACTGACTAATTTGTCTTTGATTCACTCTAACATGATGATTTAGGGATGTGAAATGGCCATGAATAGATCATGTGGACAAATCAATTTAATGACCCCATTTGTTTCATTGGTTGAAAACTCATAATTCATGGTTTTCTTATTGTATACCACACGAAACTTGTTGTCGGGTAGTCCTTATCTCTCTATCCATGATTTAGTTCCCTCCTCAAATCAGTATTACCTAATGTACTCCATAAATTACTAAGTAGTCATAATCTAGGCTAATTTACCACACCAGAACTCCTTTCAAGACAACTATTTTTATGGAATCAAATATAAGTGAAAGGAAAATAAGGGTTAAATCACTGAGGTTGAGTTCACAAACACCACAACTATCCCACAAATCGGTTTGGATGATTCTTTCAACCTTATAATTCACATGTTGGAGCCACCAAAACCCCACATATATTACTACTTTGACACATTGAGGAGGAAATGGGACTACATAACTATGTACATTGAATTCCATAAGATTATATCATACTCAAACATTGGTTATGATCTGGTGATTCCCAAACCCTCGAACCCCTACCAGGTATTATGATGTTCTCCCCATGGCTAAAACTACGTGCCAAAATCCCCTACTATACCAATATGGGATAAACTACCATAAAATGACCCATCACCCTTACTTTTATATCAATCATGGTCCTCGAAGGCGAAGACTTAATGGAGTTCGCATTAAATTATAATTAAAAATCATTTCATTATAAAATGACTTCTCAAGTGAGGATTTTCTATCCGAAGAATCATGTAAGTGTGTTCCCATGTAAATAGTCAGCCTTGAAAACCCATATCCTACCACTTAACCCTACCTTATATGATGATATGAATCTAGATGATGCTACTCATTCATTTCAAAAGGGAATCTTCACCATAATTGTTGAGCTAGTTCAGATTAATCTTGGCACTGAGTCATATTAGAGGCTAACACTAATCTGTGTAGCCAAGCCTCTAGAAGAGTAGCAGTGGTACATGAATTTCAAAAAGGAACATCCTTTTGTATTTTCTAAAATATATAATGCAATTCTTGGAATATTCCCCCAATATTTCATCCACCATATTGGTCTTCCACTATTCATCAATGGTGTATGTATCCTCCAAGGAAAAATGAACCTTTTTATGGTGGCATGGTTGAGGATGAAGTTTATAATCTTATCTAATCCATCATAGTCTAGATAGTTTAGTTCCCCAAGCAGCACACCCACATAATTATATTCTGTAAGAATTATTATTATATTAGTGTCTTCATCAACATTCAAGATCAAAACCACCCTTTTTAAATTATTGTTTTCCCTTATTGTGACATTGATTTTTTTCGACAACTCACATGAATTCCATTCTCTCTCTATAATGGATGGATATTCCAGATTCAATAATTTTTGGATGTCCCCTAAAGACGAGGATCCTTCCTCCTTTCCACATCCACAAGGGAAATTCATCTATCATGGAATTCCTTTCTGTCTGAACAATGAATGAGCCACATATCCTTGATCTATGCACCACATATTCAAAAATATACTCTGAATACTAGTGAAATTATACATGGATGATTTGGTAGGAAAATAATACCACTGTCAAAAACATCTCAGTTACTTTGAAAACTTGTTTGGGTTCATATGCTCCCAACATTTGAAGATGAACCCCCTAATGTGTGCATTCATTTTCAACTATGGAATGTTCCACATCTTTGTCTTAAGATAAAAATTCATCGATATCGACCAATAGAAGATCAATCCCATAAACCAGATTCCACCTCTATGTTACATCCATGAACATATATTGTTTATAAGTTCATATAGCCTACATGAAATAATTAATTTTGATTTTGGTAAATATTATTATCCTATTTCTAGTTTCATGATAAAGGGAATAGTCTACCAATGGGATAATGAGTGTCAGACCACAAATAAAGAAATAAATAGGTATCTTTCACAACCTAGAGTTCCCAGTCCACTCATATTTAGAATGAAAATTTTCCATTATATATCATCCTTGGGATGATCCATTGTAACTCTCCTCATTCATATGAATAATGATGGTAGACAAAATATTTTATATTATATCACTCATAGGCACCTCGACAAATAAACTAGATACTCTACCATTGAGAAGAGTTGCCTCATGCTACATTTAATATAATAGAAGTATATAATTATATGTATCATCATAATATATAGTTGATGTACCATGTGTATTCAATATTGTATATCTCAAATCACCCAATGTTGACAAGATGATTAGCACATTGGATAGTGATCCATCATCAGTTCGATATCATGTTCATTCTGCAAAACGGACATCAAGGGTCTTGAAATGGAGGACATTAGGGATTCTCATCGGGCCCCTAATGAAGAACCTCAGGATTCTAAATTACTATATGGGGGAATCCTCTTTTTGGATCATACATTTTCATGGTAGAAAATAAATAATTATGGTTACTCCAAGAGCCATTCTGGAAGAAGGTTCAAGGACTCTAACCTAAACCCTGTAGGAATGGGGATCGTTATCATCATAAAAATAGAAACCATCCTACACAAGTCATTCGTATTATCAGAATAATTAACATATAATTAGAAATAGTATTAGGATCAAATAACTTGGATCTATCTAGACCTCGAGAGTTTTGTCATCTAATTATCAGTGAAGGGATACTCTGGGTTTGTCATCAAGAAAATCAGTGGTGATTACATATTTAGGAAGATAGAAATCAACCCCCATTACTAGAACAATCTTCAATGGGTGGCCATGTTTCCTTATATGATATATGTGTCTCATGTTCCTTGGTTGTATAGTGGTCAAGATAATGCCTTGTCTATCTTATTTGGGTCTCTTATATATCCTGACTTGGCTGATTTGTTCATTGACGCTGCTCATCGTAGGGTCATTTCTCCCATTTATTCAGATGATGATGAAGACCACCATGTAAACATACATACTTTAGATGCTCCCACATCAAGACCTACAGATCCGCCCTGTAGCTAATGATACCTCTAATGAGGCAAATCCTTTGGTTTAGTTTCCCCAAATGGCACCCTCCCACTTGTTAGAGCCGAAAGTGAGGGAATCTATCTTCTTGTCACATAATTCACGCTCCAAAATTAGTCCAACCATGATATGTCTATATAAAAAAGAGTGTTTGATGGAATTATCCTATATTTCATTCAAGGGGATTATATTCCCTATTATATGTTGGATGATTCTTCCATTTTATGAGGTGCTAATCAGGAATATTTAAATCACTCCCACTAAAATTGAATGTTGTGATACTTTTTTCATTCCATTGTCCAGGAATAAATTTAGTTCTCCATGTGGTCACATGTGTGTCCGATACATTAATACATTTTGTATCAATTGTTGAATCCCCATTATTGCACCAAGTAATCATGGAAATTTTTAAAATTTGTACTCGATGCACAGAGAATATATACACCAGATACAGTTGTCCAATGTTGGTTTATTCTGAACAAACCAAATGTCTTTTATAATTGGATGGATAAAATTCCTATTAGTGTTGTTAGTATTTATCATTGGTCAAATATTTGGTGGCCAACGTCATTCATCATTAATGAGTCCCCCAAAACATTATCACAAAAACGACAAAATCATTAGGTTAATTGAGATAGAGATGTTATATGACATGTAACATTGACTCGTACAACGTTATTTACTACAATCACATGTAGTTAAATTGACAGATCAAGTCATTCAAAAACACCCTCTTTATCATTATCCATATGATCGTGGGCCAAAAAAAGAAGGGATAGACAAAAAAATCTCACTAATTATCTCTGGCCTTATCAAAGGATAACCAAAATTCCATCCAGGTGAGTCCATATTCCTTTGTTAGTGTAAATAATTTAGAAATTTCCATCCAAATTCAGTTTCCATTTCTACTGATTTCTATTTATGACTAGTAAATTCCATAGAAAACAAATTATGTTCATCTAATTGAGCTAGATATTATTAAATAAAAAATTTATATAGTCCCTGAACAATCTAGAGAGAATAAAAATAGGATAAGCAGCTAAACCCACAAGAATTCTCCCCACCATTCCTTCCAATAGGTTGACATAATATTGGATCGTTGGATTTGGATTGTACCTGGAGGAAATCCACCAACATTGGAACCCATTATGGAAAGGTATTAAATCATTCCTAAAAACTATCCTAATGGTTTGGAATATTTAATCAATATACATGGTTAGAGAATAACCTATCCTACAAATGATAAGATTCTCATGAAGTAGTTTTCATAAAGAAGATCCACCTAGGACCCAACTCCATGAACTTAAACTAAGAGTCCTATTCTCAACATCATGACCATTAACATTGTGCAATGTTCCACATTATCGTGGAGTGAGGAATGGGACTTCTAGCCCCTTATTCTCATTGGTGGTTTCTACCATTCCACACATATCCATATTGTTCTGTATTCATCAGTTATTTTTCCACTCTCTTTGAAGTAGTACTAAGATCCAATGGTCCAAGTGACACAACCAAAAAATATTTGTTGTGGATCCAAATATTACGAGCTCAATCTATTTATAGCCCCTAAATATTGAGATTGTTGAAATTAAAATCTGTCGAATTATCATCACATAAAAAGAAATTAAAATTTGGGATTGTGTATGTGATTTAAACATTAAACTAATATTCATATTATGGAATGAGATCTATGAGCTAAAACTAAAAGCTGATGTCCAGAAAAAATTACTTTGAGCACTCTTATGTTCCTCCATGGGAGTGTGTGGTGTGGAGTGGGGAATTACAGGTCTTCACTCATGTCAAGTTCTAAATTCCACACCATGCACACCCCCTTGGAATAATTTCCTCCTTTCATCCCAGTTTCATGACATTAAACTATGTAATGACCATCATCCTTATCATATGAATATAAACTACACAATGACATCATGTTCTCCCCCGTGAATACATTTCCCTCAAAATTGGTATCCTACAATTCCATGTCTATGAACTAAATATCACTTTATTAATATCCAAATAGTATCAATAGAGAGTCCTTAATTCTATACCATGATCAAGCCGAACCAGAAAAAACAAAAAACAATTCCCCCTTCCTTTTTGTAGATTTGAACTATGTAAGGAGATCATGATCCAAAACTACATGTTCCATGATTCCCATCAATATTGGATACCTATAGGCCCTCATAATGTTTTTTCTGGGCTCTATCAACATGTTTTTTGATCATTTTCCCCATGGGATTAACTCAGTTCAAGCATCATGAATTACAAATTTTTTGGTGTGTATCCTCTTATCAATCATTTGTAGAGTTAGATTTCTCAATCCTCCATGCTAAATTTAATGATCTCCATGGTCTAAACTATATGAACATATAATAGGGACCTATGACAATGATTCATGAATTTATACTATATAAAATTCACATCAATAATGTCTCCGTTGTGTTTGGGACACCTAGGTCCTCATTTACATCAGGTTTTCACTCCTGCATTCCATATATGAACCTTCTTTGAATACTAATTCCCTGGGTAAAAAATATATTTCAATTAAATTGGAGTTAACATGCCAAGCACAAGGCATTAATCTTTGATTCCACCATGAAACATTTCATGATACCTCATGAAAATTGTGGAATGCTCCAATTCCTTAATCAATGAGAATTTCTCCCACTGTTATTGGCCTCTCAATAAGCAATGTTATAGAATTAAATGTGTCGTCATCCCAGTCTTAATGGGATAAATATAAATTCCCTGAAAATATTTATTTTGGAACAACCATAATTTAATTATCTTTTGTCACCATGTCATCATTATGGTCAGGGCTTCCTGTCCATAATCAATATGCATTCCATATAAATGATTATTTTTAGGGCATCATAATTCATTTCTATATCCACGTCAGGTTTCACCTCTCCTGCTACACAGAGATATATTGGAAACATCCATTTATATTCCGTACTTCATGACATTTATCTGATGAAACAGTTATTTACATTACCATATGACATTAATCTATGATCATATACTTCTAGGACTTTGTGTTCCTTGATTCCCATCCTTATGAAATACATAGTGACACCATTAAATTTTATATTCAAGTCCAGTCATTTGTTAATCAATGATTCATCCCAATATCCTCAGTTATATCTCATGCAATATAAACCTAAACTATTCATGAATCACAATTATTAATCCCAATTTATGATTTTATCTATTAAAAAAATTGATTCATTATCATTTGGAGTCTACATAATACATTAAATCTTAATAGGGCCATTAATGATGATGGTATATTACCATTTTATCTCACACCACATCATAGAATAATTCCTTATTAGACCATTTTCACAAAAAATCAGATCCTATGTTTTCAATTTCAGAAATATTTTTTTCTACATTTTCTCCCATAATTATTTACTTATTTGGTCCTGGTACTTGTGTTTTAAATTCAATCAATTTCAAATTCCCGCTCAATGTTCACCAATTTTTTCAGATCTCGGAAGCCTCAACTTACCTCTATTGCACAAATCTGGATCCTAGTGCACTTCCAATCCATTAGTGTAACCCCAAATGTGCACTACCACATGTTAGGAATACCACATATATTATTCTTCATTTCTCACAATGAACAAGTATGACATGGTCTTAGGATTTCTGGTTGGGTGTGTACCAATGTGGTAAATATGCACCTGATCTTCACCGGTCCAAATTTATAACCATAAGAGAAGATATCTTGTGGTCAAAAAGATATAACCGAAAACTAATAAAATTAATCAAAATTTTTGGTGAGGAACATGGCCTCTTAGGCCCTCATTGCCATTAGTTTTTTCATCAATGATTTTAAAATACTTAAATGGAAAATAAATTAGTTTGGTCATTGAAACATGACAATAACTATTGGAAACATTAAAAAATAAGATATTAAACATTCTGTAATGTCCCAAACGCATCAAGTTAACATTGAGGTTCCTTCTGAGAACATGAAAATAAACTGTAAAATGGTTCATCCTTATCATAAGATGTTTAACTACTGGTCATAAATCC
Source organism: Viscum album (assembly GCA_963277665.1). NCBI lineage: Eukaryota > Viridiplantae > Streptophyta > Magnoliopsida > Santalales > Viscaceae > Viscum > Viscum album. Next base: position 180,899,494 of record OY728140.1, read on the forward strand.
TCACCGAACGACATGAACTATGTGACTATCTTCCCCAGTTGCTGATGAAAAACTGTAAAACGTGCATGAACCTCACATGAGAGATCATCTTCTAGGAGTTGGTAACCTAATATATTGTTCACATTTTTTTCTCACTTAGTATATAACACAGGGATTCCCTGGATTACGGGTATGATTTTATTTTAGAATAATACACTTACACTAATTTCTTTTAATACTTTGTGGTGTAATTCAAAAACTGTCAGAATCTATTCAATCATTCAATCAGTCAATTCCCATGATAAACATCATCGATGATTATATCCTCACTCTATTACATGCCTGAATGAACCCCCTTACATCCTAGTCATATTCCATTAGTGCACACCATCTATTCTTGGCCAATTTCATTTAATACATCGAATGATATTTTTAGAATGGTTTTTTTTGTCAAACATTGTCTACGATTGATCATCGGTTGTTATCCCCATTCCATTAAAATTGTATAGATGTTACTTTATGAACTTGGTCATTAGTCATCCTATGTTGCAATTCCACTCTCCCTATGTACCTAATTTTGGGCATTTAAATTGACCCTTCCCATTCCCCAATGTTCGTTTCAATTCCAACTCCACCAATTTTATCCCATTTGTCAATCAGTATTTGTTGTCAAAAAATGAAAACTATTCTAAGTGTCACGATCTCAAGCCGCAACCACTCTCAATGTGAATATATTATTTGATCTGTCAACATTAGATGATCTTGATTATTTTAGGAATATATTAAACCTTCATTTGAATGTGAAATCAGGGGATCATCCCATGGTGCTCACACCAAGCATAGCCTGCATGAATATAGGTATTTATCAGTGATTGTATCTCACATATGTTTTAAGTGTGATAGATAAAACGATTAAGGGAAATGTTTCCGTACACACATGAAATATTCAAAATCATGAAAGAAGTTGTGGAATTATAAGCGAACAACCACATATCATAGGCTATCATGAGTTCTAAAAAATCCCTAATCTCACTGAACAAGCACCTCAACCCATCCAATGATTGTCTTATAGACTCTTGGGTCTATTAGCACTTATTAAGAAATGTTTCCTTCTCATCATCTACTATAAATATTTTTTTCCTGGTTTATTCCCATTCAATCACACTTTATAGATCTCCCACATGAGGTACTATAAACCTTATCTATACCTCCACCTCCACCAGCAAAGCCCTCTGTCGAATAATGAGTTCCATTTTAGTATCAATGAAGGAAAAATATTTCTATATATCATATTACTAGAACTAGATCGACATGTTTACCACCTAGTGGTTTGTGTGGTTTTTTGACCTTTTCATGGTTCCACATGATTTTTAGATGATTTCTTCCATCCCATATACACTCAATAAGATACTCACTAACCTGTGTGTGAATACCATAAGATTCCACCACTCCAGTGAATAGGGTGAACAAGAAGTAGATAATCAACCTCATCCTAACCATATGTTTTTTTCTTGAGTTTTATGGATGAAACATTAGATTCATTTCCTTTCCTTTCACTAGATCAATTGGGTATCATCGGCCACATCATGGTCTGAATCCTGCATCTATTCAAGATTTATAGCCTCATATTCTTGAAATCCAAAAATACGATCCATATCAGAATCCTTATTTGATATTCTATCAGAATATAAGGCCTCTATATCATTAGTTTGGTCATAATCAATTGATCCCACCATGAAAACATTTCATCTTCCATTTCTGAGATCATACAATCTAATGGCCTCAATCACAGCCAAAGTTGGTTGTTCACATTAAACTATAGCCTAATCATCATGGACCACTTGATCCATAGGGATAAACATGCCTATACAATAAGAGATCCTATATTCCCTAAATTCTTCAAATATCCAATCTGATAGATTCTATAGCACCATTTGGGAAAGGAACATTTTAGTCTCTTTGATCATCAAATGATGACCATGAATCTATGAAGATAAGAGAAATACACACGCGGAATAGAGATAGATCAATATTATATGTTTTCGTCATCATGATGTTAGTGTGTGGGATAACATAGTTGATTAGAATCTATGATGTTTTTGGAGTGTTATCTAAAACCACACCAACATCAGATGTCACACCAGCCACTTCTATCATTAGAGAAATCCCCTATGAATTCTCTTATACAACTATCATTGAACCTTATTCACCTCCAACATGTTTCACTTGTTCGATATCCTCCTAAAAATAATTAATTTCAAATGGAAGATATAGATAAGAATAGAGGACAAGTGAGGCATGGAATGGTGAATTTGAGATTTCCATGATGAGGTCAGCTAGTCCCCGCATAGAGATTGTTATATCTCCACTGTCTAGGGGGATCACTTCATAAGAATAGTCTTCCCAACATATATATAATTCCTCTAGAATTGTAGTATATAAATTTATCTATGTAGATGATATTTTTGAAGTAGAATCCATGTCTAAATAAACCCACACCCGATCTATTAGCTGACATGCAGTGACTCGATAATGCACCAGGTATTCCAGATCTATCGAAAACAACTTATCCTCTTCTTTATAGATGACGAAATCATATATGGCATATCCAATCCCAATGAGATACCTCCAACCTATGTTGAGATGATGCCACATTCTATTAATGCTATTGAACTACGTGACGATGATCTATTTTTCCCAATCGTAGGAAAGAAAACACCATTGTGGGTCTCTACATGATGTAACAAATTTCAAAGATATTTGAAAAAAAATCTTACAAAAACTATAGATGGTCCCCCTTCCGATTTTTATATCCTTCACAGGATATTTAGGCATGATGTTTAAACTCATCTTTCATTATTTCTTACATATGTGGTCCCATGAACCATTGGTCCAACTACTTATTCTATTCCTATAGGGAAATCTTTACTACCTTAGTTCACTCTCACCACCAATCTACTTTGGCCACACATTGTAGGTATCTACACCTCATTGGTTCATATGGTCTGCAACATTAGCTTTACCCCTGGATAATTGATCGAACCACTCTCCATATAATCATGGGTGAGAATGTATATAGTAGTTGGTTGAGGCATCTTGTTCCGAGAGTTTCCATATTTTTATGGGAACATGTTCAACAGTTACCTCATAACTTAATTATGGTACACATTACAAACTATTGAATACAAATTTGTGGTCACCCATTGTACGAACCTAAACTACCTTCCAATGTGGTGGAGGAAATATTTTCTATATACTAACTCATAGTTGACACTTTCCCCAAAAAACCAGTACTTAGAAGGCTAGGAGATATGATCATGCTCCACATTACATGTTCCTTCATCTGTCACCATATCCATATGTAGGGGAAACAATTGAAAGAAGAATTAATCTTCATGCATGAGCTTGTTTAAAACTTATATCAGACCCATTGTGAATGTAAAATTTCTTATGATGTTTAGAATTGCTGGTAGGATGTGTTTTTCATAGGGGAAATAGGGTTTTTATATTTATATCCCCCAATGTTTTCACCAACTATGGTGTGTAGGAAATGAAATTACCCACACTATTGTATCATATTCAACTCTTCATTGATGTCCTAAAGCACATTCTTCAACATCATCTTCAATGAGATTCTTGGATTGACATGATTCCCAGTTGAAAACATCATTAAAATTATGATGGTGATTAGTGAAACCACATGTTCACACACCACTCTGAAAGGATAAATCCAAAAAATGAGAGTAATGATAAATCCTTCCAACAAAACTATGGGTTGCGGCTTTGTGTTTATGTTTCATCCCAATATCTACAATGGGATTGCATCCACGATCTACCCATAGTTTTCCACCATGAACTTATGGTATCCAATAGGACATGTCCATGTGCTAATAATAAATTTTTATGTTGAATATTAACCTTCGATGGAATACAATGATGGGAAATTAATGAAATAGTTGAACCAATATCTGAGAGGAATATATTTTTTCCACAACTTCACCTCATTGGTGCCCTACACTGGATCCAATATCACCTTCCCAATGTCGTAAAATCTTCAGGATCATCCAACATATTTTCCATGTGGGGAAAATATTGATACATCATCAACAAAATGGGGATTCAAAATATCTGATGATGATCCAAGTGGATGTTATTGAACTTCCACTGATATAGGTGGACTGTCTTTGTCTGTAGATCCTACCTACAAAATAGATTTGACATTTTCTCATTAGTCCATCATGCATGGAATTGAGAGTTCCATGGTACCTCATTATGTCCTACCCATTTATTATGTCCCAATTTGATCACATGTTGTGCATGTCCATTAATCCCATTCTAACTAATCAACAAATTTACTATCCAAGTGAAAATCCCATCCACCATTCCATAATTTCTCAAATACGACCATCCCCTCCTTGTGAATATTTTGATGATGTGTAAGAGATACCATGTCCTCTAGATTCTCCCCAAAAATATTATTGATGTGGTTGTAGTTGAATTTTACTCTGATAGGTGTTTGATCTCTCCCAATATGGCTCATATTTTCCTTCTTCAACTGGTATTTTCCTAGTAGACCATTGAACTTGTAATCCAGATCACTGTTACATTCTTGTTGGATGAATAACTAATCCCTCAATCCTAATAGATTATATAGAGGTCTTTTTCATATATTATACTCCAAATGATCTTATGACTACATTCCATGATGTGATTCGTGATCCGAGATAGTGTGAATTCATTCCTAAAGAATGGTGTTTTCTACCATTTCCACTATTTGGGTAGCATCCTCAATGATTTCTTATGGGACTCCTTGAGAATCCATTGATTTTGTTACTTATGTGTCATCTATAGTTTGTTCCTTGAAGTAATTTTTGGATCTCACTTTCATATCCCAATTAATAAAGGTCTGATTTTTAGATATTTCTTAACAATGATGTGGTTCATATTTTTGAGTTCCAAAAGAAGTGTTTTTGGAGAAAAATAATTAAAAACTGGATTTTGATGAATGAATTCATATGTAAAGGATCATGGTGGTAATGAGAACAATGTAAAGGTTTCACTGAATCATTTATTCTAATGATTTTAGGGGACTTTGGCGTTACCCTCCTACACTATTAATAGACATACAACAGACTATGATTTGTGGAAATCATCACCCCAATGATCTCTATGGTCCATCATCGTGAATTAATAATGGAAATGGACTTTGTTGAGGGGATACAATTTTAAAATTTTATACTATCCTATATCAAAATTTGACACTCCATTTCCAGTCAGATCCCAGTCTAAAGTGGAATATATAATGGTATCTGAATCAATTACATGGGATGAGTCATGGGGGACCTAGAAATTTGAAGGCTAATATAATCTCTAATTTCCCAAAACATCATTAATGGTCTACATAATGAATCCATTTTGAAATTCCCCCCTCACTTCGCATGTGCATTATACCGTAATTGCACTCTTCATTAGGCAGACGGTGCATCACAACCCTGGTAAGGGTTGATGATATGCTTCGTGAGTCAAATGGAGGACTGGTCACTCATGAATCCTATATCTATTTCACTAACTGCATCCAACATCTCAATAAACGTTTATGATAAAATGAATCTTAGTCAAATATTATAGGTATGGTGACCCATCCCATTTACATACAAACTATTACCAAATAGAAATGCACATAAGAATCATTAACAAGGCCAATAATCAATCATATATGGAACTTATTCCTCAGATAACCACCATTTATATGTTATTGAATACTACCACCTATGGATGGGATTCCATTAACCAATTACTATGCATTTCATAGAGGATGAGGGACCATATAGTAATTTTATGCTCCACGAAGAATTTAAACATCATGATGCAATCATTTCATGACCTGAGACATAATACTGATGTTGGGTCACCATGTTTTTCAAGGACGTGTACATTGTGAATCCCCTGACCATTATAAAGAAACTATGATTTGTGAAGCATGTATCTACTGGTACCTATGATTCATAAAGACCCTCATCTAGTCTTTTATAGGTAATACCCACTCAACTTACACCTCTTATTGTTGGATCTATTATCGAGGCCCTCCCACCCATCAATGATTGGTTTAGTTTCACATCAAGTACCATTGTGACCGTTGCCTCCCATTCATATGGGCCTCTCTATTCCAAATGAGCCATGATTTTAATATTTACCATTTTCGTCTCATCATATGTATGCTAATGACTTTTTTCGTCACATTATAGATATTCTAATATGGACATCATGATAAAACACTCATCGACACCATTAAAACCGATAATTGATAATGTTATTCCCCTCATAAAGGGTTATTAGTGGTAGCTATGTAATTTTAAAGAGGGGAGAGTGAGTCACTCACATTTTTCTTCCTGAAATAAAAACTATTATCCCCGAATTCCTCAGTATGTTTTGTTAAACTGTAATTGTACCCTACACAATGTACTTTGGATGCCCCATGTACTCTCATCACGGGAGGCAATATTTTCATACCATATAGAGAAGAACTCCCCAAATAGGCAGCATTCATGCATAAGACCCAAACACCCAACATAATATTTTCTTTGTATGAATCACGAGGAAATAAATTCTTCTCATATGGAATGAGATACACCATTGAAATAATGAAATCAAACTTGGGTATCATGCCTTAATTATTCCCACAAAATCTATCATTGGAGCATATTCAACAAGAACATATAGTATAATATTTCTTATTCTATGTCATAGAAGTCACAACTCATGATGGATAAGATGTTAGTTGAAACCATGACACCCATCCACCTACTCCATTGGGAATAACTCCAAGATTTTGTCCCAATTTCAACCATCTAAATATTATCTTACACATGTAATCTACATATCACACATTCTCCAAGGTAATCCTCTATTGGCTTAAGAAAACCCATATCCCCTTATCAGTATAGATTTTATTCATCATCCCTCGAAAAATGGGCCACATCATGGTTAATACCCAATGCACCTTCTTGAAATATGTGGGATCTGATTACCAATGAACTATGATACATATAATGATTCTATATGGTCAAAACTCAACACTCTATCCACTTTATCCATTCTACCAAATATCCAACTCTCCATCGATACCACCTAGATTTCCCTTGGCCACCACATCTCAGTATGATCATTCCATCCACTCGGGCAACATCTATGTGTAATCCCCACACAATCAAACCATGTGTAATATTCATGTGATGTGAGGATCCAATGTGTAACCCACATCCCATCCACCACTAATGTTATTGTCATGACTTTAGTGTGCGTAACACTTGATGTTAAATTTCATGGATTGGTCCTTTCATATAACATTAAATTGTGGCATCGAACTATGGGACATTGATCCCTGTCTCATATGAAGGGTATATATGATACCTCCTTGAGATAAATCCTATAAAACTAAATAATTTGGTTCCCCATTCCCACAGATACACATCCTTGATCTTTCTCCATGGTTAATTCAGATTAATCGAATCCATCTATGAAAGACTCTAAACTCGAAACCCATCTCATACTGATAAATTATGTAAAGCATAGGATGACTTAGGTGAATAAAGTGGCTGAAATTCACCTATGTTGTCATCTATATAATTAATAATATTTGACTCCATATGTGAAATAATTAGAAGATATTTCTTTGGCATCATATACCATATGATTGACATGGGATTCCTTTGGTTCTGCAACTATGATGTCATCACATGTTGAACACCATTGAGGAATAATACATGTGGAAAATGTTCTTAATATCAATACATTCCAGTAATTACCAAAGTGAGTAATCTCCAAACTAAAGGTTTCTTCCAGGTCAAGTCCCGTTGAAATATCCCGATAGAGGTAGTGTAACTAATATTCATCCACAATGAGATGGTATCAAGAATGATTTTCATGAACATGACATAATCTTTGAGGGAGTCTCGAACTATGTGATGAGTTCTATAGAGGAATCCATTAAAGCGAGAAATGTAATACCATCACCCCTTAGTATAATGGGGTAGACATTTCTATATAATGTGATGAAAGCTACCTACCATTGCAAATCGATAATGTATGGAAAGAACTATGATGGTGAGAGTTCACATTCATACATATGATGTAGCCATTCCCCACGGAAAGTTTCAAACATATTACAAGAAGAACACATTTCCTTCCAACGTTTGAAATAAACACTTAATATTGGTAGCCTCCAAATGTTTTGGTGTTCTCAACATGGGTCAATACCCTGAGATGAAGTGGTCCAAATGCTGCAATAGGTTATCCATTGAGGAATCCAATATCATAACATATTTTGTTATGTAATATAATTTTATTAATCACCCCATATTATTATTTAATAGGAAATTGTCACATTTTATGGATTTTGTGTCTTTTTAGAAGAAATGAAATTTTTTGTTATTTCTTGAATTTTAACTACCTTAAATTACCTCTGTATTATATGATGAATCCAAAACAAAATCAAGTGATTGAAGGAATTTTTTGGGACATAATATCTTTTATATAGAATTAAGGTAGAAATTATGGTGATGAATTGGTACACATCGGTTACTAAGAGTACATGGCATGTAGTTTTAGTTCATGACATGATGTAGACCACACTAAATAAGTCATGATGAGCATACATGATATGAACGATCAGTACATTTTTTGAGTCTCCAATACATGATGTGTTCCTAAGTCAAAGTATCATGTAATGTTTCTATGGATTTTACATGGAGGAGAAAGAATTTGATCTGATGTAAAAAACCTGTAACCCTAGTTCACATCAGGATGATGACGAGACGCTGAAAAATAAATGTGCCGCTGCAACCATTCAATAGGATTGGTCCTATAAATAGAATCATGTCCAACCCATCCAAAAAATTCTAGGGGAAGTAATTTAGAGGGTGGGAGAAGATGAAGACACACTATAAAAGTTTTTAACTCAACGATATAATCAATCAATGATGGGTAACTCCGTGAGTGGTGGTGGGTGGTGAAGATCCAATGATTTTCCCCTTGTGATTTTATGTTAATTATTGTAGTAATTCTTTTTTTTGAATAATCATGAGTTTTTTTACGTGATCGAAGGATACAACGTTCCTTATTGTTGACATTTAATTCACAATTAATATGTAATTTTTTATCTAATGGATGTATGGTGGTTGATCTCATTGTTTAAATTTATTTGGTAAGCTCTCTCAGTCGATCATAATGGGTCTAATATGTTTTGTTCTCTCAGAGGTATTCAGATAGTTAGATCACTTTCACATGAGAATTGACACCCATGATTATTTTCTCAACATGGTTTCTAGTTATTTTAGGTTTATTCATTAAGGTCTCAATCTATAAATCTGACAATTAAATTTGTATTCATTCATATAAAATGATAAAGGGAGTGTCTGATGATCAACGTCTTTCCAATGTTACCGACTTTAGCTTGTTCTTTTATATCTGGTTTGATTTATATTTCCAATCGCTAACTTATATTTCCCATTTCATTATGATTTATATAATATAACACAGCTCATTTCATTTCAATATTCCACCATTTATATTGTCATTATATTTTTATATTAATTAGTTTAAAATATTGACAATAGTAAGAAGGTGTTTTGTTGGTGGCCTCCTTGAGAGTGACCATCTGGTGAGCCACTATGGTGCGTTTTTCGGTAATAAAAAATTTAAATGAATATGGTACCATGCCTAAACCCCTTATATCAATGTTGGGAGCACTGATGAAGACAAAAATACATTATGAAAACTATTTCTCCAATAAATACATTAAAATTTAAAAAAAACAAAGAGCTTCATTTCTTATTATTATTTATTCAAGATGTATTTTTATGGTGACTACATTAATGGTTATAAAATTGTTGGAAATCTGAGAACAGATGAAATTTTTAAATTTTAAATGGAATAAAATGCTTTTCAAATTGAAAGAAAATGTTTTCAAATGGAACATAATTCCTTTAATCTCCATGAACATTTCTAGATGATATAAAATTAATGAATGATCATGGAATTGATTTCTACCAATAAGGAAGATGTTATAGTGTCTTGAATTGTATGAAAAAAATACAACCTGAATATAAATATATTAATTTTATACCTAACATAAAACAAATCGTTTGTGTGGTTGAGGCCAATCTTTAAGATCTACTTCCCTATCAAATAAATGAGTTTCTAGCTACCTTGTTCATGGAATATGATTTTAATGGAGGAATATTTATGGTTACTTTAATTTATGTTCATTCATTTCATTCATATTACATTAATTATGAACTGCAATAAAATCCACCTTATTCTTATTTAGTTAATTTAGCACCATTTTTACATGTCCTGGATGAATAAGAAGAATTTCCATGATATGAAGAGAGAATGAAAGAGTCTATCGAACTACACAACGGAAAAAATGAGGATGATGGAACAAAACAAGATATAAATGAAGAATCATTTGATGACCCAAATCTGGAAGAGAATACACTTCCTATTATACCATCACCACCACTACTGTACCACAATCCCTCGTATGAAGAATATAGGGATCACCCCTATTTTCTTTTCCCTCCCCCAATATATCGTAAATTCATTCATTCATCTTATTGGGGGGGTCAAGGATATTTTCATATTATATAAGTTTTCTCACTCATATCATATACTAAAAGATGTTGGAAACAATAAATAGTGGTGGTTTCTAAACAAGAACCCCCATCTAGATCATATTGAGGTTAAACCTCTATAACCACCTGACTGGGGGATGTTTTCACCTAACAACTGTATGGGTGTCAAACCAAGCATTATCCCAATTTCACCTCCCACTTTATAATAATTTAATTTAATTATATATTAATTATTTCATTTTTTCTAGGTCAATTGTAAATTTCTAGGAGCCAAACACAATGCTAAAACTAGAAAATAAACATAGGGTGTATCTTTCCTACCCTTCAGTTTTCTACTGTAATTTATATTTTGTTGAACTAAACTGATATTTAGTGACCTTTATGTGTATGGGGAGTTGATACCTACTTAGTTCTTCTAGTAGGATTTTTCGTTTTATTTGTTTCATTTTAAGGAACAATATTATTTAAGGAATAGGTTAATCAAATTGCACATATAAACATATTTTAAGAAAATTAAAATGATTAGTGAAAAAATGGGTTTTAAATTATTATTGACATTATGTTTTTTACATGAATTGATTTTAAATCATTTTTTTGAGATTGGCTGATTTTTGGAATTCATTCCCTTGAAAACACTGACTAATATTTTTTTCTAGTCCTGTGAGGTATTCTGAACTACATTGATATATGTTGGGACCAGGTTGAATGAAGATGAAAGTTTGAAGAGTTAGCTTTTGCAGAGTGTTGTATTTTGTTGTCAAAGGCGATAAATCAATTCACTGTGTAGAAGGATCATAAATCAGACGATGCTTTGCTGGTATGTATTTCACACAAATCATGAGTTAGGAGAACTTGTGATGCAATCCTTATGAAGGAAAGGGGGAGAAATGATGATGCCAGTCAGATAATGTTTTGATTGGAAGGGATGATGCTGCTGGAAGATAGGAAAGATTCAGTTTCCATTGCAACTCTGACGATGCTTAAGCTGATCTATCAAAGGATAAATATCACGATAGTGGGATTCGTGATAAGAGCAGAAGAATGGATATGGGAAGCAGTAAAGAGATAAAATGGCAAAGCAATAGACAATCTGGGGATGGCAGAAAAGAACAGTTTAAGGTGGCGCCGTTTTCCAGTGTTTGCCAAATTTTAGGGCCTGAAAATCGGGAGATGAAGAAATCTCTTTGGCAATGGATGTTGCGCTGAAGATGGTTTATACGTGCAAAAGATTTATTCAAGGTCAGAACTATGAAAAATGACAAAGGCATGGAGTGCGCGGAAATTTAGGCACGTTTCGCGCAAAAATAAAGTGGTGCGCGCAATATCTGCGGGATGCGCGAAATAGTAGCGGGATGCGCGGAATATTGGCATGGTGCGCGAAATTGAGGAATGAAGTTTTCGCGCAAATGATGGTTCGAGATCAGAAGATCAAAAATTGGCAAAGGCATAAAATGCGCGAAATATTGGAGCAATGCGCGAAATCTGATGTTGCAGGAAAGATTGGGTTTGCGCGCAATATGGAACGCAGTGCGGAATTTTGCGCGCAATTGAAGCTTCATGCTTAGAAGGATAAAAAATGACAAAGGCATGAGGTGCGCGAAATATTGAAGCATGGCACGAAATATGAAGTTTCATAAAAGAGTTTTTACGCGCATGGAGGAGGTTTTACGCGCGGATTAGTGTTTTTCGCGCGGGTTCAAAAATGCCTATAAATATGAGGCTAACCCTTGTTAGTTGGCAATGCTCGACACTTAGAAGAAATCCCGAGCTCTGGTGCGCGTAAATTATACGCTAAGTGAGTTGCGCGAAAAGAGGAAAAGTTGCGCGTAAAAGGAAAGTTGCGCGAAAACGTTTTTCGCGCCAAAAGGTGATTTTACGCGCAAGCCATTTGAATTGCGCGCAAGGCACCCTAAAGGCTGCGCGAAATATTTGGGGTCTTCGCACATATTCAGTTGTGCACGAGAGAGTTCTTACCGGCTTCTGGGTAAGAAAGTGAAGATTTGTACTTCGGAGAATACATCTGTTTAACTGTAAAGAAGCACTGAAACATTGTGTTATCCTATTTGTGCTAAGAGGGAGCACACGCACTATTGGATTGTTTTCAAAGTGCTGCACGAGTGTAAGGGTATATCCTACTCGTTGTATTCCACATCAAAGGATTGTTTTCTAGTGGATTGTGTGGTACTGGATTATTTCCGTACCATACCAAGGACGTAGCTACTCTTGTTGAGTAGTGAACCTTGTAAATCTTGTGTTCCTGTGGATGTGTGTGTTCAGCAGGGAAGAAACTCTTTAACAGGAGGCGAAGGTTGTTTCAAAAAGGGGAAACTTAAAAAGAAAAAGATATCACTGATTCACCCCCTCCCCCTCTCAGTGATACTTGGATCCTGATTGGGAACTTCAATTGGTATCAGAGCCAGGTTGCCTTCGTTTACTCTTTGCTGAATTGTTTGAAGAGAAGTTGTGATGGAAAATCTAAATTGCGTGAACAGTAAGGGGATTCCAATCTTCGATGGAAAGAACTATCACATCTGGAAGGACAGAATGATGCCGTATCTTATGTCTCTTGGATATGAAGTTCTTGAAACTACAACAGATGGATTTCCTGATATTGATGACAAGGTCCCTCTTACTCCCGTCGATAAGAAGAATCTTGAGAATGATGGAAGAGCTAAAAATGCATTACTCTCATCACTTTCTGAGAGTGAGTTTTTAAGAGTGAAAGGTGTCACTACTGCTAAAGGCATCTGGGATAAGCTAATGAATATCTATGAAGGAAATACAAAAGTGAAGAAGGCAAAACTACAAATCTGGAGGCTGAAGTATGAAGACTTGAAAATGGGAGAATCTGAATCTGTTGGGGAATTCTTTACCAGAGTTAATGACATTGTCAGTACAATCAGATGTCTTGGTGAAAAGTTAGAAGATGATACAGTTGTTGAAAAGATCCTGAGAATTCTGCCTGACAAATTTGATGCTAAAGTTTCTTCACTAGAAGACAGAGATCCGGAAACATTATCTCTTGATGATTTGCACAGTACTCTCATCACTTATGAGATGAGAAGAGAGAAGACCATGAAGAGCAAAGCAAAAACTGATAGAGAAATGTCTTTCAGGGCAGAAAAGAAAGAGAAGTCGAAGAAAATTCTTATTAATGAAGAAGCTGGTGAATCCAACTCTGAAAATGAGGTATGTAAAAATTTTGATGAAATTCTATCCTTGTTTTCTAAAAATGTTAAAAGAGGCACAGGGAAATACAAAGGGAAACTCCCTTTGAAATGTTTTGAATGTGGAGCAGTTGGCCACTTTGCGGCTAATTGTCCTCAAAAGGGGAAAGATGACGACAGTGATGAAGAAGACAGAGGACCAAGAAGGTCATGGAAGAAACAGGATCGAAAAGATAAATATTCTGGTAGAAGTCAGAATAAAAAGTTCTTTAAATCAAAAAGAAGAAGCTTTTTGTCAAATGATAAGGAAGATGATGATAGCGAGACTGAATCAGAAAAATCTGCTACTGAAAAAACTAGAGAGAGTACCTTTTTGCAACAGTGAATAATGATGATTATGAGAGTAGTAGTACTGAAGAAGAAGAGACTCAACTTGAACAGTATCTGAAAGAAGAGCTGAAGGAATGTTTGAGGAAGATCAGAAAACTGGAGAAAGAAAACAACAAGTTAGTAAAAGAAAATTCCACAGTAAACAATCAAGAAGGTTTTACAGATGATAAAATCATGATGAAAAAAGAGATTGATGATCTGAAAAATTCTCTTAAGAATACAAAGAATCGTAATGATCATCTTGAAGTGAAGTTGAAGGCAAAAGAAGAAGAGTTGGAACTTGTCCAGCAAAAACTGCATAAAGCTAAAGAAATGAATATCAGTTCCAAAAATTCTATCTCAGAAGTAGGGGAATGTTCCAGTAAGAATGAACTAAAAAGGGATCTACAAAACTTACCTTCAAAGGATGAAATGAAAGACAAAATTGGTTCTGATAAGAACAAGGCTGGAAAGACAAAGTATGTGGTCAAAATCAGCAATGCAGAAAAATCAGAAGTGCATAAAAATCTTGAGTCAAGAAAAGCTTCTAATACTTCTGGTACTGCTGAATCTGAGCTGAAGAAGAGAGTTACAAATGAAAATATGATGGTTTTTGAGAAGCGTGTTCACAACTCCATTCAGTCTAAAAGTTTCAGAGGTAAATATTCTTTCTATGGATACTGCTGGTATTGTGGTGGATTCGGACACATGGAAAGTATGTGTTGGTTTAACCAACAACATTACAACTATTCCAAAAGTTTTGAAGGACAAGGATTGAGGGGGAGCCAACGCTTTCAAAATAGAAGATCTCCAAATAAGTTTCATAAGAAATCTGAGAAGACTGGTGTGAAAGTTGGGAACAGATTCCAACCACTGGAAACATATTGTGAAAGATGTGATCAACCTGGACATCTTGCTAAGGGCTGCCTTAGTGTGTTACCATAGCAACAAAAGTTTGTTAATAATCCTCAGAAGACAGAGTTTTTAAAATAAAAAAGGGACAAATTTGATAAGTCTGAAAAGAAAGAATGCATGGTTCTCTGCCAGAACACATTGATTTGGCTAGGAAATTGGAAGAAGCAAAACAGAAAGTGGAGGAAAAGGAAGAACAAAAAGCACTTGTTGTTGAAACAGATTTGAAGGCTACCAAAGGAGAACGTCCATGGATTCTGGATAGTGGATGTTCATCTCATATGACAGGAGACTTAAAGCTGCTGAAGAATGTGAAAGACTTTAAAGAAGGAACTGTGACATTTGGAAATGATGAATCTCTAAGGATCAAAGGTGTTGGATCAGCCATCATTGGAAAAGAAAAGATGAAATCCAGAAAAACACTATATGTTGATGGACTGAAACACAACCTGCTCAGTGTGTCACAACTCTGTGATGAGGGCAACAAAGTGATCTTCAGAAAAGATGGATTTGTTGTAAAAAGTGAAAATGATGGAAACATAGTTACAAGGGGCCAGCGTACAAGAGGGAATTTGTTCCAAGTTGGGGATGGACAGAACTCTTGTTACATGAGTGTGGTGGATGAAAATAAATTATGGCATAAAAGGCTGGGTCATATGTGTCAGAGAAATATGTGCAAGTTGTCAAAGCGAGAAAGTGTTCGGGATATGCCTGATTTATCAAGAGAAAGAGATTGGTGCTGCACTATTTGTGAGAAAGGGAAGATTGCTAATTCTATTCACAAGAGAGTTGAAATTCGCTCAAAAAGACCCTTAGAACTCATACACTCAGATATATGTGGGCCAATGAGCAAGCAATCTTCAAATGGAGATAAGTACTTCATTACTTTCATTGATGACTTTACTCGCATTACTTGTGTTATGTACATGAGACATAAGTCAGATGCTCTAACAATGTTTAAGAGTTTCAGAAGGAAAGCAGAGAAAGAATGTGAGTATTCAGTGAAGAAGTTGAGAACTGATAATGGTGGTGAGTATAAGAATGAAGAGTTTGAAAGTTATCTTGAGAAACATGGAATTCGGCATGAGTTTAGTTCACCATACACCCCTCAACAAAATGGGGTGGCTGAAAGAAAGAATCGAAGTCTGGTGGAAATGGGGAGAACTATGTTACTTGAACATAGTCTCTCTCATTATTATTGGAGGCAAGCCATGAGCACTGCTGTGTATATTCAGAACCGGTGTTTCTATAGACCAAACTCAGATATGACTCCATATGAGATGTTCTATGGAAAAACTCCAAGTCTGAAACACCTGAGAGTCTTTGGGAGTCCATGTATTATAAAGAAGAAAGGTGGAAATCTGGGAAAGTTCGAGCAAAGAGGAGATGACGGAATTTTTCTTGGCTATGCTCCAGAAGGAAGAGGATATAGATGCCTCAACAAAGAAACAGGAAGAATTATTGATTCTTCAGATGTAAAAGTTGTTGAAAGTGCTGAGAAAGAAAAGCAGTCATATGTTGATGTGGAAGTCGAGCGGGATAGAGAAGATTTTGTTAACAATTCTGATAATGCTTCAGAATTTGTTCATCCTACTCAAGAAGAGGAATCTGACTCAGAAATATCAAGTGATGAGGATGAAGTTCAAACAACTCGTCCTAGGTTGAGGAAACAAGTGGAGGCTCAGAACATTATTGGAGATAAAAATCAAAGGGTTCAAACAAGAAGAACAACAAATGCTATATCACATACTTCTCTTTATTCGAAAGTTGAACCGAATAATGTAAATGAAGCATTTGAGCATCCAGAATGGGTTCATGCTATGAATGAAGAGCTTGATCAGATAGAGAAGAACAATACTTGGGAACTTGTGCCCAAGCCGGACAACAAGAACATTATTGGTACAAAGTGGGTTTTTCGAAACAAGCTGAATGAAGAAGGTAATGTAATAAGAAACAAGGCAAGATTGGTCTGCAAAGGGTATTCACAAATTGAAGGCATTGACTTTGATGAAACCTTTGCTCCAGTAGCTCGATTAGAAACAATCAGAATATTTCTTGCCATTGCTGCACAACGAGGTTACAAAATCTTTCAAATGGATGTAAAATCTGCATTCTTGAATGGTGATCTTGACGAGGAAGTTTACATTGATCAACCTTGTGGATTTGTTATTGGAAAAGATGAAAGCTATGTGTGCAGGTTGAAGAAGGCTCTGTATGGGCTAAAACAGGCTCCGAGAGCATGGTATTCTAAATTAGATACTTGCTTGAAGAAGATGAACTTTAAGAAAGGGAGAGTTGACAGCAATCTCTACATCAAGAAATGTCAGGAGTTTTCACTGATCGTTATTGTTTATGTCGATGATATTATATTTGCTGGAAATAATGAAAGATCATGTGAAAAATTTGCTGAGGAGATGAAGAAGTTATTTGAGATGTCCATGCTAGGTGAAATGAAGTACTTTCTTGGGTTACAAATTTCACAGAAGAAGAATCATGTTTTTCTATCTCAAGAAAAGTATGCTAAGGAACTTCTGAAGAAGTTTGGCATGGAAAATTCGAAACCAGTTTCCACACCGATTTCAGTGGGAACCAAGTTGTCTAAAGATGGAGAAGGAAAGGAAGTTGATCAGAAAGAGTTTCGAAAACTGATTGGAAGTCTGCTATATTTGACGGCCTCAAGACCCGACATCGTCTATGCTGTTACTTTATGTGCGAGATTTCAGAGTGCTCCTAAAGAATCACATTTGATTGCTGGAAAAAGAATTCTCAGATATATCAAAGGCACAACAAACTTTGGAATCCGGTATGACGGCTCTGAAAATATTGATCTATTTGGGTATTCTGATGCTGATTGGGCAGGAAATGTTGATGATCGAAGATCCACATCTGGTGGAGTATTCTTTCTTGGAAAAAGCTGTGTTAGTTGGCATACCAAGAAACAGAATTCAGTAACTCTTAGCACTGCTGAGGCTGAGTATGTTGCTGCTACTCAAGCTGCAACTCAACTAATGTGGATGAAGACTCAGCTGGAAGATCTACTTGTTGAAGTAAAGCTACCATTGCTCTTGGGTTGTGATAATCAGAGTGCAATCAATCTTACAAGAAATCCAGTACAACATTCTCGTTCAAAACACATTGATATAAAGTACCACTTCATCAAAGAGCAGGTTGAAAAGAATGAACTGAGGCTGGAGTATGTTCCTACATCTGAACAAATTGCTGATATATTTACAAAACCGTTACCGAAGGAACCATTTGCAAAGTTGAGGTTGAACATGGGTGTACAACCTCCTTCTCATCAAGGTTAAGGTACATGTTTCTGTCCCCTCTCTCGTCTTATCTTTGGATAGTGTTGTCAAGGGGGAGAATTGTTTCATAAATCTATCCATAAGGAAGAATGTATTAAGGGAGAGTTGTGGGTAAGCTGTGAATTCAGCATGTATGTGAGTGAACTATTCTAACTATTTGTTGGAGTGGTTGTAGGAAACAAAGTTGTTTTACAGGAAAGTTGAAGAAGTGAAGAATGCTATTGCAAGATGTTCTGAAGAAGGATGAGGAGGTATGTTCATGAGATTTCACAGTCACTGCTTTTGGACAGCATGGTTTTGGCTGTCAATAAATCTTGTTTCCTACAATGAGTTAGCTCACGTAGGCTTAGAATTGTTGATAAGTAATCCATTGCAAAAGGTATCAAAATTCAGTGATTTATGAATCTTTGTTGACAACAAAATCCAAAGGGGGAGATTGTTGGGACCAGGTTGAATGAAGATGAAAGTTTGAAGAGTTAGCTTTTGCAGAGTGTTGTATTTTGTTGTCAAAGGCGATAAATCAATTCACTGTGTAGAAGGATCATAAATCAGACGATGCTTTGCTGGTATGTATTTCACACAAATCATGAGTTAGGAGAACTTGTGATGCAATCCTTATGAAGGAAAGGGGGAGAAATGATGATGCCAGTCAGATAATGTTTTGATTGGAAGGGATGATGCTGCTGGAAGATAGGAAAGATTCAGTTTCCATTGCAACTCTGACGATGCTTAAGCTGATCTATCAAAGGATAAATATCACGATAGTGGGATTCGTGATAAGAGCAGAAGAATGGATATGGGAAGCAGTAAAGAGATAAAATGGCAAAGCAATAGACAATCTGGGGATGGCAGAAAAGAACAGTTTAAGGTGGCGCCGTTTTCCAGTGTTTGCCAAATTTTAGGGCCTGAAAATCGGGAGATGAAGAAATCTGCTTGGCAATGGATGTTGCGCTGAAGATGGTTTATACGTGCAAAAGAGTTATTCAAGGTCAGAACTATGAAAAATGACAAAGGCATGGAGTGCGCGGAAATTTAGGCACGTTTCGCGCAAAAATAAAGTGGTGCGCGCAATATCTGCGGGATGCGCGAAATAGTAGCGGGATGCGCGGAATATTGGCATGGTGCGCGAAATTGAGGAATGAAGTTTTCGCGCAAATGATGGTTCGAGATCAGAAGATCAAAAATTGGCAAAGGCATAAAATGCGCGAAATATTGGAGCAATGCGCGAAATCTGATGTTGCAGGAAAGATTGGGTTTGCGCGCAATATGGAACGCAGTGCGGAATTTTGCGCGCAATTGGTGCTTCATGCTTAGAAGGATAAAAAATGACAAAGGCATGAGGTGCGCGAAATATTGAAGCATGGCACGAAATATGAAGTTTCATAAAAGAGTTTTTACGCGCATGGAGGAGGTTTTACGCGCGGATTAGTGTTTTTCGCGCGGGTTCAAAAATGCCTATAAATATGAGGCTAACCCTTGTTAGTTGGCAATGCTCGACACTTAGAAGAAATCCCGAGCTCTGGTGCGCGTAAATTATACGCTAAGTGAGTTGCGCGAAAAGAGGAAAAGTTGCGCGTAAAAGGAAAGTTGCGCGAAAACGTTTTTCGCGCCAAAAGGTGATTTTACGCGCAAGCCATTTGAATTGCGCGCAAGGCACCCTAAAGGCTGCGCGAAATATTTGGGGTCTTCGCACATATTCAGTTGTGCACGAGAGAGTTCTTACCGGCTTCTGGGTAAGAAAGTGAAGATTTGTACTTCGGAGAATACATCTGTTTAACTGTAAAGAAGCACTGAAACATTGTGTTATCCTATTTGTGCTAAGAGGGAGCACACGCACTATTGGATTGTTTTCAAAGTGTTGCACGAGTGTAAGGGTATATCCTACTCGTTGTATTCCACATCAAAGGATTGTTTTCTAGTGGATTGTGTGGTACTGGATTATTTCCGTACCATACCAAGGACGTAGCTACTCTTGTTGAGTAGTGAACCTTGTAAATCTTGTGTTCCTGTGGATGTGTGTGTTCAGCAGGGAAGAAACTCTTTAACAGGAGGCGAAAGTTGTTTCAAAAAGGGGAAACTTAAAAAGAAAAAGATATCACTGATTCACCCCCTCCCCCTCTCAGTGATACTTGGATCCTGATTGGGAACTTCAATTGGTATCAGAGCCAGGTTGCCTTCGTTTACTCTTTGCTGAATTGTTTGAAGAGAAGTTGTGATGGAAAATCTAAATTGCGTGAACAGTAAGGGGATTCCAATCTTCGATGGAAAGAACTATCACATCTGGAAGGACAGAATGATGCCGTATCTTATGTCTCTTGGATATGAAGTTCTTGAAACTACAACAGATGGATTTCCTGATATTGATGACAAGGTCCCTCTTACTCCCGTCGATAAGAAGAATCTTGAGAATGATGGAAGAGCTAAAAATGCATTACTCTCATCACTTTCTGAGAGTGAGTTTTTAAGAGTGAAAGGTGTCACTACTGCTAAAGGCATCTGGGATAAGCTAATGAATATCTATGAAGGAAATACAAAAGTGAAGAAGGCAAAACTACAAATCTGGAGGCTGAAGTATGAAGACTTGAAAATGGGAGAATCTGAATCTGTTGGGGAATTCTTTACCAGAGTTAATGACATTGTCAGTACAATCAGATGTCTTGGTGAAAAGTTAGAAGATGATACAGTTGTTGAAAAGATCCTGAGAATTCTGCCTGACAAATTTGATGCTAAAGTTTCTTCACTAGAAGACAGAGATCCGGAAACATTATCTCTTGATGATTTGCACAGTACTCTCATCACTTATGAGATGAGAAGAGAGAAGACCATGAAGAGCAAAGCAAAAACTGATAGAGAAATGTCTTTCAGGGCAGAAAAGAAAGAGAAGTCGAAGAAAATTCTTATTAATGAAGAAGCTGGTGAATCCAACTCTGAAAATGAGGTATGTAAAAATTTTGATGAAATTCTATCCTTGTTTTCTAAAAATGTTAAAAGAGGCATAGGGAAATACAAAGGGAAACTCCCTTTGAAATGTTTTGAATGTGGAGCAGTTGGCCACTTTGCGGCTAATTGTCCTCAAAAGGGGAAAGATGACGACAGTGATGAAGAAGACAGAGGACCAAGAAGGTCATGGAAGAAACAGGATCGAAAAGATAAATATTCTGGTAGAAGTCAGAATAAAAAGTTCTTTAAATCAAAAAGAAGAAGCTTTTTGTCAAATGATAAGGAAGATGATGATAGCGAGACTGAATCAGAAAAATCTGCTACTGAAAAAACTAGAGAGAGTACCTTTTTTGCAACAGTGAATAATGATGATTATGAGAGTAGTAGTACTGAAGAAGAAGAGACTCAACTTGAACAGTATCTGAAAGAAGAGCTGAAGGAATGTTTGAGGAAGATCAGAATACTGGAGAAAGAAAACAACAAGTTAGTAAAAGAAAATTCCACAGTAAACAATCAAGAAGGTTTTACAGATGATAAAATCATGATGAAAAAACAGATTGATGATCTGAAAAATTCTCTTAAGAATACAAAGAATCGTAATGATCATCTTGAAGTGAAGTTGAAGGCAAAAGAAGAAGAGTTGGAACTTGTCCAGCAAAAACTGCATAAAGCTAAAGAAATGAATATCAGTTCCAAAAATTCTATCTCAGAAGTAGGGGAATGTTCCAGTAAGAATGAACTAAAAAGGGATCTACAAAACTTACCTTCAAAGGTTGAAATGAAAGACAAAATTGGTTCTGATAAGAACAAGGCTGGAAAGACAAAGTATGTGGTCAAAATCAGCAATGCAGAATAATCAGAAGTGCATAAAAATCTTGAGTCAAGAAAAGCTTCTAATACTTCTGGTACTGCTGAATCTGAGCTGAAGAAGAGAGTTACAAATGAAAATATGATGGTTTTTGAGAAGCGTGTTCACAACTCCATTCAGTCTAAAAGTTTCAGAGGTAAATATTCTTTCTATGGATACTGCTGGTATTGTGGTGGATTCGGACACATGGAAAGTATGTGTTGGTTTAACCAACAACATTACAACTATTCCAAAAGTTTTGAAGGACAAGGATTGAGGGGGAGCCAACGCTTTCAAAATAGAAGATCTCCAAATAAGTTTCATAAGAAATCTGAGAAGACTGGAGTGAAAGTTGGGAACAGATTCCAACCACTGGAAACATATTGTGAAAGATGTGATCAACCTGGACATCTTGCTAAGGGCTGCCTTAGTGTGTTACCAGAGCAACAAAAGTTTGTTAATAATCCTCAGAAGACAGAGTTTTTAAAATACAAAAGGGACAAATTTGATAAGTCTGAAAAGAAAGAATGCATGGTTCTCTGGCCAGAACACATTGATTTGGCTAGGAAATTGGAAGAAGCAAAACAGAAAGTGGAGGAAAAGGAAGAACAAAAAGCACTTGTTGTTGAAACAGCTTTGAAGGCTACCAAAGGAGAACGTCCATGGATTCTTGATAGTGGATGTTCATCTCATATGACAGGAAACTTAAAGCTGCTGAAGAATGTGAAAGACTTTAAAGAAGGAACTGTGACATTTGGAAATGATGAATCTCTAAGGATCAAAGGTGTTGGATCAGCCATCATTGGAAAAGAAAAGATGAAATCCAGAAAAACACTATATGTTGATGGACTGAAACACAACCTGCTCAGTGTGTCACAACTCTGTGATGAGGGCAACAAAGTGATCTTCAGAAAAGATGGATTTGTTGTAAAAAGTGAAAATGATGGAAACATAGTTACAAGGGGCCAGCGTACAAGAGGGAATTTGTTCCAAGTTGGGGATGGACAGAACTCTTGTTACATGAGTGTGGTGGATGAAAATAAATTATGGCATAAAAGGCTGGGTCATATGTGTCAGAGAAATATGTGCAAGTTGTCAAAGCGAGAAAGTGTTCGGGATATGCCTGATTTATCAAGAGAAAGAGATTGGTGCTGCACTATTTGTGAGAAAGGGAAGATTGCTAATTCTATTCACAAGAGAGTTGAAATTCGCTCAAAAAGACCCTTAGAACTCATACACTCAGATATATGTGGGCCAATGAGCAAGCAATCTTCAAATGGAGATAAGTACTTCATTACTTTCATTGATGACTTTACTCGCATTACTTGTGTTATGTACATGAGACATAAGTCAGATGCTCTAACAATGTTTAAGAGTTTCAGAAGGAAAGCAGAGAAAGAATGTGAGTATTCAGTGAAGAAGTTGAGAACTGATAATGGTGGTGAGTATAAGAATGAAGAGTTTGAAAGTTATCTTGAGAAACATGGAATTCGGCATGAGTTTAGTTCACCATACACCCCTCAACAAAATGGGGTGGCTGAAAGAAAGAATCGAAGTCTGGTAAAAATGGGGAGAACTATGTTACTTGAACATAGTCTCTCTCATTATTATTGGAGGAAAGCCATGAGCACTGCTGTGTATATTCAGAACCGGTGTTTCTATAGACCAAACTCAGATATGACTCCATATGAGATGTTCTATGGAAAAACTCCAAGTCTGAAACACCTGAGAGTCTTTGGGAGTCCATGTATTATAAAGAAGAAAGGTGGAAATCTGGGAAAGTTCGAGCAAAGAGGAGATGACGGAATTTTTCTTGGCTATGCTCCAGAAGGAAGAGGATATAGATGCCTCAACAAAGAAACAGGAAGAATTATTGATTCTTCAGATGTAAAAGTTGTTGAAAGTGCTGAGAAAGAAAAGCAGTCATATGTTGATGTGGAAGTCGAGCGGGATAGAGAAGATTTTGTTAACAATTCTGATAATGCTTCAGAATTTGTTCATCCTACTCAAGAAGAGGAATCTGACTCAGAAATATCAAGTGATGAGGATGAAGTTCAAACAACTCGTCCTAGGTTGAGGAAACAAGTGGAGGCTCAGAACATTATTGGAGATAAAAATCAAAGGGTTCAAACAAGAAGAACAACAAATGCTATATCACATACTTCTCTTTATTCGAAAGTTGAACCGAATAATGTAAATGAAGCATTTGAGCATCCAGAATGGGTTCATGCTATGAATGAAGAGCTTGATCAGATAGAGAAGAACAATACTTGGGAACTTGTGCCCAAGCCGGACAACAAGAACATTATTGGTACAAAGTGGGTTTTTCGAAACAAGCTGAATGAAGAAGGTAATGTAATAAGAAACAAGGCAAGATTGGTCTGCAAAGGGTATTCACAAATTGAAGGCATTGACTTTGATGAAACCTTTGCTCCAGTAGCTCGATTAGAAACAATCAGAATATTTCTTGCCATTGCTGCACAACGAGGTTACAAAATCTTTCAAATGGATGTAAAATCTGCATTCTTGAATGGTGATCTTGACGAGGAAGTTTACATTGATCAACCTTGTGGATTTGTTATTGGAAAAGATGAAAGCTATGTGTGCAGGTTGAAGAAGGCTCTGTATGGGCTAAAACAGGCTCCGAGAGCATGGTATTCTAAATTAGATACTTTCTTGAAGAAGATGAACTTTAAGAAAGGGAGAGTTGACAGCAATCTCTACATCAAGAAATGTCAGGAGTTTTCACTGATCGTTATTGTTTATGTCGATGATATTATATTTGCTGGAAATAATGAAAGATCATGTGAAAAATTTGCTGAGGAGATGAAGAAGTTATTTGAGATGTCCATGCTAGGTGAAATGAAGTACTTTCTTGGGTTACAAATTTCACAGAAGAAGAATCATGTTTTTCTATCTCAAGAAAAGTATGCTAAGGAACTTCTGAAGAAGTTTGGCATGGAAAATTCGAAACCAGTTTCCACACCGATTTCAGTGGGAACCAAGTTGTCTAAAGATGGAGAAGGAAAGGAAGTTGATCAGAAAGAGTTTCGAAAACTGATTGGAAGTCTGCTATATTTGACGGCCTCAAGACCCGACATCGTCTATGCTGTTACTTTATGTGCGAGATTTCAGAGTGCTCCTAAAGAATCACATTTGATTGCTGGAAAAAGAATTCTCAGATATATCAAAGGCACAACAAACTTTGGAATCCGGTATGACGGCTCTGAAAATATTGATCTATTTGGGTATTCTGATGCTGATTGGGCAGGAAATGTTGATGATCGAAGATCCACATCTGGTGGAGTATTCTTTCTTGGAAAAAGCTGTGTTAGTTGGCATACCAAGAAACAGAATTCAGTAACTCTTAGCACTGCTGAGGCTGAGTATGTTGCTGCTACTCAAGCTGCAACTCAACTAATGTGGATGAAGACTCAGCTGGAAGATCTACTTGTTGAAGTAAAGCTACCATTGCTCTTGGGTTGTGATAATCAGAGTGCAATCAATCTTACAAGAAATCCAGTACAACATTCTCGTTCAAAACACATTGATATAAAGTACCACTTCATCAAAGAGCAGGTTGAAAAGAATGAACTGAGGCTGGAGTATGTTCCTACATCTGAACAAATTGCTGATATATTTACAAAACCGTTACCGAAGGAACCATTTGCAAAGTTGAGGTTGAACATGGGTGTACAACCTCCTTCTCATCAAGGTTAAGGTACATGTTTCTGTCCCCTCTCTCGTCTTATCTTTGGATAGTGTTGTCAAGGGGGAGAATTGTTTCATAAATCTATCCATAAGGAAGAATGTATTAAGGGAGAGTTGTGGGTAAGCTGTGAATTCAGCATGTATGTGAGTGAACTATTCTAACTATTTGTTGGAGTGGTTGTAGGAAACAAAGTTGTTTTACAGGAAAGTTGAAGAAGTGAAGAATGCTATTGCAAGATGTTCTGAAGAAGGATGAGGAGGTATGTTCATGAGATTTCACAGTCACTGCTTTTGGACAGCATGGTTTTGGCTGTCAATAAATCTTGTTTCCTACAATGAGTTAGCTCACGTAGGCTTAGAATTGTTGATAAGTAATCCATTGCAAAAGGTATCAAAATTCAGTGATTTATGAATCTTTGTTGACAACAAAATCCAAAGGGGGAGATTGTTGGGACCAGGTTGAATGAAGATGAAAGTTTGAAGAGTTAGCTTTTGCAGAGTGTTGTATTTTGTTGTCAAAGGCGATAAATCAATTCACTGTGTAGAAGGATCATAAATCAGACGATGCTTTGCTGGTATGTATTTCACACAAATCATGAGTTAGGAGAACTTGTGATGCAATCCTTATGAAGGAAAGGGGGAGAAATGATGATGCCAGTCAGATAATGTTTTGATTGGAAGGGATGATGCTGCTGGAAGATAGGAAAGATTCAGTTTCCATTGCAACTCTGACGATGCTTAAGCTGATCTATCAAAGGATAAATATCACGATAGTGGGATTCGTGATAAGAGCAGAAGAATGGATATGGGAAGCAGTAAAGAGATAAAATGGCAAAGCAATAGACAATCTGGGGATGGCAGAAAAGAACAGTTTAAGGTGGCGCCGTTTTCCAGTGTTTGCCAAATTTTAGGGCCTGAAAATCGGGAGATGAAGAAATCTGCTTGGCAATGGATGTTGCGCTGAAGATGGTTTATACGTGCAAAAGAGTTATTCAAGGTCAGAACTATGAAAAATGACAAAGGCATGGAGTGCGCGGAAATTTAGGCACGTTTCGCGCAAAAATAAAGTGGTGCGCGCAATATCTGCGGGATGCGCGAAATAGTAGCGGGATGCGCGGAATATTGGCATGGTGCGCGAAATTGAGGAATGAAGTTTTCGCGCAAATGATGGTTCGAGATCAGAAGATCAAAAATTGGCAAAGGCATAAAATGCGCGAAATATTGGAGCAATGCGCGAAATCTGATGTTGCAGGAAAGATTGGGTTTGCGCGCAATATGGAACGCAGTGCGGAATTTTGCGCGCAATTGGTGCTTCATGCTTAGAAGGATAAAAAATGACAAAGGCATGAGGTGCGCGAAATATTGAAGCATGGCACGAAATATGAAGTTTCATAAAAGAGTTTTTACGCGCATGGAGGAGGTTTTACGCGCGGATTAGTGTTTTTCGCGCGGGTTCAAAAATGCCTATAAATATGAGGCTAACCCTTGTTAGTTGGCAATGCTCGACACTTAGAAGAAATCCCGAGCTCTGGTGCGCGTAAATTATACGCTAAGTGAGTTGCGCGAAAAGAGGAAAAGTTGCGCGTAAAAGGAAAGTTGCGCGAAAACGTTTTTCGCGCCAAAAGGTGATTTTACGCGCAAGCCATTTGAATTGCGCGCAAGGCACCCTAAAGGCTGCGCGAAATATTTGGGGTCTTCGCACATATTCAGTTGTGCACGAGAGAGTTCTTACCGGCTTCTGGGTAAGAAAGTGAAGATTTGTACTTCGGAGAATACATCTGTTTAACTGTAAAGAAGCACTGAAACATTGTGTTATCCTATTTGTGCTAAGAGGGAGCACACGCACTATTGGATTGTTTTCAAAGTGTTGCACGAGTGTAAGGGTATATCCTACTCGTTGTATTCCACATCAAAGGATTGTTTTCTAGTGGATTGTGTGGTACTGGATTATTTCCGTACCATACCAAGGACGTAGCTACTCTTGTTGAGTAGTGAACCTTGTAAATCTTGTGTTCCTGTGGATGTGTGTGTTCAGCAGGGAAGAAACTCTTTAACAGGAGGCGAAAGTTGTTTCAAAAAGGGGAAACTTAAAAAGAAAAAGATATCACTGATTCACCCCCTCCCCCTCTCAGTGATACTTGGATCCTGATTGGGAACTTCAATTGGTATCAGAGCCAGGTTGCCTTCGTTTACTCTTTGCTGAATTGTTTGAAGAGAAGTTGTGATGGAAAATCTAAATTGCGTGAACAGTAAGGGGATTCCAATCTTCGATGGAAAGAACTATCACATCTGGAAGGACAGAATGATGCCGTATCTTATGTCTCTTGGATATGAAGTTCTTGAAACTACAACAGATGGATTTCCTGATATTGATGACAAGGTCCCTCTTACTCCCGTCGATAAGAAGAATCTTGAGAATGATGGAAGAGCTAAAAATGCATTACTCTCATCACTTTCTGAGAGTGAGTTTTTAAGAGTGAAAGGTGTCACTACTGCTAAAGGCATCTGGGATAAGCTAATGAATATCTATGAAGGAAATACAAAAGTGAAGAAGGCAAAACTACAAATCTGGAGGCTGAAGTATGAAGACTTGAAAATGGGAGAATCTGAATCTGTTGGGGAATTCTTTACCAGAGTTAATGACATTGTCAGTACAATCAGATGTCTTGGTGAAAAGTTAGAAGATGATACAGTTGTTGAAAAGATCCTGAGAATTCTGCCTGACAAATTTGATGCTAAAGTTTCTTCACTAGAAGACAGAGATCCGGAAACATTATCTCTTGATGATTTGCACAGTACTCTCATCACTTATGAGATGAGAAGAGAGAAGACCATGAAGAGCAAAGCAAAAACTGATAGAGAAATGTCTTTCAGGGCAGAAAAGAAAGAGAAGTCGAAGAAAATTCTTATTAATGAAGAAGCTGGTGAATCCAACTCTGAAAATGAGGTATGTAAAAATTTTGATGAAATTCTATCCTTGTTTTCTAAAAATGTTAAAAGAGGCATAGGGAAATACAAAGGGAAACTCCCTTTGAAATGTTTTGAATGTGGAGCAGTTGGCCACTTTGCGGCTAATTGTCCTCAAAAGGGGAAAGATGACGACAGTGATGAAGAAGACAGAGGACCAAGAAGGTCATGGAAGAAACAGGATCGAAAAGATAAATATTCTGGTAGAAGTCAGAATAAAAAGTTCTTTAAATCAAAAAGAAGAAGCTTTTTGTCAAATGATAAGGAAGATGATGATAGCGAGACTGAATCAGAAAAATCTGCTACTGAAAAAACTAGAGAGAGTACCTTTTTTGCAACAGTGAATAATGATGATTATGAGAGTAGTAGTACTGAAGAAGAAGAGACTCAACTTGAACAGTATCTGAAAGAAGAGCTGAAGGAATGTTTGAGGAAGATCAGAATACTGGAGAAAGAAAACAACAAGTTAGTAAAAGAAAATTCCACAGTAAACAATCAAGAAGGTTTTACAGATGATAAAATCATGATGAAAAAACAGATTGATGATCTGAAAAATTCTCTTAAGAATACAAAGAATCGTAATGATCATCTTGAAGTGAAGTTGAAGGCAAAAGAAGAAGAGTTGGAACTTGTCCAGCAAAAACTGCATAAAGCTAAAGAAATGAATATCAGTTCCAAAAATTCTATCTCAGAAGTAGGGGAATGTTCCAGTAAGAATGAACTAAAAAGGGATCTACAAAACTTACCTTCAAAGGTTGAAATGAAAGACAAAATTGGTTCTGATAAGAACAAGGCTGGAAAGACAAAGTATGTGGTCAAAATCAGCAATGCAGAATAATCAGAAGTGCATAAAAATCTTGAGTCAAGAAAAGCTTCTAATACTTCTGGTACTGCTGAATCTGAGCTGAAGAAGAGAGTTACAAATGAAAATATGATGGTTTTTGAGAAGCGTGTTCACAACTCCATTCAGTCTAAAAGTTTCAGAGGTAAATATTCTTTCTATGGATACTGCTGGTATTGTGGTGGATTCGGACACATGGAAAGTATGTGTTGGTTTAACCAACAACATTACAACTATTCCAAAAGTTTTGAAGGACAAGGATTGAGGGGGAGCCAACGCTTTCAAAATAGAAGATCTCCAAATAAGTTTCATAAGAAATCTGAGAAGACTGGAGTGAAAGTTGGGAACAGATTCCAACCACTGGAAACATATTGTGAAAGATGTGATCAACCTGGACATCTTGCTAAGGGCTGCCTTAGTGTGTTACCAGAGCAACAAAAGTTTGTTAATAATCCTCAGAAGACAGAGTTTTTAAAATACAAAAGGGACAAATTTGATAAGTCTGAAAAGAAAGAATGCATGGTTCTCTGGCCAGAACACATTGATTTGGCTAGGAAATTGGAAGAAGCAAAACAGAAAGTGGAGGAAAAGGAAGAACAAAAAGCACTTGTTGTTGAAACAGCTTTGAAGGCTACCAAAGGAGAACGTCCATGGATTCTTGATAGTGGATGTTCATCTCATATGACAGGAAACTTAAAGCTGCTGAAGAATGTGAAAGACTTTAAAGAAGGAACTGTGACATTTGGAAATGATGAATCTCTAAGGATCAAAGGTGTTGGATCAGCCATCATTGGAAAAGAAAAGATGAAATCCAGAAAAACACTATATGTTGATGGACTGAAACACAACCTGCTCAGTGTGTCACAACTCTGTGATGAGGGCAACAAAGTGATCTTCAGAAAAGATGGATTTGTTGTAAAAAGTGAAAATGATGGAAACATAGTTACAAGGGGCCAGCGTACAAGAGGGAATTTGTTCCAAGTTGGGGATGGACAGAACTCTTGTTACATGAGTGTGGTGGATGAAAATAAATTATGGCATAAAAGGCTGGGTCATATGTGTCAGAGAAATATGTGCAAGTTGTCAAAGCGAGAAAGTGTTCGGGATATGCCTGATTTATCAAGAGAAAGAGATTGGTGCTGCACTATTTGTGAGAAAGGGAAGATTGCTAATTCTATTCACAAGAGAGTTGAAATTCGCTCAAAAAGACCCTTAGAACTCATACACTCAGATATATGTGGGCCAATGAGCAAGCAATCTTCAAATGGAGATAAGTACTTCATTACTTTCATTGATGACTTTACTCGCATTACTTGTGTTATGTACATGAGACATAAGTCAGATGCTCTAACAATGTTTAAGAGTTTCAGAAGGAAAGCAGAGAAAGAATGTGAGTATTCAGTGAAGAAGTTGAGAACTGATAATGGTGGTGAGTATAAGAATGAAGAGTTTGAAAGTTATCTTGAGAAACATGGAATTCGGCATGAGTTTAGTTCACCATACACCCCTCAACAAAATGGGGTGGCTGAAAGAAAGAATCGAAGTCTGGTAAAAATGGGGAGAACTATGTTACTTGAACATAGTCTCTCTCATTATTATTGGAGGAAAGCCATGAGCACTGCTGTGTATATTCAGAACCGGTGTTTCTATAGACCAAACTCAGATATGACTCCATATGAGATGTTCTATGGAAAAACTCCAAGTCTGAAACACCTGAGAGTCTTTGGGAGTCCATGTATTATAAAGAAGAAAGGTGGAAATCTGGGAAAGTTCGAGCAAAGAGGAGATGACGGAATTTTTCTTGGCTATGCTCCAGAAGGAAGAGGATATAGATGCCTCAACAAAGAAACAGGAAGAATTATTGATTCTTCAGATGTAAAAGTTGTTGAAAGTGCTGAGAAAGAAAAGCAGTCATATGTTGATGTGGAAGTCGAGCGGGATAGAGAAGATTTTGTTAACAATTCTGATAATGCTTCAGAATTTGTTCATCCTACTCAAGAAGAGGAATCTGACTCAGAAATATCAAGTGATGAGGATGAAGTTCAAACAACTCGTCCTAGGTTGAGGAAACAAGTGGAGGCTCAGAACATTATTGGAGATAAAAATCAAAGGGTTCAAACAAGAAGAACAACAAATGCTATATCACATACTTCTCTTTATTCGAAAGTTGAACCGAATAATGTAAATGAAGCATTTGAGCATCCAGAATGGGTTCATGCTATGAATGAAGAGCTTGATCAGATAGAGAAGAACAATACTTGGGAACTTGTGCCCAAGCCGGACAACAAGAACATTATTGGTACAAAGTGGGTTTTTCGAAACAAGCTGAATGAAGAAGGTAATGTAATAAGAAACAAGGCAAGATTGGTCTGCAAAGGGTATTCACAAATTGAAGGCATTGACTTTGATGAAACCTTTGCTCCAGTAGCTCGATTAGAAACAATCAGAATATTTCTTGCCATTGCTGCACAACGAGGTTACAAAATCTTTCAAATGGATGTAAAATCTGCATTCTTGAATGGTGATCTTGACGAGGAAGTTTACATTGATCAACCTTGTGGATTTGTTATTGGAAAAGATGAAAGCTATGTGTGCAGGTTGAAGAAGGCTCTGTATGGGCTAAAACAGGCTCCGAGAGCATGGTATTCTAAATTAGATACTTTCTTGAAGAAGATGAACTTTAAGAAAGGGAGAGTTGACAGCAATCTCTACATCAAGAAATGTCAGGAGTTTTCACTGATCGTTATTGTTTATGTCGATGATATTATATTTGCTGGAAATAATGAAAGATCATGTGAAAAATTTGCTGAGGAGATGAAGAAGTTATTTGAGATGTCCATGCTAGGTGAAATGAAGTACTTTCTTGGGTTACAAATTTCACAGAAGAAGAATCATGTTTTTCTATCTCAAGAAAAGTATGCTAAGGAACTTCTGAAGAAGTTTGGCATGGAAAATTCGAAACCAGTTTCCACACCGATTTCAGTGGGAACCAAGTTGTCTAAAGATGGAGAAGGAAAGGAAGTTGATCAGAAAGAGTTTCGAAAACTGATTGGAAGTCTGCTATATTTGACGGCCTCAAGACCCGACATCGTCTATGCTGTTACTTTATGTGCGAGATTTCAGAGTGCTCCTAAAGAATCACATTTGATTGCTGGAAAAAGAATTCTCAGATATATCAAAGGCACAACAAACTTTGGAATCCGGTATGACGGCTCTGAAAATATTGATCTATTTGGGTATTCTGATGCTGATTGGGCAGGAAATGTTGATGATCGAAGATCCACATCTGGTGGAGTATTCTTTCTTGGAAAAAGCTGTGTTAGTTGGCATACCAAGAAACAGAATTCAGTAACTCTTAGCACTGCTGAGGCTGAGTATGTTGCTGCTACTCAAGCTGCAACTCAACTAATGTGGATGAAGACTCAGCTGGAAGATCTACTTGTTGAAGTAAAGCTACCATTGCTCTTGGGTTGTGATAATCAGAGTGCAATCAATCTTACAAGAAATCCAGTACAACATTCTCGTTCAAAACACATTGATATAAAGTACCACTTCATCAAAGAGCAGGTTGAAAAGAATGAACTGAGGCTGGAGTATGTTCCTACATCTGAACAAATTGCTGATATATTTACAAAACCGTTACCGAAGGAACCATTTGCAAAGTTGAGGTTGAACATGGGTGTACAACCTCCTTCTCATCAAAGTTAAGGTACATGTTTCTGTCCCCTCTCTCGTCTTATCTTTGGATAGTGTTGTCAAGGGGGAGAATTGTTTCATAAATCTATCCATAAGGAAGAATGTATTAAGGGAGAGTTGTGGGTAAGCTGTGAATTCAGCATGTATGTGAGTGAACTATTCTAACTATTTGTTGGAGTGGTTGTAGGAAACAAAGTTGTTTTACAGGAAAGTTGAAGAAGTGAAGAATGCTATTGCAAGATGTTCTGAAGAAGGATGAGGAGGTATGTTCATGAGATTTCACAGTCACTGCTTTTGGACAGCATGGTTTTGGCTGTCAATAAATCTTGTTTCCTACAATGAGTTAGCTCACGTAGGCTTAGAATTGTTGATAAGTAATCCATTGCAAAAGGTATCAAAATTCAGTGATTTATGAATCTTTGTTGACAACAAAATCCAAAGGGGGAGATTGTTGGGACCAGGTTGAATGAAGATGAAAGTTTGAAGAGTTAGCTTTTGCAGAGTGTTGTATTTTGTTGTCAAAGGCGATAAATCAATTCACTGTGTAGAAGGATCATAAATCAGACGATGCTTTGCTGGTATGTATTTCACACAAATCATGAGTTAGGAGAACTTGTGATGCAAGCCTTATGAAGGAAAGGGGGAGAAATGATGATGCCAGTCAGATAATGTTTTGATTGGAAGGGATGATGCTGCTGGAAGATAGGAAAGATTCAGTTTCCATTGCAACTCTGACGATGCTTAAGCTGATCTATCAAAGGATAAATATCACGATAGTGGGATTCGTGATAAGAGCAGAAGAATGGATATGGGAAGCAGTAAAGAGATAAAATGGCAAAGCAATAGACAATCTGGGGATGGCAGAAAAGAACAGTTTAAGGTGGCGCCGTTTTCCAGTGTTTGCCAAATTTTAGGGCCTGAAAATCGGGAGATGAAGAAATCTGCTTGGCAATGGATGTTGCGCTGAAGATGGTTTATACGTGCAAAAGAGTTATTCAAGGTCATAACTATGAAAAATGACAAAGGCATGGAGTGCGCGGAAATTTAGGCACGTTTCGCGCAAAAATAAAGTGGTGCGCGCAATATCTGCGGGATGCGCGAAATAGTAGCGGGATGCGCGGAATATTGGCATGGTGCGCGAAATTGAGGAATGAAGTTTTCGCGCAAATGATGGTTCGAGATCAGAAGATCAAAAATTGGCAAAGGCATAAAATGCGCGAAATATTGGAGCAATGCGCGAAATCTGATGTTGCAGGAAAGATTGGGTTTGCGCGCAATATGGAACGCAGTGCGGAATTTTGCGCGCAATTGAAGCTTCATGCTTAGAAGGATAAAAAATGACAAAGGAATGAGGTGCGCGAAATATTGAAGCATGGCACGAAATATGAAGTTTCATAAAAGAGTTTTTACGCGCATGGAGGAGGTTTTACGCGCGGATTAGTGTTTTTCGCGCGGGTTCAAAAATGCCTATAAATATGAGGCTAACCCTTGTTAGTTGGCAATGCTCGACACTTAGAAGAAATCCCGAGCTCTGGTGCGCGTAAATTATACGCTAAGTGAGTTGCGCGAAAAGAGGAAAAGTTGCGCGTAAAAGGAAAGTTGCGCGAAAACGTTTTTCGCGCCAAAAGGTGATTTTACGCGCAAGCCATTTGAATTGCGCGCAAGGCACCCTAAAGGCTGCGCGAAATATTTGGGGTCTTCGCACATATTCAGTTGTGCACGAGAGAGTTCTTACCAGCTTCTGGGTAAGAAAGTGAAGATTTGTACTTCGGAGAATACATCTGTTTAACTGTAAAGAAGCACTGAAACATTGTGTTATCCTATTTGTGCTAAGAGGGAGCACACGCACTATTGGATTGTTTTCAAAGTGCTGCACGAGTGTAAGGGTATATCCTACTCGTTGTATTCCACATCAAAGGATTGTTTTCTAGTGGATTGTGTGGTACTGGATTATTTCCGTACCATACCAAGGACGTAGCTACTCTTGTTGAGTAGTGAACCTTGTAAATCTTGTGTTCCTGTGGATGTGTGTGTTCAGCAGGGAAGAAACTCTTTAACAGGAGGCGAAGGTTGTTTCAAAAAGGGGAAACTTAAAAAGAAAAAGATATCACTGATTCACCCCCTCCCCCTCTCAGTGATACTTGGATCCTGATTGGGAACTTCAATATATTCATTCTAATACCCACCCTTTCTTGACCAAAGGATGGATTTTGTGTGAGAACCATAATATTTGATTTATTCCCTTCCATAAAATGGATTTCATGGAATGTTTTTAAAATTAATAAATTAATAATTTTAATATCCCCATTTTATCCACAAACCCAAATTTACATCCATCCATCATAAGCTCATAGATTCCATGAATTTCCTTATAGGTTTATGCCACATTTCAAGCATATTTTTCCATATCCACCCCCACTTATAGTATTTTTACAAAGATATTTTATGTTTGATTATTGGGGAAGGGACTTTTTAATGTGTTATATGTGATCTATTTCGGTTTTTGGGTGGTGTGATGTGTGTTTCATCATTATGGTCTATATAATGGGTTTGATTAATCATTTTATTTTACTTAATTTGTTTCATTTGGTTCTCCTTGAAATAATAAAAAAATAAAAAATGTATCTGACAATGAATTCCTCATTATATATTTTTTAAATGGATCATGTCCAACTCTAAAACAATGACAATGATTGTCACTCATTCATTCATTATATTCAATTGTTTTCTCATCCTCCTTGAAATATAATAAAAATAAATCTATTCATTTATATAGATTAAAAAAACTAGATAACATGGATGATATCAATCCTTGAAATAATTTATTGGATAATGTTCCATGTCATAAAAAATAGTTGGTTTTTTGATTTAAAATTTTATGGTGGTTTTAGTGAGGAATTTCTCGTGTTTTAATATGATTATTCATCTATTGTAACAAATAATCAAAAAACACTTTTAGGTTTTTAAATTTTTAATCATTTTTCCACCAACACTAAGACACTAAATCCTTGTAACCCTTGATTAAATCCCTCATGATTGAATTAATTATTAGTTTCACACTATGGATAAATGATAATGATCATATAAATTTTTTTATACATGAAATTTCCATGTATGAGCATAACTGTAGATTTAATTTCTCTAAATTGATGTGTCAAAAAAATTTCAATGTGATGTAGTCTGTGATTGGGACATGTATAGATTTATGATTTTGAATAGAATTAAATGTGAGGAATGAAAATTAAATGATTTTTTTTTCATAAATGAGACATGATGGAATTTCATATTAG
Source organism: Viscum album (assembly GCA_963277665.1). NCBI lineage: Eukaryota > Viridiplantae > Streptophyta > Magnoliopsida > Santalales > Viscaceae > Viscum > Viscum album. The sequence continues at coordinate 180,936,155 of OY728140.1, forward strand.
ATATGATCATGTCATTTTTCTCATTTTTTTATTATTGGTCAAATTTGGATTTGAATATATGATGCCTGGTGAGGGGTGAAATGATTAAGAGTGGTGGAATGAAGAATCAAATATTTTAACAAATTTTTTTCTATAATTAAATTTTTTTAATTCTACTGTAGTGCTCATTAATTTGAAATTATCACTTTTTATTTTTTTTCTGTGTTATTCTGAGCTAAAATGAAAAATGTTTTAGTTTTGGAATTTTAACTACATTTAATTGATTCCTTATTTCAATATGAATCCAAATGAAAATTATCACAATGATCCTAGTGAAGCGTCATGATATCGTATTATAGAGAGAGAAGTAAGCCGAGAATTCTAATGCATAAATGGTAAACATCTTGTATTTAGAGATGTGTGGTTTCAATTCCTTACATGATCTATACTATTCTGAACAAGTCATGTTGATCATACATACTCGGAATAAATATTATAAAACATGTGTTTCCAGTAAATGATGTATACCCGAGTCAAACCCACATGCAATGTTTCAACATAATCAACTTGGTGGAGAAAAACTAGGATCTTAAATATAGGACGTGTAACCCCGTACATGTGGTGATGATGGAGGGACACTAAAAAATAAATGTGTTTCTGAAATAGTTCCAGGGGATTTGAAATATAAATATAGGCATATTCCACAATTCCAATGCATTTTGGTGGTAGAGAACCAGAGGGTGGTTTCTTATGAAGAAACACTATTAAAGTGATCAATTAAACAAAGCAATAATGTTAGGATGGGTTAATCTCTGTGTGGTGGTGGTTAGTGATGATCCAGGGATTTATTCATTTTTAGTTTTTGTTCTTCATTGTAATATTTATCTTTTTGAATAATTGAGGGATTTATATTATTTCAAATAATAGGTATTATTAATTATATTTTTAATCATATTATATATTCATATGGATTTATTTTCATCTTATGAATGTAATCTATTTTATTTCATTGTTTATATTTCTTTGGTGAGGTCACACCTTTGAGAACAATGGTTCTTTTTTTTTCTCGGAGGCTTTCAAGTAGTCATATCACATTCACAAGAGGATGAGAACCCATGATTGTTGTTTCAACATGGTTAATATATAATATATTTTCATTCTTTTATGTCTCAAAGTATAAATTAAAGAATTTATTTGGAATTCATTCATAAATAATGATAAAGTGAGTGTCTGAAGAACAATTTTTGTCCACCGCCGAATTCATTATCATGTTTTTTTTAGTCCAATTTGCATCTAATTTATAATCACTAATGTAGATTTTATATTTCATTATGATATTATATAATTTATCATGGTTCAATAAATTTCAATATCACTCAATTTTTATTATCATTATAGTTCTATATTTGTTGTTATAAAATTGAGACAATTCAATGATTGTGTGTTATTGGAGGCCTCCTTGAGATAGACCCTAGACTGTGCCACTATGTTGCGTTTTTATGTAAATAATAATTTAATTGAATATGGAAATGATAATAAAACCATTTTATCCATTTTAATCATTTCATGGGAGGACAAGCTCTTATACATTATTTTTTTCATAAAAATACAATATATTTTAGAAAAAAACATAATAAACAAAAGATTCATTTCATATCATTATTTTTCAGGATGGATTTTTATGGTGATTACATTAATGTTGATAAATTTGTTGGTGACCAAAGTGAGGATGTAATTTTGATAAAAAAAATTAATAAAAATTGTTTTTCAAATTGAAAAATTGTTTTTTAAATTGAAAACAATTCCTTGATTATTCAATAAAATATCATGATACTGGAAAATTCGTGGAAGGTGAAAGAATTGATGGCCTCCAAAGTTGATGAAGTTAAAGCATTAGAGATGGAACAAAAAAATAAAACATGTAGATAATGAGTTGATTGTTACAAAAAAATTCATGTAATCATTGGTCAGGTTGAGTGTAAACATGGAGATCATCTTCCCTCTCTATGAAATTAGTTTTCACTAGCCTTGGTTGAGGAAAAATCATTTGATGCTAAAATTTATAAGGGATCATTAATTTTTTATCATTAATTTCATTAAAATTCCATTAATTTTAATTAAAAACTATTCCACATTATTATAATTTTTTATATTTATCACCACAATTGCATGGAAATGATGAATTAGTAGAATATGTTTCTTGTGTTGAAGATAGAATGAAGGAGCATGTCAAGCAGTATTGTGGTGGAAAAGATGATGAGGGTAAAAAATAATAAATACATGGAGAATAATTTGATGAATCTAAACATTAATAAAATAAAAATCATATTCTACGTTCTCCACCACCATTGAACACCACTCATCAATACGGACAACATTCGGAGAACCCCTACATTCTATTTCATCCCCACGTGATCTCAAATTCATTCATTCGACCTATCTTGCAGAAAGGGAAGTTTTTATATTCATTAGTGATTCACATTACCCTCATATACTAAATTATGTTGGGATAAATGAATTGTGGTGGATTCTAAGCAAGAAAACCAATCCACCTACGGATTGGGGATAAAAAACTACACTAGAATGTCGAGTGGTATTATACACCTAGCACCTTCATGGGGGTCAAACCAAGAATTATCCTCTTTATTTTCGCTTCTTATTTCTATTTATTTAATTTTATTATGTTTTTCTTTTTTTCAAGCATTCTCATCCATGTTCCAGTTTATTGGATCCTATCTCATTGTTTCCACAAGAAAATAAGCACTGGTTGTATCTTTCATTCTATTTAGTTTTTCTACACATATTTATATTTTATTGATCTAAAATGAAGGCTAATGAAATTTAAGAATAAGAGAATTCCAACCTGATTTTTTCTTTATATGTGAATTTTATTTTTATTTTTCTTCATTTTTAGAATCCTTGACATTTAATGAATATTCTTATCACATTTCACATAACATTTGATTTTAGAAAATTGAAACTATTTTTGAGAAAAATGGATATTAAATGAATAATGATTTTAAATTTGTTGCTTGAATTATAATTTTGAGAATATTTTTTAGATTGGGAGATTTTGGAATTTTATTCCCATGAAAACATTGAAATAAAAATATTTTTCCATCCCTATTATTTTTTTAACCTCCTTGTTATATTGTTTCTAATACCCACACATTCTTGAAAGAAGCATTGATTTTGTGTGAGAATTATAAATTTTTATTATTCTATTTCAAATATTTGGAATTAATAGAATGATTTTAATATAATTGAGGTAGTAATTTTTATAGAAATATTTTATTATAAGACCCACATTTACATATATCATTCTTAGGATCATTGATTCCATGAATTGCCTTATAGGTTTAATCCTCATTACAAAAATATTATTCATTATTTAGCTTCACTCTTAGAATTACTGCACGGATATTTTATGATTGAGTATGGGAGAAGGTCCATTCATGTGTGGTATTTGTAATGTGTTCCATTTTAGGGTTTTGTGATGTGTATGTCATCATTGTGGGATATTTATTGGGCTTGAGTCATTATTTTATTAGACTTCATTTCTTACATATGGTTCTCATTAAAAATATAAAAAATTGAAACAAATATCTATATGATCATGAATTACTCATTAGATATTCTTTTACGGATCATGTTCATCTCAAAAATAATTCCCACGAGTGTCCTTCATTAATTATATAAAATTGAAAACTAATACTCTATGAAAAATAATGAAAATAACATTATTCAATTCTAGAGATGTAAAAAAATAGATGAACATAGATGATATAATTCGATGAAATTTCTAATTTGATCTTGGACCATGTCATGAAAAATGTGTTGTATTTTTTTACATTTTTAATGGGATGGAGTTCATAATTTCACATGTTTTCACTTGATTATTCATGCATTGTCCCCAAGATTAAAATCTCCTCTATCCGGCCGTGAATTTTTTTAATACTTTTCCCACCAACTCTAATCCCCAATGTCATTTCACCCTTTAATTAAAGCCATGATGATTGAATTCATATTCACTTCTCAAACTGTAGAGAAATGAGAATTGTTCCAAGACTACGGTGATACATGCAATTTTAAATTATTAGCATGCCTCCAGATTTCATTTCTCTTAATTGTAAAGTGACATGAATTAAAATGTGAGTTAAGTTGTTATTAGGCCATTATTGGATTTAGGGGGATGAAAAAACTTAAAAGCGAGGATTGGAAAGGAAATGGAATTGTTTTTTGAAGGAAATACATAATGTAATTTCATTTTGGATAAGATCGTGGATATTTTATCATTTTTTATTATTATATGAATTTTGATTTGAATATATTATGACTGCCTAGGAGTGAAATGATTAAGTTTGGGTAATGATAAATCCAATATTTTCACATGTTTTAATATTTAATTAATTTTTTTTAATCCCACGAATGTTTTATTTACTTGGAAATTTTAATGTTTTATGTTTTATGTTTTATATTAATATGAAATGAATGAATGTGTTTATTCCAGACTTTTAACAACTTTTAATTTTTAATTTATTTCTAGATGATGCCAAAAGAACATTACCACTGTTAGTGAAGTGATGCGGCATTACAATGGATTTTTGATAGATAAGGAACCTAGAAATCCTGGTGTAGAACTAGTACATGTAATGTATAGAGATTACATGGAGTATAATTTCATTTCGAGACATGCTGTAGCCTACACTGAACAAGTCATGATGAGCATACATGTTGTGAATCAAGAATACACATCGTGAGTCTCTAATACACAATGTCTAACTGAGTCAAACTTGGGTGCAATGTTTCCACAAATTCAAAATGACCGTGAAAAAAATGGATAATATGTATATGACTTTTAACCCAATAACCAGTCATGATGATGACCTGTCACTGAAATAAATGCAATGTCACAACAGTCCTGCATGATTTGGCCTATTAATAATGGCATCTTCCATAATCCAATTTATTTTTGTTCAATGAACCAAAGGGAGGGTGCTAATGATGAAACACTATATAAGTGGATAATTTGACAATGTAATCAATGAATGATGGTTTAATCTTCATGCCATGGTGTGTATCAATTATCCAAGTAATTGACCCTTTTTGAGTATTTGTTTCTTGTTGTTATAATTATTTTTTGTATAATCCTGGTATTTGTTTTCATTATCGAAGGAGGTTTATTTTATTCATGTTTTCATTTCTTCTAAATTAATATGGATTGGTTTAAATCTTATGAATGTAATGTGTTTGATCTCATTATTTAAATATAATTTGTGAGGTATCGCCTTTGAGCACAATGGGCCAAATATGATTTGGTTGCTTTGAGGACATCAGGTAATCAGATCACATTCAGAAGAGGATATACGCCCATGTTATAGGATTTGACATGAATTATTATTAATTTAGGTTTATACATTGGAGTCTCAATGTATATATTTCACAATTTAAATGGAAATAATTTGTAAACAATGATAAAGGGTGTTTTCATATATCCGAAAAAATTTCTATAATTTAACATAGTCTACTTCATCTCAATATTCACCCATTTATACTATCGTTTAAGTATATATTAGTTTGTTTAAAATAGTGCGAATAGATAGATGGATTATTCTTGGAATCTTACTTGAGATCGAACCTAGGGTGTGCCACTATAGTACATTTTTAGTTAAATAAGAACATATGTTCATATGGTGACATGATTAAACCCATGTTATCATTCATCCCATTAAACAAGTCACATATAGGTCTCCCAAAATCTAGGGAACCCTTGTATGCCATCTTCCTTAGATGTGTATGGTTTTCCATTAAGTGGGATCCCAACATGTTTCTTCACCTGATCATTGAGATGATCAGTTATAGTTGATATAAAATCCTCCAAGAATGTTTTCACACAATGATTAGGAATTTTAAAAACTAGAGCATTTACATAATAATATTCTCTGGAAGAAGGCTTAGTGACTCATGTAGTGTCATGACTTGGATCCCAAGGAATCCAATGACATTTCTATGGAGGGTTCAAGGACTCATACCTAGGTTTTTTATATAAAATCCTTCCTATGCTTGATTTGGATGTACAGGATTACCAAGATGGAATGGTGCAAATTGTCCAAGGAGAACTTGTTACTTCCCCAGTATGTTATAAATGGGATCTTTTAATGTGGAGTTATATTTTCAGTACTGGAAATAAAAGATATCAATGAGGTTCATTGATTATTCCACAAGATAAAATATTAGAAACAATAATGTGGGATATGCCTTTATTTTTATGTGACCTCATATAGATCAGATGGTTTAAATTTACATTTAACCTTTTCAAAGTTTCAGTTTTCCAGAAAAGTCTGTGAGGGATCTTGAGGATGTGTTCTAGGATTATCCTGTTATCATAGAAACATATGTTAGAGTATACCTGGTATAACCCTTTACTTAGGGAGGGATTTCCCATTTAAATTGTACATTGTAGCCCCAAATCTAGTTATATTTGGGAAATGAATGTTTTTAGTGATAATAACCATAGTAGGGTTGTATTTGATGAAAAGTAATTTAGGACGTCATAGGATAAGGATGAAACATGCAGTAACATACCTTCCCCATCCCCTAATCTATACATGAAGAGACACCTTATCCTTTATCCTTTAGAGTATTATGACACACTTGATGAAATGTTTTTAGAGGGTTTGGTGGTTAATAGATGACTAATGGCATTTATCAAGTAGTAGTACTGACTCAAAAAATATGAAATACTAATAAATGTACTCGATGTTTTCCAAGATTATTGGATATGCTAACTAATAGTCATAGAGGTGGTGAAGCATCACCTTGTTAGTCTAGTGGAAAGATGTGGCCTATACTTTTCTAAGGAACTCCAAGATATCGAATATTGAATTTTAAATTGACCTTAATACCATGAAAACATCTCTACGTATAGATATTCTCATTTTCCCTCTTTCTCCGAGGAATTTTATTATTCGTTCCCAACCGAGTCACAGAATGGTGATAGACGAGATATGGGTGGTGGTAGCGATGTAGAATGGTGCAGGGGTTGGCTTACTAGTATAGTACAAACTATGTGATGTATCTATTTTCCACACACTTGTTAATACCTTTGGGGATGTATCTATTGTGACCATCTCTTTTCATTAATTATCATTACCTTACAATTGCTTAATATATAAAATATTATACAAACAAACACCCTAAAACCAAACTAGTATACTGAACAAGGAAACATTGAAACATGAACATTGGTAATGATGTGTGTTATAGTATCTCCCACTATATTCTTATTGACTAGAACACTTATATGAAACATCAAACGTAATACAAATCATCCTTTTCTTTTGAAAAGAAACATAAAAAGGGGAGAACTCATATGATCAATAAGGGTAAACAAGGGAGACATATTAGAAAAACAAGAGGATATGAGGATTAATATTCGATCATGAAAATAAGAAATCATACCCATCATATCAAAGATCATAAACAAGAAACATGGAATAAATATTTGAAGCTAAAAAGACATGAATCATATGTAAATAACGATAAAAATCCATGAGATATCAACGTAAGAATATAACATAAAATTTTGGTGAACACATTAACATATAATAATATCTATATAGTATTAAATGCATCACATATGTGACTATATTGGAAGTGTGGTCCACTCCCCATACCATATTGTTAGTAATTGTTCACTCCCATGACCATCATACTATAATGATTTCACTACACCTAGCATATTTTTAGTCATGGTTAACTCCCATTACAATCCTTTTTGTCAATGTTAACTCTAAATAGTATCTTATTATATATCAGTATATATGAATATTTATTAAAAACATGTAGGGAGATATAGGACTTACCCATATCATAATTAAATCATAAATACATGTAACAAAAGATCAATAAAAATCTTATAATAACACAAAAATGAAATGGGAATCATAAACATATAATCATATCATAACCTATGATAAATGATATATGTGTTAAAATAATTGGTTCAATATAATAACCAATGAAATAAAGTAGTTTTCTAAATCATATAACCCATGGAAGGTAAATATGTTTTATAAACAACATTCTATAAAAACATTAACCATTAATTGAATTATTATAAATGGAATAATTCAATAATTTATGTTGAAATAAATAAATAAGATATCTAGATGTCATATTATATGGGAAATGGATTTTTGATATTTTTTAAAACATTTATTTAGGGAAATATCCTTTCGGTACAAAAAATAACTTTTGGAAACTTAAATAATTTTTGAAATTCTGTTACATTGAAAAGATCTTTTCAATCATATAAAATATGTTTTTTGAAAAATAATTTATTGATGAAACCAATATTTTAAACAAATTCCCTGAAAAGGATCTTCTGGGATAAATTGAATACATTTTTTGCAAACATTTTATGTAACATGGTTTTTGAAATAAAACAGATTTCTTGCTGATGAAGGAAATATGACCAGATTTTCCATAAAAACATTTACTCAATTATTTTAAGTACCAACGAGTGGAATAATGGTACTATTACATGGAGATACCATGAATACAAATAGGATAAGGAAAACCATGTCTTTTATTGATTAATTAATCATATGATTTGATAAATTAATGAATAATCATAAATAGTATCGATAAATGATGATTTTGCTTCAATACACTCGTACTACATGGTAGCTTTTAATCATACTCTCCTCATAAGGTATTGAAATTACAGGAATATTAAAATATCATTAAAATAAAGAAATTAATTATTTAACATGTCAAATTGAAATATATTTTAATGACCTACAATATTTAATAATATATGTTTCCTAATGTTGTGTGTTATTTTATTTTATACTAATCAAAAATAAATCCTTTAAATAATTTTGTGAGTATAAGTAAATGAGATCGTTCGATTTCAACTTTTATATGACAGTTTTTTAATGTGTCCATTGGAAGATAAACACTTAACGTTACAATTATTTTTTATAAATTCAAATGATAATGGTTAATTAATACAAAACGAAGAGTCGATGGCATCATCTAGTCCACTAAGTCCATATGAGGCCCATCTGTCGGAGTTTGGGAAGGAGGTATCCACACTAGGCTTTTCTCTGGACCAAGCCTAATTTGAACATCAACATGTGAATATTGAATGAAATTGCCTATGGGAGAAGTTCATGCTGATATAAATTACCACTCGGACAATGTTTTCGATGACACACCACGATTATATGTCCATAACACACCTTACACTTTGGTCATATTCAGTTATTATAAAGGGATATGAAATGAATCCTTAGTTACTTTTTGTAATCCTTTTTGTATAAATTAAATTTTTACTTCTTATTATGGTAATATTTGTGAATTTCAAATGTCTGGATAAATATAAGATGAGTTTATAGATGTTCTGTATTATTGATGAATTTTGGAAGAAATGTTATTTTAAAATGATTTAGTATGGTTTAAATAGAAAATAATGAGAATTTATTTTCAAAAAGTAGTCTTATGTAGTTGTGCTGAGTATGAAAGTAAGAGTCTAATAAGATCAACTTAATATTAGTGAATTGTAAAGTATGAATCGTAACATAAACATAAAAACATTAATAAATAGTTCGGGATATTAAATCACACACAAAAATATAAACATTACCCATGAATGTATAAATACATTTTAGAAATCATAAATGTGAAAAAACAATCATAGTATATGTTTTCATATTTTTGTATGTAATTAATATATTATTTACAATTTTAAAATTTATTTAATAATTTAAAATGAGATTTTATTTTCAAAAAAAAATATCATATATTGTTACTTTATTTATTTGTGGATAAATTATAATTTTATAGGACCTTGATTACATTCCTAATGTGTTACCAAATGAGTTATAATTTTAAAGTTTAATTTTTTGAATAAATAATTATTTTATTTAAAAAGTAAATTAAACATATATAGAAAATTATTGTCATAAAATGGATTTAATTTTCGAATTCAGAGCATCTATATTATGTTATAGTAAATTTTTAGTATTTTTCTGAAATAATTGATTTTTTAGTGAATAGTAAAAACACAGAAATGAGTTTTAGCTGTTTAATGACATCCTTGATGATGTAATCGTATGTAACAAATCAGGTAGAATTTTCAATAATATTATATGTTATTCGGTGTCTCAAGTGGCATATACAATGGTCAAATACAATGGGAATTCTCGTGTTTTTTCAAATACCACTGATGAGGTGTCCAATGGAATTTAACTAAATGTTCTATCTTGTTTTTTCTATAAATACCTATTCATTACCTCATTTATTTCATTCCAAAATCCTCCTCAATGAAGTCATAGTATTTTATTTCCTCCCATGTAGTCCTCCTGAGGTGGCCTCAATCCTCCTAAGGTCCTGACCTTCAATCTTTCGATGTTACTCTTCTTGGTAAGGGAACCATTCACGCTCCTCTTTTAAGTCATGACATCCATTATGTTATATCTTATAGTTACAATTTATTATTTGGGTTCATGTTATTATATATCTTTAGTATTGCCTATATAATTTCCAAATTATGAGAGACCATTTCCTTTATCATTAATTGTTTTTTGAAATTTTTAATTGACGTCGTTAGGCTGCCAAATTTTTTTATAAAAGAAGTCACATCTTCTCTTTCCTTTCAAGATTCCTTTTTATGGGGATTTACATTCAAATATCTATGTCCTGTTATTATATCCATTTTATTCTTCCTCTATACTGTATAATGAGTTATTTATGAGTGGATTACCCTTGTACACTCTCTTTTTAATTTTTTTTAAAGGATGTTTTGTAACTGTTATGCTGTAGAATTTTCATCTCAAAACTTTTCTCTCTATATCCCAAAAAATACTCTTGATTTATTTATGTGAATACAGAGACCTATTTCATTTTTATAGGTGTTCATTACTAAATTATGGAATTGACATACAAATAACCCTCACATCCTTTGCATTTCTTATATATGACATGATGATCTTATTTTTATGACCTTTTAAAAGGAATTAATGTTGAAATGAAAAAAATTTCTTTACTTCTCAATTGGTTATCTGTGAAATGTTTGATTATGATCTATGAGGATCAGATTAAAATAAATACATATTAATGGTGCACCCTGACAACGCTCCAATTCATTTGGTAAAATAATTAATATATTGAGATGACATGTTTCACAATACCTTGGTGAATATCCATGGTAATTTTTTTATGATAACATGGGATGATCTTTGGTGATATGTTCATGAATGTCTAAATGAAATTTTGTTTCCACATATTCAGTTTTTTATTCATTTTCTTTTTATTATGATATTCCTCTTTTTCTATTTCTAATGTCTTATGGTTTTTATCATGTTATTATAAATATCACAAGTAAACTCATTCCTTTGCTTTTTTATTGGGCCTTGTGCTCACCCTTCCCTTTGATGTATTTCTCAAGGTTATGTGATGCTGTAATTTTACATAGGATGAACTTTTCTTGAAACTATTAAAGGTGATTTAAAATATTGGTTTATGTTTTCATGTATTATTGTTCTTGGTTTCCAACACATGGACTTTAATTATCCTCTTTTTGTAAAATGTAATGAAAAGTTATGTAATAAAAAGGCGGGATGTCATAGTTGGTATAAATCGATAGTTTAGTTATTCGTGGACATTAGCATATGAAAACTTTAGCAATAAACCTACAGAAAAGTTAAAATATAGGAATACTTTCTAGTATTTTGGTTAGTATTCATTAATGGTTTTACAATAAAATATATCCCTATCTCGATATGAGCATGTTGAGGCGGCTCTGGAATAGATGTACCAAGGTGTGAAAAAATTAACAAGCAGTTTCGGGCATGACCTGAGGAATCATGGTATATGACAACGGGCTTTGCTGCACTCTTGGTTATGACACTTCCATGGGATATGTTTGGTTAATCATAAGATTTTTATGAATCATTATGAAGGATTTATATGAAAATGCAGTTGTTTAAAGCATAATATTATTGGAAATAAAATCCTTTATATTTAAAATATTAATAAATGAAATAATATCCTCATTAAGAATTTCTTATTTTAGAATATGGAGGTCAGTAGGAGAAACCATGCAAATGGTGACCGCAATAGACCATTCACTGACGACCCTTCAATGGAATGTGAAATGGAATCTTTCACGCAAATGATGAACCAACTGAATCATGTTATGGGAAATAACTTGAATCAATCTTAGATACTGATCTCGCCATGATGGGAACAACATTTTATTGAGTCCTTTATGAGTCAATGACCACCATCCATCAGGGGATCCACTGACCCACTAATTACTAAGCAGTTGATCAGCTCTATCGAGAAGATATTTTATGTGCTCTGCTGTTCAGAGGAAGAGATGGTATCCAGGGATATCAATCGTTTAGAAGGTGTAGTTGATCAGTAGTGGGAACTGACTTAAAACATAAGGAAAAGAGTGAAGATAGAAGATATAGAGTGGGAAGTGTTCATATGGGTCTTCTTCAGTTAATATTTCCCTTATTCCATGAGAAAAAGAATGGAGAAGGAGTTTCTCGACCTGAAGCAGAAGGAGAATGAATCTGTTGGAAGCTACAAGATGAAAATCAAAAGGATTTCACGTTACACCTCTAGATTCATAATGGATCAAAATGGTAATGTTGATAGATTCTTCGGTGTAATGAGTCCTCATCTGCGGAAGAATCTAGCCAACCAAAACTATGATAGCTATGAGGAGATCATGTAGAGTACGATGAATGTTGAGTTGGAGTTGGGTGAGACACAATGGTCTTATAAATGTAATGATAAAAAGATATCGATGGAACCTAGATTATCGTGGACCTTTGATCATGGAATAGGAGGCATGTAAGGGAAATGTTCCATTTGTAATAAATGTGGGATGTAGTCCTTTGGTAACTGCCTGCTCGGGAGTGGGAAATGCTACATGTGTCGAAGTGATTTCCATATCGCGAGGGATTGTCATAGTGAGGTGTAACATCGACATCCAAATAATAACGACATGGGGAAGAATTTTTAGTCCCTACCTGATGTCCAATGGTTTATGTGTTTACAAAATGTTAACTCTTCCAATCATTATCCAAATCTGAGGGCAGGGGTGGGGAACCACCATCAGCCTCATCAAAGGATAAGGGAGAAATGACATGATTTTTCTATCCTGACGGTTCAAGTTGAAGCTCATAATGATGTGGTGGAGGGTACTCTTGTTGTTCTCTCAAATCTAGCATGTATTTTGTTTGATTCAGGTTCTACACATTCCTTTATTTCATCCATTATTACAATGAATTTTGAATAAACCCCCAATTTTCATAAAGTACTGTTATCAGTCAATACTCCTGGTGGGATTAGACAAGCATCATCAGTGTTTAGAAACTCTAGTATTTACTTTAGTGAGAACAATCATTTCGAAAATCTATTAGTCATTCCCATGCTGGAATTAGACATTATACTAGGTATGCACAAGCTCTCAATGTATAATTCTAAGATAAAAAGTAGGAGAAAGTAAATCTCAGTAGTCATGAATGGAAAACCTACAATTATCTTCCAAGGAGAGATATATCAACCTTATCATTGTCTAGAATGACCTCCAAAATCCTTTTTATGGAGTTGATCAGTGAATATGAAGAAGGAAATGAGATTTTTAGGATAGAAAATGTTCCAATTGTCCATAATTGTGTTGATGTATTTCATGAGGATTTTCCAAAACCTCCCTCAGAAAGAGAGGTAGAGATATCCATTGAACTCTGTTGATTCTCATTTCCGTCACAAAGTCTAAAAGAATGAAAAATGAAATACCTTGAACCCAAAGTGATTCATCCTTTGAAGAAACATCAAAAATTGAAAAAGTTAGGAACAATGATTCAAATATACTTGGGTCGTGAAAGTTCCACCAAGGTCGCGCAAGTTTACTCGTGCGCCGCCCATTGGTCACAAAGGTGACATGCGTGCCCTCTTTAAATTTCGCCTAGGGTCTTCTCTAGCCTATAAATACCCCCTGTGGGCCCCCCATTTGAGAGGAAATATTTTCCAAAAATTCATAATTGAGCTCCTGGAGCCCTACTCTCTTCTCAATGTTTCCGAACACTTCTAAGGTAATTTCTTCCCAAGAACGGATGATTTCAAGAGAGGGAGTAAGGCCTAAGTGTTGAAACTCATTAACACTTGTGCGCCTAAGTGTCCATCCCTTAAAGGAAATGGCCACACTTGCGCGCCGCCTTACCCCTTTAACAAAACATGTGAGACACTCTTTTGGAAGCCTCTAGGGATAGTACTAAAGGCTTGAGACAAGCCTCGCCCATGTTCTACCCTAAGGGTTGACCAGCACGCAAGTACCCATGTGTCGCGCAGGTACACCTGCTCGACCAAGACTTGCGCACCCACACAGGACTTGCGTGCCCCTCTCTTTTTGGGTTCCCTTCCTTCCCATTTCACCCATCTTATGCCTATCCACCTATCCTCTTCAAGATTAATCCTTCGTAATTATCTCCAAATCCATTCATGGTATGATTTCCTTGATGTATTATATATCTGAAAGAAATTCTATGGAACATTTCTCAAAACCTAGTGATTTACACATCATTATGTCACTAAGGATAGAGATTTCTTTCATTAATCCTTATCCATTAAGATGAAAGAATCCTTAACCTGCACCTCTTTTTCTGGAGTAAGCCCCAGTCTATGTTCTCATTAATTTGGGCATCCTCCTTAGGAGAAAGCCCAAAGTCCCCTAATCTGGGCATCCTATTTAGGAGTAAGCCCCAGCCATAATCTCTCATGTCTGGGATTCTTTTTCAGGATTAAGCCCCAGTCTCAAAGTTCCCAAAATCCGGGAATCCTATTCAGTAGTAGGCCCTAAACCATAATTCCCTTAACATGGGATTCCTTTTCAGGAATAATCCCTAGTCTCAAATCTACAGTTGTGGGCATGCTCCTAAGGAATATTCCCCAAGTACCCTAATTCTAAAATTCCCTTAAACCGGGCCTCCTCTTCAAGAGTAAGCCCCAGTCTTCAAATCCCTTTAATCTGGGTCTCCTCTTTAGGAGTAAGCCCCAGTCTTAATTTATCTTAACCGGTCTTAATCTACTTTTTGATCTGGGCTTCCTTCTCAAGAGTAAAACCCATTCATAAGTCCCCTCCTAATTTGGGCAACCTCCCTAGGAGTAAGCCCCAAGTTAGAGTATACAAATCTCCATAAAGTACATATTCTTTTATGAACCATGTTCACAGACTTATTCTCTGAAATATGTCCTGATCTCTATTTGGGAAGTCATACATACATAAGCCCCACATCATTTTCTATTATTGCATTATTCGTGGCACAATTGTCTGGTTTCACCAATACCTCTTGTTTCTCACATCGAGCACGACTCACATGATCATAGAGTGTAAAAGTAATTATGACATCTTTCTTTGAGACATCAATCCCACATAAACATCATACTCCCTTACTCTAACTACATGGGTTCTGATTCCTTTTCTAACTAATGGATACGTAGGTAGCCCATCTATGGGTATGATCCCAACTCTGAAATAACTTATGTCCTTATGAATGACAATAAAAATCAAGATCCCCACTGAGTGGCTTTAAAACCAGTATGGTCATCATAATAACCAAGAGAATTTTATATAATGTATTAAATGATACAATTGACTAAGAATCTCTAGTAAATACATATGATTCACTATCTATGAAGAACCTCGAATACATATAAAAGATTCTTTAAATTTCTTACATATCAATAATTGATTGTCAGAACTAAAGGAAAGCTCATTTTATACTTGGTAATTTAGTATGGATTCATAAATATAAGATAAATCTATAAAGAGAGTCCCAGAGTAGGCTATAATTCCCCTCAAAAAGGTGTGATGAGTCCCACCTCCCATCCTCTCGACCAATTTAAATTCTTAAGTCTCATTGGTCCATGACTAATGGATACCTACCATTGGCAAATATGTCCAAATGGATATAGAATCATTGGATTTTTCTGGTTCTATGAACAAACCCGTTAAAAACCACTTGGAATGATTGAACATTAAATCAATGAGGTCATTCCCAATTCCAGAGGAAATAAAAAATGGTGAACCCGACATGAATCCTTAACCAAGTTAAAGTGATGTTTTACCTATTTTGATAGGCCCCTATAAAAACTCAATGAGAGGGCCAACAGGACAATGAATAACATATGTGCTTATCCAAAAGATTTAGTGGCCAGACTTATCTTGATTACGTCTGTTATATCAAACATGCACTCTTTTCCATGATCTTTTGCATTATAGAAATGACTTCTCTTAAGTTCACACCCATGAATACTCATGCTGTGAATACTTCTGCTGGGAAGTCATCTACTGCTAATCCTGCTGGATCTTCGACCGCTCTGAGGACAATATCACCTACTCAGCATCTTAAATATTGGGTATTAAATATGATGGTTAAGGTGTATCATCAAAATGGTACTATTCTGACTTTGGAGGCCACTCGACAAGCCCTCCAAGTCAATAATTCACCCTGGTCGTCCGAACAACGACGACCATCGAACAAGAAGCCGGTGGTGCGAACCACCATCTCTAACTGTTTTAGGTTGTTATCCCCAAAACACAATCACCATTCACTTCCATATTCTGGGGAGGTGAATGAGAATGTCATCAAGACCTTAATTCAAGGTGACAAGAGTCCTTACAAAGAGATCCCATCAACAATCGTCGTCAGACTCGTGTGGCAGTGCGCCCTCAACATGATGAGGGTATCATCTCCATAAATTAGGCTCAGGTTCCTCGAACCCGAGAAGGCAGGACAAACCGCAAGAGACAAAATCCAATCAACAATGAGAATGTTATCATCTCTATCATCTACAGAGAAGTCTACCAACCTATCTTGCTGGAAAGCAACGAATGGGCACACACACCTGTCCATTTTAATTCTTTTCTCCAACAGACTCGTCTAGAAGCATCATGCCAATCCTACCAGGAAATTCTGGTGGAGTAATATAGACAGGAACATACACCTCTTTATAAATCATCATCTAGTCAGCAGGCTCTTCTAACTAAATACGATGGATCCCACTAACCTAATGTATTGACAACTGGTAAACATGCACATACACCTGCTTACACTCTTCAATCCTGCCAGCAGCCTCGTCTATCAGTATTGAAGGAAGCTCGTCAACCATGTTCGGTAGAGTGAAATCAGCAGGAACATACACCTACTAGTATTGATCAAGCCTAGAAACAGTCTAATTTGGTAGAATTTGGATAAGTTGGTTGGAATGCTCCGGCAACAAACAAGAGGCAGACTCAACTCTCTTCCCCCACACTTGAGTAATGTCAGGATTCACTGACAGGAAAAGGAGGACAGGAGTAGGAACACACACCTACTGCAAGCACAGAATGGACGTATAGCCTCATTCTGGTGGTTAAAGTCACCAAGCATATTCTGTCAATGGTGAAGGAGTAGAAGTAAATCCCTGCACATATTCTGGATGCCTTCCAGGATATTATTACAGCTTCAGCAGCATCTCAGGGTAAGACACATAAATCTATCCATACCAGTAGAGTGACACATCAACAGTTCACTCCAGAATAGACACACACCTATATTCCAGTCCAAGAGGGTTGTGGGGCGTACTCCCCCATATCATACGGACAACCAAGTTAGGCACATACACCTGATTTGAGGGGAGATAATCAGCCTAATCTGAACATTTCTCTTGAGCATGCACATACACCTGCCCATAATGACCACTTTCTTCAACAAGAGGTTCTTAAATTGAGTAAGAAGGCATCTAAAAAAAAGACCCTCCCGGCACAGTCAAGAAATCAAGGGCCAATTTGTGATAAATCTTTTCTCAATGCAGGAGTTCTTGAATCCCTCAGACAATTATCTGTTGGAATTAAAAATTATAATCCCTCATTTCCCAATAGTGGGAACATTATTTTGGATGTTTTTCATCAGGAACTTCCTCATGAAGGCTTGCTTCATGACATTTCGGTCGATCTAGATGTTTCGTCTTCAGATGAGAGCTATAGGAACCCTCTGTGTGGCTAGAAGACCAAGGAGGAAAATGTTTCATCTTTTGTTGTAACCCACCATAGTGGTCCTCCCCATGATAATGAATTTAAATGAGAAAGTCCTCTCCATAGTTATAATGCACATTTACTGGAAATTGCTCCAATGGACAATGTTGTGATGAGAAAGCCCTATTATCTTGAGGCACTTGAAAATGCGAAGCCAGTCATGTCTGATGCTTCACAACTAGGAGGTGAAATACTTTCTCAATCAGAAGATAGCTCAGGGTGTAGCTCATTCTCCGAACTACCCCTATGTCATTCATCTTCTAGTCTGATCAGAGAATTCTCTACCGATCTTGTAGAATTTGATAAATCAACAAAGTAACACCAACTCTGGTCCAATCAGGTAGAATAATATCTATTGAATGATAAAGAGAAATTATTAAATATGAGAAAAAAATTGTGAAAGGTAATGTGCCAGTCATGTTTTGGCCTTCGGCTGACTCTCAGTATGAAATTTAGAGATGTTGATGGAAGATGGATTTCATGATATTCGTCTCAACATATAGAAAAATCATTGTGAGTTAAAAAGAAAATATTATCTTATGATGAATATGAAAATCATATAAAGATAATAGAAGGGTTACAACGCCAAATTGATTTGGCTTCTCTCTCAGTTTCTTGATATCCGATGGCTGAAAAGTAGCAGAGAGCCCTTCAACGTTCATGCCTTAGTGCACTAAGAACATTGTGCCAGTTAATTTTTAATGATCCATTTAGTATTAATATCAGGGGATGGGGTGTTCATGGAGAACTAAATTTCACTATACTCTCCTGTCAGCAAAGCCTTCCGAAAATGGTCTCATGCAATGTTATTGCTCATGGCCAGCCACTGTCAATTGGATTTGTTTGTAATCAAAGGATTGCTCAAGAATAGTTTTCAAATAATTCTTCTAAAAATCAACCATATAGAGAACAATTTGTTGAATTACTCCTGCATAAAGAAAATGAGAATATGGAATATGCCTCTCGTTTGGAGCAAGCACATCATCAAGTGACATAAGTGTCAGAAATCATCCAACAGTCTTTTGAGTCGGGTGATAAAAGTGGATGCAGGTTGATTCATCCTGCCAATTTCTGGACTAAAGCTCACAAGATGATCAGAGCTTAAAAGAAGGTCTTAGATATAGCATGTTAAGAACCAAACCATCATTCCAGACTGTGGACTCTTTTAAACCAACACTTAGAATCAACAAATATGATTCGAGGAGTTGAGCGAGAACAGCAGGAACAACCCCAGTGCACCGGACTGGATACTTTTTCAAATCCTCAATCTATTCCTGAGATAAATTCAGTCTTCTCTCGATTAGAGTAGAATCCCAAAGAGGAAAAATGATCCAAATTATCATGATATTCCCTCCATGTTACAGTTCGTCAAGAATTTACTGAGGGATCAAATCGACAAAATGCAATGTCTCATCAGAGACATAGAAGAAGACAATATCACAGAAATGACGATAGAAGGGATGCAATGCATTATGAATCAATTAATGTCATCAATGGAATTGTTGTTAATCCACCAGATGAGGTTCACATAGAAGTATCAGATGAAGTGGTTCCTGATCAAAACGTTGTACGCACAGACACAAATGAAGAAGGTGTGTGTACACGAAATCAAAGGATTTCCCAGAATTTGGGTGTTCTTTCAAGTAACCCATTTCCCCCACTCTGAAAGAGATCCAACAAGGGGAAAGGAATGAATCAGGTTGCATACCCTACCTCTGGAGAAGTCCAATATCTCTCACTAGTGAAAAGATTTTCACAAAAACAGGATGAAATGAACTAAATGAGGAAGATGAATGCAGAACTATTTTAGGGTAGTCTTCCTCCTAAGCATGATGGTGTCAGTCAGCGAAAGGAATTTATTGTGGCTACTAATATAGATCAAGAATATCCTTCTTTATCAGTACACCCTCATTGCTCTAATCATACAGGTCAAGTGCAACAATAATCGGTCATGCTGCCATCGATTGCAGTATCAGCTGCCACATCTGTCCAAGTTCCAGTCATTGCACCTGTTCAGGTCCAAGCTCAACCGAATGTTTCTCAAAAGTTAATAACTACTATTGAGTCATTAACAGATCATTTGGAAGCTATGGAGGGAAAATGAGCTCAAATTCAACCAGAAAAGAGAGATTTCCTTGAATGGGTTGATGCAATTCCTCCCCCATCAAATTTTCCAAGTACCAAATTCCAAATCTTTAATGGTTCGAGAGACCCATAGCAAAACTTAATACATTTTGTTTCTCGTTATGATCCTATGATGGGAAACATAAAGCAACAAGAAGCATTTAAGATCGGGAGTTTTGTACAGTCATTACAAGGGTATGCATTGGTTTTGTACACAAGCTTCCAATCCTGGTCAATTACCAGATGGGAGGATCTTCGCCAAAAATTCCTTCTTCAGTTCAGCTCAATGTTTCCAAAGACAATAGTTTTTTATCTTAAAACTATAAGAAAAGGGCTAATGAAAGGGTTTCAGATTTCATTGCTCACTTGAAGGGATTAACATATTCTTGAGCTTAGCACTCCCTCATGAAGAATTGTTTCCAATCTGTGTGGGAAATCTGCATGATGAGCTACGCATGCCATTGATCCCTGTGAAATACATAAGAGGGGTTCAAGAAATTACTTAAATCTCTCAACAGATTGAAGACTCTCTTACAAAGACTAAGGATAAAACTTGTGTAATTCCATCAGCTCTAGGAAGGAGAATGGGTAGAGAAGATACTGCTACAGTCATGCTTAAATAAGCACATGTACCTGCTTCTACTTCAAAACCATCATCTTACCAAATAGATCCACCTCATGAGCATCAGAAATAGAGGTGGTTTTGTCAAGACGATCAAAGAGATCAATGATGGAAACAATTTGAGTATTTGAAAAGCGATGTTTACTCTTTCTAAAATGAACAAGTTCCTTGCTACTTCATTTCACCTCTGGAAAATAATTTGGATCAATTGCCAAGGCCCAAAATGCCGAACAAGGAAGGAGATGAAGACCATCCCAACTATTTCCCATTTCATCAGATTTGGGGCATCCCATTCTGGAGTTTTTTTTCATTAAGTACCTTTGGAAAAAAATGGTCAACTTGGGACAAGTGAAACTGAAAGGTTCTTTAGCTTAGGTAGCATGTGTTACCACTACAAATCCAGAGGAAAAAGGCGAGTGGCAGGACGTCAAAAAAAATGCGTAGAAATATGATGATTGGATGGTCATAAAGACGATCAACCGAACTCATTCCATTTTGCGAACGCAATTGAAGAAACTAATTGTGACTTCTGCTATGAAAGCCACAGCAAAACCCTCTTCATAAGAGAGAAAATACTCAAAGAAACGGTATAATTAAAAGAAATAATTAGTATCAGAAGAAGATGAGTATGTGTCAAATCCCAAGTTGCCTTTGACTCTGGTAGATTTTATGACATCTACTTCAAAGCCACAAGCATCATCCCAGCAAACGGCATAGCCTCAATTGACTAGTCAAGTAGAGTCTTCATTGAATAAAGAGTTAATATTTGGTTCTGTTATCATGATTCACTTAACAGATCCTTATTCCAGACATAGTTTCGATCTCGATGATCCTAGGTTCCCTGTATCAAACAGAGGAATCAGATGAAGATCTAGAGGCTCAAGATATAGAGGAAGACGTGGATCTTTCAGAGTCCACTATTCGTATTCTACCCCTGCTAGAACTGTGTATGTGGCAGAAACTCATGGAAGAGCCCTTCAACGAGCTCAACAAGAACAAGCAAGTTCTTCCACACAAGGCAGATTCAGTCCTAGCATAGTTATTCTGGACGATCAGTTGGAAGTTACACCTTCTTCCTCTTATCATGAAAATAAACCTATTCGGTTTAATATTCCAAAACCAGGAGTATTATCAACTCCTACCCCGGTACAAGATGCATCAACTTCCAAAGCATCAACTTCCATGGAACCTGCTAAACCACATGTTCTTGTTGGGAAACATAGACCTTTGGATCAAAAGTATGATGTATTGAAACACCTGGCCCATGTACTATCCACGTTATCAATTCTGGATGCCTTGAATTTTTCAAAGGATCTTCGGGAGGCACTCATTGAGGCTCTGTGAAGTCCTCAGGAGTCTGAAACTGAAAATGATACAACTAAAGCCTACCATGTAGAGAATAATCATGTATAAATACATGTAGTGTTATCTTTCACAAATGAAGATGAAGATGATCTCATGCATGGACATATTAGGCCTTTTTATTTATCTGGCAAGGTCAATGTTGTAGACATCGGAAGATCATTCATTTGTAATGGTTCATGAGTCAACCTCATGCCAATTTGTAAACATTGTCGATTGGGACACATAGAATATGATTTATCTCCTTCTACTATGTTGTTACAAGGATATGACAAAAATGAACAAGAACTATTGGGAGAGATTAAACTCAGAACTCATTTTGGTGATCTTGTATCCAATTCCAATTTTATGTTTTTTGATCAAGACTCAGACTTCAACATCTTGATTGGAAGATCATGGCTACATCAACATGTGGCTATCCCTTCATCATACCATCAAGGTCTCAAGTATTGTTTTGATGGTCAAGTTGTGACATTGTATGGTGATAAGGCCCCGTTCAAGTCATGTGAATCTCAATACATTGATGTGGAACTATATCACATGAAGGAAAAGGATAAATCCACAACAAGGGAGACTACCAAAGTTAATTCTCCATATTGTCTGGAAAAGATCCAGTAAATCCATTTGCACATATGAGTATAGATTATGTGTTTCCTATCAGTCAAATTGATAGGATAGACTCAAATCCAAATACTCTTATGGAAACTTCCATAATGTCAATTACAACAATCAATCCAGGCAACATGGGAGAAATTGGTGATTCACCAAGCAATGATGAAAGCTCAAATGGGGATGTCTTCATTTAATATATTGAAATCCACAAAGTCTATACTTCACCAACTAGGCCAGAAGAAGTTAAAGCAATGTTAGAGGTGAACGATGTTGTCGATTCTCAATCCATTATCTAATCCTTAATACCCCAGAAAGACCCTTCATCATCAATCAGGTCATAAATGGAAGATTCATCGTCAAGATATTCAAATTTTAAGATATCTACTGATCATGAAAATTCTACATTATCATCTATTAGGAAAGTAGAAATAGAAGAAATAACACATGTTGATGAAGAAGAGGAAGATCTCAAGGATGATCCTCCATCATTTAAAGAGGGTATCTCTACTACCATGGATGAACTCCTAGAAATAAATCTGGGTACAAAAGAAGATCCACGCCCCACATTAATTAGTGTGGTCATTACTCTTGATGAGAAAGAGATGTTTGTTTAATTTTTAAATCAAAATAGAGATATATTTTCATGGAACTATATAGAGATGCCCGGGCTTGATCCAGATGTCGCTACTCATCATTTGGGTTTTCTAGAAGAACATCGAGGATTCAAGAAAGCTGCAAGAAGAACACACCCAACTTATGATTCCAAAATTGAAGCTGAACTGGATAATCTTATCAAAGCTAACTTTATCAGATAAGATCAATATCCCAAATTGTTGGCGAATATTTTCCCTCTGAAGAAGATGAATGGAAAAATTAGTGTTTGAATTGATTTCAGATATCTTAATCAGCATTGTCGTAAGGATGATTTTCCAGTTCCGATTACAGAACTGTTAATTGATGCAACAGCTGGATATAAAGTACTTTCCTTCATGGATGGATATTCTGGGAGTAATCAAATCCTAATGGCTCTATAAGATGAAGAATTTACAGCCTTCAGATCCCCTCAGGGTGTCTTCTACTATCAGGTAATTCCATTTGTCCTAAAGAATGCAGGAGCAACATATCAGCGTGTCATGCATCGTATATTCAAACCCTTTTCAGGGAAGTTCGTTGAATGTTACGTGGATGATTTTTTTGTTAAATCCAAACAACTTTATAATCACTTTCTGATTTGGAAATCATATTCCAAAAACATTGAAAACATAATTTGAAGATGAACCCCTTAAAATGTGCTTTTGGGGTAACCTCAGGAAACTTTCTCGTCTTTGTTTTACGCCATCATGGTATTGAAGTCAATAATGAGAATAAAAATTCAATCCTTGGTATGTCACCTCCATGAAATTTGAAATAATTAAGAATACTTCAAGGACACTTAGCCTATATTCAGTGTTTCATTGCCAATTTGGCAAGTAAAAGTTTACCCTTAACAACATTGATGAAGAAAGGAGTCACTTACCAGGGGACTGAAGAATGTCAAGAAACATTTGATATTCTCAAGAAGTATCTCTTGATTCCACCGGTATTAATGGCACATATTGAGGGAAGACCACTTATCCTCTATGTGACAGCTTTAGAGCGATCGTTGGGTGCCTTTCTTTCTCAAAAGAATGATGCCGGGAATGAAAACATCCTATACTATCTCAGTCAGACTATGCTTAAAGCAGAAACCAGATATTCAAGTACTGAGAAGTGCTTCCTAGCATTAATATTTGCAATTCAGAAGTTGAGACACTACGTGCAACATCTCGATTTCCAATTGGTATCTCACAATATCCCGCTCAAATTCATCCTTAGTCATTCAATGCTTACAAGACATTTGACAAGGTGGGCAGTTATTTTACAGCAATTTGATATCTAGTATGTGTCTCAAAAAGCAATAAAGGGCCAGGATCTAGCTGATTTCCTTTCTGAACACCCTTCAGTAGAAGATACATCTTCAGATATTGAACTTCCTGATGATAAAGTATACTTTATTCAACATAGTCTTCAAACATGGGAAATGTACTTTGATGGTGCTTCTAGAAGTACAAGAGGGAGGAAACTGGAAAATCCTAAATTCAACAAAGATGGTTTGGGAATTGTGATCATTTCTCTAGAAAATGTAGTGTTACCCTATTCCTTCTCATTTTTGGGATGTGGTACAAATAAAGAAGTGGAATACCAAGCTCTCATCACAGGCTTGGAGTTGGCGCTTCAAGCACAAGTGAATAACTTAAAGGTGATAGGTGATTTAGACCTGATAATCAAACAAGTCAATGGGTATAATTCCATTAGAAAGGAAGAACTAATCCCTTTGTATGATTACATAAGAAAATTAATGGAAGAATTCTCTTCGAAACCTACATTTACTTATGTCCTGTGGTCACAAAATTCCAAAGCTAATGCACTGGCTAAGATAGCCATAGCTCTGGAAGATCCAAATCGGAACAAGACAACCATCAGTATTGCCCATCATCGTACAATTTCACCTTATGTTCAAATCAGAACAGAGGAAATCAATGAAATTAGTCCCATTCTTAAACCATTTGGTCATACTATAGGATGGATGACACTTATCAGGGAATACCTTCAAAATGGAACACTTACACCTGATAGAGCAAGGAAAAAACAAATTTGGTGATGTGTGGTCAATTTTAATCTTTATGATAGCCTATATCACCTAGAGAAAATTATCTACAAGCGTGGTTTTGATGGAGTTCTCTTCAGATGCATTGATGGTGAAGATACAATGGTTTTCATAAAAGAAGTGCATGCAGGAGTCTGTGGTGCCCATCAGTCTGGACATAGAATGTCTGATAAAATTCGAAGGCTTGGATAATTTGGGCCTTCAATGATAAAAGATTGTGTTGATTTCACAATGAAGTGTCATTCATTCCACGTACATGCCAACTTCATTCATCAGCCCCCAGAGATGTTTCATACAGCAAAATACTCATGGCCATTTTTCCACATGGGGAATGGATGTGGTGGGACCTTATCCTTCTGCTACAACCATGCAGTTTAAGTATATTCTTACTGTTACTAACTTCTTTTCCAAATGGGCAGACGTAATACCTCACAAAGAAGTTAGTTCTAAAAGAACTTTTAGCATCATTAAGTCTAACATCATTACCAGATTGGGAATCCGTCATACCATATTGACGGACAACGGCACCAACTTCTCTTCATCTGAGGTGAAGAAGTTGTATCAAGAATACAACATCAAATCCAACCATTCATCTCAGTATCATGTAGTGGCAAATGGCTAGATAGAAGCCTTCAACAAGACTCTTTAAAAAATATGGCAAAAGATGGTGGATAATGATAAGAGTTCATGGTCTGATAAATGCTTTCATGCTTAATGGGCTTATCGGACCACCACCCACACTACGATGCAGTCAACTCCATATTCATTGGTATATGGAATAGAAGCAGTCTTGCCCATTGAAGTTCAATTACCTTCGCTTATAGTAGCCATTTGTGATCAGTCGTCTACAAATGAACAATCTCAAAAGCGATTGAATGACTTGGAATGGTTAGATAGAAACTATTGTGCACCCTACACCACTTGGAAGTCTAATAGAATCGAATAGCATGAGCTTTTAACAAAAAGTTCATCTTCATTCATTCAATCAGGGAGAATTGGTATTGGTTCTCATAAATCCAATGATACCAGGAAAGAAACCTACCATGCTTGACACAAAATGGGAAGGACCTTACTCAATACATAAGGTCTATTCCAATGGAGCTTATTCTTTAATCTCCATGGATGGAGAACTCATCACTACTCCAACCAATGACATATTTCTGAAGAAGTATTTTGTATAAACACAAAATATATCATCAATGGTCCATTCATATGACCTTAAACTATTTTCATTTCTCTCATGTCCTGAAAGATGGTAAACTACACCATTATGTTCCATACATTTGACCTTAAACTATTCACACTTTCGTCCAAAATGATGTTAAACTGTGTCCCCTTCATCGACCTTTCTATATGATGTTAAAATATACAGCAACGGTCCATGCATATGACATTAAACTATTTTTATTACTTTCGTCCCACATTATGTTAAACTACATATCCAATGGTCCATGCATATGACTTTAAACTATCTACATGCCTTATGTCCAGCAGGACGTTAAACTGCACCAATGGTCCATGCATATGACCTTAAACTACTCGCAGTTTCATCCAACAGGATGTTAAACTGTATCGTCCCTTTTTGTCCAACATGACGCTAAGCTGTATCATTCCTTTTTCATCCAACACGACGTTAAACTGTGAAAAAGTCCCTAATACATCCAACCCGACATTAAACTGTGTCCTCTTTTTTCCTTACTGCATGACATTAAACTGCACAGTCCCCCCTTTTTTCAACATAACATTAAATTGTATTGTCCCCATCGTCCCAACAACATGACACTAAACTGTACATAAATCCCTCAATACATCCTACATGACATTAAACTGTATTTTTTCCATGCTACATGACACTAAATTGTGCAGCACCAATAGTCCTCACTACAAGACTTTAAATGTCATAGTACCTTCATATGTCCTACATGACATTAAACTATTCATCGTTAGGGTTTTTGATACCTCTTGTTTCTCACAACAAGTATGACTCATGTGAGCTTAGAGAAAACTTCAACCATAATACCCTCTCTGGGCCGCTAACCATGCGTAAGTCCCAACACCATTTTTAGGTCGTTGTCCCCAAAAACAACTTGATCACTAATTAATTTTTTCAAATGAACTACATGGACGTTGATCCTTACCTTCTAGGTTTGGCACGTAGGAAACCTCCCAAGGTTCAATCCCAAAACCAATCTATTCACATCTGTTCACTTCCATCTCATACGATGTTGATTCATGAAACCACCCCAAGAATCAATATCTTTATATTGGTTCACCATTGTCCTTGCTATACGACGTTAAACTGTACATCACTTTTGTCATGTATGACAATAAACTACAACATTCTTTGATACCCTCACCTGAGAGGGAATCATTATTTACATTGATTTCCAATCATGTTAAATTCCAATTACTACGTGCATACATGGCAATGCCCGAACCTTTTATCTTGGGTCAAACCATCATTGCACTAAAGTACCCTTTCACCCTTCAGGTGTACTAACCAAATCTGTATTGAGGGTATTTCTAGAACTACATAGCCTTGATTTCCATCATTATGGGATATGTAGGAATGTTCGTGTTTCCCTCGAATCCAGCCCCAAGTCTTTTGGGCCAAACCCCAAATTCCACATTCAGTCCCTTAGCTAAAAAGTCCCTATGAAAACACACACTGTGTATTTCTTATAATGGTCCATGTTATATGACCTTAAACTAAGATCTCTTACACTTTCATCCAATGTGACGTTAAACTGTATTTCATGAACTGTGTATGTCTTGATTCCCATCCATATGGGATACATAGTGAAGTCTGACATTTCAATTTAGGACCCAGTCACAACATGATTATGGTTAGAATTGGTCTGTGTATCTATACCTTCATTGATCAAATGCCCATTTTTTATGTGTCATAATCCTAACCTTAAATATTTTCAGATCTCCATACTCTTTTTCTCGACATCTGGTCACAAAATTTCCAATTTCTAAGATTTCTTTTTCTTGACTATGCAGCAGGTGCCCTTAGGTTTCCTTGCATAAACCGTCTATATAAAGGACATGTCAGCCAAAAGATCCAATTATTTGACTATGCAGCCAATTCCCTTAGGTGGACCTGCATTATTCAACCCCCTAACGGGTTTGTTAAATCGTGGTAACTTCATTCTTGGAAAGAAAACCTCTTTTGACCTTATTGGTCCTAATAAAAATATGTAGGGATCTGAAAAAATAGCCATCCTTAACATATTTGTCCCATATTCTTTTTCATGATCTGAAATAATTAATGTCCATGGTTTATATTTTCCTTCATTATACTTGGGACAGACCTTCGTAGGAGTAAAATTCATCCAGTTCTTAGACAATGTTGTTTGGAAATATCTTCTCCAAATTCAAGTACCTCTCTCCATACAGAAAACACTATGCTTTGGAAAATTTGAATTCCCATAAAAATTCAATGGCTTTTTAGCAGCAGAAAAGTAAAATTCTGAGAGTTATTTTTCCTGACAATGCAGCACAAGTCCTTAGGCGGCCTTGCATAATTATTCTACAAAACAGACCTGTTAGCCAAAAGATGTATTTTCTGACTATGCATCCAATGCCCTTATGTGGCCCTGCATGATTCAACCCCCTAATGGTTTTGTTAAATAATGGTAACATCATTCATATGAACTACTTATTCTATTGATTTTTAGAACTTTTTCATATCATTCCTCAGATTCAAAATTTCATAAGTCTTAGTTTACATATTTTCCCTCATACTTGAGTGTGGTAATATGTTTTTAGGTAAAATTTCAAGGATTTGAGTCCATTTTAATCCATTCGGTCAAAGATATTTCAACCTTAAACATTAGCCTTTTTATTTCTGACACGCATGACTTTAAAATGCCCACAAAAGATAATGGAATTCTTATTAAAATTCAAGTTCCAGCTTACTAAACATACTTTATGTATGATTTTAGGTAATATTGAGCAATAAAAAATTTTCAAAAGTTTTTAGGGTTATTTATAATAATCCTAGAAAAAATAAAACTATGCTTACTAGGCTCATTAGCTTAGGTAAAATTTAAAGTAGGTAGCAAAGGAAAATGTGTGCAAAATGATTAAAGGTGGAAAATTTCTTCATTTGATGCACACGAATTAGTAGGACATCCATAGATTGGAGTCTCTTCTCTTTTCCAAGAAATTACAAGAGGCTATCAACATAAGTCATCACTTGATGTAAAACATCTCGAGATTCACCAGCAGCCACATGAAGATCTTTCACTCGACCAACATCACTCTTTTTAGATTAATGGAGTGATTTCATGGAAACTGTGATGGCTTTCATACCATTTGTTTGATCTCCCTCCAGTGAATTATTGATTTGGTCAAGTTCCCCATTAACAACATCTAACTATTGCTGAAGGTTTATCTGCTGGATGACTTTATTTTTGATCTTACGCTTCAGTTCCTTCATCTTGGTAGCATAACCAGCCTCAGCTTGGGATATCGTAGCCTCAAATTCGCAGATATTGGCTAACAGCTTCACCCTGGTAAAATCTTGATGGCACCTTTTCTCCTTCTCCATTGTTAATATGACTTGCTTCACTGCGGCATGGATCATTTGATATCCAAAACCGTCAAGTCCCAACATAAAAAACAGGGACGAAAGATGTGGGATCTTTGATGACAGATCTTCACGAGGCACTTCAGATATGTTTTTCCATATGTTTTCAATGAAATGCATCGTGAAAATTGGAGCACCTTTTTTACTTCTGGATCAAACTGAGCATCACTGTCACAACGGGTAATATAATTTGGGATTAATGCACTTAGGGAAGTTCCCTGTTCTGCTCCTTCCCCCCTGACCTGTGCTTCTTCACATTCAATTCCCGTTGGGGCGAAGGCTGAGGCTTCACCACTAGATCTAGCCACTGAAATTGATGGACCTACATAATCAATTGAAACCTTTTGTTAGTTTCAAAGAAGAACAAACGTTGATTGATTGTCTTTCAAATTAAGTACAGTCACAAAAATTATTATCCCTTACTAAAAGGTAGATCAGTAACTTGAGAAGGATCTCCCCCATTTTTCTTAACTTCAACAAGCTTTTTAGGGTGAGGTTGGGGAAGCTCTATGGGGTTCAGCTCCACCTGGTCTAATGTCTCTGCAATAGTAGGGTTTTATGTACCCCCTTCATGAATTGGTAGTTCAGCAGCTTCCTCATATAGAACTGTATATTTTGAACCGATCATGATCAGACATGTAATCAGAAGTTATTTTTTACAGGACGAAGGATAAAACTCACGTCTGTAATCTTCTAAATTACATGGTAATTTAACATTGTTTCCCTCAGAATTCCGGGATGACCTCTTGATGGGAGGTTCGACGTTCTGTTCGGTTTCTAACGGGTTTGTTCATAGAACATGAAACATCCAATGATTCCACATCCATTTGGACCTACTTTCCAAAGTTATGCGCTCATTAGTTTGTGGACTGATGTGGATTAGGAATTTGCATTGGTCGAGAGGATGGGAGATCGGACTATCACACCTTTTGAGGGGATTTATTGTTTATTCCAGGACTCTCTTTATAGATTTATGTTATGTTCAAGAATCCTTATTACATTACCAAGTATAAAATGTGCTTTCCTTTAGATCATACAATCAATGATAAAATATGTACACAATTTAGAAAATATTTTATATGTATTCCAGGTTCTTCATCGATAGAAAATCATCTGTATTTTATAAATATCCTTGGTAAATGGTATCCTTTATTTATATAAAATTATCTTGGTCATTATGATGACCAAGATGGTTTCAAAGCCACTCAGTGGGGCACTTGAAGTTTATTTTCATTCAGAAGTACATGGATTATTTCCGAGTTGGGATCAAACCCGCAGATGGGCTACCAACGTATCCTTTGTTTTGGAAAAGGAATCAAAACACACGTAGTTCAAGTGGCGAGTATGATATTAATGATTGATGGCTCATAGAAGGATGTCATAATTACTTTTACCCTCTAAGCTCACATGAGTCATGCTCAGTGTGTGAAACAAGAGGTATTGGTAAAAATTAGACAATTGGGCCATGAAGGAAGGAATCATAAGAAATGATGTAGGACTTATGTACGTATGAATGCCCAAAAATAGATGATTATTACGATTAAATTCCTGAGAAGAAATCAAAGATCAAGGGTAAATTAGGATTGAGGTTAAAGAAATTATGACTGGGACTTACTCCTGAAAAGGAGTCCCAGTTTAAAGGAATTATGACTGGGACTTACTCCGGAAAAGGATGCCCAGTTTAAAGGAATTATGACTGGGACTTACACCTGAAATGAGGCCCAGGTTAAAGGAATTATGACTGGGACTTACTCCTGAAAAGGAGTCCCAGGTTAAAGGAATTATGACTGGGACTTACTTCTGAAAAGGAGGCACAATTTAAAGGAATTATGAATGGGACTTACCCTGGAAAAGGAGGCCCAGTTTAAATGAATTATGACTGGGACATACTCCTGAAAAGGAGGCCCAGTTTAAAGGAATTATGACTGGGACTTACTCCTAAAAAGGAGGCCCAGTTTAAAGGAATTATGACTAGGACTTACTCCTGAAAAGGAGGCCCAGAATTAGGTTCTCTCATCTTAAAGGATGAGGTTGAATGAATGAAATCTCAATCTTTAGTGACATAAATATGTTCAAATCACTATTTTTTGAGGGATATTCCACAGAATTCCTTTCAGATGAAGAATTCAAATCAAGAAATCATGCCATAAATGGCTTTGAAAAGTGTCTTGAAAACTAAATCTTGAATAGGAGAGGTGGAATGGCTTAAGAGGGGTAAAATGGGAAAGAAGGGCACCCAAAAAGGCAGGGTCGCGCAAGTCCTAGAAGGCGCGTAGGTACTGCGTGGGCACACAAGTCTTGGTCGCACAGGTTTACCTGCGCAACATGTTGGGTACTTGCGAGGTGTTCACCCAGTAGGGTAATACTTGAGAGACTTTAGGTTAAGGCCTTTAGAATCCTCTTGAGGTTCTTCCAAGAGAGGGGCGCATAGGTTCTATTGAAGGAGTAAGGCGGCGTGAAAGTGTGGCAATTTCACTTAAGGGATGGCCACATTGGCACACAAGTGTTGATGATTTTCAACACTTAGGCCTTCCTCCCCCTCTTTAGATCTTCCGTTTTAGGTATGAAATTACCTTAGAAGTGTTCCGGAAGCATTGAAAAGAGACTAGGGTGCCGGGAGCTTAAATATGAGTTTCTGGAAAAATTCATCTCCCAAGTGGGGGCCCACAGGGTCTATTTATAGGTAGGAGAAGACCCTGGGCAGTTATCACTTAGGTCGTGAAAGTCACTTGTGCGACCATAATGCGTCGCGCTGGTGGGATTGCACGTCTATGTGGAAACTTGTGAGACTAATGGGAAATCTTCTCCTTGTTCATCCCATCGCTGATTTTTGATACTTTCTTTAAAGGATGAATCAATTTGAGATAAGATATTACCCTTTTCCAATATTTAGACTCTGTGATGAAAAGGAGTGTCAACAAAAGTCCCCCCCTCAGAGTTGGATCTGAAAGAAAATGAGGATGTGACTCTGAGGAAAAAGGAGAAATTCAAGGGAATGGTGGCGCACAACTGTTCAATGCACAACACATGGCGCCCAGGTTAGAGTCGCGCAAGGATTGAGCGTACTGGGAGTAGGCGCACAGATAGGCTCTTGGCCTATAAATATAGGATCCTTGGCCGTGCATAGCATCGGCTTCTGAATTCTCGATCTCTCACTGCGCAAGTTATCTTCACCACGCAAGTCTCTTCTTTCTGTTGTTTCCTTCTCGCCGCGCTGCTGTCTAGGTATCTGTACTTGCACGGTTTAGAATTTCACGGTAAAAACTAGTGCGGCATAAGAACACTTGCGCGCCAAGTTTAGACTTGCGATCCTTAGTGCCTTTGCCATTTTATTCGGATTTTTTCACAAATTTTATAAAAAATCAATCCAATTAATAATTTAATTAATTCAACTTTTGTGCAGAATCAATGTCTCTTAGACCCGGAATAGTTGATGAACTGTCTAGCAAGCGGATAGATGATATGATGAGCATCATTGTCCATGATTATTATACTGTCAAAGATAGAAATCTTCCGAATTTGGCTATGTATCTGAGGAAATATCATCGTGACTTCCCACAGATCACTTATCTGCCTTTGTATGGCTATGGTCATTTGCAAGAAGTCACCATTCTAGAAGCAATGAACTATCATCCATTTTCGTGGTTTCAGAATTACACCAACT
Organism: Viscum album; assembly: GCA_963277665.1. Lineage (NCBI taxonomy): Eukaryota > Viridiplantae > Streptophyta > Magnoliopsida > Santalales > Viscaceae > Viscum > Viscum album. The sequence continues at coordinate 180,969,898 of OY728140.1, forward strand.
TTGCTTCAGAAAATATCTAAGGTGGAGGAGTATTTATAAATGCTGTAATAGTGGAGAAGGCCTACATGATGCATCATATCCCTTGTACACCAGATCTGAAAAATCATACACCTGAGCTGCAACCACATTGTCATCCTTCAATCTTCCGAAATGCATAGATGGATCAATCCAAAGGATGGAAGAAACATTGGGACTTTCGTCCTGGGGGAGGCGTGAAGCCAACTTGGATGTGGGAGTACTGGGTGTGACAAACCTATGCAGAGTTTGTCGAGGATTTGAAGAGAGCTGCAATATACAAAGCTGTCTGGGTTGGGCAAACATATGTTTACAGACATGATAACTTCGTGCCGAAGATACTCAGCCACTAGATCCCAGTAACTAATTCATTCCATTTGACGCATGGAGAAGAAGGTATCAGTTTGTGGGATGTCCACAAGATTTAAGGGGCTCTAATTTTGGGCGATATGTATGATGAATTCATTCCTCCCAAGGTGACATGGAATGACTCAAAGAAGACTCCTGCTTTAGCTCGGGAATTATTTAAGATCTTACAAAGGATCAAGAGTTTAGAGACCTCATTAACTCATTCTAGAAAGGATATTAATCCGGAGGAATGGATGAATGTATTTCTTTTTGAGAATAAAGGGAGGGATCCAAAGGAGAAGGAGCCGAAGGAAAAAGGATCCATGATAATGAAATACAAGGATAAGAGGCCCAAACATCCTACCACCTGCCCCAAACATGAGAAGATGGGTGATCCTGGCACATTATGGCCAACTCTAGAAGAAATAGAGTTCGTGAAGTGGGGATATGAAGTGAATAAAAGAATCCCAAATAAGACTCATCTGGCGGGCTTCTTGGCAATGTGGCTCAGTGTTTATCTATTTCTGGTTAGGGATTCGAAGGGAGGCGTCAGGCCAGGGACCTTCGTTATTGAGGAAAAAATAGCTGAGGGAAAAATGGTTGGGTTGGATACCCCCATTTTAGCAAAGATTCACAGGAGTTTACTTCATGTCTTCATGGTTAAATCTCCTTTAAGAATAGTGGGACCATTCCAAGTTTTGTGGGGATGGATCACTACACAATTTAGGACTTACAATGTGCAGAATGGATTACAAATTCCTGGAAGTTCTTTCAGGACATCAGTCCAAGAATTCTATGGAGTTGCTCCATTAGATGTTAATTCTTATGACATGAAAGTGAGGCTTAGCATGTTTAAGGAATTCAACTTCTTTCCCTATGGATGTCTGCCAACTGGGCGGTTTGTTGATGATGGGACAACCCCTTTGGATTCGAGGGCATACATTCTAGCTTGCAGGGGTGGTGTGCTAGTTGTCAGGATTGACGGAGAAATCATATGCGAGGCCTATGTTCCATATATATTTGAACGTCAATTAAAATGTCTACAAAAGATTGTTGTATCTCTTCGGGTACATATCAAGTTAGAGAAACATCCGATGGTTGCTCGGCAACTATGGCTACTGACGTCAAGGGAGAAAAATGGGGTAGTAATTGATCTACGAGTTGAAAAAGTGGCACAAAATTTTACTACATATTATTCCGAACACTAGATAGAATCATACCCCAAAGGGATATTGAATCACACAGTTTATCAGGTGTGGAAAAGGAAGAGGACTGTAGAGAAAGAAACCCTTCCTTATGAAGGTGATGCTTCCCCACCTGAAGTTGATTTGACAAACTCCTCTTCTATAACTGATTCACCGGATTATCATGATGGGGATGATGAGGCACAACCAATAGTAAAGCGGTTTAGTGCCTGATATAATCCTCTGGTCAGAATCAAAAGACCCACTCTATCAACTCCTGGTGAGTTACTTCATTGTAGTAATTTAATCATTGCTATTTTATAAAGAAATAAGTCTTACATTCTTATTCTCTATCTGTATATGTTGGAGCTGGGAAGAAATTGAAGTCAAAAATTGTAGGACCTTCTTCACAGCCTTCATATCTAAGACCAGAGGCTGTCCAGCTATGGCAGAGTTTATATTGTGGTACTGAGACCACCTGGCTGGATTTGTGTGAGGGCCTACAACTCCCTGGAATAGGGAATCTTATTGCTTTTACAAATCTTCAATACGAGGAAAACCCCAATGAAGTGCGGACTTACATCAGAGAGCTGGAAATGCTCATATATGGCACTGATGAGTCTGTTTCTGTCACCAGGCGGGTGAAGGAAATGATCGATCGTGGCGCCACTGAGGGGGCTGGTGGTTCTGGAGATGAGGAGTGGCATGAGTTTGTGGCTCCTGAAGATGTATGTTTTCTTTATTTATTTGCTTTGCAACTTGATTTTAGTATAATCTTTATTACATAAGGAAGTTATTTTCATCATCTTGCAGCTTTCAAAGAAAGGAACTGGGGTTGCTTCACAACAATATAGCCCTGGTGGTACTGCCATCAGGGCTGCTACTGATTCTCCTCGTGAGCTAGGAGAGATATCTCCAGGACAGTAGGCCATGAATGAGGCGCTGGACATAGCCTTCCATTCGCCAATCCAAGTGCCAATAAGGGAGACTACCGATACTCCCAAAAAACCAAATAAGCAAAGTCAATGAATGAGGAAGTCCACATCTAAACATTTCATTAGCAGCGGTAAGTCCTTCAAGTAATCATGAGTTTATACTCATGACCACATGGTTACTCCTATTTCTGGGGATTGCAGGGGCTTCTTCAATTTCCCCCCTTAGGGAAAGGACTGATCCTCCTTCAAAGACCAGAGAGGGTGATGTGGAACAATCACAGATCCAAGATGACTTGGCTGCTCCTGGAGAAGAGCTAGCATCTATTCCCAGTATCCCTCCTGTTTCTGGGAAGTCAGCAATGATTCATAAAAAATGTTGAACAAAACAACGACTGACTACCATTTTGTGATACTTCAGGTTCAACACCTACATTAGAGCATCTGGCGACTATTGCAACTGATGTTGTGATTATATCTGAAGATGTTGTCCAGGGTCAGGGGTTGCAGGACATAAGTCATCAAGAAGAGGCAACAAATTCTCCCACTTGTGAGACTAACCAGGATTCTGAAATATCATTGGATGAAATGATGAATCATGGCATGACTTTTGATGAATTTTATGATCATGATAAGTTTTCATGTGATTTAGAAGACCGTGGGCGTGAGTGTTATCCATCACCCAGAAAATGTTTTTTTAATTTACACTTCTAATCATGACTGAAAATAATATGAAGTTTCATCCATAGAAGCTACTGAACTGCCAATTCCTAAAGAGGGTGTGGACATTGATGTCAACCCTACTATTGCAAAAACATTAGCTCAAGTAGATCTAATCCCAGTAAACCCTCCTGAGACCCATCTTGAAGATCCTATTGAAACTAGGAAATATGAGGAGGAGTCTTCTTAGGTTTCTGACCCACCGTTGGTTAAGGGATAACAAAAATTGTGATTGTACATAATTTTCAAGACAATCGATTCTTTTTCTATCCTTTCAAGCTAACTAACGCTTTCAATTAATCATGTAGATCCATCAATTGCAGTGGCTAGGTTTGGAGGTGAGGCCTCAGCCTCTTCCCCCACGGGAATTGAAAGCAAAGAAGCACAAGCCAGGGGGAAAGAGCAGAACAGGGCACTTCCTTAAGTGCATTAATCCCAGATTACCTGCCCCCTGTGATGATGATGTTGAATCAGACCCAGAGATGCTTAAAGCGTTTAGCTTTTCACGACTCAAGGCATGGAACAACATATGGAAAATCCTATCTGAGGTTCCTTTAGAAGATATATCATAAAAAATTCCTCGATTATCATCCCAATTTGTCATAATAGGACTTGGCAGTTTTGGATATGAAAAGATCCATACCGCTGTGAAACAGATCATTTTCAGGAGGGAGTAAGAGCAAAAGTGCCGCGAAGATCTGATCAGGGTGAAATTTTCAGTTAATATCGGTGAATTTGAGGTTGCGGTATCCCAAGGTGAGGCTGATTATACTGCCAAGATGAAGGAGATGAAGCATAAAATCAATGAAAAAGTCGTCCAGTAGATACACCTTCAGCAATAGTTGGATGCTATTACTGGGGAACTTGACCAACTCAATAATTCACTGGAGGGAGTTCAAACGAATGGTATGCATACCATTATGGATGCCAAGAAAGCACTCCATCAGGATGAAAAGAGTGAAGTTGGTCGAGTCATGAGCTTCAAGTAGCTGCTGATGAAGCTCGGGATGTGGTTCATCAACTGAAGACTTATGTGGAAAGCCACTTTTAATTCTTGAAAAAAGAGAAGAGACTCTGATCTAGGGATGTCATTATAACTCTTATGTATCAATGAAAAACACTTTCACCTTCACTCATTTGTACCTATATTCTCCTTTACTACATGATTTAGATTTTATCTAAGCCAATGAGCATAGTAAGCATAGTTTGTTTTTTACTAGGATTAATGTAAATAACCCTAAAAACTTCAAACATTTTAATTTCTCAATGTTACCTAAATCATACTAAATGTATGTTTAGTGAGGTGGAACTTGACTTTTATTCAGAGTTCCTTTGTCTTCTGTGGGCAGTTTAAATTCATGCACATCAGACATAAAAGGATAATGTTTAAGGTCGAAATAGCTTTGACAGAAATGGATTAGAATTGACTCAATTCCTTGACAACTCATCTGAAAACATAGTACCCCACTCAAGTATGAGGGAAAATATGTAAACTATGACTTAAGAATATTTGAATCTGAGGAATGATATGAAAAAGAGCTAAAAGGCATTAGAAGAAGTAGTTCCCAAGAATGAAGTTACCATTATTTAACAAACCCTTTAGGGGGTTGAATTATGCAGGGCCACCTAAGGGCATTGGCTGCATTGTTAAATAAAATAATATCTTTTGGATAACAAGTCTGCTATGTAGACTGTTTATGCAAGGCCACCTATGGGCACATGCTGCATAGTCTGGAAAAATAACTCTCAGAAATTTACTTTCCTAGTGCTAAAATCCAGTGAAAGTTAATGGAGATTCAAATCTTCCAAAGTATAGAGTTTGTTGTATTGAAAGAGGTTCTTGAATATGGAGAAGATATTTCCAAACAAGATTATCAAAGAACTGGATGAGTATTACTCCTACGCAGGTCTGAACCAAATGTAGGGAAGGAGAATATAAACCATAGACTTCAATACATTTAGATCATAAAAAGGATATGGGACAAGTATGTCAAGGATGGCTATTTTTGTGGATCCCTACATACTTTCATTTAAGTCAAATTAGGGAAAAAGAGGCATTCTTCCTAATAATGATTTTACCACTATCCGACAAACCCGTTAGGGGGTTGAATTATGCAGGGCCACCTAAGGGAATTGGATGCATAGTCAAATAATAGTATCTTTTGGCTAACAAGTCTGTTATGTAGACTGTTTATGAAAGGCCGCCTATGGGCCCGTGCTACATAGTCAGGAAAAAGAATTCCTAGAAGTTTGACATTTTTGTGACTAGAAGTCAAGAAAAAGGTTATAAGGATCTGAAAATATTTAAGGTTAGGATTATGACACATAAATATGGATATTGTTCAATGTATACAGAGATACACAGATCAATGCTATCCATAATCATGTTGTGTCTGGGTCCTGAATTGAAATGTTGGACTTCACTACATATCCCATAAGGATGAGAATCAAGACATACATAGTTCTTAGTCTATATTTTAACGTCATGTGGGAAAAAAGGATTAGAGATCTTAGTTTAGGGTCATAGAGCTTGGACCATTGTAATAAATACACATTGTGTGTTTTCATGGGGACTTTTCATCCAATGGACTGAAAGTTGAATTTGGGGTTAGGCCCAAAAACATGGGGCTGGAGTCGAGGGAACTCGAAAGTTCCTATGTATCCCATAAGGATGTGAACCAAGCCCACGTAGTTCTAGAAATACCCTTTGTACAAATTTGGTTCGTACATAAGAAGGGTGAAAGGGGACTTTTTTACAATGATGGTTTAACCCAAGATAAAAGGTTTGGTCATTGCCATGTATGCATGTAGTCTTCGAAATGAAACATGATTGAAAAATCAATAAAAATAATGGATCCCTCTCAGGTGAGGGTATCAAAGAAATTTGTAGTTTATTGTCATACTGGAAAAAAGTGTTGTATAGTTTAACGTCGTATAACAAGGAAGAATGTGAACCAATGTAAAGATATTGATTCGAGGGGCGGTTTCATGAATCAACATCATATGAGATTGAGGTGAACCAATGTGAAGAGATTGGTTTTGGGCTTGAACCTTGGGAGGTTTCCTATAAACCCAGCCTATAAGGAAAGGATCAAAGTCTGTGTAGTTCAATTAAAGATTGAATTAATGATCATGTTGTTCTTGGGGACAATGACCTAAAAATAATGTTGTTGTGTCTTACACATGGTTAGCGGCCCAAAGAGAGGGTTATGGTTGAGGTTTTCTCTAAGCTCACATTAGTCATACTTGGTGTGAGAAATAAGAGGTGGCAAAAACCTTAACGATACACAGTTTAACGTCATGTAGGACGTATGAAGGGACTATGCAGTTTAAAGTCTTGCAGATTGGACTATTGGAACTGCACAGTTTAGTGTCATGTAGCAGGGAAAAAGTACAGTTTAATGTCATATAGGACGTATCATGGACCTTCTGTATAGTTTAGCGTCATGTAGTTAAGACGATGGGGACAATAGAGTTTAACGTCATGTTGGACGAAAGGGGGACTGTGCAGTTTAATGTCATGCAGTGAGGACAAAAGAGTACAATATTTATCGTCATGTTGGATGCATTGGGGATTTTCTCCTCAGTTTAGCGTCATATTGGACGAAAGTGTGAATAGTTTAAGGTCATATGCATGGACCGTGGACGGTGCAGTTTAATGTCATGCTGGACAAAAGTGTAGTTTAAGGTCATACAGGACCTTTGATGATTATGTAGTTTAACGTCTCTCTGGACGTAAGGGACTTTTATACAGATTAGCGTCATGTAGTTAGGACATCACAGTTTCACGTCTTTCGGGATGTAAGGGACTTACAAATAGTTTAGGGTCATATGCATGGACCGTTGATGATGTAGTTTATGGTCATACAAGACCTAGTTGCAGTTTAAGGTCATACTGGACCATTTAGGGAACTTTTTCACAGTTTAACGTCGTTTGGGATGAAGTTGTAGTTTAATGTCATACTGGACCATTGTTGTATAGTTTAACGTCATATAGCAAGGACGAACTGGTGCAGCACAGTTTAGTGTCATGTTGCAGGGACATAGTACATACTTTGCAGATTATAAAAAATACTTTTTCAAAAATCTGGCATTGGTTGGAGTAGTGATGAATTCTCCATCCATCGAGATTAATGAATAAGATCCATTGGAGTAGACCCTATGTATTGAATAAGTTCCTTCCCATTTTGGGTCATGTTTGGGAGGTTTCTTTCCTGGTATCATTGGAGTTCTGAGAACTTATACCAATTCTCCCTGAGTGAATGAACGAAGACGAACTTTTTTGTTAAAATCTCGTGCTATTCGATTCTGATAGAATTCGAAGTGGTTCAAAGTGCACAATATTTTCTCATATAACCATTCAAATTCATTCAATTGCTTTTGAGATTTCTCATCTGTAGATGACTGATCGCAAATGGCTACTCTGAGCGAGGGTAATTGAACTTCAATTGGCAAGGATGCTTCTGTTCAATATACTAATGAATATGGAGTTGATCGTGTTGCAGTGCAGGTGGTAATCCGATAAGCCCATAAAGCGTGAAAGAGTTTATCAAGCCATGACTTCTTACCTTTATCCACCATCTTTTTCAGTATATTTGAAAGAGTCTTGTTGAAGGATTCTATCTGGCCATTGGCCGAAACATGATACCGAGATGAATGGTTGGATTTGATGTTGTATTCTTGATACAATTTCTTCACCTTGGATGAACAGAAATTGGTTCCATTGTCCATCAATATGGTATGAGGGACACCAAATCTGGTAATTATGTTAGACTTGATAAAGCTAAAAATTCATTTAGAACTGACTTCCTTGAGGGGTATTTACTCTTCCCATTTGGAAAAGAATTAATTAGCAGTAAGAATGTACTTAAACTACTTGGCCGTTGCCGATGGGTAAGGTCCCACCACATCCATTTCCCATGTGGAAAATGGCCAGGAGTATTTAGGTGTATAAAGCAACTCTGCAGGTTGATGAATGAAGTTGGAATGTACTTGGAAAGAATGACACGTCTTGGTTAAATCAACACAATCTCATATCATTTAAGGCTAAAAGTATCCAAGCCTTAGAATTTGATCAGACAATCTATTTCCAGACTGGTGGGCACCACAGACTCCTACATGCACTTCTTTCATGACAACCATTGTCTCTTCACCATCAATGCATATGAAGAGAACTCCATCAAAACCACGTTTGTAGAGAATTTTCTCTAGGTGATCTGGGCTATCAAAAAGAGTAAAATTTACCACACGTCGTCGGATTTGTTCTTTCTCATCTCTATCAGGTGGAAGTGTTCCATTTTGAAGGTATTCCCAGATAAGTGACCTCCAACCTGTATTATGACCATACGGTTTGGGAATGGGACTAATTTCATTAATTTCCTCTGTTCTGATTCGAACACAAGGTGAAATTGCATGACGGTGGGAAATACTGATGGTTGTCTCATCCCGATTTTGATCTGCTAGAGATGTGGCTATATTAGCCAGCGCATCAGCTTGAGCATCTTGTGATCTTGGGACATAAGAAAATGTCAGTTCTGAAGGTAATTATTCCATTAACTCTTTGAAGTACTCCTACAATGGGATTAGTTCTTCTTTTCTGATGGCATAATCCCCATTGACTTGTTTGATTACCAGGTCTAAATCACCCTTCACCTTTAAGTGATTCACTTGTGCTTGAAGCATTAATTCCAAGCCTGCGATAAAATCTTCGTATTCGGCTTCATTATTGGTTCCACCATCCCACAATAAGAAGGAATAAGGTAAAACTGCCTTTTCTGGAGAAATGAGCACAATTCTTAAGCCAACTTTGTTGAATTTAGAATTTTCCATTTTATTCCCTGTTGGACTTCTGGAAGAACCATCAAAATAAATTTCCTATGCTTGAGGACATTCTTGAATAGAGAAGACTTCTTCATCAGGGAGTTCAATATCTAAAGACGTGTCTTCCACTGAAGGGTGTTCAACCAGGAAATTTGCCAGAGGTTAGCCCTTTATCGCCTTTTGAGACACATACTGAATGTCGAATTGCTGCAAAATAACTGCCCACCTTCCTAGACGACCTGTAAGCATTGGACGACTAAGGATGAATTTGAGCGGGTTATTGCGAGATACCAATTGGAACTCGTGATGTTGCAGGTAGTGTCTCAACTTCTAAAATGCAAAGATTAATGCCAGGTAGCACTTCTCAATACTTGAATACCAGGTTTCTGCTTCAAGCATAGTGCGACTGAGATAGTAGAGGCTGTTTTAATTCCCAGCATAATTCTTTTGAGCAAGAAAGGAACCCAATGATCGCTCTAGAGCTGTCACGAAGAGGATAAGTGGTCTTCCTTCAACAGGTGGCATGAGTACCGGTGTACTCAAGAGGTATTTCTTGATAATATCGAATTCTTCTTAACATTCTTCAGTCCAATGGTAAGTTACTCCCTTCTTCATCAATTTGGTAAAGGGTAAACATTTTCATTCCAAATTGGCGATGAAACGCCAAATATAGGCTAAGTGTCCATGAAGTACTCTTAATTATTTCAAATTTTGAGGAGGTGACATAACAAGTATTGACTTTTTCTTCTCAAGATCGACTTCAATACCACGATGGCGTACAACAAAGCCGAGAAATTTTCCTGAGGTTACCCCAAAAGTACATTTTAAGGGGTTCATCTTCAAATTATGTTGTCGAATCTTGCAGAATATGACTTCCAAATCATCCAAGTGATTAGAATTTTGTTTGGATTTAACCACCAAATCGTCTACATAGAATTCAACAAACTTCCCTAATAAGGGTTTGAAGATACGATGCATAGAGCACTGATATGTTGCACCTGCATTCTTTAAGGCAATGGGCATTACCCGATAACAAAACACACCCAGAGGGGCTCTAAAGGATGTGGATTCCTCATCTTCTGGGGCCATTCAGATCTGATTATATCTAGAATATACATCCATGAAGGAAAGTGCTTCATAGGCAGCTGTTTCATCAATTAAAAATTCAGTAATTGGAACTGGGAAATCATCTTTAGGACAATGCCGATTAAGATCTCTGAAATCGATGAAAACTCTAATTTTTCCGTTATTCTTCATTACAGGGACAATATTAGCCAACAACTTGGGATACTGAACTTCTCTGACGAATTTATCTTTGATAAGCTTATCCACTTCAACATCAATTTTAGAAGCATAAGTTGGGTGTGTTCTTCTCGCGGCATCCTTAAATCCTCGATGTTGTTCTGGTCTACCCAAATGATGAGTAGAAACATCAGGATCAAGCCCGGGAATTTCTGTATAGTTCCAAGAAAAAATATCTCTATTTCTCTTTAGAAAAGAAATATACATCTCTTGCTCTTCAAGGGTCATTTCCGCACTAATTAAAGTGGGGAGTGGATCATCTTTTGTACCCATATTTATTTCTCTGAGTTCATCCACAGTGGTAGAGACACCCTCTTCAAATGATGGAGGAGAATATCTTTTATCTTATTCTTCTTCTTTCATCATGTGTTATTTCATCAGTTTCTACTTGCATAGTATATGACAAAGTATAATTTTCATGATCAGAAGAGATTTCAAAATTTGCACATTTTGAAGAGGAAGATTCCATTTTTTACCCTATTTATGATGAAGAGTTTTCTTTGGGTAATAAAGAGGAAATGATAAATTGAGAGTATACATCATTGTTCCCCTTTAAGGTTTCTATAACTCCTTCTGGCCTAATTGGAGAAGTATAGACTTTTTGGATTTCAGCAGATGAAATGAAGACGTCACCATTTGTGCTTTCATTACTGCTTGGTGGGTTACCAATTTCTCCCATGTTGTCTGGCTCGACTGCCGTAATTGACTTTACAGATCATTCTGTAAGAGTATTTTGATTTGAGTATACCTTTTCAATTTGACTGATTGGAAACAGATAATATTTACACACATGTGTAAATTGATTTACTGTAATCTTCTCCAAACCATATGGAGCATTATCTTTGGTAATTTCCTTTATTGTGGATTTCTCCTTTCCTTTCATGTGATAGAATTCCGTCTCAATGTATTGAGACTCACATGTCTTGAATGGGGCCTTGTCACCATATAATTTTCCAACCTGGCCACCGAAAGAGTATTTGAGACATCGATGGTATGATGAAGGGATAGCCGCATGTTGATGTAGCCAGGGTCTTCCAAGAAAGACGTTGAAAGTTGAGTCTTGATCAACAATCATGAAATCTTAATTGGATACAAGATCTCAAAATTGAGTTCTGAGTGTATCTTCGCCCAGTGGTTCTTGTTCATTTTTATCATATCCTTGTAAAATCATTGTAGAAGGAGATAAATCAGATTCTGTGAGGCCCAATAGTCGAAGTGTACGAATGGGCATGAAGTTTACTCCTGAACCATTGTCAATGAAAGCTCTTCAAATGTCTACACCATTGACCCTGCCAGATAAATACAAAGGTCTGATATTCCAATGCACAACATCATCTTCATATTTATCAGTAAAAGATATTATTGCATGCAATTCTGCAGGATTACTCTCTATGTGACAGACTTCAACTACAGAAATTTCAGTTTCAAACTCTTGAGGACTTGACAAAGCCTCAATGAGTGCTTCCCGAAGATCTTTTGACAGATTCAAATAATCCTTAATTGTTAAATTGGCAGGTACTTGGGACAAGTGTTTCAATATATCATACTCTTGATCCAGAGGTCTGCGTTTCCCAAAAGGAATATGTGGTTTAGAAGGTACCTTGGAAGCAGATGCTTTGGAAGATGGTGCATCTTGTATTGGGATAATTGTTGGTCACATCCTTGGTTTTGGAAGATTAGTCCGATTAGATCCATTTACTTGCTGAGAGGAAGAAGATGGAACCTTCAATCGTTCCAAAATAATTGTGTCAAGACTGAATTTTATATTGGTAAAAGAACTTGTTTGTTCTTACTGAGCTCACTAAAGGGCTCTACCCCGAGTTTCTACAGCATACACAGTTCTAGTAGGGGTAGAATTGAGGTAGTGGCTTCTGAAAGATCCACGTCTTCCCTTGTTTCCTGAACCTCTGAAACTTCCTCTGATTCCCTTGTTTGATATAGGTAATTCAGGATCATAAAAATTGAAACTATGACTGGCATATGGATCTATTAATTGAATCATATTAACAGAACCAAAGATTAACTCTTCATCTGATGAAGACTCTGCCCGATTAGCCTTTTTAGTCTGTTCCGTTTAGTGGGGCGGTGCCCGTGGCTTCGAAGTAGATGACATGAAGTCTGCCAGAGTCAAAGAAAACTTATTCTTTGACACATACTCATCTTCTTCTAATTCTTTTTTCTTTTTTGAATTATACCATTTCTTTGAGGACTTTCCTTCTAACAAAGATGGTTTTTCCGCAACAATCATGGAAGAAGATTCAATTGGTTTCTTTAATTGTGTTCGCAAAATAGCATGAGTTCGATTGATTGTCTTTCTGACCATCCAATCATCATACTTCTGTGCAATTTTCTTTTGACTTCTTGCCATTCCCCTTCCTCCTTTGGAACTGTAGTAGTAACACATGCTACCTGAGCTGAGGAACCTTTCAATTTGACTTGTCCCGAGTCGACCATCTTTTGCAGGAGGTCTTTGAAGACAAAACACCCCTAGATGGGATGCCCCAATATTTGATGAAAGGGGAAATAATTGGTACGGTCTTCATTTCCTTCCTTGTTTGGCCTTTTTCCCCTTGGCAATTGAACCATATTTTTTTCCAGAGCCGAAATGAAGTAACCAGGAAATTGTTCATTTTGGAAATAGTATGTTTTCTCCTCAAATCCTCAAATTGTTTTCATATTTGATCTCTTTGATCATCTGGATGAAACAACGTTTGTTTTTGGCGCTCAGGAGGTGGAGCCCTTCGAGAAGATGAAGGTTTTGAAGTAGAAACAGGTACATGTGCTTGTTTAAGCATAACTGTAGCAGTTTCTGCTTTACCCATCTCCTTCCTAGAGCTGATGGAATTACATGATATTTAGCCTTAGCCTGTATAAGGGAATCTTCAATATGCTGAGTGATTGAAGTAAGGTCTCGAAACCCTGCTGTGTATTTCACAGGGATTAATGGTGTGCGTAATTCGTCACGCAGATTTGCCACACAGATTGGAAACAATTCTTCTTGAGGGAGTGCTAAACTCATGGAATATGTTAATTCCTTCCAGCGAGCAATGAAATCAGATAATCTTTCATTCTCCCTTTGCTTACAATTTGTAAGATCAAAAACATTTGTCTTTGGCAATGTTGGGCTGAACTGAAGGATGAATTTTTGGCGATGATCCTCCTATCCGGTAATTGACCGGGATTGCAAGCCTGTATACCAAACAAATGCTGGTCCTTGCAAGGTTTGGACGAAGAATCTGAGTTTCACTGCTTCTTGCTGCTCCAGATTTCCCATCATAGGATCACAAAATGACACGTAATGCGTCAAATGCTATTCAGGATAACTTGATCCATTGAAAATAGGGAATACAAGATTCCCAAAACTGGATGGAGGAGAAATTGAATCTACCCATTCCGGGTAAATATTCTTTTCTGGTTGAACTTGCAAACGTTTCACTTACATAGTTTCTAACCGAGCTGTTAATGACTCAATAGTAGTTATTAACTTTTGAGAAACATCCGGTTGAACTTGGACTTGGGTAGGTGCAATGACTAGAGCTTTGACAGATGTGGTGATTGGTGATGCAACTGATCGTAGCACTGCCAACTATTGTTGCACTTGACATGTAGGATTAGACTGTAAGGGTGTACTGATAGAGGAGGATATTCCTGATCCATCTCAGTAGCTGCAAAAAATTCCCTTGGCTAACTGACTCCAGAATGCTCACAAAAAATACTACCCTGAAGTAGTTCTGCATTGAACCTCCTTAATTCCTTCATTTCTTCCTCCTGCTGTGAAAACCTTTGCTCTAGTGAGATGGATTGAACTTCTCCAGAGGAAGGATATGTAACCTGGTTCTTTCCCTTCCCTTTTTTGGATCCTTTTCAAAGAGGGGGATGTGGGTTACTTGAAGGATTACCTAGGTTCTGATTAATCATTTGACTTCGTGTATGCACACCTTCTTCATTTGTGTCAGTGCGTACATCTTCTTGAGTAGGAACCTCTTCAGATGAGTCCCCTGAGTGAGCCTCATTTGGTGGATCATCAACAACGGAATTGATGACATTTATTGAAGCATAACTCATCGCATCCCTTCTATCAGCAATTCTGTGATATTTTCTTCTTCCATGTCTTTGATGAGACATTGCCTTTTGTTGATTCGATCCCTCAGGAACTTCTTGACGAAGCGTAATTTGGAGGGAATCTCCTGATAATTTGGCTCTTCTTTCCTCTTGAGGTTTCTTCCCCAATCGAGAAAAGACCGAATTTCTCTAAGGAGGGGATTGATGATTTGAAAAAGTCCCCAGTCCAGTGGACTGGGGCTGTTCCTGTAGTTCCTCCTCAACTCCTCGGAACCTATTTGTTGATTTCAAGGGTTGGTTTAAAAGAGTCCCCAGTCTGGAGAGCTGGTGTGGTTCTTGAAATGCTATTTCTGAGAATTTCTTGAATGTCCTCCTGATCTTACGAACCTTAGTCCGGAAATTAGCTGGATGCATTCACCTGTATCCACTTTTATCACCCGGTTGAAAAGACCGTTGGATGATTTCTGACACTTCTGTCACTTGGTGATGTCATTGCTCTAAACGAGAGGCCTATTTAATATTATCATTTTCATGATGCAAGAGTAATTTGAAAACTTGTTCTCTGTATTCTTGATTTTGAGAGGAACTAGTTGAAGCCTGTTCTTGGGAAAGATTTTGATTACAAACAAAGCCCATTGACTGTGGCCGGTTATGCGCAATAACATTGCATGAGACCATTTTCGGCGGGCATTGTTGACTGGAGAGCACCATGAAATGTTGTGTTCCATGAATACCCCATCCAATGACACGAATACCAGATGAGGCATTGACAATTAACTGACGCAATCTTCTTAGTGTGCCAAGGCATGAATGTTGAAGGGATCTATGCTGCTTTTCAGCCTTCAGATATCGAGAGACTGATAGAGACACCAAATCAAAATGACGTTGTAACCCTTCTATTATCATAAGATGATTTTCATATTCATCATAATATAATACTTTCTTTTTCAACTAACAAAGAGTTTTCCATACGTTGAGACGAATATCATGAATTTCATCTTCCGTCAACATTTCTAGAATATTTGTAACGACCCAAAATTTCATTAATGGAAAATCCCTCTTGATCCAGTTAAATGTTTCTTTATGTTTTTATATGATGTCAACTTCTTTAGTTTAACGTTAAGATTTGTGACCGTTACTTTTATAGCCGTTGAACAGTGATCATCTGGGTAGTTTAAATATAAGGCTTTAACGAACCAATTTTCTACTCAGACAAAGGAAGCGATGGCCTCATCCAGTAGAATTGCCCCTTACGAAGCCCATTTGTCGGAGCTCGGTAAAGAGGTGGCGTCTTTGGGCTTTGCCCTTGACCAAGCCCAAGCTGAGCTTCATCAAGTCAAGCTCGAACGTGATCGTCTACGGGAAAAATGTAAGTTGATAGAGATTACCACTCGAGCGATGTTATCCGAGCATCCCCAAGAGTCTGTCACCATCGCGCACCTTACCCTTAGGTCTTATGCGGCTATTTTAAGGGGTTATGTAACAAATAAGTAGAACCATGTTCATGTACATTATTTTTTTTATATATAATAATGAATATAATTTCTAGTCATTTTTGATACTTTGTAATTAGTTTTTAAAGTACAAATGGTGTTTTTAGTTATTATTTAATTAAGAATTATATTTTATTAAATTAAAGGATTTTTGAATTAAATAATATTTTAATAAAATATTATTATTAATATTAAATTAATTAAATATAAATGATCTTATAATTTTATGAATGCAATTAAAAT
The DNA here is from genome assembly GCA_963277665.1 of Viscum album. Classification (NCBI taxonomy): domain Eukaryota; kingdom Viridiplantae; phylum Streptophyta; class Magnoliopsida; order Santalales; family Viscaceae; genus Viscum; species Viscum album. The sequence continues at coordinate 180,986,017 of OY728140.1, forward strand.
TTTTATTAAGGTTTGAAAGCCATTTCTGTCAAAACCCGTGATTTTTTTTATAAATGTCGGTTTTTATTTTAAAAGTGAAAATTCACATATTTAGAAAATTATTTAGATAAAATAAGTATTATTTTTGGAATCAGGACGTCGAAATTATCCAACGGTGAATTTTTCATAATTTTCTGAGACAGTCAAATTTTTGGGTAAAAATTAAATACCATTTAAATATATAATGTGTTTTATGACATCATAATGACCCAATGGTGATGTAATAAAATACCATAATCCTTAGTTTCGGCCAATATATGTTTTATCATTAAAATAATGAGGTTTTGGGTTTGTTTGACTCACTTTTCAAAGCATTAATGGAGCCCTCAAGACTTATTCAACACTTTGCCTTTTTAAATTAATTTCCATGGGAGTGTGACTCACCTCCACATAAGCAACCCTATTTTTTTAATAAGTTCGGACCTTGGCCTTATAAAATATTATTTTCCTCTCTCCTTTTCCAGAAACCATGGGCAAATACCATGGGATGGTTTGTGGTTTGGATTATTTTAATATAAGGGGTCCCAAACCTAAATAATAAAGAATTCTCTCACCTTTCCTATATAAACCCACCCAAGCTCCCACTTCCTCCTCACTCAAAGCCCTTGAAGTTCGTCCAACCTCTGCCCTACTCTCTCTAGAATCCTCTCAAGGTGCCCCAAGCTCCCAAGAAGCCTCTCACAAGCCTCTCTCTAGCCTTTGGAAGCACACTATCAAGTAAGGGTTTTTCTTCCTTTCTCATTTTTGTCAATTTTCTTTAAGTTGTATTGCCTTTTTAATTTCAATTATGAATGTTGGGGTATGGTTTCGCACCTCCCCCATACTGCCCTATTATTGTTTGAATGATGGGAGACCCCTTTCTCTCTCATTAAATGCCTCCCATGTACACCCGTTACTATGCCGAAATTCCGAAAGGAGCTTCTCTCTCTTCTTTTATATTCAAGCAATACTTTTGTATCATGAATCTAAATTCCATTTCTATTGTTGGGACATGTATATATATGATCTCCTTACTGTCCATTACATGTAAATATGATGAGGAACCCCTTTCTCTCTCATCAACCTTTTTATGAATTCTTATGTCACGCCGTTACGCCGCCGAAATCGCACCGATTTTCTAAGCCAATGTCTTTGTGTAGTGAATACCATGCCCATTTCTCCATCAAGGGTATTCACCTTTATGCACATTTACTTATTGATTGTAAAGCTTCATGTATGAATTCCACATTCCTTTTCCGTGGAATAAATGATTATGTTTTATGAATCCATGTTTTATGATCCATGTGGCACACTTATGCATGAAATGAAATGTTTAAGAAGGGTGCGCCCTGATAGCGCTCCAATGCATTGGGTAAAGTATAGTATCATGATACGTCATGTTCAATGAGTGTTGACTCATGCTAATTCAAGTGCAACGAGGGTTTACTCGTGCTTCAAGTGCAATGAGGGTTTACTCATGCTCCATGTGCAATGAGCCTTGGCTCATGCTAATTCAATGTTAAGTGTTGTTGCCACATTTCCATGTTATGATTATCATGCTTTATCATGCCTTTATGTTCATGTCTCTCTTATGTTCTATTGATATGCCTATTGCCTAACATGTATTGTACTCCTCATGTTATTCATTATGTACTCCCTTACTGGGCTTTATAGCTCACCCTTTTCTTATGCATGTCCTCAGGTTATCCCATGCAATGCTAAGTACGAAGGAATGCAGTGGTCATGTAAAGGAAGTTTTCAATAAGGATGTTGTATTTCAAGTTTAAAGTTTTTATGTAATGATCCTAAGCCCCAAAGACACTAAACCTCTCGATCTTCTTTGTTGTATCAAGTGAAGTTTTATGTAATAAAGCATGTTTAATTTGTAATAAAAAGCAGGGTTGTCATAATATTATACTGATGGTCAGCCAGAGGCCAAAACATAACTGGCACTTCACCTATCGCAAGTTGTTTTCTCATGTAGAGCATTTACTCTTTGTCATTTGATGAAGATTCTTCTACCTAATTTGACCAGAGTTTGTGTTTCCTTGTTGCTTCATTGGATTCAACAGGATTGGTAGAGAAATAATTGATCAAACTAGAAGATGCATGACTTAGGGGTGGTTCGGAGAATGACCTACACCCTAGGATATCTTCTGATTGAGAAAGTGTTTCACCTGATAGTGATGAAGCTTCAGACATGACTAGTTTGGCATTTGCAAGTGCCTCAAGATAAGAGGGATTTCTCGGCACTGCATTTTCCACTAGAGCATTTTCCAGGCAATGTGAATCACTACTGCAGAGAGGACATTTGTAGTGAAATTCATCATCATGGGGAGGACCACCATAATGGGTTACAGAAAAAGATGAGATCTCTGGCTCCTTGGTCTTCTGACCACACAGAGGGTTCTTGTGGCATTCATCTAAAGATGAAACTTCAATATTGACCGAATTGTCATGAAGAAAGACTTCATGAGGAAGTGTCTGTTAAAGACCTATGGAATTAATGTTCCCACTATTGGGAAATGAGAGAGTAGAATCATTAATTTCAATAGATTATTTTCTGAGGGCTTCAATAACTCCAGTATCGAGCAAGTCCTTGTTATAGATTGGCCCTTGATCTCCTGACTGTGCTGGGAGGTTATTTTTCATAGATTCCATTTACTCAGTCAGGAAACCACTTGTTGACGAAAGTGGCTGCTCTGAGCAGGTGTACGTTCCTGATCAGGAAAGATGGTCATGTTAGACTGACGATCTCCACTCAAATCAGGTGTATGTGCCGGATTTGGTTGTCCATATGATATGGGTTAGTATGCCCCACAACCCTCTTGGACTGGAAAAGATGTGTGTGTCTGTTCTGGAGTGAATTGTTGATGTGTTACTCCACTAACAAGGATATATTTATGTTTCTTTCACTGAGATTTCACTGAAGTTGTTATAATATCCTGGCAGGCATCTAGAATATGATTAGGGATTTTCTTCTGCTCTTTCACCATTGATAGAATATGCTTTGTGACATCAGCTGCCGGAATGGGAATAAACATCCATTCCGAGCTTGGAGCAGGTGTATCTGCCTGCTCCTATCCTACTTTTCCTGTCAGTGCATCCTGATAGTACTCTAGTGTGGGGGCAGAGAGTTGAGTCTGCTTCCTATTTCTTGTCGGGGCTTTCCGACTAACTTCTCCGAACGCTACCAAGCAAGACTGTTGGTAGACTTGATTAATACTAGCAGGTGTATATGCATGCTAATTGCACTTCACCAAACGTGGTTGACGAGATCCATCATATATAGTCAGACGAGCTTGTTGACTAGCTGATGATGTATAAATAGATGTATGTTCCTGCCTATAGTACTCCGTCGGAATTGCCTGGCGGGATTGGCGTGATGCTGCCAGACGAGTCTGCTGGACAACAGAATTAAAACGGGCATGTGTATGTGCCCGCTCATTGCTTGCCACCATGTTGGGTTGGTGGACTTCACCGTAGATGGCATAGATAAGAACCTTCTCACTGTTGACCGGATTCCACCTCTGGTGGTTCGTCTTGCCTGCTCGGGTTCAAGGAACCTTAGCTGAACACCTGGAGTTGGTACCCTCATCATGTTGAGGGTGCACTGCCGCACAAGTTTGACGGTGATTGTTGGAGGGAGCCTTTAGGAAGGACTCATGTTTTCTTGAATTAATCCGCTGAGGGAACTTTTCATTCACTTCCTCAGAATAAGGGAGTGAATGGTGATTGCGTTCTGGGGATAACGACCCGAAACGGTTGGAGACGGTAGTCAGCACCGCCTATTTCTTGATCACTGGACATCGTTTTCCGGATGACCGGTGTGAGTTGTTCGCTTGGAGGTCTTGTCCGGCATCCTCCAGAGTTGGGATTGTACCGTGTTGATGGTACTTTTTAACCAGAGCATTTGATACCCAGCGTTGAAGACACTGAGTAGGTGATGTCATCCTCAGAGCGGATGTTGATCCAGCAGGAATAGCAGCAGTCACATTTACAGCAGCAGTATTCATAGGTGTGAATTTGAGAGCGACCACTATAGAAATGCAGAAGATATTGGAAAAGAGTGCATGTTTGATATAACAAACATAATCAAGATAAATTCATCTACTACATATTTTGGATGAGCACAAATGTTATTGACTGTCTTGTTGGCCCTCTCATTGAGTTTAAATAGGGGCCTAACAAATAGGTAAAACATCATTTTTAATTTCGTTAAGGATTCACGTCGGGTTCACCATTTTTTGTTTCCCTCAGAATTAGGGGATGACCTCTTGATTGAAAGTTCAAACGTTCCGATCAGTTTCTAATGTGTTTGTTCATAGAACCGGAAACATCCAATTATTCCACATCCATTTGGACCTACTTTCCAATGGTAGGCACTCATTAGTTTGTGGACTGATGAGGCTTATGAATTTGAATTGGTCGAGAGGATGGGAGGTCGGACTCATCACACCTTTTTGAGGGGAATTATTGTCTATTCCGGGACTCTCTTTATAGATTTAAGTTATGTTCGTGAAGCCTTATTACATTACCAAGAAAAACATGAGCTTTCCTTTAGATCATACAATCAATGAAAAATATGTACGAAATTTCGAGAATCTTTTATATGTATTCGAGGTTTTTCATTGATAGAGAATCACTTGTATTTATTAAAGATTATTTTTTAATGGTATCCTTCGGCATATTTATATAAAGGTCTCTTGGTCATTATGATGACCATGCTGGTTTCAAATCCACTCAGTGGGGAACTTGAAGTTTATTGTCATTCATAAGGACATGGATTATTTCAGAGTTGGGATCGAATCCGCATATGGGCTACCTACGTATCCTTTGTTTTGGAAAAGGAATCTGAACCCACGTAGTTCAAGTGGCGAGTATGATGTTTATGATTGATGGCTCAAAGAAGGATGTCATAATTACTTTTACTTTGTAAGCTCACGTGAGTCATGATCAGTGTGAGAAAGAAGAGTTATTGGTAAAAATTAAACAATAGGTCCATGAAGGATACAATCATAAGAAATGATGTGGGACTTATGTATGTATGAATGCCCAAAAATAGATGAAGATTAGGATTAACTTCCTAAGAAGAAATGCAGATCAAGGGTAAATTAGGATTTAGGATAAAGGAATTATGACTGGGACTTACTCCTGAAAAGGAGGACCAGTTTAAAGGAATTGTGACTGGGACTTACTCCAGAAAAGGAGGCCCAGTTTAAAGGAATTATGACTATGATTTACTATTGAAAAGGTGGCCCAGGTTAAAGGAATTATGACTAGGACTTACTCCTGAAAAGGAGTCCCATTTTAATGGAATTATGACTGGGACTTACTCCTGAAAATGAGGCCAATTTTAAAGGAATTATTACTGGGACTTACTCCTGAAAAGGAGGCCCAGTTTAAAGGAATTATGACTGGGACTTACTCTTGAAAAGTAGGCCTAGTTTAAAGGAATTATGACTGGGACTTACTCCTAAAAAGGAGGCCTAGTTTAAATGAATTATGACTGGGAATTACTCTTGAAAAGGAGGCCCAGAATTAGGTTCTCTCATCTTAAAGGATGAGGTTCAATGAATGAAATCTCAATCTTTAGTGACATAAAGATGTGTAAATCACTATGTTTTGAGGAATATTCCACTTAATTCCTTTCCGATAAAGAAGTCAAATCAAGAAATAACTCCATAAATTACTTTGAAGAGTGTCTTGAAGTCTAAATCTTGAATATGATAGGTGGAATGGCTTATGAGGGGTAAAATGGGCAATAAGGGCACCTAAAAAGGCAGGGTTGCGCAAGTCCTGGAAGGCGCGCAGGTACTGCGTGGGCATGCAAGTCTTGGTCGCACAGGTATACCTGTGCAACACGTTTGGTACTTGCGCGGTGTTCACCCAACAGGGTAATACTTGAGCGACTTTAGGTTAAGGCCTTTAGAATCCTCTTGAGGTTCTTCCAAGAGAGGGGTGCACATGTTCTATTGAAGGAGTATGGAGTCATGCAAGTGTGTCCATTTCCCTTAAGGGTTGGCCACATCGGCACGCAAGTGTTGATGAGTTTCAACACTTAGGCCTTCCTACCCCTCTTTAGATCTTCCATTCTAGGTACGAAATTACCTTAGAAGTGTTCCGGAAGCATTGAGAAGAGATTAGGGCAACGGGAGCTTAAATCTGAGTTTCTGGAAAAATTCCTCTCCCAAATGGGGGGCCCACAGGGTCTATTTATAGGCAGGAGAAGACCCCGGATGGTTATCACTTAGGTCGTGCAAGTCACTTGCATGACTATAATGTGTTGCGCTGTAAAGACCCGTAAAATTCAAGGGAAATTTTTTCTTAATTTTCTTTAGAATTTTACAAGAGCGCGGTTTCAGACGGCACCTGATTCCGAGGCCCGGAGTGCCCGGAATTATTTTCCGAAGTTTGGCTCGGGTACGTTCAGTGAACGAACGAGCGGGAATTCCTAACTTTTGATCCGGTGCTCGGAATTGAAATCCGAGGGCACCGATGAACTCGCAGCGCCGATATTCGCTTAATGAGACCTTTTCGGGAGTTGCGTTTGTTGCGGGTTGAAAGTTACGTTTTGGGGTTTTTCAGTTAAGTTAAATAAAATTTGTGTAAAGACAAATTTTATTTTAACTTATTTAAAAACCTATCAAAGGAGGTTGGAAGTGGGACCCACACCCACTTAACCTCCCTTGGGAGGATTAAGTGTGGTGGGGCCCACACGAACCCCTTTTCTTTTCAAATTCTCTCAACATCTTTAACGCCTCTTTTAATGGCTTAGGTTACCCTTATTTAATTAAGGGAGTTAACCCCCTTTTTGAATTTCAAACATTGAAATTCTTTTGTGTTGTGTTCATAAAATAAGAGGTAGTCTTATTTTATTTGGAGTTCTTTGTTTGTCTTTGGAGAGCTTTCCCTTCATCTCCAAGCTCTGACGAAGAACGAAGAACGTCTGCATCCTCAACGAAGAACGACAACACTTCGTCAAGGATCATCGACTCGGCGACCCGGTATCTTCGGACCTTTCCTTCCTCCCCGAACCTTCTTCGTCGGCAATCGAAGATCCGCCAACGACGTGTCTCTTCGGGCATAACTCTTCGTCAACGGATTTGACGAACGACGACCGCGACACCCGACCTCCGCGACGCCGTCTTCCGCGGAGCGTAGCCGAACCTTTGAATCTTAAACCCGAGGTAGGGGTTGTCGAATTTCTTTTGGATTCCTCATTTTATTCTTGATCGTGCTTTTAGCAAGATTAACGTGTGACATGATTTTCTTTAAGTTGCGTTATTATTATTAACGCGAGGGGGGCCGGACCGCACGAACACGGCCGAACCCCCCTCCAACGTTCTTGTTTAATTCTTGCGATGGAAGCAAAGTGGCGTGGTGCCGTCGCACCACGCCGTTTACCGTGCGTTTAATTTACGCGGCGCCGTCGCGCCACGCCGAGGAAAAATCTTCAAGAACGCGACGCCGTCGCGCCGCGTTGAAAAGAATCGAAGCACGACGAAGGGGCGCGGTGCCGACGCACCGCGCCGGATGACGAACGCCGCGGCCGGTTCCGGGCCGCGGCGGGACGAGAAGACCGCGGCCGGTTCCGGGCCGCGGCGGGACGAGGAGACCGCGGCCGGTTCCGGGCCGCGACGGAAGGGAAGACCGGCGGCCGGGCCACCGGCGTCGGAAGCCGAAGAAGGGGACCGGAAGTTCCGGTCCCGTTTGAGAAAACCGGCCGGCCAGCTGGCCGGCCGGATGACTTAAAACCGGGGAATTTAATTCCCCGGCCAACCATGAAAACCCCCCTCTTTAAGAGGGGGGGCGTTTCTTAAAAGGGAGGGGGCCGGCTGCCCCCTTGGTTCCACCAGCAGGCCCCCCACGTGGGGGGGGGGGGGGCTCTTTGAAAAAAATGGGGCGCGGCCCTTGTGCCGCGCCGCCCCTCCAGCATAACGCGGGGCTTAGCCCCGCGTGCCACCCACCTCGCGGCACCCCGCCGCCAGCGCGGCCCGCCGCCGCCGCCAGCGCGGCCCCCCGCCGCCGCCACCGCGGCCCGCCGCCGCCGCCGCCGCGCCGCCCGCCGCCGCCGCCCGCCGCCGCCGTCCGCCGCCGTCCGCCGCCGCCGACCGCCGCCACCGGCCGCCGCGCCGCCCCGGGGGGGGGGGGGGGGGGAGGGGGGGGGGGGGGGGGTCGGGCCGGGTCGGCCCGGACCCGGACCCCCCCATTACGGACCAGTTTCGGTTTTTGGCTCATAACTTGAGCCTCGGACCTCCGAATGACGAACCGTCTGCGGCAACGCGATCCTTGGATCGAGACGGTCGTTTCGGTATATCGCACTCAAGGTTTCGGTTTACTTTGAGTTCGGCCGGGTTGGTTCGTTCACGAAACCAACCGGGCCTTCGGAGCGGAAACGCTCATATCTTGAGCTACGGACGTCCGATTGACGTGCCGTCAGTCGCGTAGTGTTCCTCTTAGTGAGACGGATCTTTTGGCATACTCCGCCCGAGGTTTGGACGTAGGTGGAGTACGGTCGGGTTGGTTTTTCCTTAAAAACCAACCGGGCCCCGGAGACGAAAATGCCTATAACTCTCAGACCGGGCGTCCGATCGACGCGTCGTCTGTTGCGTTGAGTTCCTGTTGACGATACGGAACTTTTGGATACATCAACTTCGGTCTTCGTGACAGTTGATGTATCAGCATCTCGGCTTGTGGAGCGGATCCTCCGTACGAGCTTGCTGTGTGCGGGAACCCTAGTGCTGGCTGCGACTGTTCTACTGCTACGACTGCTACTGTGACTGCGACGACGACAGTACAGAGATCCTGTGTGGATTTGACGACGATAGTACAGAGATCATGTGTGGATTTGACGACGACAGTACAGAGATCCTGTGTGGATTTGACGACGACGACTACAGCACTCAGCGATCCTACGTGGATCAGTGCTACAGGTTCTGTGTGAGCCCGATCCTGTGTGGGTCCTTGCGCTCAGCGGTTCTGTGTGAGCCAGCGCCTACAGGTTCTGTGTGAGCCCGATCCTGTGTGGGTCTTCTGCGGGGGTTAGTTACCTATCGATCCTTCGTGGGTCCGACGACTTAGATGGATCAGTGATCATCTTTATCGTCCTTGAAGAAGTATACCTGTGTGAGCTGAATCCTGTTGTTTTCCTGTGTGGATTGTGTTGTACAATCCTGTGTGGATTATATTTTGCTTTCCTATGTGGAATACATATACTTTCCTGCGTGGACTGAGTTGTACTTGGGCTCGGAGGTTGGAGTGTATTTTAATTGATGACTTAGGTATATGTATGGGCATATACCTAAGCTGTGTCAGTTGTTACTTCGTGTTTGTACTTTTCTTCGTGGTTTATCCTTTGTGGATTTGAGAGACCATCAGGGGTATCGGGGGTCCCTACTGATTAGCTTATACTCACCCCTGCACGGGCTTCGCCCGCACTACGTTGTGTTGGTTGCAGACGATGGACAGCGTTGACCTTAGCTGAGGCTTGCACAGCGGGACGGTACCCGGAGGTGGACCACTGGGCGGGACGTGCACGGAGCAGACGGCGGGACCCGTGGAGCAGAGGAGCTATCTGTACCCACCCTTCAGGTGGGATTTCCGGTGGACAGCTCGGAGTAGCGGCTTTTACTTTACAGTTGCTGTTTTTCCCTTTTTAGTTGTACTTTACTTTCAGTTTGGGTTTGTATTCTGGCCCATTTACTTTTCCGCACTTTCAGTCGTACTCTGTTTGTTTAGTGTTTACTTTCTTCTTGTTTACTCTGTGGTGTGTGTTTACGTTTCAAAGGCAATGCCTTCCCTTTTTACCGGGATTTACGCCTTGGTGCTAGTCGCCAGCCCCTGGCCTATGGAAGGCGGGCTTGGGGTAGTCACGGCACGGACCCCGAGGGCGGGTCGTGACAAATTGGTATCAGAGGAGTTCGGTTCTACCGCGAACTCTGATCTTTTCTATGTGAAGCAATAATGTTTAGCGTATTGAGTGTGGTTATCAGTCCAGGGAGTCCAGTGTTGGTGCGGCGGCCGACGTATCCGTACACCAGGACCCTGACTTCTGATTTCCGACTTAATGCACGAAAACATTGATTGCGTGTGTGTTTCAAAGTTTTCTTTGTGATTACTTATATCAGCTCACCAGGTATACTGTTCTAACCGTGGCGCACCTGTTTCCTTTTCAGGATGGCCCCACGACGGCAGCCAGCTAGGGTTCCGAGAGTCGAGCGAGACGACAGCCCACCGAGCGACGAGGCCTCGGTGCAGGGCCCTTTTCCAGTAGTGGCACCGGCGGTAGCTTTACCTGCCGAGCCCCCGATGCTTCCAGCAGCAGCCGCTGACGATGCACGTCGCCTCAGCGCACTGCATGAGTTTCAGCGCCAGCGACCGCCCATGTTTCGCGGGGAGACGGATCCCCAGGCAGCAGAGGACTGGCTGGAGGCAGTAGTACGAGTGTTTAGGCTAGTGAGGACACCAGCCGACCTCATGGTGATCCTCGCTGCGAGCCTATTACACGCAGCAGCAGGACGATGGTGGAGCCTAATTCTCCAGGTGCACGATGAGGCATCTCTTCTCTGGACGGACTTCGAGAGCCTCTTCCGCTCTGAGTTCGTCCCGGCCACCCTCCGAGCGGTGCGCATCCAGGAGCTTCTACAGCCGCGGCAGGGCAGCATGACGGTCGCCCAGTACTCGGCGAGATTTACCGATCTCTCGCGCTACTCGACCGACATGGTACGGGAACCATTCTTCCGGGCCCGGACCTTCGAGCAGGGTTTGAGACACGAGATCAGGGCATCGCTGATCTCCCTCAGCATACCGACTCAGACAGGAGTACTGGAGCGGGCCCTTCTGATCGAGAGCTTCCTTGCTGAGTTTACACCAGCACAGCGACCCACCGCAGGGCGGCACGTGGCAGAGTCATCTGCAGCAGGCAGTCGACGGATGACTCAGGGGTCCAGACAGACCAGACCTTCAGGCAGACGACCTCAGGGCACTGGCTCAGCAGTGCGGGGCACACAACGCGGAGCCAGTCTTACGAGAGGCAGACAGTGCTACTCGTGCGGCGGGCAGGGCCACATGGCTCGCGACTGCCCGACCCGCCGTGCCGAGGAGCAGCAGTCAGTTGATGGACCACCGAGGTAGAGGCAGAGGGTCGACCGTGGCGGTCCGCAGGGAGGAGGCGGACGAGGCAGAGGAGCTGGACAAGCAGCTGGTGGTGGCCGACGCTTTGAGGCTCTACCACCACCACCACCAGGAGGTCCACCCCGACCACAGGGAGCTGGCGGGCAGCGACAGGCACAGCTCCAGGCAGCAGAGGCCTACGACCACGGCGCACCTGAGATGATTCGAGGTACTATCTGTGTCTATTCCACCCTTGCTGCAGTTCTTATAGAAACAGGAGCGAGTCACTCTTTCATAGCCGCTGCCCTTGTTCAGAGCTCGGAGATTCCGACAGAGCCGTTGGCTAGATCCTTACGGCTAGAGACTCCTACGGGAGCAGACTCGACGATTACGCACTGGTGCCGGCAGTGTGAGCTTACTCTAGGAGGCGAGAGCTTCGGCTGGGATCTTCTTGTAGCAGCGTCGAGGCCTTACGACGTCATCTTGGGCATGGATTGGCTGTCTACGGTCCATGCACAGATTGACTGTTTTAGGCGCAAGGTGCGATGTGTACGCACCGACGGGAGCAGGTTCACCTTCACCGGCGAGAAGGGAGCCTTAGCAGCACAGGATGGACTTCCGCGGAGGAGAGGACAGCCCATCACTCATCAGTTGGCTAGCCTTATCCTTGGAGCAGTTGGCGTGCGGAGTCCTGGTTTTCCTGCAGTGGTGGATCAATTTGCGGACGTTTTTCCCGACGACGTTCCAGGGCTACCTCCTCGCAGAGAGGTAGACTTTTATATTGACTTGTACCCCGGGACAACCCCGATATCCACTCCAGCATATCGGATGGCCCCCGCCGAGCTTCGAGAGCTACGGGTACAGTTGGAGGACTTGCATGGCAAGGGGTTCATCCGACCCAGTGTTTCACCCTGGGCTTCCCCGATATTGTTCGCCAAGAAGGCGGACGGGAGCTTGCGACTTTGTGTTGACTATCGTCGCCTAAATCAGGTGACAGTGAGGAACAAGTATCCGCTACTGAGGATTGATGACCTCTTTGATCAGCTCAAGGGAGCACGGTGGTTCTCGAAGATAGACCTCAGGTCAGGCTATCATCAGCTCAGATTCAGAGACGGGGATGTTCAGAAGACGGCCTTCAGATGTCGGTATGGCCACTATGATTTCTTGGTTATGCCCTTCGGTGTAACCAATGCTCCAGCAGTGTTCATGGCTCTCATGAACAGGATCTTTCAGCCATACCTCGATCGGTTTGTCGTGGTCTTCATCGACGACATTCTGATTTACTCTACGACAGAGGAGGAGCACGCCTATCACTTGCGAGTTGTTCTTGACACACTCCGAGAGCACCAGCTTTATGGTAAGCTCTCGAAGTGCCAGTTCTGGATACGTGAGGTCCACTTTTTGGGACACGTTATCTCTGAGGCGGGAGTTGCAGTGGATCCCGCGAAGATTGAGGCTGTGTTAGCATGGGAGCCACCCAGGAGCGTGACTGAGGTTCGGAGTTTCTTGGGACTAGCTGGATACTATCGGAGATTTGTGCCGAAATTCTCCAGAGTTGCGGCATCACTCACAGCTTTGACGAAGAAGGGGAAACCCTTCGTATGGTCAGACAGATGTCAGCAGAGCTTCCAGGAGCTGAGACAGAGATTGACTAGCGCACCTATCTTGAGATTGCCTGAGGAAGGAGTAGGGTACGTAGTCTACTGCGATGCATCAGGGACCGGACTCGGATGTGTTCTGATGCAGGAGCGGGCAGTGATCGCCTATGGATCACGACAGTTGAGACCGCATGAGCAGAACTACGCTACCCATGACCTGGAGTTAGCAGCAGTGGTCTTCGCTCTGAAGACATGGCGACATTATTTGATGGGAGAGCGCTTTACAGTCTTTTCCGATCATCAGAGTCTCAGGTATATCTTCTCGCAGAAGGACCTGAACCTGAGACAGCGTCGATGGCTCGAGTTCCTCCAGGACTATGACTTTGAGATAGTCTATACTCCTGGGAAGGGGAACGTAGTAGCCGATGCCCTCAGCAGGAGGACGGGCATTCAACTACTTGAGGAGGCGACGGAGCAGCTAGCCTCTTTGCAGATATCCTTCGTGGATAGAGATGGAGCAGCCTTTCTTCAGTCTCTCACAGTCACTCCTCCACTACTGCAGCGGGTCAGGGAGGCACAGCATGGGGACGCTGACTGTGAGACACGGCGTGCACAGATATCCTCGGGAAAGGCACCTGATGGTTTCTCCCTTGGAGCAGAGCACGACATCCTTTTCAGAGGACGTACCATGGTACCAGTCGCTTTGCGAGAGGAAGTGCTGAGGGAGTTTCACACTTCTCCTTTGGCGGTACATCCTGGAGTGGCGAAGATGTACCAGGACCTCAGACGACAGCATTGGTGGCCGGGCATGAAGAAGGCAGTAGCAGAGTTCGTTTCTCGATGCCTCACCTGTCAGCAGGTGAAGGCAGAGCATCAGGTACCAGCAGGCTTGGTACAGCCCTTGGAGGTTCCGGAGTGGAAGTGGGACGGCATATCTATGGACTTCGTGACTGGACTTCCACGCACTTCCAGAGGTCACGACTCCATCTGGGTGATTGTTGACCGACTCACCAAGTCGGCACACTTCTTACCCATCAGAGAGTAGGGCTCAGTGGAGAGCTTGGGACGTCTCTACGTTCAGGAGATTGTGCGGCTCCACGGCGTGCCATCATCTATCGTCTCCGATCGAGATGCCCGCTTTACTTCCCGGCTTTGGAAGGGGTTACAGGAGGCGTTCGGGACGCAGCTACGTCTTAGCACAGCTTTTCACCCTCAGACAGATGGTCAGACGGAGAGGACCATTCAGACTCTCGAGGACATGCTCCGCGCATGTGTCCTCGACTTTGGTCGTAGCTGGGAGGACCACCTACCCTTGGTGGAGTTCGCATACAACAATAGCTACCACTCCACCATCGGGATGGCACCGTACGAGGCGTTGTACGGCCGACCATGTAGATCTCCTTTGTGTTGGACAGACCCTGGGGAGTCAGCGCTGGTAGGACCGGAGATGGTCCAGGCCACGACAGAGAAGGTCCAGGTCATCCAGGAGCGGATGAGGACAGCTCAGAGCCGGCAGAAGTCATACGCTGACAGGAGGCGGAGGCCACTGGAGTTCGAAGATGGCGACCACGTATTCTGGCGGGTCTCACCTCGACGTGGTATTCGGAGATTTGGCCGAGGCGGCAAGTTATCTCCGCGCTTCATCGGACCCTTCCAGATTCTCAGCAGGGATTGGCGAGGTGGCTTATCGCCTGGCTCTACCACCTCAGTTGCACCGGGTGCACGACGTCTTCCACGTATCCCAGCTGAGGAGATACGTGCACGACCCGACGCACATCATTGACCATGGGGAGCTTGACGTTGACGATGGGGCGACTTTTACGGAGGTCCCGGTGGAAATAGAGGATCGACAGGAGCGGGTCCTGCGTGGGCGATCGATTCCTCTTGTGCGCATCAGATGGCAGCACGGGAATCTCCAGGAGAGCACATGGGAGCGGGAGGCTCAGATGCGTGCTCAGTACCCTCTTTTGTTTCCCTAGTTTTTGTTGTATCTTTACGGGGACGTAAAGCCCTGAGGTGGGAGTAATGTAAAGACCCGTAAAATTCAAGGGAAATTTTTTCTTAATTTTCTTTAGAATTTTACAAGAGCGCGGTTTCAGACGGCACCTGATTTCGAGGCCCGGAGTGCCCGGAATTATTTTTCCGAAGTTTGGCTCGGGTACGTTCAGTGAACGAACGAGCGGGAATTCCTAACTTTTGATCCGGTGCTCGGAATTGAAATCCGAGGGCACCGATGAACTCGCAGCGCCGATATTCGCTTAATGAGACCTTTTCGGGAGTTGCGTTTGTTGCGGGTTGAACGTTACGTTTTGGGGTTTTTCAGTTAAGTTAAATAAAATTTGTGTAAAGACAAATTTTATTTTAACTTATTTAAAAACCTATCAAAGGAGGTTGGAAGTGGGACCCACACCCACTTAACCTCCCTTGGGAGGATTAAGTGTGGTGGGGCCCACACGAACCCCTTTTCTTTTCAAATTCTCTCAACATCTTTAACGCCTCTTTTAATGGCTTAGGTTACCCTTATTTAATTAAGGGAGTTAACCCCCTTTTTGAATTTCAAACATTGAAATTCTTTTGTGTTGTGTTAATAAAATAAGAGGTAGTCTTATTTTATTTGGAGTTCTTTGTTTGTCTTTGGAGAGCTTTCCCTTCATCTCCAAGCTCTGACGAAGAACGAAGAACGTCTTCATCCTCAACGAAGAACGATAACACTTCGTCAAGGATCATCGACTCGGCGACCCGGTATCTTCGGACCTTTCCTTCCTCCCCGAACCTTCTTCGTCGGCAATCAAAGATCCGCCAACGACGTGTCTCTTCGGGCATAACTCTTCGTCAACGGATTTGACGAACGACGACCGCGACACCCGACCTCCGCGACGCCGTCTTCCGCGGAGCGTAGCCGAACCTTTGAATCTTAAACCCGAGGTAGGGGTTGTCGAATTTCTTTTGGATTCCTCATTTTATTCTTGATCGTGCTTTTAGCAAGATTAACGTGTGACATGATTTTCTTTAAGTTGCGTTATTATTATTAACGTGAGGGGGGCCGGACCGCACGAACACGGCCGAACCCCCCCTCCAACGTTCTTGTTTAATTCTTGTGATGGAAGCAAAGTGGCGTGGTGCCGTCGCACCACGCGGTTTACCGTGCGTTTAATTTACGCGGCGCCGTCGCGCCACGCCGAGGAAAAATCTTCAAGAACGCGACGTCGTCGCGCCGCGTTGAAAAGAATCGAAGCACGGAGAAGGGGCGCGGTGCCGACGCACCGCGCCGGATGACGAACGCCGCGGCCGGTTCCGGGCCGCGGCGGGACGAGAAGACCGCGGCCGGTTCCGGGCCGCGGCGGGACGAGGAGACCGCGGCCGGTTCCGGGCCGCGGCGGAAGGGAAGACCGGCGGCCGGGCCGCCGGCGTCGGTAGCCGAAGAAGGGGACCGGAAGTTCCGGTCCCGTTTGAGAAAACCGGCCGGCCAGCTGGCCGACCGGATGACTTAAAACCGGGGAATTTAATTCCCCGGCCAACCATGAAAACCCCCCTCTTTAAGAGGGGGGGCGTTTCTTAAAAGGGAGGGGGTCGGCTGCCCCCTCGGTTCCACCAGCAGGCCCCCCACGTGGGGGGGGCTCTTTGAAAAAAATGGGGCGCGGCCCTTGTGCCGCGCCGCCCCTCCAGCATAACGCGGGGCTTAGCCCCGCGTGCCACCCACCTCGCGGCACCCCGCCGCCGCCGCCAGCGCGGCCCCCCGCCGCCGCCACCGCGGCCCGCCGCCGCCGCCGCCGCGCCGCCCGCCGCCCGCCGCCCGCCGCCGCCGTCCGCCGCCGTCCGCCGCCGCCGACCGCCGCCGCCGGCCGCCGCGCCGCCCCGGGGGGGGGGGGGGGTCGGGCCGGGTCGGCCCGGACCCGGACCCCCCCGTTACGGACCAGTTTCGGTTTTTGGCTCATAACATGAGCCTCGGACCTCCGAATGACGAACCGTCTGCGGCAACGCGATCCTTGGATCGAGACGGTCGTTTCGGTATATCGCAATCAAGGTTTCGGTTTACTTTGAGTTCGGCCGGGTTGGTTCGTTCACGAAACCAACCGGGCCTTCGGAGCGGAAACGCTCATATCTTGAGCTACGGACGTCCGATTGACGTGCCGTCAGTCGCGTAGTGTTCCTCTTAGTGAGACGGATCTTTTGGCATACTCTGCCCGAGGTTTGGACGCAGGTGGAGTACGGTCGGGTTGGTTTTGCCTTAAAAACCAACCGGGCCCCGGAGACGAAAATGCCTATAACTCTCAGACCGGGCGTCCGATCGACGCGCCGTCTGTTGCATTGAGTTCCTGTTGACGATACGGAACTTTTGGATACATCAACTTCGGTCTTCGTGACAGTTGATGTATCAGCCTCTCGGCTCGTGGAGCGGATCCTCCGTACGAGCTTGCTGTGTGCTGGAACCCTAGTGCTGGGTGCGACTGTTCTACTGCTACGACTGCTACTGTGACTGCGACGACGACAGTACAGAGATCCTGTGTGGATTTGACGACGACAGTACAAAGATCTTGTGTGGATTTGACGACGACAGTACAGAGATCCTTTGTGGATTTGACGACGACGACTACAACACTCAGCGATCCTACGTGGATCAGTGCTACAGGTTTTGTGTGAGCCCGATCCTGTGTGGGTCCTTGCGCTCAGCGGTTCTGTGTGAGCCAGCGCCTACAGGTGCTGTGTGAGCCCGATCCTGTGTGGGTCTTCTGCGGGGGTTAGTTACCTATCGATCCTTCGTGGGTCCGACGACTTAGATGGATCAGTGATCATCTTTATCGTCCTTGAAGAAGTATACCTGTGTGAGCTGAATCCTGTTGTTTTCCTGTGTGGATTGTGTTGTGCAATCCTGTGTGGATTATATTTTTCTTTCCTATGTGGAATACGTATACTTTCCTGCGTGGACTGAGTTGTACTTGGGCTCGGAGGTTGGAGTGTATTTTAATTGATGACATAGGTATATGTATGGGCATATACCTAAGCTGTGTCAGTTGTTACTTCGTGTTTGTACTTTTCTTCGTGGTTTATCCTTTGTGGATTTGAGAGACCATCAGGGGTCTCGGGGTCCATACTGAGTAGCTTATACTCACCCCTGCACGGGCTTCGCCCGCACTACGTTGTGTTGGTTGCAGACGACGGACAGCGTTGACCTTAGCTGAGGCTTGCACAGCGGGACGGTACCCGGAGGTGGACCACTGGGCGGGACGTGCACGGAGCAGACGGCGGGACCCGTGGAGTAGAGGAGCTATCTGTACCCACCCTTCAGGTGGGATTTCCGGTGGACAGCTCGGAGTAGCGGCTTTTACTTTACAGTTGCTGTTTTTCCCTTTTTAGTTGTACTTTACTTTCAGTTTGGGTTTGTATTCTGGCCCATTTACTTTTCCTCACTTTCAGTCGTACTCTGTTTGTTTAGTGTTTACTTTCCGCTTGTTTACTCTGTGGTGTGTGTTTACGTTTCAAAGGCAATGCCTTCCCTTTTTACCGGGATTTACGCCTTGGTGCTAGTCGCCAGCCCCTGGCCTATGGAAGGCGGGCTTGGGGTAGTCACGGCACGGACCCCGAGGGCGGGTCGTGACATGCGCAAGTGGACTTTTGTGACTATGCGGAAACTTGCGCGACTTATGGGAAATCTTCTCCTTGTTCATCCCTTTGACGATTTTTGATATTTTCTTCCAAGGATGAATCAATTTGAGCTAAGATATTCCCCTTTTCCAATATTTAGACTCTGCGACAAAAAGGAGAATCAACAAACATGATCTATAAAATCATCAAAAGATGTGACAAGTCCCATCATTTCATCCAATGTAATCTCCGAATCCTGGTTAATCTCACAAGTGGGAGCATTTGGTATGGCTTCTGTGGGACCTTCATCCTATAGTCTATCACCCTGGACAGCTTCTTCAGATAAAGTGGCAGTGTCAGTTGCAATGGCCTACAAATGCTCGAGTGCAGGGGTTGAACCTAAAGTATTACAGAATGGATGTCAGTCGATTTTTCATTTAATATTTTATGAATCATTGTTAACATAACAGAAGCTGGTTCTTATCTTCTTGTAAAAACAACTGGAGGGATACTGGGAACAGATGCTGGCTCTTCTCCAAGAGTAGCCAAGTCATCCTGGACATGTGATTGTTTACCAGTACCCTCCATGGTCCTCAAATGGGGGTCAGTCATCTCCCTCAGAGAAGAAATTGAAGAATCCCCTACAATCCCAAGGAAATGAGAAATCTTTTCATGGGTTAAGACTCATGATTACCCAAAGGACATACCACTACTAATGACGTGTTTAGTTGTGGACTTCCTCCTTCGTTGATTTTGCTTCCTTGGTTTTCTGGGAGTGTCGGCAGTCTCCCTTACAGGTACCTAATTTGGAGAATGGAAAGCCATGTCCAACTCCTCATCCATGGAATGTTGACCTGGAGATATCTTGCCCAACTTGTGAGGAGATTCAGTAGCATCCCCGATGGTAGTACCACCGGGGCTATATTGTGGAGAAGTAACCTCAGTAGTTCCTTTCTTTTCAAGCTGCAGAATGGGGAAAATAATTTCCTGAGTAACAAATCTTTAAATGAAATCATGTTTCAATGAAAATAAGGAAAGAAAACATACATCTTCAGGAGCCACGTAATCATGTCACTCCTCATCTCTGGAAGCATCAGTCCCCTAGTAGCGCCACGATATATCATTTCATTCACCCTCTTGGTGACATGAATAGAATCATCAGTGGCATATATGAGCATTTCCATCTCTCTGATGTAATCTCGTGCTTCATCGGGGTTATTCTCGTAACATATATCTGTAGAAGGTAGAAGATTCCCTATTCTAGGGATGTGTAGCCCCTCGCATAAATCCATCCAGGCAGTTTCAGCACAACGGTATAAACTCTATTATGTATGGATAACCTCTAGTCGTAGATATTCAGTGTGTGTACCAGAAGGCTGCGAGGAAGGTCCTAAAATCTTGGACATCAGTTTCTTCCCAGCTCCTGCAACTACTGATAGGGAATAAGAAGATAAGACTTATTTCTCTATAAAGTAATGGTGGTTAAATTGCCACAATAAAGTAACTCACCAGGAGTTGATGGAGTGGGTCTTTTTATTCTGACTGGAGGATTATATCGGGCATGAGGCCTCTTTTCCATTTGTTGTGCCTCCTCATCCCCATCTTGGGAATCCGGTGAATTAGTCCTGGATGAGGAATCTGGAGAATCAGCTCCAAGTGGGGAAGTATCACCTTCATAAGGAAGGGTTTATTTCCCTAAATTCCTCTTCCTTTACCCCACCTGATAAACAGGGTGATTCTGTACCCCTCTAGGGTATGATTCAATCCAGTGCTCAGCATACCATGTAGTCAAGTTATTTGGCGCTTTATCAAATGGTATCTCAAACACTGCCTTAGTCTACTCCCTAGATGTCAGCAACCATAGTTTCCGGGCAACCATCGGATGTTCCTCTAACCTGACATGCACAGGGGGACATACAGTAGTCTGATGAAAACACATGAATTGACGTGAAAATCTATATGGAGAATAGGCCTTGGATATAATCTCTCTGTCAATCCTGGCGACAAGCACACCATCTCTACAGGACAGCATGTATTCCCTAAATTCCAGACTGGCTATTCCATCATCAAAAAAACACACAGTTGGAGGATTTCCATAAAGAAAGAAATTGAATTACTTATACATGCTCAGCCTTACCTTCATATCAAAATAGTTGAAATCTAGTTGAGAAATTCCATAGAATACCTGCACTGATGGCCTGAAAGAACTTCCAAGAAACTGTACACCAATTTTTACATTATACATCCTGATGTGATTGGCGATCCATCCCCACAAAACATGGAATGATCCCACTATTCTCAAAGGATACTTACCCATGACGACATGGAGTATGCTTTTGTGAATCTTTGCTAAAATAGGGGTAGCCAACCCAACAATGTTCCCCTCACCTAATTTAGTTTCCATAACGAAGGTCCCTGGCCTGACGCCTCCCTTCGAATCCCTGACTGGCAGAAGATAAACACTGAGACACAAGGCCAAAAATCACACCAGGCGAGTCCTCTTCGGGATTCCCTGATTCACCTCATATCCCCACTTCTCAAATTCTCCTGCTTCCAGAGTCAGACATAATTTTCCAGGAGCACCCCTCCTCTCTGTTTTGGGGTAGGTAGTAGGATGAGTCGGCCTCTTCTTCTTGGATCCCTTATCATTTAATTATTCTCCTGATTTTTGATAAGAAACATATTCATCCACTCCTCTGGATGAATATCCTTTCTATAATGTTTTAGCGATGTCTCTAAACTCTTGAGCTTATAGAAGATTTTCAATAATTCCTGAGATAAAGCCAGAGTCTTTTCCAAATCATTTCAAGTCACCTATGGAGGGATGAATTCAGCATACATATCACCCAATATTGGATCCCTTTAGATCTTGTGGACATCCCACAGACTGATGCCTACTTCTCCATGAGTCAGATGGAAAGAATTGGTTTCTGGGCTCCAATGGATGAGTATCTCCGGTACAAAGTTATAATACCTATAAACATATGTTTTCCCAGCCCAAAAGGCTTCATATATCGAAACTCATTTCAAATCATCGACACACTCTGCACATTTATTTCGCACCCAGTATGCCCACATCCAAGATGGATTCACACCTCCTCTAGGAAAACAGTCCTAACTTCTCTTCCAGCCTTTAGATTGATCCATATGAGTGTTTTGGAAAATTGAGGGATAACAATGTGGTTGAAGCTCGAGATTATGAGGTTTCAGATCTGGCGTACAAGGGCTATGATGCATCATAGGGTCCTTCTCCAATGTTCCAACATTTATAAATGATCCTCCCCATGAAATATTGGTTGAAGCAAAGTTGGTGTAATTATGAAACCAAGAAAGTGGGAGATAGTTATTTGCCTCTGGAATGGTAACTTCTCACAGATGACCATAGCCATACAAAGGCAGATAAAAGCTCTGGGGGAAGTCACAATGATACTTCTTCAAATACTTATCCAAATCTGGGAGAGTGTTGTCGCAGATGTTATAATAATCATGGACAACGATTCTCATCATATCATCAATTCTTTTGCTATCCAGCTCATCAACCATTATGATTCTCTTGGGAGCCATTGAATATGGACAAAGGTTGAATAAATTAACTCTTAAATGGGTTGATTTTTTATAAAATATGTGAAGAAAATTAAAAAATGGACTAATGAATTATGGCGTGGAAGTACAATTTTGGTGCGCAAGTATTGATGTGTCGCGTAAGTATGGATGTGTCATGAATGTTTTTGGAATGAAAGTATCACCGCGCAAGTCCAAATACCTTGACAGTTGTGCGACAGCGATGAAATAGCAGAATACATGGTAACTTGGACGACGGAAACAACTTGCGTGGTGAGAGCTCAAAAGCTTGAAATTCGGTGTATTGCATGAGGAATGACCATGTATATGTAGGTTTGGCCGCACCCTTGCGCGCTGACACCTGCACGGCTCAACACTTGTACGCCACCCTCTGTGCGCTCAACACTTGTGGGCCACATGTTCCTTGGTTTTCTTCTTTTCCTTAGAGTCACATCCTCATTTCTTTCAGATCCAACTATAAGGGGAGACTTTTGTTGATGCTCCTTTCCATCACAAAGTCTAAAGAAATGAAAATGGAAACACCTTGAACCCAAAGTGATTCATCCTTTGAAGAAACATAAAAATTTGACAAAGGCATGAACAAAGATTCAAATTCCCTTGGGTTGTGCATGTTCCACCAAGGTCGCACAAGTATACTTGTACGCTTCACATTGGTCACGTAGGTGACTTGCGCGCCCTCTTTGAATTTCGCCCAGGGTCTTCTCTAGCCTATAAATACCCCCTGTGGGCCCCACATTTGAGAGAATGTTTTTCCCAGAAATTCATATTTGAGCTCCCGGCTCCCTAGTCTCTTCTCCAAGCTTTCGAACAATTCTATGGTAATTTCATACCTAGAACAGAAGATCTTGAGAGAGGGAATAAGACCTATGTGTTGAAACTCATCAACACTTGTGCACCTAAGTGGCCAGCCCTTAAGGGAAATGGCCACACAAGCTCGCCACCTTACCCCTTCAATAGAACATGCGCACCTCTCTTCTGGAAGCCTCTAGGAATAGTACTAAAGGATTGATCCAAGCCTCGCCCAAGTTCTACCCTAAGGGTTGACAGACGCGCAAGTACCCATGTGTCGCGCAGGTACACCTACGCGACCAAGACATGCACGCCCACGTAAGAATTGTGCGCCCCTCTATTTTTGGGTTCCCTTCCTGCCCATTTCACCCCTCATGTTCTTATCCACCTCTCCTCTTCAAGATTAAGCCTTCAAGATTCTCTCCAAAGCCATTCATTGCATGATTTACTTGTTGGGTTCCTTATCTGAAATAAATTCTGTGGAACATTTCTCAAAACCTAGTGATTTACACATCTTTATGTCACTAAGGTTAGATATTTCTTTCATTCATCCTCATCCTTTAAAACGAGAGAATCCTTAACCTGGGCCTCCTTTTCAAGAGTAATCGCTAGTCCAAGTTCTCATCAATTTGGGTATCCTCTTTAGGAGTAATCCCCAAGTCCCCTAATCTGGGAATCCTCCTTAGGAGTAAGCCCCAGTCATAATATCTCAAGTCTAAGATTCCTTTTTAGGAGTAAGCCCCAATCTCAAAGTTCCAAAAATTAGGGCATCGTCCTCAAGAGTAAGCCCCAAACTATAATTCCCTAAACACGGGCTTCCGTTTTAGTAATAACCCCAGTCTAAAATCTACAAATGTGGGAATCCCCCAAGGAGTAAGCCCTATGTCCCCTGATTCTAAAATTCCATTAAACTGGGCCTCCTCATCAAGAGTATGCCCCAGTCTTCAAATCCATTTAACCCGGGTCTCCTCTTTAAGAGTAAGCCCCAGTCTTAATTTCACTTAACCAGTCTTAATCTAATTTTTGATTTGGTCTTCCTTCTCAGGAGTAAAACCCAATCGTAAGTCCCCTCCTAATTTGGGCATCCTCCCAAGGAGTAATCCCCAAGTTAGAGTATCCAAATCTCTATAAAGTACATATTTCTTTATGGACCCTATTCTAGGACTTCTTCTCTGAAATAAGTCCTGATATCTATTTGGGAAGCCATACATTCATAATCCCCACATCATTTTCTGTTATTGCAACTTTCGTGGCACAATTTTCTGGTTTCACCAATACCTCGTGTTTCTCACACCGAGCATGACTCATGTGAGCATATAGTGTAAAAGTAATTATGAAATCTTTCTTTGAGTCATCAATCATACATAAACATCATACTCCGTTACTCTAACTACGTGGGTTCTGATTCCTTTTCTAAATAAATGATACGTAGGTAGCCCATATGCGGGTACGGTCCCAACTCTGAAATAATCTATGTCCTTCTGAATAACAATAAACGTCAAGTACCCCACCGAGTGGATTTAAAACCAGTATGGCCATCATAATGACCAAGAGACTTTTATATAATGTATTAAAGGATACCATTGACTAAGAATATCTAATAAATACAGATGATTCTATATCGATGAAGAACCTCGAATACATATAAAATATTCTCTAAATTTCCTACATATCAATCATTGATTGTCGAATCTAAAGGAAAGCTCATTTTTTACTTGGTAATTTAATAAGGATTCATGAACATAACATAAATCTATAAATAGAGTCCCGGAGTAGACAATAATTCCCCTAAAAAAGGTGTGATGATTCCGACCTCCCATCCTCTCGACCAATGCAAATTCTGAAGTCTCATTGGTCCATAACTAATGAGCACCTACCTTTGGAAAGTAAGTCCAAATGGATATAGAATCATTGTATGTTTCCGGTTCTACGAACAAACCAGATAGAAACCACTTTGAATGTTTGAACCTTAAATCAATGAGGTCATTCCCAATTATAGAAGAAACAAAATCGTACCTATATCTCATCTGATATGAAAGACCCCATATAAGATGTGAAATGTGGAGCTGGAGTAATTAAAGAAACAACACCAAGATCATTTGGAGATGGGGTTTTTCCGACCAAGTGTGTCTCCATGTGGAGCACCTATTCTCATTGTATAGATGAAGGATGGATTGATGCAGCTATGCATTGATTATAGAGAACTGAAAGGGATCACATTAAAGGAAAAAATACCATCTTCCAATAAATTATGACTTATTTGACCGGCTTCATGGGGATCAATTCTTTTGTATGATTAATCCTCGTTCAAGTTACCATCAATTGAGGGTAAGGAAAGAAGATATTCCAAAAAAGGCCTTCTGATCACGATATGGTAAATATGAGTTTGTTATCATACCCTTCAGACTAACTAATTATCCTCCTTTTTATGGATTTGATGAATTGAGCCTTTAAGGACAACCATTATAACATTATGGTGGTTTTTATTGTATATATTCTGATATATTTTAATAGTCGTGAGGAGCTTGAGGATCATATAAGGGTTATTTTTCAAACTCTATAGAAGAATATGTATTTTAAGAATTTCAGAAAATGTTAATTCTGGTTACAACATGTTGCTTTCTTGGGGCACATTGTTAACAATGAAGGAATCACAGGTGACCCTGCAAAGAAAAAAGTTTTAGTGGATTTTCCTTAACCAACAATAATAACTGAGATTCATAGTTTCATTGGATTAGCAGGATATTATAGGTGGTTTGTTAAAAACATTTCACGCCTTTCTAATTCAATAACCATGTTAACTCGAAAAGAGTTCAAGTTCATCTAGATAATAGAGTGTGAGGAATGTTTCCAAGAGCTAAAGAAGAGATTCGTTACTACCCCCATGTTAACACTATCCTCAAGTGGGGAAGGATTCTTTATTATTAGCGATGAATCTTTGAATGGGAATGGGTGCATCCTCAGACAAAATGACAACGTCATTTCTTAAGAATCTCGATAGTTGAAGAATCTTGAGTATAACTACCCTACGCATGATATGGAGCTAGATACTATTGTTTTTAATCTGATGATATGGAGGCACTATCGTTATGGGGATAAATTTGATGTATTCACAGACCATCAATGTTTGAAGTATATTTTCACACAAATGGAATTTTCAATGAGGCAAAGAAGATGGGTGGAACTTCTCAAAGACTATGATTTTTCAATTATTTATCATCCCAAAAGAGAAAAAAATAGCACTAATGCATTACGAAGGAATGTCCCTGTTGTTATTTCCATGATTAATATTAAAAAAGATGCTTTAATCAATAACCTAGTAAAACAGGACATGGGAATTATATGGGAAGGGACATCATCAACCATAACCCAAATTATTTCTCAAAAATCATTATTATAGAATATAATGAACGTTCAAATAGAAGATCCTTTCTTATAGAGGGAGTTGTTGGCTGTGAATGATGGGATTTTTCCTATGTTCAATATTGATAATGAAGTTGTACTAAATTTTTTTACAAGACTACGTGTTCCATTTATTCTGAAAATGAAGAAGGAGTTGATGGATGAATCTCATAGCTCTAATTTCTCTATACATCATGGAAGAAAAAAATGTATAGGGTCATTTGTGATCATTTTTTGCAGGATAATATGAACATGGATATTGCTGAATACACTTTAGGGTTCATGGTATGTCAGTAAGTGAAGGAAGAGCAACAACATCCGAAAGTGGTATTGAAACCACTACCCATACAGGCATGAATGTTGGATAATATCACTTTGGACTTTGTCACTGGTCTCCCGAGAACATCCAATGGAAACAATGTGATATGGGTTATTGTGGACCATCTCACCAAGAATGCCCATTTTATCTCCATTCATGATGATTTCCCTCTTAATCAACATTCCCAGATTTACATGAAGAAAGTGGTAAGTCTGTATGGAGTTCCGCTATATATCATATGTGATTGTGATCCATGGTTCACATCAAAATTCTAGAGAATTCATCAACCTGATAAAGCACAGATTTGAATTTTAGTACAGCCTATCACCCCCAAACTGATGGACAATCTGAAAGAACTACTCAAACACTAAAGGATATACCGATAACATGATCAATGGAATGTAAAGGTGTATTGGATCAATATCTCCATTTAGTTGAGTTCTCTTACAACAATAGCTTCCATATTAGCATTCAAATGGAACATTATAAATACCTATATGGTAAGAAATATAGAACCTCTACTTGTTGGCATGAAGTGGGTGATAGAAAACTTCATGTGCCTGATCTTGTGCAATAGATGACAGAAAAGGTCAATGCCATCCAGAAACACATTTAGGCTGCTCAGATTCATCAAAAGAGCTACGCCCACAACTGTAAAAGGGAAATAGAGTTAGATGTTGATTTCAAAGTCTTTCTGTGGATTTCACATTGGAAGAGTGTCATTGGGGTTGATAAAAAAGGGAAGCTCATCCCGATGTACATAGGCCCATTTGAAATCATTGATCGCGTAAGAGTAGTGGACTATCGGCTTACACATCCTCCAAATCTATAAAAATTTCATGATGTCTTCCACAAATACCTCTTGACAACGTACATACCTTGACCTTCACATGTACTAAATTCTGGGGTGGTACAACAAGAACAAGTCCTCTCTTATGAGGAGTAGCTGGTGGAGATCTTGGATCGTAGAGACAGGGTTCTACGCAACAAGACTACATCCCTTGTTAAGGTGTTTTAGAGGAACCACCAAAGTGAATAAGCCAAAAGGGAACCAGTGGAGTCTATAATACAGAAGTAGCATGAAATTTTCTCATTAGATTGAAGGAGATAAAAATTTGGGATCGAAATTTCGTGGGGGGGGAGAAGAATGTAACGACCCGAACTTTTAAATAATATTTGATTCCAAATTATTTATGTTATTTTATTTTAATCTCAAAAAAACTATATCCTTTAATTAATTATGTGAGTATAATTAAATGAGAAGGTTGGGTTTTGAATTTTATATGATCATTTTTCAATATGACCATTGGAAACTAAACTCTTAACGTTATAATTATTGTTTATAAATTCAAATGATATTTGTTAATTACCACAGAATGAAGAGTCAATGGCATCATCCAGTAGACTCGGGCCATATGAAGTTGATCTGTTGGATCTTCGGAAGGTGATAGCATAATTGGTCATTTATTTGGACCAAGCCCAATCTGAACATCAACATGTGAAACTTGAATGGAATCACATAAGGGAGAAGTTCAATATGATAGAAATCACCACTCGGGCAATGTTGTCTGTGCAACTGCAAGACTATATCTCCAAGCACACCTTAAACTTGGATAATGTGCAGATGTTATAAGGGGCTATGTAACAAAACCTTAGTTATATTCTGTAATCCTTTTTGTATAAATAAAATATTTACTTCTTATTATAGTAAAATTTTTTAATTTCAAATTTCTGTCTAAATAGAGGATATATTTATAGAACATCCATATTATTGATGAATTTTGGAAAAAGTGGTATTTCTAAATAATATTGTATTCTTTAAATAATTAATAATGTGAATTGATATTCAAAAAATGATCTTCTACAATTGTGTTCAGTTATAAATTTAATGTCTAATAACATCAACTTAATTTTTAGTGAATAGTAATGTATGAACAGTAACATACCCATATGGGTAGTAATGAATAGTAATGAATAGTAAATTGACCAAAAAAAAGAATCATCACCCATGACTGTATAAATACTTTTTAGACATCTTAAAAGTAAAAAAACGATCATAGTATATGTTTTTATATTTTTGTATGTTATAAATATTTTATTTACAATTTTATATTTAATTTATTAATTTAAAATGGAAATGTATTTTCATAAAATGTAATCATATATTGTTACTTATTTTTTTTGGTTATACAGAAATTGTATGGGACCGTGATTACTTTATTAAGGTGTTACAATATGAGTTATAGTTTTAAAGTTGTATTTTTGGAATAAATAATGATTTTATTTAAAAATAAAATTATTAATATGTAGAAAGTTATTTTCATAAAATGGAGTTCATTTTTGAATTATGGGCATCGATATAAGGTTAGAGTAAATTTTTGGGATTTTTCTAAAACATTTGATTTTTTGGTGAATAGTAACAAAACAGTTCTGAGTTAAGGGTGTTTAATGAGATCATTGTTGATGTAATCATGTTGTAATAAATCTGGTAGACTTGTGAATAGTAATATATGTTAAGATGTGTCCCGTGTGGAAAATACCATGGGAAAATACCAAGGGAAAGCAAATGGTTTTTCAAATACCACTGATATGTTGTCCCTTGGAAATTAATTAAATACTCTCTCCTTTTTCTACTATGAATACCAAGAAATAACCTCATTTGTTTCATTATAAAATCCTCCTCAATTAAATTATAGTATTTTTTTCCTCCAATGGAGTCCTCCCAAGTTCCCCTCCATCCTCCCAATGTCCCAACCTTTATGCTTTCGAGGTTACTCATCAAGGAAAGGGAACATTTCACCCTCCACTTTTAAGTCATGAGTTAATTTATGTTATGTCTTATATTTCTATTTTATAATGTCAGGGCTTTTTATTATATATATTTATTAATTTAAAATCCATTTCAAAATTATTATATACTCCTTCCACTCTCATCAATTGATTTTCTGAATTTTTATGTGACGTCGTTAGACTGTAGAATTGTTTGTAAAAGAAATCACATCTTATATATCCATTAATGATCTCTTCTTCTTTTTGTTTGACATTAAAATATATATACCATGTTCATATCTCCATGTTATTATGCCTTTATATATTATTATGAGTTATTTATGTGTTAGTTACCCTAGTACCCTCTCTTTTAATGTTTTCTAAAAGGATGTTTTGTAGCCGTTATGCTACAGAGTTATCATCTCAAATTTCTCTCTATTTCTCTCAATAAATTCTCTTGTTTTATTTATGTGAATACCCAGACCTATTTCTTTTCTATATGTGTTCATAAATACATAATAATGGATATATTTTATTCAATAATCAACATACATATATTCCTCAATCCATTCCCATGGGTTATAAATGACATAATGGTCTTATTTTTATGAACTTTTTAAATGTATCAATTTTTAAATGAAACCCATTTCTTTAGTTATCTATGGGTTATTTTTTGAATTTTTGATTATGAAATTTCTAGCTCATATGAAAATAAATACATATTATGTGTGTGCCCTAATAGCACTCAAATGCATTGGGTAAAAAATTTAATCTATAGAGATGACATGTTTCACGATACCTTGGTAAACAACCTTGGTATTTTTTTATGACACATTTGGATGAAAATTGGGGATATGTTCATGAATTTCAAAATGAAATTTTGTAGCCACATATTCATTTTGTGATTAATGTTCATTTTATTATGATGTTCCTATTCTTCCATTGATCATGTATTCTGCTTTTCATCATGTTCTTATTGATATCACAGGTAAACTGATTCCCATGCCTTACTTATTGGGCCTTCACCTGAAACTTTTTTTATGTATTTTTCCTGGTTATGAGAGGCATTTATTTTACATTGGATAAAAATTTGACGAATCTGTTCAAGGCAATTTAATTTAGCGTTTTATGGTTGTATGTTTTATTGATCCTGATTTCCTTGACACTAAAATTTAAAGAACTTCTGTTTGTAAAATGTAGTGAAAATTAATGTAATAAAGAGGTTGTATTTCATATATATAGTCCTATAAAATAATACTTGTTCATAAAAATTCATGTGTTTTTATAGTGGAAAATTGAGACAAAATTGTCTTATTGATTTTGTAACTATTGAAATATTCACCAAATGAAAAAAAATCCCATAATATTAATGAAAATACACAAAAAATTGATAATATTAATATTAAAATTAATTTCTGTTTATTATATTCCCTAAAAAATGAAACACTAGTGTCTAATTCTTGTATCCCAAAATAATAAAATTTTAAATGAATTTTCCCATAAATTGTGTCTTGACCCTCATTGTATGCATACAATATTACATTATAATAAATTTATTTTTAATATAAATATTTTAGAAAATAATATTCTTATATATAAAATCATATATGGTTTTATTTTGACTTTACATTACCTTTTTATTTACAAATCTATGTTAAGGTTTTACTTTGGGTAATATTAGTTTAGCTCTTCCCAATGTTCTTAATTTTTTATATATTTTTTCCCTAAAATTATATCATTATTTAATGATTGAATACCCTGATTTAAAGACAATATATATACCTTACATGTGTACTAAAATAATCAATAGGAAATAGAACTATGAAATGGAATACACTATTTATTGATATGGTAGGCCGTACATTCACATGAAAGCTATATCCATTCTTATTATTGTATGGATAAAAAAAATTAAATGTGAAACATTAATAAATATTATATATTAAATTAGAATTATAATATAATATATTTAATATAATTAAACTAAACTAATAGTTAATATATTCTATTTAGTGTGTGAATGATTCACATTTCTTTAACGGGGTTATATTCCACACTACCTCAAATTAATTTATCATATTTACAAAAATGAAAGGTATAAATATTTTTTTTCTGAAGTAAATAAAAGATATAAAATTGATTAAATATATAATATGAATTAAATATATTATTATAGTTTCTATAATATAGAAATGAGAGGAGTCAATAGAATAATGAACAATTATTGTTTTGTAAGATGAAAGTTCATTGTACACATAAACAATATGTTTATTACCCATTACATGTAGGTGTGGGTAAGTGTAGTTTAAAACAATATATTATGAAAATTTAACTGTATTTAGGAATCTGGTTTCATTATAATCATTGAATAATCATAGTTTAGGGGTGTTGACTGATAATAAAATAAAGGACCTTGAGGGGGGATGTTACATCTTCTTTAGATAACTCCTCTTTTTTCCCAAAGTGAATCCTTTAAATGCAATATACATAAAGTGAGGTACCAAGGATTAACATTGGTATTTTTATATGTTTATTTTGAATAGCTTCAATAAATGTAAATGGTGTGATAGGTGGGTTGGAGTGGTGTCATATTTTATAGGAGGGAAAAGGACTCATTTAGATTATTCGAAAACAAGTTAGGTGGAACCATGGTTTTACCTAATGAAAGTCATACAAAACCGACCAAAAACAATTTTGGAGTGTATAGGGACAAATATATTCTAGAAAATTTGTTTTTAAAATTTCTCTAGGTGATTTGTTCCCTTATTTTAATGGTTTATTACCTTGTTAATCATTGTTTTAGCTTAATCATTTTAATTAATTATAATTAATATCAAAAATATTTTGGTCCAAAAAAAATTTGACCTTATTAGAAGTTATAAATTATTCTTATTCCAAATATGGAATCAATTTTTCCAAATTATTATGACATTAGTGGATGATAATAATATAAATTTAATCCCACGTATTAGATAACATTGTATTTTTTTAAAGTAAAAGATCTAATGATTTCTTTGTTTCTATATACATTTTCAAAGTGAAATTTCTTTCAATTATCTATATTTTATTATTTTATAAAAATATTATCTACTAAATATTTTAAATGAATTTAATATATATTTTTACTTTTTAAATAAATTAGATGCAAAAACATTTTTGAATTAAAATTCAACATTTTCTAGTATTCATCTAAAAACTTTGGTTATTATAAAAATATCAGAAATTAATCCTAAGAAAAAGTTTATATTTAAAATTTAAAAATATATATTATTTTATCAAATTAAATTTTTATGTTTTTCGGACATTTATATTTTTTTTCTCAGAAGGACAAGAAAATAAATTTTTTTGAACAAATAATAATTTTAATAAAATAAATATATTACCAAAAATAATATCATTAACAATCCATACGAATTATTTATATACGTCCATTATAGAAATTAATTTAAAATTATTTACTATATTCATATTACAATTTTTAACATCTCGGTTATAATTATCTCATTTAATTAATAATAACAAAAAAATGTTTTTTAGAAACTCAACATTGTATGTAACGTATGTCATGTTAGGGTTGTGTGTAACATATTCCATATCAGTGATACATATAATATAAGAAGATTTATTCCTGTGTGAAATGAATTTTTTACTTAGTGCAATGTAATATATCATTGAATTTATAATTTATTTTAAGAAAAAAAGGTCTTTAAATTAATGGGAGTTACAATATCAACTCAATAATCATGTTAGTATGGGACTGGGTGTTCACTAATGCCTCCTAAGTAAAGGGGTGGTGCAAATCGGTGGCACTTCCGGTAGCTCACCAACCAACAATGTCAACATATACCATAATAACTCTCAATTATCATGGGTAATGGTAGATAGGGAGATCAACGATGATTGGGATAGCGTCATCGTGATACCATTGATTGGAGACAACACGTCCAAATTATAGTTGAACATGCTGAGAGACCTGGGGATCAAATGAATTTCACCATCTAGTATGGTTAACGTCTAATAAAACACTTCGACCCAAGACTGTGGATTTCGTGGTAGACACAATGTCACTAAGTCAGTTGTGTACTCAAAATCTGAATGATTAACAAGGTAGATGACAATATTAGAATTTCAAAGTATTGTTCCCAAGGTTGAGACTGTTTTTCTTATGACCATGGATTTTTCATTAGGGCAGTGTAGTTCTTCCACATAGGGAGGACCTCTATGCTGGTGAATTTATTCTTGATAAGTAACCTCATGCAGTTTAAAGTGGAAACGAGGATAAAATTTGTGTTGAGGAGTGGTACTATTGGTAATCCCTATTTAATGGTTTCTAATATTTTAGGATGTCTTCCTCTTGGGTTGGAAATGATGCAGGAATATACTTTTCACTACATCACATTGTTATGAGTCAAACGGTAATAGATATCGGTGGTGCTGGTGATTAAAAGGTACAATCTAGACAGAATATGAGGTGGTTGGGAGCTTATTCCAAAAAGGGTGAAGACAAATCCTTATTAGACGGGGGAAGATATATTTTGTAAAGTACTAATGGATTCCGGGACCAATTGATCCACATAGGATTATTTCCTTTATTAGTAATTTCCCTAGTCCATCCCTCATGTGTGTAGTCTAGGGGTTGCAACCTGTTCTAGAAGATCATGGTTAAATTCCACATATTCTTCATCCTAAGGGATTACTCATTAATGGGACTGATATGTAGTGTGGGATCCCTTCTTGGTGGCTCTTGATTAGTATTCACAATGGATGCTCCTTAAGAATCCTCCACACCCATAACGCAGGGGTATGAGTCGTAGGATCTATAAGGGGGTATGATCTTAAGATGATCCACTATTGGAACATGGAGTTGATTCTCCATGCATGCCCCATAGGGTTGGTAGTATAGGAGAGGCTTATATTCCACCATAACCAATAGGCCATATCTCACGTGGGAATTACCCCTCCTACATGGCCATAATTTCATGTGTATAGGTCACCATCGAATAGATGATCTTAGATTGTGAGATTGAAAATGGCGTACCATTTGCTAAAGGCATGGTGGAAGTAATTAAAGAGTTGATTTTATGTAGGATTTCAACATAAGTATTTATATTATCCCAGTGTCTATGGTAATTGAGAAGCTGATTTCCTTTTATTGGGGTGATACTTGGTATCTGCACTCAGCCATTAGTACAATAACAGGGAATCCAATGACCAATTTCCCAACATCATCCAATCATCCAATGATTTAGAGGTATCCATTATAAAAATTTTATAGGTAGAATATTCCCAAAATTATATCTATCACAATATATGGAGATTTCAATGTTGGGTCAATCATTTTTCTTTTGGTACATTGATCCAGATTTCTAAATCTGTTAAGAAGGAAATCTATTGAAGCTTGAACACGAATATTCCCCATGTTGATGAAAATATATTCATTTTGAGGTCACCATTTCTATTTTTGATTCCTTCTCTCAGGAATTCCCTCATGACTTCACATTATGATTATGATGGGTACTTTGTTTCCCCACATTCCCTCCATCCCAATGTTGGAAGATTCATCACATTCAATAATGATTTTACATCCATGATCATAAAGGGATGATGGTATGTCTATTCCTCCTTCCATGGATTTCTCCTAGGATCTCTTCTCCATTTCTGAGTTTAACAAATATTGATTATCCATGTTTATATAGATAATTCTTGGTGAAATATATTTTTATATGTCTATTAATTATAATACTTCAATATAGAAATACTCTATTGAATCTAACAATGAATAAACCTTGAGTTAGTAGATTATTCCTACTAGGTTTCACTAGGAACATATGGATTTTTAGAGCATTGTTAACCTATATATATCATATTGGAGTTAATATTAATGTAAATAAAACAAGGAATCCAATTTCGATTGTAACACCCCAAGCTTCTACGATACAATTCTCTTTGAATAATAAAATAGCGTGTGTTGTACGCAACTTCGAGTTCTAACACACACCACAGCCAATCAAACTAGCCATTATGAATAGTAATACCCATTTTTTGAAATTTTATACATTTTAATCTTTCAAAATTGAATTCATTTTTTGATTCGAAATATCTAAATTATCCTAGGGTGACATTTTGTTATCTTTCTGAAAACATTCAATTTTTGATGAATAGTGAAAAACACTGAGTTAATGTTTAAAACCGAATTTTAATTTAAATAATTATTTATTTTTTTTAAATTTAATTAAGGTCAAAATAAATACATAATACCGATATAAGTTCAATGTAATTAATTGTTGTTAGTTTAGAATAATTTTAGATATATAAATATTTTATGGAACTTTTCACTGTCTTTTACCCACCTCCAAGGAGAATTTGGAAATTCACATAAAACGTAATTTTACCGCTTCTATGAGTGGAATTTTGAAAATATGAGAGACACGGTAAATATCAAGGAGTAAAATGTGGTTCAATAAGATGAAAATAATTTTTGGTGAATAGTAACTTTTTACTTTTATTTACCACAGTTAA
The DNA here is from genome assembly GCA_963277665.1 of Viscum album. Taxonomy (NCBI): domain Eukaryota; kingdom Viridiplantae; phylum Streptophyta; class Magnoliopsida; order Santalales; family Viscaceae; genus Viscum; species Viscum album. The sequence goes on from OY728140.1 coordinate 181,021,711, forward strand.
AAGTAAATAGGGTAATTAATGGTACAAATGATATTAATTTTACCCTAACACATGTCCTAATTCTATTGGACAAGTTTATCTCGACCAAAAACAATCTTAGGAATAAAATATTATCATTTAGGTCCACATGGATTAGATTAGGACATTTATTATTATTTAATTCAAAGAAAAGTTAAAAGAGTTAAAATCAAAGTTTAGTAAATAAACATTTTGAATATATGGTTATGCATATGATAAATTAGATTATAAATATTAATTAGAAAGATGAAACTATTTCCTACATAATAAGAGTTTTTTTATAATTTTTAGGCATTAAATAAGTTAATTTATTTATGACACAATGGTGATGTATTAATTACCTAATTAATGAAATAATAAAATAGATGATATTATAAATATCAAAATAAATGTAATTTGAGACTTTTTATGAATTACAATAATTTTATATGTTAATATGACATGTATGTATTGATTAAATAAAGTGTTTTCGAATTAATCATGCTGTTATGAGTTTCACGAAAATAAAATACCAAATAGTGTCAAAATTGACTTAAAATTGTTTTTAAAACAAATATTATATTATTAATTGATATTCAATTCCTAAAAATATAAGGATCGGCCAAGATACTTATATCATTATAGTTTCATCATTAATGGACCACTTGGGGGTATATTTGAAGTTTATAGTAATTTGATTAACAATATAATATAAAAATACAAAGAGACATAGTAAATTTGAAACTAATTAACTAAGAGTTAAAACTAAAATATAAGGTTAATATAGTGACCCAAACTTGTCTAAAACCTATTGGTTGTGAGGGTTCAATGGCGGTTTCTCCAGGAGTCTCAGGGGATGTTTTTGGAGGGGCTGGGGGGGGGAGGGATTGGGGGCGGTGCTCTTCTGGGAGGCTCTTTCAGGGATGTGTTGTGCAATGGTCTCTCATCTGGTATGGTTTCGTCGGAGCATCAGGATTGTTTGGAGATCCCTCTAGTTGTGTTGGGTCCTAAGACCGCTAAGGTGGTTTCAGAGGTTCCTGTGGTGAGATTTGCGTCTAGGGAGCTTCAGGAGGCAGCGGCCTTTCACGAGCTCACTCTAGTGGTGCGTTTTGGTCGGTCCAAACCTTCCCTTGGATTTTTCAGGAGCTTTGTTGGTTCTTGGGGGCTGTCACAGCCAGCGGCGGTTTCTGGCATGTCAAGGGTGCCTTCTCTGTCCACCTTGCCTCGAGGGAGGACTTTGTCAAAGCATGGGCGTGGGGTGCCCGTAGGTGCGGTGCTTAGAGCTTCTCCTTGTCCAGGTGGTCGTGGGACTGTCATCGAGGATGTGAATCTCCGTTTGAGACGGTGTGGTTGTCGCTTCCAGGGCTTCCTCTTCCTTTTCAGAACCCGGCGATCTTGAGGGAAATCAGAAACTCTTTTGGGTCTTTACTCTGTGTGGACGATGCAACTAAGAGGCTTGAGGCGGCGTCGTGTCCTCGGATCTGTGTGGAAATGGACTTATCGTTGAAGGGTCCCTCCTTGGTGCAGCTGGAATCTGAGGAAGGGTTTTGTTGGAAACAGAAGTTGTTCTACCGCCGGCTTCATCATTTCTGTGTGCATTGTGGTCTGCATGGTCATGAGGCGATGAGATGCCAATGCCAGAAGGTGTCGGTGGAGACTTCCGGTAGTGCCTTGGTAGGTGATCCGGGTCCGGACCATATGGTGTCGGGCGAAGGCGGGGTTCCGGATCCGAACGTTCAGTCTCGGGAGGTTTCAAATTTGAATTCTAGAAGAGCTGGGATGTTGGGCCTTTCTTCTGGGGAAACGTCGTCTGACTCTGTGAGGGCGCGGTCGGTTGTTACCCCTGTTAGTATGGACCTCATTTCTTGCTCCCCGGGTCAGGTGGTGCAAAGGACGACTCTCTCCAGCGACATCGCAGTCATGTCGCGCAGAGAGGTCGAGGCGCAGGCTCCTGCCTTGTTGGGTAGTCTGGCCAGATTGCTTTCTCCCTCTCCCTCGACCTGTGGTTTTTCGTCACAGCTATCTTCAAAGGTTATCCGCAAAATCCTTGTTAACAAGCTCTTGGTGTCTTCTGGGCATGAAGTGGGATTGCTCAGCGGGAACGAGGGGGTGGATAAGGAGGTTAAGACCTCGCGCTGGTCTCCGCAGAGAAATGTGTTGCTCTCCTTGTTCCAGGGAGAACTGGTCGCGGACCCCCTGCATGGGCATTCTGGAAGGCGACCCCATCTGGAGGAGTTGGATGTTCTTTCTGAGGAAGGTGTTTTGGAAGCACCTCGGGGTATCAGGTTGGATGGAGTGTCAGGACCTATTACTCGCTCGAAGGAGAAAGGGAATGGTGTGTTGGTACACCCCAATCTTGAAGTCCCAACGGCTCTTAAAACATGTAAGACTATTCATTGATGTATTCCTCAATTGTTTGGAACTCTCATGGTTTGGGGGCGCAGGCTAAGCGAGCCTTTATCGCTGTAGAGGTTATAAAGGCCAATGCCTCTTTAATTGTGATTCTGGAACTGAAGCAGGACACTTGAAAACTTCCAGGGGTTGTGAAGAAAATGGGTTTTCCGAACTGTTTTCATGGTGGGCCTGCAAATTTTCAAATATTGGTGGGTTGGAAAAATACTCTATCGGTTGAGGTGCTTACTGTATCTTCTCAGTGTATAGACATGAATATTGAAGTTGGTGGCGTGGCCTTCCACTTTTCCTTTGTGTACGCAAGCAATAGGATAATAGAAAGGCGGGAACTATGGGCACATCTGAGATCGGTTCAAAATGGCATGTTACCGTGGTTTGTGGGAGGTGATTTCAATATAGTTGTGGACGTCTCTGAGAAGAGGGGAGGTAGGGGCGACGTCTTGGATGGTATGTTGGATTTTCAAGAATGCTTGCTTCACGCGGGGCTACTGGACTTAGGTTATAAAGGGCCGAAATTTACGTGGTGCAACAACCGGAAAGGTCAGAATAGGATATGGTGTCATCTTGATAGGTGGCTTACCAACTTGCATGGGATGGATATGTTTTCAAAATCCGTAGTCACTCACCTCCCTCGTATTCTTTCGTATCATGCTCCTCTTTTATTAGAAATTAATCGTGAAGATGTGGTTGCTCAGGGCATTCATTACTCCAGTGAATGGCATAACGATGTTGGTTTCATGGAGATGGCGAGGGAATCCTGGTTATTGGAGGAGAAGGAGAAATCATGGGGGTTTTGGTTAACCGTCTTCGAAGGATTAAACAGAGCATCCGAAAGTGGCTTGTGGAGAAACCTAACTGGCACAACGGGGTGACTAGCTTGCAAGAGGAGGTTAGAAAGCTAGAGGAGGATCTCCAGATGTCATGGGATGAGGATACCTTTGCCATCCTCCATGACAAAAATGTGGTGCTATCTGAGAAGCTGTTAGAAATGGAGAGGCTCTATCTGCAACGGTCCCGAGTGCGATGGTTGAGGGAGGGGGATCTCAACAATGCCTTCTTCCAAGAATGTGTCAAGGAGAGGAGGAATACGAGGATTAATATTAAGGGAGAGGATGGAATGTTCACCTCAGATGTATCGGTGGTAGGAAAGATTTCTCTGAAGCATTTTGAGGGTATTTGCGTAAGGGAGGCCTCTTAGGGTTTCTGTAGAGAGTCCTTTGGGGATTCTCGTTTCTTGGAAGCACTTCCTGTGATGATATATCGCTTTGAGAGTGAGTGCATGTCCATGCTTCCACAGGATAAAGTGATTCGAGAGGCCCTGGAGTTAATGCCGAAGGAGAGTGCACCAGGTCCTGACGGCTTCCCGATGTCCTTTTACAGTGCGGCTTGGGATTTCATGGGGCCATGCGTGGTGGAGGCTATTTGCGGCTTCATCTAACGAGCCTCCCTGTGTAGGGGGATCTCTTCTTCTAGGGTGGTGCTGGTGCCGAAGATCAAGGACCCCACGCTGGTTAGTCACGTCCAACCGATCTGCCTATGTAATGTCTCTTATAAAATTCTGGCAATAGTCATTAGCAGGAGACTAGCCAACGTGATTCCTAAGCTTGTCTCGGAAGAGAAGCACGGTTTCATTCAAGGAAGGGGTATTCAGGGAGCGGTAGGAATTGCAAGCGAGCTGGTGCATGATTTGAACAAAAGATCTGTTGGCTCTAATTTCATTTTGCAGGTGGATATAAATAAAGCTTTCGACAATATGGAATAGAACTTTATCATATGGGTAATGAGTGGTTTCAGGTTCCAGGAACACTTCTATGATCTTTTCTTAAGTTGTTTTGCCACACCTTGGATCTCTATATCACTGCTTGGGTGGTGCTTCGGCTTCTTCAAATCTGTGAGAGGGGTTAGACAGGGAGACCCGCTATCCCCTTTTCTTTTCGTCCTTGCTCAGGATGCTCTCTGAAGAAATCTCAAACAAGGGAGTGTCAGAGGGAAGGTTGAGATCGTTCTATGGCAGAAGGAACGCGAAGAGAGTTTCTCACTTGATGTTTGAGGATGACATACTCTTGTTTCTGAATGGTGAGAAGAGATCTTTGATCGCTCTTATGGGAATCTTGTCTGAGTATAGAGACTTAAGCAGACAGTCGATCAACCCGTTGAAAAGCCACCTGTTCATTTCTAACAAATGCTCGGGGAGAAGGTGCAGATCCATCCAGGAGATCATGGGCTGTGGACAGAGGCAACTTCCGATCATGTACCTTGGAGTACCTCTTTCGTGTGGGAGGGTTCTGAAGATCCACTTTAATGGAATTGTGGACCGCATTCTGGGGAGGTTTTTCAACTGGAAGAACAAGATGCTTTCCTTCGGAGGCAGGATCATGCTCATAAACAGTGTTCTTTTGTCGATCCCCATGCACGTCTTTGCCATCATTAATCTCCCGAAGGGTACGGTGGAAAAGATTTAGCACATCCTCACATCCTTTATATGGTATGAAAAGAATGAAGGAAGATGTCCCTAGGCATCCTGGAAAAGGATGGCCCGTCCAGTGGAGGAGGGTGGGGTTTGCCTCCGGGATATCCAGGACTCTATTCGTGGGCTACAGGCAAAACTGGCCTGGGAGGTGATTGTAGGCAAATCCCTTTGGGCAAGGTTCTTCATTTCAAGGTATGGTGTGTCCGGTGATTTTCGCATGCATGGTGCGACGATCCTGGCCAAGTGTATAGCCTCTTATATGGAGGTGCTTTTTGACTATTCTAGATGGGTGGTTGGACGTGGGGATATTAGTTTTTGGAACGAGTCATGGGAGGAAAAGAGGCTTTGGTATTAGGGCTTCCCTCTCCCTAACATTTCATTCAGGGAGGCATGCAGGAGTTTTGACTTCATCCAGGAGAATCTTAATCCTTCTCAACTTGCCTTTTTTAATGGTGTGGTCATGAGCGACGAACCAGATCGTTGTTGATTTACGGAGGTTGGTTTGGGGCGCTTCTGTTTGAAGGGTTTCAGAAGGATTGATCAAAGGAGTAGTAATCGGGTATCCGGAGAGATGCCCATGTGGTGTAAAGAAATTCCAGCGAGAATGAACTTCCTAGTGTGGAGGATCCAAAACTGTGCGGTACCCACAGAGGAAAACATTCAGAGGAAAGGGATCTCCATGGAATCCCGCTGCTATTGCTGTGAGAACCCAAACCAGGAATCAACACTTCATCTGTTTTTCCAAGGAAGATGGTTTGTGTTCCTCTGGTCCCAGTTTCACCCTTTCAGGTTTTCTTCTGATGAGTATCTTTCCGTTCGCGATCACATTGATTCTTGGTTCTCAGGTTTTGGTAGCAGAACAGAGGAGCGTTCTGCAGCCGGTGTCATTCTGGTTGTTGTATGCTGGACCATTTGGGAAGCTCATAATCGGGTTCGGTTAGGAGGCAGGAAATCTCTGCTAGCGTTGCAGGTTTGTATGAGGTTGATCATTTCAGAACTTGTGGCGCTTTTCAAGAAGGGTTTGCAGGCGGATGTCTTGGGGAACCTTGTTCATGGATGGTGCACGCAGACCTTGCAGAAGGGAAAGTGGGTAAGGTGGCACCCCCCAGTCAGCGGGTTGAAATTGAATGTGGATGGTTCTTACATGGGAGGAATCATGAGATGTGGTGGTGTTCTGCGGGACTGTTGGGGTTCGGTGCACTTGGTGTTCAGTTCCTATTACGGTATGGGATCCTCTTTGGACACGGTGTTCAAATCCCTTCTTTCGGGTGTCACTATTTGCAGGAGGAGAGGTCTCCGGGTGTCTGAAGTTGAATCGGATTCCGAAGTTCTGGTCAAGTCTCTTCAGGGGGCTTGTGACATTTCTTGGAATCTGGTGTACATCAGTAGGAGATGCAAAGCAGAGACCAACCAGGGTAGGATGGTTCATCATAGTGTTCGGTAATCTAATTATGCGGCAGATGCTATGGATCGTGGGGGAAGACCGGAGGACACCTTGATTTTTTATGATAGACTTAACTCTTTACCACCTGAGTGTGTCAATGTAATCCAGAAGGATGCTCTTGGACTCCACTTCTTCCGTCCTCCGTGATGTGTATCTGTGGGTTTATGGTGTTATAATAAAATAATAATTTTCAGAATAATTTAATATAAAATAATATTTCTATCATTTCCTAAGGTGCCTCTCACCCCTCTTATAAAAGGGAACTCCCCCTTCTCTCTAATTCACAACTTCAAAGCCATTTGGATCGGCCAAAACCTGCCCAAATACTCTCTCAACTTCCCTCAATTCAACATAGAGGCATTAGTTTGATCAGAAAGCCATCCTATGGATCCAATTTGATCAAATCAAAAGGAAGAACCCGAAGAAGAGGTAATATCATCACCACCCTCTTTCAAGATCCTTTCTTCTTCAACTTCTTATTTCTTTGTTATTTACATTCTAAAATAATAACTCCTATATCTCTTATATATTGTGATGTTATTAAAAATATGGTACAACCATATTCAGTATTCTATCAATCCCTTGAATGACATGTCACCATACGTGGGTATGTATGGCTTACCATCTCCACGTAGTGGTGTAATTGTTATTCAATACATTATTATTTGGATGGGTATAATAATGATTTGTAATTGATGTAAATAATAAATATAACATGATAATGATTATTTATATACGATATACCACCCAAATATATATTATTTTAATATCAAAATAATGATATTGTCGCTCGTGTGTTCGTACAGATTACTGTCTCCACGATCACGATGAGATTCATCCCCCATCGTATCCATTCAAGACTAAAATTTATTTGATGATTAAAAATAATTTTTAGAGACATGATATAATTCCGGATATGAATAATATACATCACATCCATAACAAATATGGCTCACATAAAAAATAAAAAAAAACAAATCCATTAACACCCGAAACAACGATAATACTAAGATATTATTAACTAAGCAATGTTAAAAGATAATATATGATATCATATTAATGTATATGATTCGTTTATTAATTTAATAATTACTATTTCACCATTATAATGGAGTTTAACCTACCATAGAAAAAGGTAAAGTACAAGGTAAGGGTTTATTTCAAAATCTATTCATTATCCGAGGTTGTTTTTATGTAATTATCTACTAGGACCTCTTTATCATCCACATCCATGATTCATAAAAAAGTATTTCAAATAATTATTAATATTTTATAGACTGTAGGTTAAAGTCATTTTTACCCTTGTTGAATTTTTATAAGAATTTTATAAAGGAATCTTCCCATCGTTTTCCAAATAAAGTCATTTTTAACCTTTTCGACAGAAATAAGGTATGAATGTCTTTTTTTAACATATATGGATGGTGTGGCTATTTTCCGCCATTATAAAATCTTTGTAGCTTACCGTAAAAGATTATAAGAATATTTTTAAAGTAAATGTTTTATTTTATAATTATGTGACTTTTAAATGATTTAAAAAAATGAGATATTTCTCTTAAATAGTTTTGATTTCATCTATGTCAACATCCATTGATGGATTTTATGATTATTTGAAGTTGATTTGTTATGATACAAAACATCCACATTGTATTGAAGGTTATCTGATATATTTGACTGTGGATGTGTTATTTTTATACCATTCATGCTTTATGGGTAAAATATTGACATTTCGTATGCTAGTTTTAATATGAATGTTTATGTTATGTTTAAACCTGTTCATATAAGGAATGCATTGGACTTAATAAGTGATGGGTGGAGCCTGCAATACCTCCTCGATGCATCAGTAGGTATCATGAGACAAACTAGTATCTTGGAACAAGGCCCTGACAAAATATTTTTTGTAGTCTTAGCACATGTCCTTGACTATGTGGTTATGATAGTCTGGCATTATGCATTCCATCATTATGAAAGTGGTTATTGATATTTCATGTGATTATTCGACTAGTATAATATCCATGTGAATAAATAATTGGCATTATTTAATTCTATAATTTCCATATTATGCTGAATATGATGTTTAAAAGGATTTTGTTTTAGTTATACATTGCCTTAAATGTTTGTGTTTATTTATGAAAGTTTCTGCTTTATTGTTATCCTTATTGAGCATATGAGCTCACCCCTTTCAATGTTTTAATTTGTCCCAAGATGTGAAGAAGTATTTTATGAATGACCTATAGGAAATTTATGAGGAGATTTGAAGACAATTTTTGTTTTAATTTTTTTCACTTTATGATGTAATGTAAGACTTATGAATATATCTAGTGTTTCCAAGGCTACTAAACTAATAGGTCTTTCGAGACTTGATCTTTTATGATCATGCCAAAGTTATGTAATATTGCACCGACTCTAGGTAACTGGGTCGAGGTGTTACAGTTGGTATCAGAGGAATTTTAGTACAAAACTTCAAATCTAGATTTAGATAAACTCTGATTAGAGAACATATACCTAAAATGGGCTTTAAGGATTAGTGTAGAATAACTTCTTGAATTTTGGTATTGAATAGATTTTGTGAGTTTCCAAGAAATACATCCCTATCTAGATACGAGCAGGTAGAGGTGGCTCTGGCATAGATGTACCTAGGGGTAAAACAAGAAAACACCAATTTGAGCTAGACTCGAACGGGAACTGGTGCATGACAAAGGGCCTTGCTGCACTCTTGGTTACGACACTCCTAGGGCATATTCTTAGGGTAATTCTTATTTTCCTTACAAACCATTATGAAGGGTTTATGAGTATATATTTCCTCAAAGAAACCATTTTTTATGATTATGGATTATATCCATAAATACTTCAATTTATGTTAAGTGTTTTACAATTAGTGAATTATGTATTCTGGTTCATAAACTGATCTAGTTTATGAATTAGTTTAGAAACAGTGCCTAGTAGATGAAATGGAACCCATATCAATGCACTCACTCTATGTAGGGATTTCCCTATTGCTCAAGATAATTATAGTGGAGCCGGTGATGCAACTGGTGCTGATCAGCTAATCACCATACTGGGACAACTCACTCAGGTTATGAATAATAACCTTACCCTTATGGAGCACCCTGATCCACGTCGCGGAGGATCAATTTTAGATCTCTTCATGAGGAAAAAACCACCAACATTCAATGGGAGAACAAATCCATTGGTAGCTGGGCAATGGATATGTTCTTTAGAGAAAATATTCCATACCTTGGGGAGTAGTGAAAGGGATAAAGTTATCATGGCAGTTTACCGCCCCACTAGAGATGGTGATCAATGGTGGTCATTGATTCAAAACATGAAGGAAGATGAAGAAGTATTAAATATGTAATGGAGGGAGTTCAAGGAGATTTTCATTGAAAAATACATTCCTCGTGACCATTGAGCAGATATGGAAAGGAAATTTATGAGTCTGAGACAAAAGGAGGATGAGAATGTTGCAATGTATGGGGCTAACTTTACCAGGTTAGAATGGTATGTTGGAGATTATATACGTAACCTAAGAAGTAATATTGATCATTTCTTTGATGGGTTAAAACCATTTCTACATCAATCATTAGTCTCACAATCCTTCTCATCGTATGAAGTCACTGTCTCATGTGCTATCAAGATAGAAAATTAATTCTCTAAGTCTTATGACTTTAAAGAAAATAAAGAGAAGAAGAGATCTGCTGATCAATCTGGAAATTGAAATAAGGGGAAGAAGTGAAAAGTTGAATATCCTTTCTGTAGTAAATGTGGGGAGAAACACCCCGACACTTTCTTAAAAGGGATGGGAGTCTGTTACAAGTGTGGCGAAAAAGGACACCAAGCTCATGATTGCAAGGGGATGAAGGAAGCTATCGATGTTCAATGCTAAAACTACAGGGAGATGGGACATTATGCAAATGAATATCCTAAGCATCAAGGGAACATAACTCAGAAAAGGATAAGGGATCAAGACCAAGCTTACGCTATCACTACTACTGAGGTAGAAGCTCCGAAAGACGTGGTGGATGTTAATTTAATGGTTTCCTAAAGTTTAGAAAATGAATTATTTGATTCTAGATCATCTCATTGTTTCATATCTTCCCAGTTTGCAGAGAAAATTAGATATTTCCAATTTGATTTAACAAGGGAGTTTTCTGTTAAAACTCTTAAAGGAATAATCATTGCTACAAAGTTCTATGAATCAGTTCCCATTAGAGAATATAAATGTTCTTTGTCTGCTGATCTCATCGTCATACCTATGATTGAGTTTGATATAATCCTCAGTATGGATTGGATTTTGGACCATGATGAGAAGATTTATTTTAAAAAGAAGGAGGTTAAATTTTTTAATGATGATGATAAGGAACACCTTATCTTTAGAGCTGAATCGTCACCACTTGATTCTTATCAATATCCAACCCCAGTAGCTCAACTAAATTCAATTATCAGGGAGGAAGAAAATGAAATAACTGTTGGTGAGGAAATAAATGTTTAAATAGAGAATGTACCTATTCTGGAATAATATTTAGATGTGTTTCCGGATTATTTACCTGGATATCCTCTAAAACGAGAAATTAATTTTTCCATTGAAATAATTCCTGGTTCAAGGCCCATATCGAAGACCCCTTATAGAATGGCCACTGTGGAGTTAGTTGAACTAACGAAACAACTAGAGGAATTGAGTAATAGGGGATTTATTTTCCCTAGTGTTTCTCCATGGGGATCCCTTTTCCTTTTTGTTAAGAAGAAAGATGGATCTATGAGGTTGTGCATTGAATACAAGGAGATCAATTCTATAACAATAAAGAACAAGTATCACATACCTTGCATTGATGATTTATTTGACCAACAGTATGGACCTCAATACTTTTCAAAGTTTTACCTTTGATCTGGATACCAACAGTTGTGTGTGAAGAAGGAAGACATTCTGAATACTGCATTTCGAACAAGTTACGGACATTACGAGTTTATAGTAATACCTTTTGGGCTGACTAATGCACCCACTGTTTTAATGGATCTAATGAACAGAGTTTTCAAGGAATATCATGATGATTATGTGGTGGTATTTATTGATGATATCCTGGTATACTCAAAAATCTACGAAGATCATGAAAATCACTTGCGCATTATATTGAAGACTTTGAGAAGACATGAATTATATGGGATGTTTAGAAACTGTGAATTCTGGATTCAAGAGATTTCTTTTAATGGCCATATTGTCTCTAAGGATAGAATTTATGTTGATATTTAAAATACAAGAGCAATCCAATAATGGCCAGCAAAGATGAGTATAACAAAGGTATGATGTTTTATTGGTTTAGCAGGTTATTAATGGTGTTTCGTCCAGAATATTGCCCGATTGGCTAACTCATTATCAAAGCTTGCACGTAAACAGGTTTAATTTGTCTGAAAAAATGAGTATGAAGAATTTTTCGAAGAACTAAAGACAATATTAGTCAATGATCTTATATTGACTCTACCATTGGGGAATGTTGGGTTGGTTATTTATTGTGATGCATCGAAGAAAAGTCATGGTTGTGTCCTCATACATAATGATTGGGTTATTGCTTATGCATCACGGTAGTTGAAAATTAAGAAGCAAAACTATTCTACTCATGATCTCAAGATAGAAGTTGTGATCTTTGCTTTGATGATATGGAGACACTACCTCTATGGTGAAAAATGTGAGATTTATACGGATCACAAGAGTTTGAAATATATTTTATCACAAAAAGAAATCAACATGAGGCAATGGAGATGGATTTAATTACTCAAAGATTATGATTGCACGATACACTAACACCCGAGGAAGGACAAAAAGGTAGCAGATTCTTTGAGCAGAAAAGATCATAGAGTTTTGAAAAATATGAGAATTGTAAGGGATCCTATTTTCATGGATCTAATATAGATGGATATAGGAATAAACATGGATGGTGAAACATCGATGCTTTTTCAAATGGTTGCCAAACCATCATTACTAGAAAGGTTAATGAGTTCTCAGAACGATGATAAATAGTTTCAAAAGAAGATTAATGCTATGAATGATGGGAGATTGAGTGAATTTGTGTATGAAGATGGAATTTTGAAATTTGGGAAGAGACCTTGTGTTCCCAATATACCTGATCTAAAAAGGTAATTGTTGGATGATGCTCATAGTTCCAATTTCACTATACACTCTGGGAGCACCAAAATGTATAGAGATTTGAAGGAACATTTTTGGTGGGACAACATGAAGAGGGAGATTGCTGATTTTGTGTCAAGATGTATTGTTTGTCAACAAGTGAAATCTGGAAGGCAACAACCTAGAGGATTCATGCAACCTATTACCATACCTAAGTGGAAATGGGATAATATCACGATTGGCTTTATCATGGGACTACCAAACACTCCTAAAAGGAATGATACAATATGGTTCATTGTTGATTGTCTTACCAAGTCAGCACATATTCTTTCTATAATAGAAGATCTACCACTTGAATGACTAGTAAGACTATATATTAATGAAGTTGTGAGACTTCATGGAGTACACCTATCGATTGTTTCGGATTGTGATCACCGTTTTACATCATGATTCTGGAAAAGTTTTCAGAATGCCCTGGATACTGAACTCCATTTGAGCACTGCTTACCACCCCTAAACAGATGGTCAATCAGAATGGACTATTCAAACTTTAGAAGACATGTTGAGATCATTCTCACTGGACTTTCAGGGTATATGGGATCAATATTTACCTCTGGAATAATTTTCATATAACAATAGCTTCCATTCAAGTATTCAGATGGCACCCTATGAAGCGTTATACAGAAAGGGATGTCGCCCACCAACCTGTTCGGATGACATTGTTGAAAGAAAATTTGTAGGCCCAGAACTGGTTGAGGAAACAATGGAAAATGTAAAGGTAATCCAAAACCACATCAAATCAGCTCAATGTAGGCAGAAGAGCTATGCTGGTAACCAAAGGAAGGATTTGGAATTTCAGGTAGGAGATCATGTTTTCTTGAAGGTATCTCCCTGGAAAGGAGTTATACGTTTCAATAAGAAGGGTAAATTGAGTCCCAGGTACATCAGACCTTTCGAAATTATAGAATGAATTGTAGCTGTAGCTTACCATTTTTCAATGCTGCCAAGTCTCTCCAATGTTCTTGATGTGTTCCACGTATCACTGTTGAGAAAATACATGTCTGGCCCAATGCATGTACTCACTTATGAGGAATTATAACTGTAACCTGATCTATCTTATTGCAAATAGCCCATCAGGACTGTTGATATAAGAGAACAAGTGCTGAGAAACCGGATGACTCGTCTGGTAAAGGTTCTTTGGAGACACCATAAAATGGAAGAGGAAACGTGGGAACCTGAGGAACATATGATGAAAAATCACCTGATTCTTTTTATGCGGTAGTATTCTAGAAATGTTTAGGATGAAATTATTTGAAGGAGGGGAGAATATAACATCCCAAGCTTCTATATTACTCTTCACTTTGAATTATATAGTAGTGTGTGTTGTACACAACTTCGAGTTCTAACACAGACCACAACCAATCAAACTAGCCATTATGAATAGTAATACCCACTTTTTGAAATTTTATACATTTTATCCTTCAAAATGGACTTCATTTTCGGATTCATAATATCGAAATTAGCCTAGGGTTAAATTTTGGAATCTTTCTAAAAACATTCAATTTTTTATGAATAGTGAAAAACACTAAGTTATAGTTTAAAACCGATTTTTTATTTAAATAATTTTTTATTTTAATTAAATTTAATTAAGTTAAAAATAGATACGTAATATATATATATATATATATATATATATATATATAAGTTCAATGTAATTCATTGGATTTAGTTTAGAATAATTTTAGACATATAAATATTTTATGGAACTTTTCACCGTCTTTTACTCACCTCCTAGGAGAATTTGGAAATTCACATAAAACGTAATATTACCTCTTTTATGAGTGGAATTTCAAAAATCTTAGAGTCAAGGCTAATATCAAGGAGTAAAATGTGTTTCAATAAGATGAAAATAATTTCTGGTGAATAGTATCTTTTTACATTTATTTTCCACGGTTAAAAGTAAATAGGCTAATTAAGGGTAAAAATGATATTAACATTACCATAACAAATGTACTAATTCTATTTAACAAGTGTATCTCGACCAGAAAAAACCTTATTAATAAATTTTTTTCATTTAGGTCCACTTAGATTAGATTAGGACATTTATTATTATTTAATTCATAGAAGAGTTTAAAGACTTAAAATCAAAGTTTAATAACTAAAACATTTTTAATATAGGGTTATACATAACATAAATTCGATTATAAATATTCCTTATAAAGCTAAAAATATTTCTTACATAATGATTTTTTATTTATAATTTTTATACATTATATAATTTAATTTATTTATTAACAATTGTGATGTAATAATTACCTAATTAATGAAATAACAAAATAGTTGATATTATAAATATCCAAATAAATATAAATTCAGCTTTTTTATGAATTACAATAATTTTATATGTTAATATTAAATTTTATTATTGATTTAATAAAGATTATTTGAATTAATAATTCTCTTATGATTTTTGGAAAAATCAAATACAAAATAGTGTCAAAATTGAGCTTATAGAGTTTTTAAAACAAATATTATATTAATAATTGATATTCAATTCCTAAAAATATAAGGTTCAGACAACAGACGTATATCACGAAGGGTGTATCATTAATGGAAAACTTGGGGGTCTATTGGACGTTTATATTAATTTTATTAACCATATAATATAAAAATACAAAGAGACATGGTAAATGTGAAACTAATTAACTAAGAGTTAAAACTAAAAGATAAGGTTAATATAGTGACCCAAACCTGTCTAAAACCTATTGGTTGGGTGTTTTTCGACCCATAACCAACTTAATATTTAAATAATACACATAGGAGCCATTAGAATCTGAATATTAATTTATTATAAAATAATATTTCTATCTTTTCCAAAGGTACCCTTCACGCCTCTTATAAAAGGGCACTCCCCCTTCTCTCTAATTCACAAATTCAATGCCTTTTGGATCAGCCAAACCCTACCCAAATATTCTCTCAACTACCCTCAATTCAGACTATAGGCCTTAGTTTGATCATAAATCAAACCTAAGGATCCCTTTTGATCAAATGAAATGGAAGAACCCGATGAAGAGGTAATATTTCCGCCACCCTCTTTCAAGTTCCTTTCTTCTTCAAATTCTTCTTTTCTTTGTTATTTAAATTCTAACAAAATAACTCCAGTATCTCCTATATATTGTTATGTTATTATAAATATTTTACAACCATATTCAGTATTCTATCCATCCCTTTAATGACATGTCACCATATGTGCGTACGTACGGCTTACCGTCTCCACGTCGTGGTGTAATAGTTATTCAATACATTATTACTTGGATGGGTATAATAATGATGTGTAATTGATGTAAATAATAAATATAACATGATAATTATTCATTATATATTACATACCACCCAATTATATATTATTTTAATATCAAAATAATGATATTGCCACGCGTTCATATGTACAGATTATGGTCTCCATGAATACGATGAGATTCATCCCCCATCGTATCCATTCAAGACTCAATTTTATTTGATGATTAAAAATAATTTTTAGAGACATGATATCATTCATGATATAAATAATATAAATCCCAACCATAAAAAATATGGCTCACATAACAAAGAGTATAAATAAAAATGAATTTGTTAACATCAGAAATGACGATAATACTAAGATATTATTAACAAAGCAATATTAAAAGATCATATATGATATAATATTAATGTATATGATTCTTGTATAATTTAATAACAATTATTTCAGCATTATACAGGAGTTTAACCTACCCTCGACCAAGGAAAATTACAAGGTAAGGTTTAATTTCAGAATCTCTTCATTATCCGAGGTTGTTTATACGTAATTATCTACTAGGACCTCTTTATCATCCACATCCATGTTTCTTAAAAAAATTATTTCAAATAATTCTTACAATTTTATAGACTATGGGTTAAAGTCATTTTTACCCTTGTTGACTTTTTATAAGAATTTTAAAAAGGAATCTTTCCGTCATTTTCCAAACAGGGTCCTTTTTAACCTTTTCGACAGAATTAAGGTAAGAATGTATTTTTTTAACTTATACAGCGGGTGTGGCTATTTTCTGCCGTTATAAAATCGTCAAAGCTTCCCTTACAATCTTATTAGAATATTTCGAAATTAAATGTTTTATTTTATAATTATGTGACTTTTAAATGATTTAAAAAAAAGGAGATATTTCTCTCAAATAGTTTTGATTTCATCTATGTCAACATCTTTTGATGGATTTTAACCTTATTTGAAGTTGATTTATTATGATAAAAAAATCAACATTGTATTGAAGGTTGGGTGATATTTTTGACAGTGGATGTGTTATTTTTATACCATTCATGTTTTATGGATAAATTATTGACATTTTGTATGCTAGTTTTAATATGAATGTTTATGTTATGTTTAAACACGTTCATATGAGGAATGCATTGGACTTAATAAGTGACGGGTGGAGCCCGCTATAGCTCTTCGATGCATCGGTAGGTCTCATGAGACAAACTAGTGCCTTGGCATAATTCCTTGAAAAAATCTTATTTGCGGTCTTGGCACAAAGCCTTGACTATGTGGTTATGATAGTCTGGCATTTTTCATTCCATCATTATGAAAGTGGTTATTGATATTGCATGTGATTATTCGACATGTATAATATACATGTGAATAAGTAAATGGAATTACTTCATTTTATATTTTCCATATTATGCTGAAGTTAAAGTTTAAAAGGCTTCTGTTTTAGTAATACATTACCTTAAATGTTTATGTTTATTTATGAAAGTTTCTGCTATATTATTATCATTACTGAGTATCTGAGCTCTCCCCTTTCAATGTTTTAATTTTTACCAGGATGTGAAGAATTATTTTATGAATGAACTGCAGGGAATGTATGAGGGGATGTGAAGACACGGTTTTGTTTTAGTTTTTTTTTCACTTTATGATGTAATGTAAGACCTATGAATATATCAAGTGTCTCTAAGGCTACTAAACAAATCGGTATTTCGAGACTTGATCTTTTGTGATCATGACAATGTTATGTAATAATGAACCGACTCTAGGTAACTGGGGTCAGGGCGTTACATCAATCATAAGGTAACCACTCGATATGAATAAATAATCCAATTATTTTACCTTATGCATCCTGCAATTATGCATTTTATTTTTGTCTACTTATGCAATAAGTTCTACATACAGTAGAGAAAGAACATGACATCTATTTGAGATAGAGCATGGAATAATATTAATTTTAATTGAAGAGAATCATAAGTTTAACGACTTCTCCATAAAAGAGGGATTAATAAAACATCAGTGTAGATACGGATTTTGGAGGATCATCCCTATGAGGTCATATGTCAAACATTGATGATGGATGAGAACTCCCCAGGTGGAGAATCCTAGATGGATAGATTTGAATTCCCCATGATATGGATCAATGATTTATATACATAGGAGGGATATCCTATGTTTACCATTGTTAATGATTCTTGTGACACTCTAATATTTTTTGGTATCTCGCTTTTAAATTTAACATTATTGATATCTTATGTTTCACAGAACACCAAATTTAATACCCTGATATATTAAAAAAACGTAATATGACTATAAGAATAGTAATGTGACCATTAGTAACAATAAATTATATAGAATAGCTACCCCATTATGTAATTATAAATAATATTTATTTATATTATCATTAAATACATAATATTTTATACCAGGGAATTAGTAAATTATCTTTTTAAAAATTAAAAATTATGTATTAGTTTTTTATTTGTGTAAAATAAATTTTTATTCGCAGATATATAATTAAAATAAGGATATAATAGAATGTATACATTCAAAAAATATATTGACAAATCAATATTTTTTTATTATAATATTATGATATTGTGAGACCTCAATTAATTTTTGATTGTTCCCTATAATAGATTATAAAATTAAAATCATTGTTTTTTATGTAAATGATGTTTTTATATAAAAATAAAATATCTCATATCTATAATATTATTTTCATAAAATGAATTCTAATTTTCTATTATACACTTCAATAAATGGTTATATTGAAATTTTTTGGTCTTCACAAAATTATTTTAATTTTTTTAAAAGTAAAATATGGTAATTTATAGTATATACTATTTACATGGAATATTCAAACATAGATGATGTATGGCTGATTTAAGAACATAATATCAATATTTACTTCTATATTTAAAATATATACTTATGTGAATCATCAATATTTATAGTCTTGAGACAAAATAATAAACTAACTAATAAGTTAATTAAAAACACCCTTCCCCACCCCTATTAATACCACACCTCACCTCCTCTTCTCTTAAAATATATAAATCCTTGATGCATGGAATAATTCAAAGCATTTATCTTCCATATAAAATCCAACATTTCAATGAGGATTTTTTCACATCATAATACCACATCCAATTTTCCTATATATGTTATCAAGGAAAATATGTTCAATATGCAATATCCTCTTTTGTTTTCAATAAATTATTTTCAATTACATTTCATTTCTTATCATATCACCACCTCACTATCCCAATGTTTCATTATTTCTCTTGTATCTTTTATATAGATGAATTTTATTGTGATAATGTAATAATCCATCATTAAATATTTTCACACTTCCATTTGTTTTAATGATGAAAACAACATCTACGTGCAGTCGATTCACCAGCTTCATGGTTGACAATTTTTTTTTGAAATACTTCCATAAAAGTAGGGCATACAAGAATTATTATGGTTAAATAAAATGTATTTATATATTTTATATGTAACACAATGTTTTGTAACTAATATATATGTAAAAAATCATGTTATTATGTTATTTTGCGTAAAAAAAGTTCATTTGATGTCAGTCATTGATCACTATACTATGTCAACTGTTTTTTATATGTGAAACCCAGATATTTTTTCACCAAATGCAACACCAACATATCTTGTTTCACATGAAACGCCATGATTCGTCCTATCATAATTTAATAGTTATTGTTATTTAAATGATATATTTATAAACTAGCCAATAAACATAGTAATATAAATAGAAATAACATATTCTTAAATATTATTTTCAATGGTTTTATATAAATGAATCATATTGATAATAAAAATTATAATATCAATTAAGTATTTATTTGTTTAAAATTAAAATATTCACAAATGAACTTCTTTGTATTTCCATATATGAAAAAATAATAATTTAGGAAACTCATTTAAATATATTTTGATATAATTATTTTTTTTGAATTTAGAATTTCCAAATTAATTTAGAGGTATTTTTTAAGGATTATCTGATATCCATAAATGTTTGTTAAATAAAAAATAATAATCAATTTTAATTATAAATACTTATTCACAAAATATATTAATATATTTAAATAATAATTTCAATTGGTTTTAATGTTAAAAAAGATCAATATTAAATTTATTAATCTAATGTATGTCATTGTAATCATTTGTATATTGATGTTATATAAAGAAGTATAATGAAATTTTTTTACATTCTGAAAATAAAAATTCCTTTGATAACCAAGTCTGTGAGATTAGCATTAAACTAAATTTTCTCCGCTTATGTGAACTAAATATCAAAAAATGGAGATAAATGGTTGTAATAATTATAATATTTTTATTTTAATAAGATCAAATTTATTTTTATCAAAATTGATTTGTGAATGCGATTAAAATTTATTACGAAAATTTCGATCAAATTAAACTTAATAAGGGACTAAACCATAAATATAAGGGAAAATTACCTACATAATTTTTTAGCACCGATTTTCTCTCTATAGCTGTTTCAATAAAAAATATATTATTCAGATTGGGTTTTTAGGATAATTTTGTTAGGTAAAAATGTTGTTACACCAGTTTTCTTATAAATTTCCATGTGTGTCTCCTCCCCCTTTTATAAAATTCCAACACCTCCCCTCCTTATTCAAAATTCTAAGAAAATATATTTTTTGGAAATATTGCACACAATAAATTCTATATGACCCATCCATTGTCCTGGAATCAACCATTTGGGAAAAAATTCAACCAATGAAGGCCTTCTGTGAAAACTATATCAAGCTACCAAAAGAATTGGTAACAACCTTCCTCAATCTACTTCCATTTAATTTCATTATCCACTTCCTCAATTATTATTGTTTAATAAAATATTTATTTTTATCATATCAAAAACACACTGATATGTTTTTATTATGAGGGTTCAACCCACACTTATATAAAATTATATCTTATGGGTAACAAACTTACCATTCTTGTGTATAGAGAACTACAACCCCATGAAACGAGGTTGTTGGTTTTTTCCATTAACTTCCTCTCATGGTTGGGAATTATGATGATATATATATTTTAATATTATTTATATTATTTATATTATTATTTTTCTTCTCTTGACATTATTATATAACACATACATTTATGCTTTCTATTTTATGTATTTATGTTATGTTTGATTGGGGATGTGTCCATTATCACTTTCTCAAAGCGATGTGATTTGTTCAGTGTCTACACCGGATATAGTAATGATGGTTTTAGTAAAATAAAATATATATATATATATATGAAATTATAAATATAATATAATATTAATATATGCATATATACGTATATATAATTTACATTCATTACTACAATACGATAATAAAATGAAAACATCATTAATGAGTATGTATGACATTACTTCTCCAGGAACATTGTTTTCCATTTAATATTTTGATAATATATATTTTATTAAAAATAAATATATAGTTAATATAGATCATATTTATATCATGTTTTACATTCTTAAAATCATGATATAAGAATGAGAACACAAAATATAACAAATTAATACACATGTAAAAACAAATTGAATATTAGCAGAAATATAAGCATAACATGGAACTATAAATAATATGATAATATAAATATTAATAAGGATTCAGATTTAAGAATATGTTTTTTTGGTATATGTATAATAAACATATATTATTATATAGGACTTTTTAATTAATATAAAGAGAGTCAATATGTAATGTATAAGGATTTTTATCTATATTTACACCTTATTACTGACTCATTTTCTTTGTGTGGGGTATATACTACACATGAACACATTATTTTATTATTATCATTAAATTTATGGGAATTTACTAATCCATTTTATGATATCTATTTTATTGGTTTTATGTTTTTAATGTTACCAAACTGCTCATATATTTTTTTCTTATTTTATCTTATAAGTGACAAATTCCATGAATTCAAAAACCATTTTTTAAAAAACGTTTACAAATTGATATTTTAAGTTTATTTTCATGGAAAATTGGTATTAATAATTTTTAATGTTTTTAAATATTCCATTATTATTTTTTAAATTATTTTCAAAAAAATACTTTTCAAAATGATTTCAAACTTCCATTCTAAATAAATGGATTTCATATTATTTTCAATATTGTTGTATATATTTTCATGGAAAATGGTTTTTCAAATATTTTCAAAATTACATTTTCTATTTACAAAGAAAATTGCATTCAACATGATTTATGTCTTTTAATAATTTTTTATATGCCAAATTATAATTTCAAAAAGAAATTATTTTTATAGGATTGTATAAAATTATATTACATATATGATGACATTCGTTGTGGTTAATAATTTAATTTTGGGAAATTTTCAAATGGTTCCATTCTTATTATTTCAAGAAATACAGTATTATTTTGTTTCCTGATTTTTTTTGAAACCCATTAATATTTCAAAATTAATATACTCATGATAACTGGTTCTTTTAATGGGTTATTCTTTGATGAATTGATTACATAACCTATCTATTTCTATAGTTTAAGAGATAACAGCATGTTTACGATACACATTTCATTTCGTGGTATATGATATGATTTTATATGATTTTATGGAACATATATGTTTGATTTCATTATTAGATGGGTTAAAGTATATATCCCTCTAATAAAATAGGTAATGATAAATAGTGTTTGATCGTATTGGTTATATGGGTGGTTATACCAATACCAGGAATAAGAGTGTACATGGGATATATCCAAAGAGAAAACATAAGTGGGTGCACAAGTGTTTATCTAAAGCCGGAATAAATAGGGAACACACAATGTATCCCAAGTCCACAAATAAAATTGTACATGGTGTGTAGCCCAAGCCCAAAAATATGTGGGTGCACTGGTTTCTAGACCAACCCTTAAGTAGTTACATAGGTTTTAGATCAATAATAATATTTTATAATGTTATGGTAGGTATCCATTACACAACAGCTTCTATGAATATGTGTATTCCAAAAATTATATATCATATTCCTCTTTTATTCTTTCATAGATTAAGCTTTAGATTCCATTATGAATCATGTCTTATGAACATCCAATATTTATTCCATGATATATTTCTGAAAATATTTTATATAAATGGTATGATCATATAATGGCATGATCATATTCTCAAAACCATATTCCCATGATTATGCTTATATAAATCCCATGCTTACCCATATTAAGACTCTGATCTCAGCACTTTCTTTTACCATTTCCCATGTTATGAATATATGTATTATGTGTGATGTCTCTAAGAAGAGGATATACAAGAATAACCTAGTTTTAGATAATGTTGCTAACTTATAGGCCTTTTTTATGTTTCCATGTTCCCAATAGAAATGGACTAATATGGTCATTGGTCATCTGTTTATGCAATTTTTTAAGTATTCAATAAATATTATGTAATTTTAATGTATGATAAGAGAGGTATGGTATAGGTTTTATTTGAGAAAATGTTTTTTAAACATTGGAGACTGTAATGAATAAACATAGTATGAAATATAGGAATATGTATATGGTTAAGTCAAACATTATTTTAATGTAATGAATTTTTTTTTCATTTTGTAAAAAGATAGAGTGAGTGGTTTTTTATAAATAAATCCCTATTTGGATTTAACATGTGGATGTTGTTCTGGAAAATATGTCCCTAGGAGTATCAACTCGAACATATTGCAGTAGGCGTATCTTGAGCAGAACCTGTTAAATGAAAAGAGGCCTTACTGCACACCTACTTTGATACTATCATGGAATTCACCCTACAAATACATAAAATCCGTTCAAACCATCATGAAGTCTTGAAAAATATATTTTCTATGAATAAAAAATGGAAAACTATTGGTGAAGAAAATTATGTTATGTGTCATACCATTAGCATCCAAAAAGGGGTTTTCCATGATTATGTGGTCACTCACTACGATATTTTATTCACACGTTATTCTTTTTTTATTAGTCAATGGATGAAACCCCACTGAACCATGTTAATGGTGGATATGATGAACTAATCAATGACTATTCTCATTGTAATATAAATTATAAGGGATGTCTTAGAAACAAATATCATTATCATTTTCACACAATTTTCTCATGCTATGAATCATGATGACCTTCCAAACATCAAAGTAATGAACAAAATTCTTTTGACTATTTGATGAGGAAATGTATCCCTTATTTTAGAAGGTATTATGATACACTTTTTCATGAACTCCAGATCAATACCATAGAATGGATATTCTATAGTATTTAGTGTTAAGACCATGAGAATGGTATTCTATTTTTTCATCATTTAGAAGATGATGAATTCTAATGCTGGTCTAAAATCAGGAATATTATATAGGATGGTTAAATTGAATACATGTATTGGGTTGAAAATACGTACATATTATTTTATTAGTACTTTACACTCATGTTCTTCATATCAAGAAGAAAATGTTTTTTGTGATTTAATGTAAATGGATGATTAATCAATCGGTTCCTAGGAGTATAATTTTCCAATACATGTGATGTACGCATTTGGAATTATCATCCAACCAGGATGTAAAATTTTGAGTTTATTATGTGGATTAAAGGTTTATCTCATAATGTAGTTGGTCATAAGATACTATATTATATATGAAGATGGATTGTGTGGTGAAATCATCACTGAAATTGTGTTTGGATATATGTATTAATATCATGGATTTTATATTAATAAGAAGATAGATTTCAAAGGAAAATCTAAATAACCTGAGGATAAGAAAATGTTCCTTCCTTTATTCTCTATGTGTGGAATGAATCATTGATGAAATTTTTTTATGGGGTATAATAATTGTTTTATCTGTGTAATGAAAATCCATTGGGAAAGTGAATTAATCATTGACGGGAAGAAGTTGGAAAATGTTTTAAATTGAGGAATATCTATATACAATGAACCTCCCTCACTTTAGTGCTTCATTTGTAAGAAGGATGGAAATTATGGTAACTAGTTTCAAAAAATAAGGATTGGTGAAGATGATTGTCATTAGTAAGCACCTAAACTGAGGGGAAACAGGAAAACTCATGTGGTCACTATTTCAGATGAGGGATGTGTGTTGAATGGTATACAGACCATCCAATCTGCAACATCTAATGACTTATTATATTTTGAATTTACCCACCCTTTCATATTATAATAATATTATAAGGGTATTAAGATTCCACCAAAATTATTAGTTGTGGAATTATCAGTGAAAACACTTAAGTGTAATTTGATTTCATATCAATCCTATGATCCTCTCCAATTTATTTTGGGAATATACATGAAAAAATATTCTTATTCTTCTGTTGGTTGAATTTGATGCCATCTTATCCTAGGATTGTATATCTCAACATTAATCCCACATAATGTTTCACGGAAAGGATATAAAATTTCATATTTAAAATAAACACAAGATCATCTATCAGTGTGAAAATATGAATAAACTACATATGGAGATTACATCTAGTGTATGTTTCATAATTTCCATTGTTAAGGTATGGTTGTTGGAAATTGATGGGGAGAAACTTGTTATCAATTACATTATTATTGGATGGGGCTTTTTGGATGTATTTAATCATTAGTTTTTTTAACATCCCCTAAAACATAAATGTTATATCTTGATATATCTCATTCCTGGTTCCACACAAATTTAAAATATTCCCTATATAATGTCCCCGGTTTTGTAAAATTATTTGATTAAGAAACACTACGAAAACCATAATATTAGATTCATTCAGTCAAGTGTATCACCTATGGTTGGACAAGTTCATTTCAAGCACAAGAAAGATGGTTCAAAGTGACTCGACATTTATTATTAGAATTTGAAAAAGATAAAAATAAATATTATGTATCCTTTTACCAGTTTTTCAGACATTTTCGATCACCGCTAAAAATCTTATGACATTTACATGATTAACTTTTATTCTGGATATCATTAATTGAGGGTCACAAAAGTGTGTATATACAAGAAGGAATTTCATACGCGGTTTGTATACCATGAATATATAATGATCATTTTTTTCTGATTAGTTACCCTAATATAATCATGAATTTGATTAATATAGTCTATAGGGATTACCTCAATAAGTTATTCATTGTCATTATAGTTGGTATTATAATCTATTCTAAGAGATATGGATATTATTTAGAGAATTGGAGAATTTTAATAATAAAACTAACAAAGGAGAAATTGTATGAACAATTTAAAAAGTAAATTTGGCCACTAAAGGTTTCATTTTTTGTGTGACGTAATCTAAATCAATATTATTGTACTATATACATAAATTATTGAAGCTATTGATTATTGGTCTAGATCAACCATATTGAATGAGATACATCATTTTAATTCATTAGCTAGAGAATATAAAATACTTGTGGAGACTTTATCACTACTATCTAATACCCAAACCAAATTAACTTGGAATGGTTCCATGTTCCTCTTGATAGATAAATGTGGGTATCATTTTAAGGAAATGAAGAGATGATTAGTCAGTTCACCTTTTCTTAATAACCCAATAATGGAAAAGGATTTTTAATTTGTATTTATATATCTATGAATTATTTAGGATGTTATCCTATTCAAAATAACATGGTTCTTTTTTATTCCCCTTGATAGTAAAAGATTCATTAAAAAACTACCAAAATCCATATTTGGAGTTTGTAGTGATATTTCATTAATAAAATATATTAATGAATTATCATTATATAGAAAATTGTCATATATATATCAATCATAAAATTATGAAAATATAAATTCATACAGAATGAGATGACGATGCACCAAATACGATTGTTAGAGCTGGTAAAAGAATTATGACTACTCAATACATTACCACACTATGAATGTTAACAAGGTTAATGATGCTTTTATTTGAATGTATCATGATAGTTTTTCCATAATAAGGTTGAAAAAAGAAGCATATTTGTTTATTTGAAAATGATGGATCAGGAAATCATGAAGGAAATAGAAAATTATAATATTTCTGAATTTAATTTTTATACATCTATCCTACTGATAATTAATGTTACACAAAATTAAGTTATAGATATTACATGGATGGTAATAAATATCCCTTGTTTTAATATTGATCACAATGAAATTATAGGATTCCTAAACTATGTATGTGTTCCTTATATTACTGATTTAATGAAGGGGCTCTTAGAGGAGGATCATTGTTGTTAATTACCTATTGATCGTGAAAATATATAAATGTATATAGATGTGAAGAAATAGTTTTGGTGGGATGGAATGAATTGGTTTATAATAGTTTTTGTTTCTTATTGTTCTGTATTCCATCATGTCAAGGAAAAATGAAAAATGTAAAAGGGGATGATACATCCATTAGAAACACTATAATGAAAATGGGAGAACATCACTATGGGTTTTTTCGATTGACTCCTCAATACATATATAGTATTAAATAATATATCATTTGATGTAAATCACTTTACTAAGTCAGTGTGCTTTATTAATATAAGATAATACTTCTCTCATGATTAGATTTACTTGATATAAATTAAGGATGTGGTATGGATTCAGGGAGTACCACGTTCCATTCTATATGATTAGGATATGAGGTTTAACTGAATGTTTTGGTGAGGTATTAATAAATCACCAATTACATAATTAAGTTTCACCACTGATTATTATCATAATATGAATGACCAGTTTGAAAGAATAATTCAATCCATAGTGGATATGATGAGATATCATTTGTTTTATTTAAAATGAGGTTGGTCTCAACAGCTTCAACCTATTGAGTATTCATACACAACTTTATTTCACTCATGAATTCAAATGCATCCTCATGAATCCATCTATCTGATGAGATATAGGGCTATAACATTCTAGGATGAATTTGTTGAATGATGTATATTAGGACATGGGATGAACAAAAAAAATGGTAGAGAAGGATAATACCATTCAGTAACACATAATAGAATCACAATATTTGTGGAAATGTTATGTATTTAATCATCAATATGAAATATAATTTTATGTTTTTTAGAAGGTGTTTCTATTAATTTATAAATGGAATATGTTTTTGAGGTTTTAGAAGAATAGGAAACTAATCCATAAGAATATCAGTCCCTTTGTGATTCATGTTTATATCAAAATTATAACCAATATCTTGGATATTTATCTAAATCTATATCAAGACTGTGATTTGTTCTATATATCTCTATTTAGGAAGTACATACCTAACACCTCCCATGTATAGAGTTCTGAAATCATTTAGTTGGAGAATGATCTTTCAGTCAAGGAACAACTAGTTTATATTA
Organism: Viscum album; assembly: GCA_963277665.1. NCBI lineage: Eukaryota > Viridiplantae > Streptophyta > Magnoliopsida > Santalales > Viscaceae > Viscum > Viscum album. Next base: position 181,049,758 of record OY728140.1, read on the forward strand.
AGTTTCATATAGATAATTTTATATTAATCAAAAACACTATACTAGTCATAGATGTGTGATAAATTAACCTATTAGTGGGATAAATATTGTAAAATGAAGATGTTATGAGGTATATGTACCCTCATTTGATTTTATCAAAATAAATAATTTCTTGGATGAAATTAATTTTCCAGGTATTGAATGTAACACCCTAAGGTTTTATGTAACTTTATTTAGAATAAGTTAATTTTTATTGATTATGGGAGTTTCAGGCGTCACTATGTCAATAATTCATTATACACGACAATAATAGTAGTTTGTGCTACACGCAACACCAATGTGTCTTGGCTTACACGCAACATCGAGCTTCTACGAAACATCATTTTATTGTAATAATTATTTAAATGTGATAGTTATAAACAAGAAATTTAAAATAGTAATTTTAAAAGAAGTAACTAAATTTAATATATTATTTTGATTTATTTTATAAAAACAAAACATTTTTATAATAAAACATGTAATGTTGTTAAATAATTAAATATAAGGAAATAACTTTTTCTCAAATAAATTCCTTATATGACCTTCTTTGAAAATTAGTAAATTTTATTTTATATACTCTTAGAATATTAAGTTTATATGATAAAATTCTCTTTTTTTATTTAAAATTTTCAAATTAGGTTATAGATTTTTTTTAGTTTTAATAGAAACATTATTATTTGTGAATATTAAAAAATTATCATGTTTTTATTCAAAAAATAAATCTCATCTAATATATTTATATAGATGAATTATATATTATGTTTCTTTTAGAGCTACAATATACCAATTTCACATTTATTAAATCAATTTAGTTCATTATAATCAATTTTATATTGAATTTTGGTATAAAATATTAATGAACATTTGAAAATATGAACATTAAAAACCAGCTTTATCTCTGAATCTACAAGAATAACATCAAATAGTATTTTTCTTGGATCTGTGAAATGAATTTCCTAAATTAGAAATACACATTACTAATCAATACAATATTTATAGTCTTGTAATATAAACATAGTTTTTTCCACAAATCATTAGTGAATGTGATTAAAATTAATTTTCATGATTAATATAAAATTAAGTTTGAGAAGGAACTAATCATCAATTTTATGGGAATATATTACCAATCCAACTATCCCAAACACATTGGATTTCCATATTTCGTCTATAAAACAACTATTTCTTTGTTCAAATTACTTTTTATGAATTTATATATATAAAAAATTGGGTACACCGAACTTGTTTTCAAAAATGCCAATTATGACCCCACCCTACCTTCTAAAAGACCACCACCATTACCCCTTATTAAAACCTATAAATCCAAATAGGTTATGAAAACCTATTTCAAATTCACTACCTAACATACCTCCATTACTCCATTAATCCTACAACTTCTTCAAAAATTTAATCATGTAATCTCATTGGGGAAAACCAAAAGGAGTTACTCCATGAATAGTTATCATCCTTCATCAACATAATTTTGTTTATATATTTTCTCTACATACTCATTTATTCTATTAGGTTCATAAATAATTTCCTCAATATCCCAATAAACAATAATTTTCTTTTTTATGTGGTTTACTTACACATACACACACATCCATCTGGTATTGAACATATTATTCTTGTGTACAACAAACATCCACTTCATTAAATGAAGTTTTTAATTTTTTTACCACATTCCAAGGATATGAATTATGATGCATACACTGTTTTATAATATATATTTTAAATGTTTAATTTATTTAATCTTCACTAATTATTATATAACATATATCTTTGTTCATTACATTTTGAGTAAATACGGTAATTTCTCTTATTGAAGTCTACACTATAGCCTTCTCAATGTGATGTGATTCATTCACAAACTAAATAAAATGTATTAAGTATGAGTTCAGTAACTATATATAATATATATATATATAATAAATATATAATTATTATTATATAGATAATTATTCATATATGTCATTTATTTTCTTTCATTCAACACATTAATTAAATGGAAACAATGTTCTTATGTATGTGTGACCTACCATATCAATGAACATAGTTCTCCATTTCATATATTGATGTTTTATATATTATTATAAATATATATACACAAAATATAAAAGATATTTTTATCATGGTTCACAATCTAGAAATCAGGATATAAATTTGAAGACTAAAAATATAACATATACGGACACACACACAAAACAATGCTGATATTACCCGAAAAAACCTAAACATGGAAGTGTTAATAAGAAGATAATATGAACCCACATATGGTATTATATATATGAATACCATTATATTGTTGATTTATAGTAAACATATACTTATTATACATGAGGTAAAAATTATTAAAATTAGAGTTAATACATTAGTTAAGGGTATTTATAATATAAGTTTCATTTTTTTGAGATTTATTCTAGATTCACCAATATTTTAGTTTTTGTGATGTATATACTTCCAATTAATATATTATATGTCATATATCTTCAATATTTATTTTTCTTTATATATAAATTTAGGGATCTTTCTTTTATGGGTTTATGATTCAAGAGTTACCAAATCTGTAATGTATTTTTGTTTCAATTTTCCCCTATTGGGGCACATTCCATGAATATCAAAATATATATTTTTTTTTAAAATGTTCTAAAAATTGATATTTTATAAATCTTTTCAATGAAAAATTATTTTTAAACTATTTTTGGGTTATCAATAATCCTTTATATATTTTTGATTTATTTCCAAAAAAATACATTTCAGTCATGTTTTCCAGCATCCTTTACAAAAAATGGTTTTCTAAATGTTTTTAAGATTATTTTGAATGTTTTCAATGAAAACGTTTTTAAGAGTATTTTAATGATTCAAATTTAATATTTCAAATAATGGAATTTCCAAATTATTTATATTATAAAAATATTTTTAAATAATAATAAATCAAATTTTGATTTTGATTTTTTTAAATGGACCTTTCCAATTTATTTTCAATATAATATGACATTCATTGGAGTTACTCATAAATTCCTTGCATATTATCCAACGGTTCCATTCATATTGTTTTTATAAATGGATTATGTTTTCTGGAATGGTTTTAATTAAAACTATTACTCTTTTATGGTATATTTTCTTATGAATCATTCTTCTATTCATGGATAATGATTTTATGAAATGATAATAAAACATATATTTTTCCCATATGTTATGATATGATTTCATGATTATTAAAACCATTTCATTTCATTGGATATTAAATAATAATTTATTATTTTGTGTCACATGTTTGTATTATTTCATTAATAGATGGGTGGTACCTATATCTCCCTCCAACGAATTGGGTAATGATATGTGTTATATGAGATCGTTTGGTAAAGGGGTCGTTTTCCCATTTCTGAAAATAAGAGGTTACAAGGTTGTATCCCAAGATAAAAAATAATATAGTTAGCATGGTGATAAATGAAGCAAAAAAACAATTGGGAGAAAGGTATCTATCATGTGACCAAAAATTAGAGAGTACATGTGTTGTAAACCAACCCAAAAATTAGAAGGTACAAGGGTTATTAGTCAATTCCCGAAGAAGACAAATGGGTGATATCCTAAGATGATCGTGTTATAAATGTTTTGGTAGGTATCCTTGAATTATTTTTTTCTATTATTATGGGAATGAAGAAAATTCTATGTCATATTCCATAGTTATTTTTTCATTTCTTATTCTCTTGATTCACTTATGATTCATATCTTATGGACTAAAAATTGTTAGTTATTGATTCATGATTATGATTCTCAATATGATGTGTATGATCTACTAATTTCTTGATCCCGTTCCCATACCCTTATTATCATGTTACAACCATGTTCTCAACAAATTTTTTGTTTTTTTCCCTAGGTTATGAAGATATATATTTTTTATGATATCTTTATTATTATTTATAGCCATGAAGAACCTAATGAAAGATAATGTTGCACACTTTTATATCAGTGATTATGATTCCATATTTCCAAAGGTTGTAGACTAATACGATTTTTGGCATCTGTTATTTTAAAGGATAATGTATTCCAAAAAATATTTAATGATTATATATATAATTTTTTGGTACTTATATTATAAAAATGATATTAAATAAGATGATATATATTAATGATGAATTATAAAAAATTCCATGAAAAGTAAAGAATTTTCATTTATATTTAATCTAAAGAATTATCTTTAAACTTTATAATAAAATGATTTATATGATCATATAATATTATTAAATTAAATTACTAACATATAATTTCACTTCTTGATAATCATTCACATTTCACATTAACTCCATACTTGTACACAATTTTAACAATACTGAAAACCAAGGAAACATACACTTTTGAATGACAAAATTAAAACTTATAACTCATAAAAACGTCATAAATAACCATAATAAATTTATACTAAATCCAATAAATTTTGAATAGGTTTTTAATTAAATTATGGATGAATTAAATTTAAATATACATGACATTAATTGGAACAACATAACCCTATTTGATATACGGTAAGAGATTCCCTTTGAACACCCATTTTTTCATTAGGTTACGATTTATCTCTCTTTACCGAAATGAAAAACTAATTGTTATTATAACTCCAACTATATTCTATTTTTATTCTTAAAAAATTAATTACCTAGATAATGTTTTCATTATTTTTTGGGTAAATACATGTTTATTTTTTTTATTTTTTTTCATCCTGAAAATCATGCCCGATTAAAGGTGAGTTACCAATTTCCTTCCATTTTAATGTACACGTAATTATAATTTTTTAGATTCAAATATTTTTAAAAAACATAATAAATTTACCATGAAAAATATAACAGTTTATTTTTAGTTTTAAGGAAACAATTATTGCTTTTTTTATTTATTGACTCTCTTATATATTCCCTTAAACTGCACTGAAGTGAATAATTTTTAACGATTATTAAATAAATTTTTTAAACTTTTTCACTATAAGCGGACATAAATTATCATGATACATGACTATTTCCATTTATAAATATACATATATGATTTATTTCCACATTTTTATGGACACCATTATGAAAGTGGATAGGTAATGCTTTATGAAAATATTAAAATAACCATTTCATATCATGTGTAACCCTTGTGTTAATTTATTATAAATAATTGAGGATGATCTCATATGATACTGTCATCCATATTTTTTTAAATGGTTTTTGATTATGTAATATCTTTGTAAAATTATTCATATTACTCTAGATAGATTTTGAATATGTTATCTTATTTGGGAAATTATTTGCATTTCAAAAACTAGATTCAATAAAAATGTATATAATGATTATCATTAAACACTTTCATACAATGAAGTCATTGGACATAGGATGTGTCACAAAGTCCCCTCTATATCCCCTAAATTCATTTTTAGGTCTCATGAGACAATGTGGATTTGGTTTTCATCAATTCCTTACCAATTTATATAGACTTCTTGGTCAAATACTTGGGGTAATGTGTATGATGTCCCACATTATGCATTATTATATTATGAGATTTATAATTTGTAATAAAAATAAATATTATAATATTATTATATCCAATTTTATGTTTCATTATCATGTTATTATTTATATTTAATTATTTTATTGTATTTTATTACTGCCATATTATTATCAAGATTAAGTTATTAATGGAATGTGTTTTTATTTATTAACATTTCATTATTATATATGTTAATTTTTGATAACTTATGTTGTATTTGTTATCATTACTAAGAATATAAGCTCACAATTTTTTATGATTACCTTTCCACGAGATTTCATGATGTATGTTATGACTTGTATGTATCGATAATCTATGAGAATATTAGTGTTTTAAATATTCATTATATGCTGTATTTCATTTCAATTTGTAATGTAAAACTTATTTTTAGATATTTGTTTTCCAATATTCTAAACTGTAGTGTCCATTGTGGTGTGATATCATTTTCATAGTACCAATGTAGAAATGTATTGAACTTGATATAGCATATTGTTTTCAGGGTCGTTATAGTTAGTATCAAATCAGGTTTACTAGGAACATTGGAAACTAGATTTAGGAAAACATAGAATAGGGATATATAACCACAATACATAGCTTGAGGATATTTTCAATTTAACCAATCCTATGATTTGAAATTATTTATACATTAATTGTATCACTATTTTTTAAATTTCATTATCTAATTTAGTTTATTCCATTGTCTACAAATGGTTATTAGTGGAAGAAATGTTCACTATATCAATTCACACATTCAATGTTGGTATTTCCCACCGTTTAAAGATAGTGTTATTGGATCTCATGATGAACAACTTATAAGTATACTTGTAAAACTGGTTTAGGTTATGTGAAATATATTAACTCTCATGGAGAAACCTGAACCTAATATAGTATAAAAATTTAATACCACTTAATTTATAATATCCTCTATAATAAAATGGTTCTACAAACAAATTTTTAGTCCAGAAACTGATATATTTATTAGAAAAGATTTTTATCACATTGGGATATAAGGAAATGGAATTTCTATCATGTAATATTATTATCACATGGGAGATGTAGATCAATTTTGGTTATTAATTTGATACACAAATGAGGAATAAAGAAATTTCAAATACCTACTGGAAGGATTTTAAGGATATTTTCATTCCAAAATATTTCTCTCGTAAACATCGAGTGAATTTGGAGAGGATATTCTTTACTCTATGATATAAAAAAGTTAATTTTTTTTCTATGTATGAATCCAACATTGCATGGTTTGTATGGAACTCCACACACTACAAACATAATTCAAAAAAGCAATATTGTTAATTTATTTAACGGTGTTAAATAAATTATATGAAGGGAACAAGTCTCCAAATCATTACCATTATATGAGGATATAATATCATGTGACATCATAATAGAGAAATAATTTTACATTCCGTTTGGCTTATATGGTATGTAATATAATCTAAGGTATGCAGATTAATCTGGAAGATAAAATGTGAAAAAATTAAAGAAAGGATGAATTATGTAATGACCTGATCTATTATAAACAATATTTTCAATTATTTATTAATTAAATATCATATTATTTAATATAGATCTATAAAACACGTGAAATTCCGTGGTTTTATAATATAATATCATATTTTAAAGATTGTTAATGATCATTGTTGTTGATAAAACCCCACTAAATTATGATCAAATGATTAGTATAAATATTGGATTTTAAAATAATCTAATGGATAGAGACGAAGGAATTGACGACCTCAAATTGTAGGAACATACCATGTGAAGGTTTTTAATAATAAATTCTAAGGGAGATAGCATCTCGTGGCTTTTTCCATAACCAATAAAAATATAATATCCAACAAAATAGTTGTGAGAAAAACAGATTTTTGGATAAGTTAATTCCCATCATGAACATATCCAAAACAATTTATATTGAGCCACCACATGAATATCTACTCATCAATAACCATACCATTAGGTTCTTAGTAACACATTAATGGGATATGTATAAATACACTAGTAATATGTGAATATGAAATATTGTTAATAGAATAATGAATATACTTTAATCTTATTCCTTTTACTTCTTAAATGATCTTTATTTTGATAGAATTTAATAAAAATAGTATATTTTTAAATATTAAAATTCTTATAAGGAATTCATTTTTTGATAAAATAATTTATTTTTTATACAAATAATTTTTCATAAAATATTATTTTTAAATAAATTCTATAAAATATATATGAACATATAAATTTGATTATGTAAAATGTATCTTTTAAAGCGTTCAATAATTATTATTATATAAAACAAAAAAAACAATAAATGTCAATTATAATATTAAATTTGAAATAAAATTGTTTATAAATTAATATTTATATAATAATTATTATTTTTTGAATCATATCGTCAAAATTATCAATCAGTAATTTTTCATACTTTTCATAGACGATTTATTTTTAGTTAAAAATAAAATAAGTTATAAATACATAGAATTTATTTTTCCACCATAATGACCCAAAAGATATTCAATATATTGTCTAATTGGTATCCATGACCAAATATATGTTTTCAATTTAAAATAATGCATTTTGTTTTTATTATATTTCTTTTATGAATTCATTATTAATCCTCTAAAACTTATATCATATCATATTTTTTAAAATTATTTATTTAAAAGTATCACCCAGAACCACATAATAAATAATATTATTTTAATAAATACATCCCCTATAATTATAAAATAATTAATAAAACCCTATTTTGAAGAAATAATTAGAACACCCCATCATATATATTGTGGTTTTTGTGATCTTATCATATATTTTCGAAAACCTATTAATGGGAAAATATAACTATTAACAAAAATTTTACTATATAAACCAAAAAAATCACTCATATATATTCAATAAAAGGCATTTTATGTGATAAATACTCTTACCTAACACCTATATAGACCACCCAAGGATTCCCTATGCTCTCAAGGATCTCATTCCATGACATTGGAGTAACACACTTATGTAAGGGGATCCTCACCTTCTCATATTTATTAAAATTGGTTTAATATATTATACCTTCTATTTCCAAATCCTATTTTTGTGTCAATAATTACACAAAGCTAATAACTCCAATTTTATATCCAAATAATTGTGGACAAATTTTGAACTCATCAACAATTTTTTTAAGTGATGCCATTTTCTGTAGAAAATTGACCACCATTTTCAATACCAAAAACATTGTACAATAAATTTCATACCCATTTATCAAGAAGTATTTCCACCTTTAAACAATTATACATCATTTAATTTAGAATTTAATGTCTTCATTCCAGACTCCTTGATCATGGAATAAAACATTCTAATGATAGATTCCACTTTGTTTGATCAATGTGGCATACTTAGTAATGACAATGAAATTACTATTATGGGTAGACCCCAAGTTATATCGTTCTCTAATGTATTGGGTAATGATTAATGTAATTATATTTTGTATTGGGATATGGAGTTATCTTAATTAAATTAATGAAATTTTTTCATCCAGATCTATTAGAGTTTATACTTGACCTATGTTTTTAATGTTGTGTTTTAATTATTTTCCACATTTTACATGTTGCCTTAATGATTATCGTGTTGTATCTTGTATCATTGATCATGTTTATGATTCTCACACATTTGATGATCCATTAAAATTAAAATTTTCTAACATGTATTATTTCTTCATGTTATTTCATTATTATTCCCTTCATTGGATTTATATCTACCGATTTTGTATATATGTCCCCATGTTATCCTATGTAGTTTTATGTGAGGGAATGATAAGTTTTTTGCAATAGGGATGTTGAGGATGTTTTCAAAAGGAGGATCCTAATCCCCCAAAGAAATAACCTATTGCGATTGAGATCATAATGTGACAAAGGCCCTCGATATTTATCGTATCATCTGATCACTTAATAATGGTGCACTGGATCAGCTCATTTAATGAATAAAATTTTACATGTCTTATTTTTGGATATTATATTTTTTTAATTTTAGAGATTAGGTTCTGTGATGACATTAAATTACATGTCCCGGTGTACCCAAAATAAAACAATCAGATATATTAAATAGAATGCTCCTATAGTTTTCCTAGAAAAGGGGAATAAATTATCAAAAGGTAACTAAATCATAAATATGATAGAATAATTGATTTGATAATGTGTGTTTTACACTAGACAACACTTAACAGTAGACGATGAAAGTCATTTGTAGAAAATACAACATGAGTATAGAAATGAATAAAATAATTTAGATAAATTATTTTATTTCATTTGTGTTCACATAATGATTAAAAATACGAAAATATATTGTTATGATTTATTTACATGGGTTTTCCGCATAACCTTATAGACATTGGAGAACATTAGGATAGACTATTAAAAATTATCTCTGGATAATGGCATTAAGATCCGGGATCGATGACTGCTACACCACATATTTGATGGTTCCCACCAATGAATGCACTAAAACTTCAATCTTCATTAGAAATTGATCAAAATCAAGTCATGGTGTGTCTTTTGAATTTATTTCTTTACCATTCATTATTTCTAAGATGAACCTGAACAAATCAATGAACTGATTGATCAAAAATTTGATCTTTATAAGGGACGTGTTTATTTTTTGGGGATTTATTGGGATTAATATCATTTTTAATATTATTTATTTCTATTTTAATTATAATAAAAACAAATAAAGAGTGACACGAACCACAATTGAGATATATTACTCTTAATTGATTTTTCATCCCCTCCCCCAATTTATCAATTTTCACAGGTATTCTTCATTTTTCCCACAGCTCAAAAAATCTTGATCAATCAATCACTACACACGAGTTTGCTTGAAAAATGATATGATATCATTTATATTGGATTTTAACTACAAAAAATAGGTGAAAAGATGAATATATAGTGGTTTGGAAGATGGAGGATACCCAAATTTATTATCTTCATCATTCTTTGGTGCATGACAAAAAAATATGATATTATCTATTATTTAAGCTAATATGATCATGGAAAATGTTGTTTATTAACGAAGTCATTAAGATGTATTGGGATAAAATATCTTATAGTGAAATGATCACTAGATTAGAGTTTGAAGACACAAAATTGAATCGTAACTAGATATAGGATTCAAGAAAATACCACAACACATGACATGTAAAGAAAATTTACATGTCATGTGCCACACATAAGTGTTGGATAGGGTTTTTATAGGATGTTATGTGTCACATTGTTGGTGAACCCTATTAAAACAGCTTGTGGACAATCCCTGGTGATCTCGGCATATACATCTGAATGCACACATAGATGTGGTGGACTACACGGACTAACTACATAGCATGTAGTATCCTATATGGAAATTTTTTGGACAAGGTATGTAATACACATATATTTTTAATGACTTTTTTTTAAAATAATTTTTATTTTTCAGTACCTGATGTTTCATTTAATATTGTGTTTAAAATAACTACAATATTTCTTTAGTATAATATTACCTCTATAACATAGTAGTTAGGTCATTGGGAATAATTATTATTATCTTATGAAAATTCTTTGAGAACTCATTGGTTATCAATTATTTATGAAATGTATAAATAAATTAGATATTTTTACTTTTGAGAAAATAATATTTTGAAATGAAATTAATGTGATATAAATGTGTTAAATACTTAATAAAATATTTTTGATATTAATCCAAAATATATTTTCGTCATAGGCTATGAATAAAGCCCTATTTGATGAATAAAAATCACTTTTTAAAAAGTTTAAATTTTTATATTTCAATAGAGAATCCCTTTTAAATTATTATTTTGACAGATTTTTAAGTTCTATATGAAACCAAGAACATGTTATTTTGATGTGGGATATACTAATTTACAGTTGATGACTTTCTAATATTTTTCTGATAACATTCATGTTGAAATTAATAGTAAAAATACAGTAAAGATTAATTGAAAAAATATTTTTCAATATCATAATTTAAATTGTTAAATATTATTATTTAATGGTTTCAATGTATAAATAGGGTATATTTTCTCCATTAAATATAATGTAGGTCTTTGGAATTAATTTAAATCTTTTGAAATATTTTATCTTTTAAAATTTTTTTCTCATTTTAATAATAGTATTAATTATAAATTAATTACTGGAACTTATGAGTTTTGAAGTTGAAAAATAGATTCCATATTTGGAATCAGTATGTCCAAATTATGTTAATTGTTTAATTTTTTGGAATTATGAATTGTATCTTAGGAAATTATTTTTATTACCATGGTAGAAGGTTAATATAGTAATTAAGTGTAAAAATAATATTATAAAATGACATGACCAACAGTAAAAATCCTATTGTATGACTAAATCATAACCATAGTATATATATTTTGAAAATTAATTAATTAATATCCACTTACCTATGAATATGAGATGAATAAAACAAAAACTAATGAATGTGACAATGTGTCACAATCTCCTTTTATATAAGTATATTAATTTTAATATATGGATAACTAGTACATAATATCGACTAAAGATAGTCTCTATGAAATAATAGAATTAAATACATAATAGAAATTTATTTATTATTTTTAGAGATTATATAATTACTATTAATGATGACACAATATTGATTTTGAAATTATTTTATTAATAAAAATATCAAAAAAATTATTTTAAAAATATTAAAAGAAATATAATATTAACTAATTAATGTTATCCATGAATATTACAGGTTACTATGTTATGTAAGGAGTGTATTAAATATTTTTGATTTAATTAATTTTCTGTTTGGAATTTGTTTTATGCCAAATAAATTAATAGTTTTAAAATTGACAATATTAATACTTTATAAATTTAACATTTTATTAAGTTAATTAAACAACATAAGAATATTTAAAAATTACAAAAAGATGATTATAAAGTTACTAATATCATAAAATATCCATTTATGGTCAATTAACATCATATTAGTAAATATTTATAAGCATTAAATATTTGAAATGTTATTACTAGAATATAGATTTAATAGAATATATATGTATCAATTAAAATGATACTGTTTAAATTAACAATATGACTTGTAAAAAATTTATTAGATGATGAGATTACAACCGTATATCATCTCAACATCTAAAAGGGGACATTATGGTCGTTTTATGGGTGGGGTTTTATTTCTTTTCAAATTATTAATTATGGAGTTTCAAAAAGTGTCTCTCACCTCGATTATAAAAGGAAACCTCGTCCCTCAAATATTCAATTCATTTGAACCTTCAAGATTGTCACGACCTTCCTTCACCAAAAGGAGATAACGGACAGTAGATTCCCAGACCCTTCCTTCATTAAGTTGAAGTAGAGATAATGACCCCCAAGACCCGCCTTTGATAGGTCCCGGGGTGGCAACCAGAAAAAAGGGTATAGAATCACACACAAGATGGAAGGAATTACCCTTTTTATTTTTATAGGATCGGGAGATAAGATAGAAACTCCAAAAACACCAAAGCTAAATTTAAAGGTAAAGCTGAAATTAAACCATTCCCATATGCATTCTTAAATGTAAAAGATACAAGACACAAGAACTCCAAAGGTATAGTACCAATAAAAGGAAAACGACAACACCAACTGCCCCATGGTCCGAGCTAGTACGGTCCCGCACAATCCCTGAAGTCTTCCTGGAAACCTGAAAGTAGTTTTATATATGTAGGGTGAGCATAAAAATATACTTAGTAGGTAAAACCAAAGAATCTCTTGCACAACTGGGGAGGCATTCTAATGCCCTATGAGAAAAAGAAAACCAAAGCACCTAGAAAGGAAAACTATCCACCCGAACCTCGCCAAGGAACACTCCCCAAATCCTACAATTCAAATAATGTATAGTTAAGAACATCAACATTTGGGTACCTTGTGCCACTTTCCCACTAGTTATTGACGATATCATATGCATCGTACCACATCTACACATCCCGCCCTTAAACACCTGGGCCACAACCACACATAGCTCTTGCAATCACCTATGCCACAACCACACATCCTGCCCGCAAACACCTGGGACACAACCATCATGCATAACCATGCCCTCAAACACCTGGGCCAGAACAACTACTACCTTGCCCGAAGATACCTAGGCCTCATCCCAAAGATTCTTGGGAACAACCTGCCCGCACACAGTTGCTCCATCCACCACAACTACCATGCCCAATGAATCTTGGGCTATAATGGACCTCAGGCTGTCACAGCCTACCCGAAGAGTCATGGGATATTTGAGAAAGGGATAAGAAAAGGAGCTTAAAAACCAGCCACTCATAGGAGTGTAGGGATACACACCCTCCCCCATGAAATGGGGGTGTTCTGCACTAAGTTCTCAAATTAGGTGGGGTGTGAATAAGAAAACATAAAAACTACATGTATATGTAAAGTTAACAAGCCCCCATCCCAATCTAGGGTTCCCAAAGACAACCTAATCATAACACCATTGTTACTATTCATTCATAAAATAATCCACAACACTCACGACCAAGTCAAAACTCATTACAAAAACTAATTCCCCATCTAACCCATTCTTAGTTTCATTTTGAAGTGACCTTACTTAGGTGAATTTTCCACTACTGGGAAACTAACAGGCATCACCACAGGCCAGGAAAAGAGAAATGGTCGGACAACAATCTAAGCATTCACACCCAGTTCTCTTGTGAAGTCACAACAACCAATGGATAAGTGAGATCCCTCAAATTACTGGAACCCAATAAATACTTTAGATATTGCCCACACAGATTCAAATTCAAAACCAACAATCGTGCCATAATAGAGGATCTCATCCCCATTCACATCTTACCATATCCACCTAGCATAAAAAACACAGCTACTACCAAAATAGAGTGGGAAGATTCTAGGCTCAATCACATCGTTCATTAGGTTCTTCTTTTTGTTTGTCAACCAGGGTGGTTACACATGGAGTCTTGTTTTACTGAACATCCATTTAAACAAAATGAGTTTATGTGACTAACAAATTTCTATGTTACATTTATTTAGTCATCACCAAAGACAATGGTTAATTGGTATGCAAAGAAAGACCCCAACGACCATGATTTTTAGTGAGCACAATCCCATACAGTTCCACATATCAATATAAAATAGCAGAACATCGATCAAGCCCCCTTCATTCCTTCAAGGTCTTCTAATTATCTTCATTTTGTTTGGTTTCATCAATTACCATAGACAAATTATCATACCCACCCTGCATGATACACAGTAAGGAGAGGAAAAGGAAAAAACCCTACTTGGATGATCAAACTTTCAAAGTTTTCCACGCGCAAAGAACGTCGGGGACTCCAAGGGTGCGTAGAAAGGATCTGGAACTGGTGCACCATGTCTCAGGAAGGGAGACTCTAAACTCACTGGGAAGAAAATGAGGCCATCCAAAAGGAAGAAGAAGAATAATAATAAATTCTATTGCGATATATAAATAATATCTCGTTGTTACTAGATATATGTATTTGAACATCTTTAAAGTCAGATAGTGGTTTCACCACACGGTTGGGTGGTTACACATGACTGAATTAATTGTTATTTAATGATTCCCATTAGAAAAGGTGGTAACAGTTGTGACTTTAAGGATTTTATATAATGAGTGGGGAATCTAACGCGGACACAAGTTTGGTCTGTTGAGGGTTTCCCCACTCTTAGGAATTTGAATCATTGACTATAAGATAAAATAAAACGCCCATGAACCACTTCAAAGGGTAAAAAGGGATAAAAGTAGTTCTATGGGAGAAACCACAGAAGAAAAACTTCACAAGGCTGGGTGGCACCGATCACGCCACACACAGATCGGTCGCACCGATCGATGAGTCACTGATCGGTTGCAACGATCGGTGGGGCACCTATCGTGCCACACAACGATCAATGCCTCATTGATCAGTGGAACCGATCATTCCACACACCTATCGGTCGCACCGGTCGGTGAGGCACTGATCGGTAGCATCGTTCGGTCGCACCGATCGTGCCACACACCGATCAGTCGAACCGATCGGTCGCACCGATCCTGCCACACACCGATCAGTCACACTGATCTTTGAGGCAACGTTTGGTCACACCGATCAGTTGCATACTGATTGGTCGCATGCTGATTGATCTCACGTCGATCGGTCGCACGCCGATCGATCACACGCCAATAGAGCGTCCTACCACCGAGACACCACCCTAGGATCCAGATTTTGGAAAAGGGATGGACCATGAGGGTCCGGTCTATCACAAATACCATTCATCCCTGAACCTTTTTCCTTGTAAAATTTTCTATCTTCATTATATAGATTCAGGTCATCTTCAGATACAAACTCTAGTGCTCTATGAAGAGATATAATGGAAGCACATCGAGTAAGAGGTAACGAATTCTACCAAATCATTCAAACAACTTTATTCTTATAGTTCCTCGTCATTAGTTTTTTCATTTTAAACTAATAACATAATTATCACTAATATACTTATGTGTTTTTAAAAATATGGAACGACCATATTTCACTTTCTATTAATCCTATGAAAATAATCATCGTGCATGCATATGTACGACTTACTATCTCCACGCCGTGGTGTAATCTGTTTTTTAGCACCACCATTCATGGATGAGTATAATGATGAAAATAATAATTTTATATTCTTATTATAATATTTTACTAATTATTAAATATTACCCACCATGCTCTTAAATACCATCCAAAAATTTGGGATATGATATCATTTTTCATGTGTATGTATGACCTACCATGTCCACGGTGCGATGCAATTCATTCTATATGACATACCTTAAAACATGGTTATATAAATTAATTAAATGAATAAATATGATATATATTATTCTAATATAATTCTATAATGGATTTAACTATAACTGAATAAGTGGAACATAAACATATCTGACAAATACTGCATAAGAACAAAAATTAGTTAATATCTGAATGACAAGTGAAAATGAAATGTTACTAGAAAATGTATGATAATATAATCCTATATGATATAATAAAATGATTATTATTTTGGAATAAGTCAATAACATTATCTAAATCATTATACATGCGGCTTACATTAATATGAATCATATTAGACATAAGGCAAGGGATAATTTTACAATCTCATTTTTATCGGATATTATTTATTTATAAGAATTATCTAAGGTATATTTATCCTACACATCCGTGATTCCTATTTATGTAATATTATTATATTCATTAAAATTTTGTTAAATTTAGTTTTACCCATTGCTGAATTTTTATAAAAATACATGAAAGGAATCGTTAGTTGTTAATTGATTTGAGGTACTTCTGTTCTTTTTTTTGGAAAAAGTACAAGACGAATGTTTTGTTAACTATATGACATGAATGATTTTTTATGGTTTCATGAAACCTAATTTAGGAAATCTATTTGTTTATATCAATTATGAATGAATGATGTTAAAGAAACCCATTTTATTTAATGGGTTATTCTATGGTGAATGTTTTTATTTTTATTGTGTCACACGTATGAATGGTTTTATATATAGATAGATGAGACATATATCTTCTTCCAATGATTTGGGTAGAGATTTATATCTAATGATATATATATACCTTAAACGACATGTAAATTTTGTTCAGTAATATAGGGCTTGAACGAGGAGAGAACACAGTTTAGTAATGGAATTTTTCATCTAAGATTGTCTTGGAAATGTACTTTGACTAATAAGTAATGATTTTCTATGATTATGTGTGTATGCCAGAAAATTTCACTTCTCTTTTTTTGAAAATTGGGATTATATTTAATTTTTATGATTTATCCCACGACATGATATTATAGTCCTTTATATGTTGGTTAAAAATTTCAAATGCTTTTTTCTTATAATTATTATATGATAATATATTTCCCTTGTTTACCATTATTTAGAATTAGTGATCACTATTTCATATTTGGATTTTCCCCATGTCATAAAGAAGTGTGTTATTTAAGAAATGCCTAAAGGAAGTATAGTTTGGAAGAATTAATCGGGAGATAGTGTAGATTATTTTTGAAGTAGTTTTTTATGTTTCTTGATTTCTAAATACATTAAACCTATACTATCCAGGCATGGTTTTTATTATTTTATGTAATAATTATTCTTTAATGGTTACATAATATATAGATGTATAGTATGGGTTGTTATAGTTGGTATCATAGAAAAGTTATAGTTAACCTTTGGAAACTAGGATATGATGACCTTACCAGTAACCCTAAGGATATGTATAAGTATAGGTCACAATCCAATCCATGGTTTTTAGAGATGTTCTTTTATAATGTATGATAAACCCTAAAGTGTCCTAAATTTAAATTTTAATATTGAATTATGTGGCGTTACCATTATGATTACTCTCTCTCACACTATCATTGTTGGTTTTAGTCAATGGATGGAACCCAAAGCAACTGTGTTATTACTGAATGTGATGTGAAATGCAATGGTGGTCCCCCTGAGAAACTAATGTTATGGGAGATGGAATACAAAAAAATTAATCCATGATCACATTATATTCTAATGTTATGAATAATTCAAAACATCTTAATTACCAAAGGAGGGAGTAAAATTCTATTGAACCCTTCATGAGGAATCACCAACATCATTCTGCGGGCCTTATGATCTATTAGTGGATGTACAATGTATCAGTACCAGTGAAAATATATATATATATTTTAATATTCACGACATGAAAAATTTTCTTAGCATTATATCGTCTGAAAGGTGAAGCTGATCAATGGTGGAATTGTATCATGAATATAAGGAAAATAGATGAAATTGAGTCCATGGAATGGGACAAGAACAATAACTTATTTTTTAATAAGTACCATCCTCATATTATTTGGAAAAATATTGAGAAGGAGTTCTCTGAACTTAAGAAAAAGGATGATGAATATGTTGGTACCTACAAATAAAATTTTAAAAACTTTCAATGTACGCTTCTTGAATTATTATCCAACCTCAGAGTATGGTTTATCGATTTAATAATGTCTTAAAACTATGTCTATCAATGTAATTAGCCATAAGGGACATCAATATCTATGAAGAAATGGTTTGACGTTATCTTGAGGTCGAGATGAATAATAGAGTAACCCATCAGTAATATGGGTTTGATAAGTAGAGAAAAATATAATTCAATGGAAAATATAAAGACTGCACTAAAAAGAAGAAGATTTTTCCCTTTTGGTCATAGTATGGAATGAAACATTTAGAGAATAGTCTTAATGGGACTAGTAAAAATTTTATGTGTATAAAATAAGGTCATCGGGAAATTGAATGTTGAAGTGACGGAAAATGATGTCTTATGAGGTGAACAAAGAATACTCAATATAGAATTAACCTCATACACTTCAATGTTACAAGTTCATAAAAATGTGGAATTATACCATTAAATTCCCTAACAAAAGGGTTATTGATGATGATTTACAGCAACCAAATTTTAATGCCATCGAAAAAGGAAAGTCACATACATTCAATATTAGTGGTGTTGAGCATGATAAGGAAGTGGTGAAAGGAACACTTATTATCCACTAAAAATTATAAAATGATTTATATGATTATGGAACCACCCACTATTTTATTTATAAAGAATTTTCTAAGGGTATCTCCATATTACCTCAATAATAAAATTTTGAGTTAGCTGTGAGAACTCCAAATGTCACAGTGGTCACATCAAAAGTTTATAATTCCTCTCTGGTTGTAGTTTGTGGGAATGTTCTTCCTACAAATCTTGTGATACATCATATAGCGTAATTTGATGTAAATCTTGGCATGGATTAGATTTATCTGTATGTAGATCATCTCAATTACCAAGGATGGGAAGTCACATTTCATTTTCCAGATCAATATATGATCATATATCTATTAAAGGATGAATATAACCTTCTAGTAGAAATTGTATCATTTTAATGGGTCTGGATTCATATAAATGAATGTTATTTATCTCAAATGGTTATGGAGACACACATTATTTAGAATAAACCCACTATACTGGATTTTGATGATGTTTTTATAGAGGAATTTGTAGGTCTTCTACCAAATCATGAATTTGAGATTCATCATAACGCATAACTGGTGCTATGACAGTTTCATAGAAACCCTATAGAAATCCCCAATTGAGTTGCATGAATAAAAAAAGAAACACTACTAGAATCTTGGTAAGGGATTCATATTCCCTATTGCCTCACAATGGGCAGCACGTGTTCAATTTTCTACGAAGAATGATGGATCAATGCGACTCTTCATTGATTGTCAATAACTTTACAGGATCACTATCAATAAAAAATATCTACTTCCTTGCATTGATGAGTTATTTGACCAACTATGCAGAGCTCAATAATATTCCAAAATTAATCTTTATTCAGGAGATCATCAATTAAGGGTCAAAAGGTAGATATACCAAAGGCGACATTATGTACAAAGAATGGACACTATGAATTTATAGTGATGCCTTTTGGTCTTATTAATTCCCCCACAACCATCATGGATCTAATGAATATAGTATTTACAGACTATCTTGATTATTTATTTGTTTTCGTTTTTGAATATATTATTGTCTATTCAAAGAGAAAATAAGAACATGAGGATCACATGAGAATTTTATTAAACACCTCGATAAAGGAGAATCATTATGCCAAATTTAACAAATAAGAATTTTGGATTCAAAAAGATTCATTTTTTTCACATAATCTCAAAAGAAAAGATATTCATTGATCCAGCCAAAATTGAGGTTATTCAATGATGTTTGAGACCAATAAAGGTAACATAAATCCAGAGTTTTCTTATTTTGGATAGAAATTATTGACATTTTGTGAAATATTTTTCTGGATTATCTAATCCACTCACAATAAAGACTCAAAAAAAGTTAATTTTGTTTGGACAGATGAATGTGATGAGAATATCAACGAGCTAAAAAGTAGGTTAGCCAGTGCACCTATGCTCACATTGCCTTGTAGTAGAGAAATGATAATGATCTACTTTGATGCATCCAAGAAGGGGTTGGGATGTTTTCTCATGTAAAATGATATGGTGGTAGCTGACGCTTCGTAGAAGTTAAGTATTCATGACAAATAGTACCCTACTCATGATTTGGAGTTATCTTTGGTAATCATGGTATTAAAGATATGGAGGAATTATCTTTATAGTTAAAGGTGTGATATTTATAATGATCACAAAATTTTAAAATATATATTCACGCAATTGGAGCTGAATATGCACCAAATAACACAGTTAAAGTAGATTAAATATTATGACTGCTCAATACATTACCATCCCATGAAATGAAACAACCTGATAGGTTCATTGATTCAAAAAGACCAAGCCAGTTTATCCATGTTGAGGATCACAAATGATCCAATATTTATAGATTTTCAAAGGATGGGTCTAGAAATTTTAATAGAAGGGATGATTTATTATCTTTCTCAATTTAATGCTCAACCATAAATACAAGTAATGATTAATGAGGCACATAAGAAAGTGGTAGAGATACAAAATAAGTTGAAAACTGTTTCAAAATTCAAACTTTATTGTGATGGAATATTAAGGTTCTGGAACTGGATTTTTCATTAACCATACAATAAATAAGGATGGAGCTATTGGATATGGCTCATAGTTCTTAATTCTCAATTCACCCTGGTTGCACAAAGATGTATAGGGACCTAAATGAGTACTTTTGGTGGGATTACATCAAAAGAGATGTTGCCTAATATGTCTATCAATGCTTGGTTTTTCAGAATATTATGGCTGATAGACGGAACACTATGGGAATGTTACAACCATTACCCATACCAGAATAGAAATGGGAAAACATCACTATGGACGTTATCATTAGATTTCCCAAAACACGAAATTGAAAAAATGCTATCTGGGTTATAGTTGATCACCTTACGAAGTCAGAACACTTTTTTGCTATTACAGATGCATTTTCTATTAAATAGTATTCCATGATATATGTTAATGAAGTGGTACGATATCATGGAGTACCTATTTCTGTTATATCCAATCATTATCCAATGTTTACATAGAAGTTCTAGAGAAGTCTTCTGCATGATCTATATACAATGTTAATTTTCAGCACTACTAATCATCCTCAGACAGATAGTTTGTCTGAGAGGACACTTCAAACTATGTAATACATGTTGATAGATTTCTCTTTGTATTTCAAAAGTTGTTTGAGATCATCACCTACCTTTGTTATAATTTTCATAAAACTATATATTTCACTCCAGTATTCTTATAGATCCTTATTAATCCCTATATGAAATGAATTTAATATAACTAACTTTTTTTGATTAAGTTGGGGAAAAAAATATTATTACATGATCACATTGATGAGATACTAGAAAAGGTCAGATCTATTCAATAACACATAATAGCATCTCAGTGTCAGAAAAAAAAAGTTAAACTAAAAACTATAGAAAAGACCTAGATTTTGAAGTTGGTGATAAGGTGTTCTTGCAAATATATCCATGAATGAGTGTAATTATATTTTAAAATAAGATCAAGATAATAACTAGGTATATCATCCCTTTTGAAATTCTAGATTGTTTTGGGAAGCAATCTTTCCAATAGGAGGTTCCATAGAATCTCCCTCAAGTTCTTGATGTCTTCGATGAATCTCTCTTAAAGTATGTACCTGATCATTCACATGTACTATGTTCTGATGTTTTACCACTATAGATAGATATTTCATATAAATAAAAACCGATATAGATTCTTTATCATAATGAATATGTTCTATGAAACAAGACCACTCACTTGGTAAAATATTTATAGAGGAACCACCAATTTGAAGAAGATAAATGGGAGTTTTAGGGTATGTTTAGGGAGATGTATCCCCATTTGTTTATTTCAATTTAATGAATTTAGGTGGATAAATTTAGTTTAAGGCATGTAGAATGTAACACCTAGATATTTTATATGAAATATTTTGATTAAATAATTTTTATTCTTTAGTAGAACGTCTTTAATACCATCATCAGTTTAAATGAATCGTGATATTTTTTTGTATAAAATTACCCTTATAAACTAGGTGTTTGGTTAGCGGGAGTATTTATAACTAACTTATCAAAATGCATTTAGAATACTTTTTCTATCAATTATTTATGAAAAATATAAATCAATATGATTTTTGTATTTTTGAGTGAATTATTTTGGGTAATGATGATAATTTGGTTATGTGTCATATAATTACGAAAATATTTTTTATATTCATCCAATCGATATTTTTGACATAGTCTATGAATAAAAATATATTTGGTGAATGAAAACCATTTTTTAGAAAAAGATTAATTTTAAACCATTGAATAGAAATCCCCATTTTTAATGAATATTTTGACTCATTAAAAATATTTATATGGAAACAAAAACTTGTTATTTTGAAGTGGGATATAAAAATTTACTTTGGATAAATTTCTAATATTTTTCTATTGACATTAATGTTATGATTAATAGTAAAAATACGGTAAATATTAATTGAAAATAATTGTTTTCATTGAAATAATTTACATGGAAAAATTATGATAATCAACAGTTTCAATGTATAAATATAATATATTTGTACCACTTAATATAATGTAGTTAATTGGAATTAATTACAATCTTTTACAATATTTTAATTTTTAAAACACGTTTTCTCATTTCAATATTAAGATTAATTTTAAATTAATTATTGCAACTAATATGTTCTTAATTTTATAAAATTTGACTCCAAATTTGGAATCAATACGTCAAAATTATATTAGTAATTTACTTTTATTTTTAGGAATTATTAATATTAACTTTGGTGATTATTTTTATTACCACAGTAAGAAGATAAATCTGTTTATTATTGGTAAAAATAATATTACTAAATTACCTAAACACTAATAATAATACTGTTGGAGGAATAAATTCAACCCTTTACGTCTATTTTTTTTGAAATGGACTCACTTAATGGCCACGTACCATTGAATATGACATGAATATAATAAAAAATAATGAATGTGACAAAATGTCACAATCTTATTTTATAAAAGTATGATAATTTTAATATATTGATAAATAAGAGATAATATCTACTATATATAGTATATGGGAATCTAAAAGTTCTACCTACATCATAAAAATTTATTTATAATTTTTTGAAAATAAATAATTTCAGTTAATGATGACATCATAGTGATGTAGAAATAATTTTATTAATAGAAAAAATTAAAAAATAGTATAAAAAAATGTTAAAATAAATAACATATAAAGTAATTAATTTTCTTCACTAATTTTATATGATATTATGAAATGTATGGAGTGTATTTAATATTTTGGTTAGAATTTATCTTCTTTGTGTATTTTATTTAAACTCAAATAAATAAATGGAGTTAAAGTGGACTCTATTTATATTTTATAAATTTTTTTTTATTAAATTGTTTTAAAATAAAAAAAAATATTTAAATATTTAAAATTAATTATTATAATGTCTAAAATATCATAAATTATTCATTTTCGGTCAATTAACAACATATAAGTAAACATTTATAAAGATATTACCACAAATAATTTCAAATACAATAACTATGTATCAATTGAAAAAGATATTGATTAATGTTAAAAAGTTAACTTTTCCATAATTTATTGGATGATGATATTAAAACCCTATCTCATATTATATTATAAATGTGGAAATTTTTGGCAGTTTTTGGGTTGGGTTTGATTTTATAATACATTATTATTTATGTAGTTTCAAAAAGTGCCCCTCACCTCAATTATAAAAGGAATCCTTCTTCCTCACCTATTAACATCATTTTGAGCCTTCATGATCATCCATTCCAAGTAATAGTTACTAATGAACTTCATAATTTTCTTTCTAGAGGTTTTAATAATATTCAAAGACCAACTCTAGTTCTCTAATAAGTGATTTAGAGGAAACACACGGAGGAAGAGGAAATCACATCTACCGATTCTTTAAAACTTCTTTCTTCCTATACTTACTCTTAATTAGTCATTTCATTATAAATTAATAACATCACTATAATTTAGAAACATATATGTTATTATAAATATGAATCTACATTATTTCACCTTCTATCCATCCTATGAATTATGAAATCACTATACGTGCATACATATAACTTACTGTCTCTACATCGTTGTGTAATATGTTATTCACCGTGACCATACATGGATGGGTATAATGATTGAAAAAATAACTATATATGATTCTTAAAATATTTATCTATTTAGGAAATATTTTACAATATCCTCTTCAATACCATACATTAATTTGATGAATGTTATCATCACTCGTTCATACGTATGGTAAACCGTCTCCAAGATGCGATGAAATTCATTATACATGATCTTCATTAAAATCGATTATATAAATGAATTAAATGAAACAAATATGATATAAATTATAATAATATAATTATTTAAATGATTTAACTATATCATATTATGTGGAATATGAACTTATCCGACAAAGAATGCATAAGAAAACAAAATAGTTAATATTAGAATAACGAGTGATAAAGAAATGTTACAAAAAAATGGATGATAATATAATCCTAAATGATATCATAAAAATTATTATGATTCGTGAATATAGAAATTACATTATTCAGATCATTATATAGGATGTTCAGAAACATATGAACGATATCACACCAAAAATAATGTATAATTTTACAGTCTAATTTTTATCCGAGATTGTTTATACGTAAGTATTTTCTGGGGAATATTTACCATCCACATCCATGTATCCTAATTATAAAAAATTATTTACATTATTCTAAAATTTTTATATTTAATAACACCCCTTGGTGATTTTTTAATGGCATAAAATTAATCTTTTCTCATTAATCAATTTGAATAAGTTTTGGACTTTTCTCGAAAAAAGTACAAGGGGAATGTTTTCTTATCATATTTGGAATGAATATTTTTTTACGGTTTCTTGACACCATATTTCTTTGATTCTTCCCATAAAATAATACATGGTTATATTCATATAATATTATTTCTTCTAAAATTTTGCGGCATTTTGAGAAAGGAACATAAATTAAGATGAAAGGATATTTTCCTCAAGAATTAATTTCAAGTGTTTTCTCAAAATTATTTTCCATTAAAGATAATAATATTTAAATAGGTTTATATTTATATCACTATTATTACTATGATTCTAGTGTATTTATGATGGAATTTAATTTTGGAAATCCATTGGTTTTATATCAATTAATATTAAATGATCATTAGAAAATCCATTTTATTTCGTGGGTTATGCTATTGTGATTTTTTTTGTTTTTGTGGAACACATAATAATGGTTCCATTATGATATGGTGGGGACCTATATCACACTGTAATGAACTTTGAAAAGATTTATATATTATGAGATAGATATGAATGGAATGTGATGTAAAGCCGGTTCAGTAATACCTAACTGGAATGAGGAGTGAACTCAGTTCAGTAATAGACTTTGTCAGCAATGATGGCTTTGTCAATGATCCTTGAATAATATGAATTTTTTTATGTTTATTTTTTTATTCCACAAAAATTCATGTCTTATAATAGGACTTTTTGAATTACGTTTCACTTTTATGATATATCACATGACATGATGTTATGATCTTTAATATGCTAGTTAATATTTTCAAATGCTATGTTATTTTGACTATTATATGAAGGTTATTTACCATTTACACACTTACTAATCATTTGAGCTCACCCATTCATATGATACTATTCCTTAGTTCATGGAGAAGGTTATTGTGTAAGATTTGTAAAAAAGGAGTCTAGTTTGGATGAAATAAGAGGGAGACAATGTAGATGTTTTATGAAGCGGTTGTCTATGATTTCTAGTTTCTAAAGACACTAAACATATATTGTTCATGTGTGGTTTCTGTTATGTTATGTATTAATTTTTCTTCAATGTTGAATTAATATATACATGTAAAATATTTGGCGTTATAAGTTACATGCGCTATACTGGGTATTGGTACATGGGAAAATTTACAATGGTTGATGTAGTGTACTTTTAATATGGGCACACTACACTGATGTACTATAGTATGTGTTGTAGTACACCAACATGGATTACTGTTGGGAGCAGTTTACATGACCAGGAACGGGGGTCATGGGACACGACATGTGACCCCTAATTTACAATATGTACACTTTTATACAAGGTGTGGTTCTCTTATCCTCCATATGTTGACTTGTTTCATTTGGGTTTTCTCTCTTCTCTTTTCTCTCATGGATGGTATGTAATTGTATCCTACTCTTATGTATACAATCCCTCCCGTAGGACATTCTAGATAGAGTGATTGAAATCCCATTTAGAGGCCCAAATCAAAATCCTCTATTTATCATTATTCTCAGGGTGGAGTTCTTGGTATCATCACGAAAAACATTCTGTGGGTGTCAATCCTCAACATAGAGGTTTAATCAGTTTTGAATTGTTATTATCACCCCATGGCCTTTGAGGTGATCCCCATTTGTGTATAATATTACCAATTGATCATTGAAATGTTCTTTCTCATGATATGATACAACATGTTTTACCTCACTAAACGACATCATTAGTAATGTCATACTCTAGATTGTGTTCTCTATGATGGGTTATTTGGGTAATATTTGAGTTGGAATCCATGTTTGATATACCATTGTTTTAACATACATATAGATTGTATTTTTAGTATATCTGAATATTCCTTTTATGTATTTTTGGTGTCTAGGTATACCTATAACTATTGGTATAATCATCACTGAACTGACCATGATACCATGTGTTTTGTCTTGTGAAGATGATATACATATTTTCAAAGTCATAATAGGACTAGGACCAGACATCTCTTAGTGAGACCAGACAGACCAAGGAGTGTTCCAACAGTTTTTTGAAAATAGTCATGGTATATTCTATCAGGTTGGACATGTTTTTTAGACTATTTATTGTGGTATTTTTATACCTATTTAATTCAATTTAGATCCATTCATAATATGGTTAATGGATTAGATGTATAGATTAATGTTTGTTTAGATATTTATATGTATCATCATTATAAATGATTGGTGAACAATGTGTGTGTATAGGTACTTACTCTAAGGCCTCCCATGTAAGTGATATGGCTTCTCGGAAAAAGTATAGAATCATTGGTCTAAAGAAGATAGGATTTGGGAGTAGTGGAACATGGCCCAATGCGATGGGTTGTGAATGAGTGGTATCTATGTAGGTTGTTTCTACATTAGGATGGATGGTATATGAGATTGGACTGGGGAAACGATGTTAACTGTTTTCAGTTCATCATTTAGGATAAAGACACCAATGTTGGTGTGGTGGGTGATTTACCCATAAAAGAGGAATCTGATCACTTGTTTTTCAACTAGGGACCTGATAAAAATCGATGCAGGGAATACAATTTTACTTTCATCACATAGGAATGTTTAGGTTTTTACATTTAATTTGTGATTCGTCTCTCCATATATATTAATTTACTAGGACATATATTGATTGTTTCAAGATTCATCTATGACATATGACTACTGGTATTTAGCCACCTGTTCAAGGGAATGATCCACTTAGTGATGATGGACCGATACATGGGACAATTCCCAATATATTACATCCTGGTGGTTGAAAATTGATTCCACTGTCTGTATAGTATCACGTGGTACCCACTATACCAATAGATAAATTGTACATGTTGAGCATGCATCATGATTTTAAAAAACATAACCCCATGTTTCTGATGTGAGAATTTCAGAAAAGCTTATTAGGAATTGATTTATGTGGAGAAATGTTGTTTCTATCTAGTTAGGACACCAATAAATCAGATTGTAGTCATGGAAGTGATGCTTCATCACAAAAAAGTAGGGAGATGATGGTGTTTAGTTACCCAGACTTATGAATAGGAGATTCTATCATATACATAGTTCGATAGTCTTTTCATAGAGGATTTCTCATCATCTATGATGGAGATGTATGTATCCATGAGCATATGCAGCTCTAGTTGGGCATCCCAAAATTAGTTGGTTTTCATGGTGATTTACTAACATTCAAGGTATATGATTGTTATAGTTCGAGATCAGGTATTTAGGAATCATAAATTTGATCGATGTGTATTTATAGAAATCATATATATTTTTATCCATCTATGAATTCCAACCTATTATGGGGTAATAGAGATAGATTTCTTGGTCAATATTCTCTTGACCGAGTAGATATAGTCGGTGGATGTCGATAGTGGCCAAGAAGAAGAAGATACCTCAGCAGTAGGGAGAAAACAATAGCCATAGGGACATTGACATTGAATACATTTCTAGAGTGGGTGAAATTTCAAGAGTTGGTCCTTAGATATAGAATCTTTAGATCTTTAATCATTGTGTGGGTCATGCTAGACATGATTGAGGTAGTTATACTCATGTGATGGAATGGGACATATTTCTCGAGACTTTCCAACCCATTATACAGCTGTTAGAGAGAACATGGATGGACCACCAAGAGAAAAGTTACGGTAGGATAATATTGGTCTATTGGGTGGAAGACATGGATTAGGATCAGGGTTTCAAAATGGAGGTGGTATATGTTTTTAATTGTTACTCCATCCACTCCATGATTTCCACTCCAGGAATCATGTGATGGAGGAAAAGGGAAGTGATAGCTATAACCAGTCAAATATTAAAACCTTTAGGATTTGGGAATTATTAGAATTATGAAATGTGTCTTTTATACCATAGTGGAAGTATTAATATACATTGGATCTAATAATTTCATTCATTCCATATGATTTTTAAGAGACATATAGATTATATTTGATCCTTTGGATCAACCATAGACCTTAGAGACTATTATTATAGAAGGATTAGGGATCACACACATGTTCCGATAGTTTGACCTAACACTTGGAGGTGAATGTTGCTATTAGAATATCATTGAAAGAGTGATTAGGAATTATAATTTTATTATTTTTTATGGACTGGTTTTTTATAGTTATTTTCCAGATAGAATGTTTTAGGTGATGGTTGTGGTGTGTTTGTAGTGATGGAACTGGTTTCTTCATTTTTAGTGAAAAGGAATCATACGTTGAACAGGATGGACTCGTGCATTGGTGGGTGGAGCTGATCAATCGTCATTTGGAAACTATGTCCCTTGATATAGTTGATTTTGTGAGTTCCTAGTTTCCTATAGTAGTGGAAGTGTACGAAGATGTATTACGTGAATTTTTTATAGGACTAACACCCCATGAAGAGATAGAATTATTCATTTATCTACACCCCCAGACTTGAATGATATCTGCACCAGCATACCAGATGTATCCCATATAACATCATGAGGTGATGGTGTAGATGGTGGACTTCTAGAGGAAGGGGTATTATGACCAACTATTTTACACTAGGCTACCCCTATTTTATTTTCCATGAAGCCACATGGGAGGTTTCAGTTTTTTTTGGACTATGGGTGCCTGAACTAGGTGACCATGAAGAACAGGTAAACACTACCAAGGATGGATTACCTATCCGATAAGTTGAGATCGGTGATATTGATTTCAATGGCTAAACTAATGTTAGGATATCACCAGTTTTTAGTATGGGATTATGATATACTAATGATGTAATTAATATGTCCCGAGGGATAGTATGAGTACTTGGTGATTCCCTTAGGAATGAGAAATGTCCCAGTAGTGTTCATGGGACTCTCTAATAGGTTTTGACATAACCCCTTTAGGTTCAAGAGTTTATGTGGAATGGAATATCTATAGAATTCTATAAAATATTAAACCATATTTCTTATAGATACCCAAGAATAACATACATAGATATTACATTTTTTGCGAAATACTTAATACATGACAAAAACAGACTCCCAAATACCGTATTAGTTTAGTGTCTTTGGAAACTCGAAACATAATCTTCTAATCATGTTGAAAGATCATCAACGTTACCCATAAAGATCTTCCACACATTTTTTCATACCTAAAACTATTCTTTATATCATGGGGTAAAGAAAACATAAAATGGGTGAGTTCAAATTCTCAGTAAGGGTAAACATGGAGAACGTAACACAATCCATAAACATTTGAACATAAAAACTTGAACATAAAACATGAGTAATGACATAAATCATGACAGTACATAAGGAATTGATCACAAAGGAACATTAATAATGATAAAATAGAATGGTAATAAAACATGTCATTATGTCAAACCATTATTAACATGATATGATTTCCATCGTAGCCAAGGCATTTCTTCCAAAACCATCATAGTGGACAAAGTCCATTACTGAACTGGGTTTACTTGTCATTCTAGCCCTATATTACTGAACTATATTTAGTTGTCGTTCCTTCCATGTCTATCTCATGATATATAAATCTTTACCCAATACATTAGAGGGAGATATAGGTCCCACCAATCTCATAATGAAATCATTCTTACATGTGACACAAAATAAATAGAAATCATTCATCATAACCCAATTAATAAAATGGGTTTAATAAAGATCATCCTAGAATAACATAATCCGTATAAAACAAATGGATATCATTTCATCATAAGAAAAATAAAATCATGTAAATAAAAAAGAAAATATACTTGAAACATAAACATACTAAATAATTAAATCTTAGATGGAAAATAGTTTTTATAAAACTATTCAAATGAATTCATAAGGGAAGAATCCTTTCATCTTCAGAAACATTTTCTTTTCACAAAACTCCAAGAAATTTTAAACGAAAATTATTTTGTTGAAAATAAAAATAAAATATTGTAGAGTAAGATTCTTGAAAATAAGGTGATATATAAGCATAAAAATCCATTAATTCTGTATAAGTTAAAAAACATTCTTCTTGTACTCTTTTCAGAAAAGTCAAACTGTACCTCGTGTGTTAAATAAAAGAATGATTCCAACCATACCATGTGGTAAAAGTCAAAAAAAAAAAGAAAAATGAATTTAAACATACATTGATGAATAGTAAAAAAATTGAAAACATTTTTAGATAAATGGACATGGATGATAAAAATAACCCCAGTAAATACTTATGAATAAAAAATCTTGGATAACAATGAGATTGGAATTATTATCCCTTACCATAGGTACATATTTCTTATGTACGTGTCCGAACCTCCTATATAATGATTTAAATAATGTCATTTACTTATTCATGAATTATAGTCATTTTTATGATATCATATATGATTCACTTATGACTTTATATTACCCATTCATTTGTCAATTCCATTTTAAAGCAACGTTTTTGGAAATAATCATTACATTTATCGTACATGTATGGGATTGTTATTCTAGATATTATTACTTATATCATGATTTACTTATTTCCAGAAATCAAAAGAAGATTTATATATCATATATATATATTCTATATATATATATATATTACCTAGAGAAATGAAATGAAATACACCGTTCATGGAGACGGTAGTCTGTACGTACGCATGAATGTTGTTTTCCATTCCTTATTTACATGAATGAAAGTATGAAGATGACATATATATATATATATCCAGTTGAATTATTATGTCATATATCTCAGTATTATTAATTATATATACTTTACCATCATTCTTGAATGGTTAGCAAAGAGAATGAATCACATCGCGCCATGGAGACAGCAATCTGTATGTATGCAAGAGCGATGATATCATTCCCAAAATTTTTGAATGTAATTGGAGTGGATTATATAATATCTCAGAATTATTATGATGTTATAATAATAATGTATAGATATTATTTCCACCATTATACCCATCCATGTAAGGTTGTGGCAGAAAAATAGATTACACAACGGCGTGGAGACGGTAAGCCGTACGTATGCACGTGCGGTGATTTCTTTTTTCATAGGATAGATATATGGTCAAATAGGGTTGTTTCATATTTATAATAACATATCAATATATTATTGATGCTGATTTTATTACATTATAATGAAACAATAAAATAAGAGGATGTTGAAGGCAAATGAAACATTAAATATCAGTAGAAGAGATTACCTCTTCATCGATGTGCCTCTTTTAAACATTCTCCTAGGGACCCATAGTTGGTTTTTTTGGAATACCATAACCTTTATAATATAACTATAAGGTTTTTGAAGAGGAATTATAGGGGTTTGGGCGAGCATTAAGCATTAAAATGGAGTGAAGAGAATAGGGGGGAAGTGACCTTTTATAAGAGATGAGAGGGGCACTTTTGGAAACCTCCAAAATATTAAGTTATAATAAACTCAAAACCCACCTAAAACCCACTGAAATGACTCAAATTAGAAGATAAGATGATATAGTGTTGTAATAAAATCATCCAATAAAATTTATACATGTTCGGAAGTTATTTTAAACCTTATCAATTTGATTTATCCTTATTTAATCTATTTAATTTTATTTCTGTTAATACTATTCTAAATTTTAAATTGTTATAAATACTTACTTATGTGGTGTGAATTTTATATAATTGGTTAAATAATGAGTTTATAGACCATATAAATGTGAATTTATAATTTTAAAATATTTTTTGTGATTTTTAAACAATTTAATATAATGTTATATTTATAAAATATCAATATTGTCAATTTTGACACTATTCATTTATTTGAATTTAAATAAAATCCCCACAGAAGATATGTTCGAACCAAAACATTAAATAGATTAATAAGACCTCATATGTATCTATATAATTCTTGGATAACCTTAATTAGTTTATATAATATTTATTTTAATATTTTTAAAACAATTTATTTTATATTTTAGTTAATAAAATAATTACTACAACATTTTTGTATAATTATTTAATATACTTATTTGTTGCATAGAAATTAAAAATAAAATCATATGATGAAGATAAATATAGTATATTTCATAATAATACTTTTAGTTTAATTTAACCTCTATAAAACCAACTTTTAAAATGTTATCTTTATTAAAGTATGAATGTGACAACTTTGACCTCATTTAAAATAAAATAATATAAATGTCATAATCTATTATATAATCCTCCAAATGGGCCACAAGTCGACACATGGATAGTTATGGTATACATATATTCTACCATTAAGGTTTGGTCATGCTTTAGGTACTTTTGATGAGTATTATTATTTTAATAAAAACAATATTATTGATTTTTCACTATATAAATATATTTTGCATCATTAATGTATAAGCTATTAAGTTAATTAAATATTTCTAAAAAATTTAAAATAAATTACCATAACAATGAAAACAAATTTAGCATTCATATGAGAATTCATACTTGAATTTATATTCTGTATATCCTTATATTAAAAATAGTTTTTTTATTAGCATTTGAGTGATGCATATTTCACGTTCCTTTAAGTAAAATAGATTAAATGACTTAATCTCATCCATGTGGGTTCCAATAGATTCAATTTAGACCCATGTATATTTTATAGAGAATAAAAATCAACCAATTATATTAGGATAAGTGTTAGGGTAATTTTATAACAATATTTCTAGCTTTAATTTCCTGATTTACCTTTAACTATGTTATAAAAAAGTACCATAGTTACTATTCTTAATGATGAAATATAAAAAGTATCCTATTAACATAATTTGGATCCACTGATTCCAAATATGGAATAATTTTTTCCAAATTAAATACACAGAATTTGCAGTATTTAATTTAAAATTAATCCTACTGTAGAAAAAATGGGTTCTAAAAGTTCAAACATTGCCAAAGATTGAAATTTTTCTAACTATGAATTAAATGTAAAATTAATGACAATGACATAAATAATATTAAATTGTAAAAATATATTCCATTAATTCATTAAAACCATTAAATATTATAATTTATCTCTATATGTTATCTTGATGAAAAAGATATTTTTAATAAAAATTTAGCGTATTTTTACTATTCATCAAAATATGAAAGTTAAAAGAAAAATATTAAAAAATTATCCAAAGATAATTTATATATAATTATTGAAATGAATAAGTTTAATTCGTCAAATTTAACTTTTAAACATGTCAAAAAAATAGATTTAAATCGGTGCTCCATCAAAAGTCATCAAAACTGGAATTTTTTTTAAAATTAATTATTTTACCCAAAAAAATTATTTTGTTCTCATACCGTGTTCAAGAATATGCATGAGATTAATGGTATTGTAATAAAATTCTAAATGTGGTTAATATATTCATAACAGGTTGTTCATAATAAGTTTTCAACAATATGTTGTTGTTTAGGGAAACTCGGTATTGCGTACAACACATGCTATTAAGGAAGGTCTCTCTTGCATGTAACACAAGCCAAGAATATTGTTTGGGTAAAATACAAGATAATACACTGTTGTGTACAATTCTAAATAATCTTGGTTTAGTGTACAACACAATACATCAATGAAATTAAAAAAATTATTTCTCATAAAATCTCGGGGTGTTACATTCTAACCCCTTAAAATGAATTTCACACTCGAAATTTGTTGGGGTTATAAATCATTTACAACTTGAAATTTTTGTTCATATAAACCCACATCATAAAAATTAATACTAAAATATAATTTTAAAAATGAATTTTAGAGACATAATGGTCACCCAAATTAACTCAGCCTTGGGTTTCCATATTGGAGAATACTAGAGAATATATGGATTGGAAGAGAAACTTGTCCATCATGTCCTGATGAAGAGTGGTAGAGAAAATGGATAGGAAAAAAAGCCAAAAATAACAAAACCATAAATTTGTGATGATCTAAGGTACCATCTAATTAATCAGATATGAGTGTACTTGGACAACATTTCTGGTTTTCAAGATCATTTTCCAAAAGTTAAAAATTTTGAATGAGAAGAAATACTTACTTTATTTTGATACAATCTCATCGTTGGTCATTCCATGAACAATTTCGACTTCATATCTTAAAGAAATGAAGTTTAATTTGTCATTCGTGAAGTATTAGTAGATCATGTGATAGAATGATGGTTCCTTCCATCTGTCTTAACCACAAGGTTAGAAAAATTTATTAAATATAAAAAAGTCCATCTATGGTGATATTAATCATATATGGTTCCAAAAATGAACTTATACATCATCTATCATACCAATTAATAAAATAAAACTAATTTCTACAAACCAGGGACTTCCTGTAGGCCAGTGGTGGGCGATAAATGCCTGTCGCACTTCGGTTGTGTGTTCGATTCTTGTAACCTTGTTCGATGCCATCAGTTGCCACCCATCATACGAGTTGTCCTTTTTTCTAAAACTATACTATTATAACATTCCAGAATTAATATCAAAATGTTATATCCATAAACAGTACTATCTTATGTCTAACATAATCCATTCCAATATTTAGGCTTATCCAAAATACGTTTTTCCAATCTGATAGTACAAAGAAAAAGATTACTAGAACGGTCATCCACCAAGCATGTAAATACCATCATTTATACCCCGTATATCATAAGATATATCTTGTTGGTCACACTCCAAACATGTGAATACCTTAATCATGTATTATCATGAAACACGAATTACCATAGAACCATAGTAAAAATATGAATGCTATCAAAAGTTATCTCTTTCCACATACCAAAATCACAAAATTTCTATATACAAAAACAATGATGTCACTTTGTCCTTATATCATCCATGAGCACAATAATAAAATAAAACATATTTTTTTCTTTTTATCCCTTCATTATTCACATATCAACTCTTTCCAAAAATATTTCAATCACTTTTAATTGTTACCTGAACCATTTAATATATACTTTCAATACTCAAGGGAAAATAATAGAGTAAAAATGCTTATATTTTTCATTATTCTGTAGTACCATACATTATTCTTGATAAACATGCAATCATTCTACTAACTTCTTAATCCATGGACCACGATTCTCCATTTTATTCCTCAACACTTCTTTCATCTCGTATATCATTTGTAGTCTCTTCATCATCATCAACATAAATACTACCCATACCA
Organism: Viscum album; assembly: GCA_963277665.1. NCBI lineage: Eukaryota > Viridiplantae > Streptophyta > Magnoliopsida > Santalales > Viscaceae > Viscum > Viscum album. The sequence goes on from OY728140.1 coordinate 181,086,232, forward strand.
CCATGATGATTCTCTTCATGAGATTTTCTTTTAGGGAATTGGTTTGCATAATTCTTGTACATTACACATTTAAAACATTTAACCATTGTTGATGTCTTATCAATACAATTATCCTTGTCTGTTGTGTTAACTGAACCTTTTCCATTGAAATTACTAGTTTTGTTTCCTTCTTTTCCACACCCAAAGAATCTTCCAATCACTTTGAAAAATTCTAATTGATGCCTCTTTCCACAATATTTACATGAGGGAAATTGAACTTTCTCTCCTCTATGATCGTCATGAAAGTCCATCTTTATCTAAATAGCTGAGTCAGGAAACTTTCCAAAGTTTAGATTATTGATCATGTTATGAGATTGCTTATTAGGCATAGTAATGATGTTTCAACTTCCAAACCCTATTTAATTTGGTTTCTCATGATGAATATCATTCCATAGTCCATTATATTCTCCATTAACGTGAATCTTCTTGGTTCCAACCATTTTCTAAAACCCAAAAATTTATAGTCTCAGATGAAAAAATCATGATAGGAAAACACCATATTAAATTGGGAGTACCTTCAATATCTATTACCTTAGGTTTAATTCTAAGATCGTTACCATATTTCTAGGACTATAACTGATACTTATACATAACCTTAGGGACATCCCTGGACATACCATAGAAATTTCACTAGGGATGTCACTATAGTTTTCACATCCTAGTTTCTAATGGATGACAAAACATTCACTCTGATACCAACTGTAGATACCGAATCTTGACTTACATAGAAATTACATTACTATTGTACAATACTTAATAGATGAAAAAACAGACTCCCAAAGACCATATTATTTTAGTTTCTTTGGAAACTCAAAACATAATATTCTAATCACGGTTAAAGAGTTTCAACATATCCCATAAAGATCTTCTCATTTTTTCATAACTATAACCTGTATTTATATCATGGGGGAAAGAACTCATAAAAATTGTGAGCTCAAGTGCTCAGTAAGTGTAAACATGTTGAACATAAAATAACCCATCAATATTTGAATGTAAAATCATGAACATAAAACATGAGTAATGACATAAATCATGGCATTACATAAGTCATTGATCACAAAAGAACATTAATCAGGATTAAATAGCATGGTAATAAAACATTTAATTTTTGAAAATCATTAAGCACATGATATGATTTCCATAGTATCCCAGGAGTTTCTTCCAAGACCATCAATGGGGAAAAAGTCCATTACATAACCTAGTTTACTTGTTGTTCCATGATTGTATTACTGAACCATATTTACTTGTCATTCCAAACATGTCTATATGATGAGATATAAATCTGTACACAATGCATTGGAGGGAGATATAGGTCCCAACCATCTCAGAATGAAATCATTCTTTTGTGTGCCACAAAATAAATAGAAATCATTCTTCATAACCCAATGAATAAAATGGGTTTCATAAACATCATACCATCATAACATAATCCACATAAAAAATGGATATCATTTCATCATAAGAAAAATCAAACCATATAAATAACAGATCCATTATACATGAAACATAAACATATTAAATAATTACATATTATATGGAAATTTGATTTGATAAAACACTAGAAATGAATTCTTGAGGAAAATATTCTTTCTTATTCAAAATCATTTTCTTTTCAAAAATTAAAATGAAATTTTAAAAGGATTTTGTTCAAAATAATAATGAAATCTTGTAGAGTAAGCATCATGAAAATATTGCGTTATAAAATTGTAAAAATCCATTCATTCCATATAACATAAAAAACATTATTCATGTACATTTGTCAGAAAAGTCCAAAAGTACCTCGTATGGTAAACAAAAGAACGATTATTTCCATACAATGTGGTAAAAGTAAAAATGGGTAGAAATTTCATTAAATATACATCAAATAATAGTAAAAATTTTATGAATTTTTTTTAGAAAACATGCACATGGATGATAAACATAAGCCCAGTAAATCCTTACGAATATACAATCTCGGATAAGAATGATATTGGAATAATTATCCCTTACCTTAGGTCCAAAGTTCTTCCGTACGTAACCGAAACTCAAGTATAATGATTTATATAATTCCATTGAATTGTTCAATAATCATATTCCTTTTTATTATATCATATATAGTTCACTTATGACTTTATATTACTGGTTCATTTGTCAATTCCTTGTTGAAGAAACGTTTTGGATAATAATCGTTTCATTTATCGTACATGTTTGGGCTTGTTGTTCTTGATATTATTACATATATCATGATTTAATTATTTCCAAAATTTAAATAAAGATTTAAATATCATATATATATATTCAGATTATATATATATATAATAGATAGATAAATGAAATGAAATACACTGTTCGTGGAGACGGTTGTCCGTACGTATGCATGAACGTTGTTTTCCTTTCCTTATTGAATTGAATGTAAGTAAGTAGATGAAATATATATATAAATAAATCCAGTAGCATTATTATTTCATATATCTAGGTATTATTAATTATATAAACTTTAGCATCGTTTTTGAATGGTTAACATGGAGAATGAATCCCATCACGTCATGGAGACGGTAATCTGTACATACGCAAGTACGATGATATCATTCCCATAATTATTTAATGGAATTGGAGTGGATGAAATAATATCACAAAATCAGTATGATGTTATATTAATCATATTTATTTATTATTTCCACCATTATACCCATCCATGTAAGGTGGTGGTGGAAAAACAGATAACACCACGACGTGGAGACATTAACTAGTACGTACGCACGCACAATGATTTTTTTGTAGGATAAATTTAAGGTGAAATTGGGTAGATTCATTTTAATAATAATATATAAGTATATTAGTGATACTGATGTTATTACTTTATAATGAAACAAATAAATAATAGGATGTATAAGAAAAATCAAACTTGAATGAATCGGTAGAAGAGATTACCTCTTCCTCGACGTGCCTCTTATAAATTCCTCTTAGGGTACTAGAGTTGTTCTTTTGAGAATACCATAACCTATATAATATAACTAGATAGGTTCAGAATATGAATTTTTAGGGGTTTTTTGAGCCTTAATGCTTAAAATGGAGTCAAAAGAAGAGGGGGGAGGTGCCATTTATAAGAGAGGAGAGGGGCACTTTTGGAAACATCCAAAATATTGATTTATAATTAACTCAAACCCAGACTAAAAACGTCCCAAATGACTCAAATCCTAATATGAGATGATATAGGGTTGTACTATAATCATCCAACAAAATTAATACATGTTGGACATTTATTTTAAACATTATCAACTGGATTTATCTTTATTTAATCTATTTAATAATTTTGGGGTTATAATATTATATGTATTAAATTGTTATAAATACTTACTTGTGTGTGTGAATTTCCCATAATTGGTTACTTTATGACTTTTTAAACCATATAATGTAAATTTATAATTTTTAAATATTTTTTTTATTTTTAAACAATTTAATAATATGTTATTTTTTTTAAAATATCAATTGTGTCAATTTTGACACTTTATGTATTTTAATTTAAATAAAATCCACACAAGAGATATGTTCGAACCAAAATATTTAATAGATTTATAACATCACATATATATTAATAAAATTCATGGAGCACATTAATTGTTTCAAATAATATTTATTTTAATATTTTTAAAACAATTTATTTGATATTTTTGTTTATAAAATAATTACTACAACATTTTTGTATAATTATTTAATATATTTATTTATAGCATAAAAATAAAAAATAAAATAATATGATGAAGATAAATCTAAAATATTTCATAACAATAATTTTAGTCGAATTTAACTTCTAAAAAACCTACTTTTAAAATGTTATCTTTATTAAAGTATGAAGGTGACAACTTTGACATCATTTAAAATAAAATAATATAAATGTCATAATCTGTTTTATTTGGCTCTAAATGGTCCACAAGTCTACCCTAGTATACTTATTGTATATATATACTCTACCAATAATGTTTGGTCATGTTTCCAGTCCTTTTGATGGGTATTATTATTTTAATGAAAACTATATTATTGATTTTTCACTAAATAAATAATTTATGCATCATTAATGTATAAGCTATTAAGGTAATTAAATATTTCTTAAAAATTTCAAATAAATTACCATAACAAAGAAAAAAGTTTTATATTTAAAATGAGTATTCATAATTGAATTTATATTCTGTATATCCTTATATTAAAAATACATTAATTATTAATGTTTGAGAGATACATATTCAACTTTCCTTTAAATAAAATAAATTAAAGGTATTAATCTCATCCAAGTGGGTGCCAAGAGATTCAATTTAGACCAAAGTATTGTTTAGAGAGAAATATAATCAACCAATGATATTTAGACAAGTGTTAGGGTAATTTTATAATATTATTGTTTCCTTTAATTTCCTAATTTACCTTTAATTGTGGTAAATAAAATTTATTGTAGTTACTATTCATAATGCCTAAAAATAAAAAGTATCCTATTAACATAATCTGGACATAATGATTCTAAATATGGAATCCATTTTACTAAATTAAATTCAAATAATTTGTAGTATTTAATTTAAAATTAATTCCGCTGTGGAGAAAATGGGTTCTAAAAGTTAAAACATTGCAAAAGCTTGAAATGTTTTTACATTTGAATTCCATGAAAAATTAATGATAATGACATAAATAATATTAAATTTTAAAAATATATTTTATTTATAATTTAATAGGTTTTAATATTATAATTTAACCATATAAATAATCTTCATGAAAAAAGATGTTTTTAATTAAAATTTATTGTATTTTAACTATTCATCAAAATATGAAAGTTAATAGAGAAATATTAAAAAAAGTTATCCAAAGATAATTTTAAAATAATTATTGAAATTAATAAGCTAATTTCATCAAATTGAACTTATAAATTTGTTAACAACTAGATTTAATGTGGGAGCTCCATCAAAAGGCTGCAAAACTGCATTTTTTGAAAAATAGTTATTTAACCAGAAATATTTATTTTTTTCACATACCATGTTCTATAATATGTGTAATATTAATTATATTGTTATAAAATTTAAAATGTGTGTAATTATATTCATAAAGGATAGTTCATATTAATTTTATAACAATATATATTTATTTAGTAAAACGCGGTATTGCGCACAACCCACGATATTGAGGAAGGTTGATCTTGCATGTAAAACAAGACAAGAATAGTGTTTGTGTATACTAAAAGATAATACACTATTGTGTAAAGTTCTAGATAATCTTGGTGCAATGTACAACACAAGACATCAATGAAATTTAAAAAATTATTTCTCATAAAGTATTGGGGTGTTAAACTTCCATTGGACAAAATTCCACCAAGGAGAATGTTGCCAGAACCATAATATCATCCCACTTCCTAATGATATGAGAGAAGAGTTTCATAGATAGAATAGAATACCTCCATGTTAAGGGTGTAGTCTCACACCATCGAGTTCCATCAATAATAATTTTTTAAGTATACTCTCTCCTTAAATATTGATTGTGGAAGGGATTATCAGAGGGTTTTGGGACTCAATTACACAAGAGTATAGAGTTTATTCCACAATTTGACATCCAGACTGGGTGGGCCATTGTGTGTATATATTAAATTCTCTTAGCATTCATGATAAACTTTTTCCATAGTTTGTATGATCAAATACCACTATAGGAGTTTTCGTATAGTAATATATATCCTTCCAAAATTGGTATAGAACTATTTCAGGATTTTTATAGGGGGCCATGTAGGTCACCACATACAAGACTAACGCACAAGAGTTGGTCGGCATGCATGGGTCCTTAGTTGGTGTGATGTATGACTAAGAAGGTGAATATCATCACTGAGTGGATAGAGACTTCACAGATCCCGCCAAAGTCTTATGAGGACATGAACTAAAGTCCTCTACAGTTCAAGGAATGAGCCCATGTGTTCCTATTGGTTTTACATTAAGATGAAATATAGATATTTATAAGGGTATTAATTTCATCTTAGAGGTTAATTTACACTTTCTAGATATTTTTTAGATTTAGAGAAGTGGTGTACTACATAGCATTACCTTCATAGTTGGACCAGTTACATTAAATCATCCATATAACGTAGTGGAGGAGGTATGTGAATGACCCATTGGACGTTATCGACTGGGGAGAGCTATAAAACAATGATTTATAAACCACTACTAATTTTATTTTTGATACCAAGGGTCAGTAGTAGAGTATCTTCCATGGGTGATTAATTCATATGGTTCTTCCCTTGTGGAAGCAATGAAATCTCTACCGGCATACATGTGATTGGGGGCTCAGATTTATGCTCGTTACCCACAACTTATTACTTTTATTTTTTGGATTTTTTTCCATTTAAACCCTCAATTTTAGTAGAATGTAATGAAATAAATTTTATATATATTATTTATGGATATTTTGCGGATTTTTTTGAGACAAGGTACAGTGAAAGTGTGTCATTCCAAGGCCTGATGTTCGTAAAATAAAATTTTGAAATATATTAAATATAATAAATTGTACCCACATATAGTTTTCTAGAAAAAGTGGATTATCGTGTATTCATATTTCCATGAAAGAAATATATGTTCATTGTTGAGGTTAGAAAGGAGGTTTTATAGTTGGTATGATAAAACATTAGTCAGTGCATGTGATTTGTAAAAATGACAATGTGGGAATAAAATGAATAAAAATAATTTAATCAATTATTTTACTTCATTTGTGTTGATCCACAGATAAGAAATATTTACATATATTGATATGAAGGAAATCTATAATTTGCTGCATAATCCTAGAGATTTAGTAGAACCCGTGGAGAGACAGTTGAATAATTCTAGCTAGTGAAAAACTATGGTGTCGTTGATCGATGATTGATGCCCCAAAAATTCAAAAGACATTAGAAATGAATGAACCATTGCATCATTATTCATTTTTAATCAGTAAAAATCAAGGTAAATTGTTTTTTATTTGGTTTCTTAGTTGTTATTGATTTCAATGATAATAAAGAATCAATAAATGAACAAATAGACACGTTTCTTAATTTTTGTATGGAATGTTTTTATTTAGTGTGGTTTTAGAGGGAGAAATATCTATATTAATACTCTTTATTTCTACATTCATTTCAACACAAATGAACCAATATCTTCAAAAGTGATTGATTGAGGTAAATTACAATTTATTTATTTATTTCATTTATCCTTTGGTTCATCATCCCTCATTAGAATTCTCCATTTGGAAGGCTGTTAAAAAATCACATTGCATTGATCATTTCACATCCTTTTCTTTCTGAAATGATATGATATCATAGATCTAGGACTGGAATGATACAATTTTGGAGTGAATATATAGATGAAGCAGTTTGGATAACATAGGATTCCAGATTTCAAATACTTCGGAAATTTTTGGGACACAATGAAGAATAGCTATTTCACATATTTTTTTAAAAGTTCAAATAGAAGAATATGTTATTTATTGATGATGATTTTCCGATGATTTTTGATATTCAATCATACTATGGAGGAAACAGAATGACTATGAAGAAGATATGGGGTTCTAGAAAGTTCGATATCACATAGCATATAGACAGGACATACACATTGTGTGGGCCACCCTAGATTGGTAGTTAGGGTTTTCTTGATTATTTTATGTTTCACATGGTGTGTGACCTTTGTCACACATCTTTTGGTCCATCCCTAGTGATGAAAAAATGTAATTTGGAATGTAAAAAAAGGTTTTGACTATACAGACTACATACATGATGTGTAGTTTCCAACACGGACACTATTTGGACTAGGTACATCGGCTATGTGGCGTATTATTACATTTTAAGACATTCATGGGATTGGTCCATGTAATGTAACATGTGTATAAAACATAGGCAGACTTCATGTTGTGTAGTACTACATGGATGTGACTTGAAGACATGGGACACTTACAAGGGTAGGACTCAAGGTCACAGGACATGGCGTGTGACCCCTACAAAACACCATATAATCTTTTATACATGGAATGTATCTCTTTTCCACAATATAATGGAAATGTTTCATTAGGGATTTTTACCCTTATCCATTACATGAATTTGGATATTGAATCATCTCTTACTCCAAGGAAAATGATCCCTTTCACTGGACGTTCTTGATAGAGTCCTTGGAATCCCATAGAGTGGCCCAGAATGAGATCACCTATTCACCTTCCTTCCATAGGTGGATTCATTAATATCATCATGACCAACACTATGTGTGAATTGATCCTATACAAATAAGGTATGCCTCTATTGAGTTGTTAGTATCACCCAATGGCACTAGAAGTGATCCTCATTATCATGATGTTATCACACAATTACTACCACTCATGTGGATGTCATATGTGCTATCAGACTCCTGAGTGTGTTCTCTCAGATGCATTAATTGTGGAAAATTTTAACAATAATAATAGCCTACTATAGTTTTGTGGTCACATGCCTAAATACTATGTTTATTTGTAGATTATATAAAAATATTCATGTTATATGTACTATAGATATATATATATGTCTATAAAAGACATTATTTCTGTTGTTGAATGTGTTAAGGTTTTAGTGTATCCTAATAATTATTTTTATACTCACCCTTGCATGAGCCTTTTCCTCTATGTAATTCCTTGTGCAGCCGATCTCCCTCTTAATAGATTCTTACAAGGTCCATAACCAAATTATTCCTAGTGAGACCGAACAGACTGAGGTGTGTTCAAGATGCTTTCAAAGAATAATACAACTACTATTCTTCAGGTTGTACTTTCGTTATCATACACAATATGATGATGTTGTATTTAACATTTTTTATAGTAATTTAATTCAATTTATACCCTATTAATGAGATTAGATGTATGCATGAATGACTCCTTTTTTATATTCAATAGTATATAGGCAAGGATATGTGTGTGTCTCTCCTAGTACATAAGAAAGGCCTCCCAAGTTAGTGATATTTATTCTCAGTTCTAGTCTCCATCACAGAGCCTATTAGAGGAATTATTTGAGTTTCGTGGCATGGGACCCTATATAGAGTGTCATTAAAACTCTACCGAGAATATATTATCCACTGTTTAATGTTATAGGGAAGAAAAGGTTCTGCAGGTTGAATATCATATTGAGGGAGAAGATGGTCATATTTTTATATTGATCAAGAATATTAATCCCTAGTAAGTGATTGAATTTATTGGGTGGAATGGATTTTTCATTTTTTGTAAATAAATATTTTCCTCGACCACTCTGACTACAAATGGAATGTTATTTCATTTACCTAAAAAAGTTGAAAAATATGTTAGTTAATAAAAATAAAACTTCATAGTAATAGAATTAAATGACTCTGAAGTTCTTATTACAACCAAATACAAGGTTGAACACTACATTTTTTGGATAACAATAGCCTATGAAAATCCATATCATTCTCGGTATATCATAGTTGTGATGAATATTTATATTGTGCAATCAAAGTCAAAATGATCATTGAAAAATATAAATTTTATCATGGGGATTTAAATTGGAGAATTATAGTTTAATTTTGATTGACCAATGGAAAAATATATTTTTTCCCATAAATTTCAACATTATAAATGTAAAATGTGTATAAATAATCACCCTATATGTTTTGTAATGGGGATAATAAAATTCTTTAGCTGAGGGGAAGAAGGTATCCTAACAAGATATTGTCGGCCGATGAATCCCACAAATTTTATGGTTGAATTTAATTCTCCAATCAACAGTCACTGTATTTTTCATTTATTCAATTCAATGTAAGGAGGGAACTTTGAATACCCATTATGAAAGCCAATGGATTTTATAGATAACCAAAAATCTCAAACATAGTTCGGTCAAACGTTTTCAATCACTACCCATGAGGTTGATCTTTAAAATGAACTGGTGATAGATATATTATTTATTACATTAAAAATAGAGATCATAATTTTTTGTTCTGTTTCTTCTCCTTCATATCTCTAATGTATAGTAGAAATATTAAAACACTAACACAAACCATGGAAGAGGCGTTATCATTGAAAAAAGAAACTGTGGAAATTGTTGCATCAAAAGTGTATAACTCCTCCCATGTAAATATTTATGAGATCCACTTCCTATAAAACCATTTTATACTTCATTTAGTCGATTTTTGAGTAATTATGGGCATGTATTCCATAACACCAGAGGTTTTGGTGGAATTTTTTTCTGGAATTAATTTAATTGTTTTAAATTTATCATTTCATGCATCACAAATAAATCTTTTGTTATATATGATAACCATATTATTATAAATTTTTAAAATAAACTATTATATTATTTCATAATATGATACCACAATATATGTTGCAACACATGACACCAACTTCTCTTACGTTACACTCAATAGTGAGTTTGCACAAAATAGTTTTTTTAATAATAAGTTATTAAAATTGGTACTTAGAACAAAACCATAATACATAATAATAAGGATATTAATAACCACAATGAAAATTTTATTTATATTTATTTTATATAAATTAAACAGTATTCTAATAATACATATTAGTTTTGGTAAGGTAATTATTTTTATAAGGACCCGTCCATAAAACATTACATAATTTAGAATTAAATGAATAATTCACATTTAAGATCTTTTAAGGTGAAGAGTTTCAGTGAATTAGTCCATAAACATTACATTACATCTCAAAAAATACAAAATAGGGGCTTTTACTCAATTTCCATTTTTCCATAAAATAAAAACACTTAAAATAAGAGTTATGTCTAGTTCAATGTTTTAGACAACTCAACTTTTCCTTGATCCCATCATTGACCCTATTAATCTTTATGTCTTGTGAAAAACATTTAAAAACAACAGAAGATCATAAAAGCCTCAGCAACGATTATAAAACAATGAAACAAAATAATAGTTAATCACTACAAACATAATATAATAACTTTAACATAACTCATTAAATCATATGATTTATGAATAACACATAGTGATTAAAAATCATGAAGGTAACTTGTGGCATCCAAAACATACTAATGTTATAGGTTTCACAGCTTTGTTTGGAGTTATATTTGGAATAACCATCATTATATATTGCCTAAATCACTTAGGAGAAACATTCACATTTACTGAATTCACATTACCCAATGGATTGGAGATCTATCTCAGGCACATCCACCTTAGGTTTATCATGGAACCACCCTTATACATTAACAATGACCAAGAACCATAAAATATTCATAACACAGAAAAAATAAAAATTGATGATAACATTTACAAATTTCAATCAATAAATATCATTAAATTATATTGACATTATAAATCCATTATCAAAACCATTTTCAATACCAAAATACTTAAAATAGTTAATGGTATTTAATTTTTTGGAAACATTACGACTTGTTAAAAAATCCAAAGATCATATAATAATCGCAGTGACAGAAAAGGTCATTGACACCACATACATTTAAAAGACACATTATTTTTTTCTTTTAATAAAACAATTTTTAGAAAAATAATCCCTATGAATGAAATATAATTTCAAATTGGATTATACACTGTATATAATAATTTCAAGTATAAAAAAATATGCCTCAATTAAAGGATATTGAGACGAAGTCCCTAACCTTGTGTCTGACTTGACTCATTCTTTCTTTAATCTCATGAATAATAAACTAGAGTTAATTTATACTTTCTTAATTATATTTTTTATGTTTATTATTCGTTTTATATCACTTATTACCAAGTAATAAATATTATGTAATCATTTATGTTAATAACGGTCGTTTTTTTCGATATTTGGTACTTGATTCAAAAATGATCTTTTTATATTTACATGTCGTCCATGTGCCCAAAAATCCATTATATTTGGAATTATTTTAATGATTTAGAAATCATATATATCATATATATCCTGTTTTTATATGAATTTATAATATTACATAACATTGGGTGATAATAAAATTGATATGCACTGTTCATGGAGACGGAAAGTTGTACTTACGAATGACCACTACAATCATTTCTATTTTGTATTTTTAATTGAATGAGAAATAATGATAAATAGGTATATTATTAGTCCATTATAATATCATATATAATTTCATTAACTCCATCCTTTATACATTCCACACATGGCATTAATGAGTCAAATAACTTTGAGGGGCAGTAGTCCGCACTTTCTCAAAGGAAATTATCGCGTTTACCGATTATGGAAACCATAAAGGTATGCTATAAATGAAAAATATGGAAGTATGGAGACAATATAAATATAATATATATCACATATAAATTTAGTAACATCATAATTATCACTATAATAGGTGGTTGGATAATAGTGAACAATCATCATTTCATATGGCAGTAATTCATCGTCCACAGAATGAATATGTTCTTTAAAAATTTGACGGAGGTGTGGGTAATTGTATTTCGAATAATTATCATAAAATCAACCTAGTATAATGAGGATACTATTTTTTTTATAAAATAATGTTATTAAAAGAGTTTTTGTTTGTTGGATATGTAAAGTGTCACGACCCGTCCTCGGGGCCCGTGCCGTGACTACCCCAAGCCCGCCTTCTATAGGCCAGGGGCTGGCGACTAGCACCAAAGGCGTAAAATCCCGATAACTGGGAAGGCATTGCCTTTATAAAGAAAAAAAGCACCACAGAGTACAAGCGGAAGTAAAACACTATGTACAAAAAGAAGAGCTGAAAGTAAAAAGGGGCCGGAAATACAAGCCCAACTGTAAAGTACAACTCGAAAGGGAAAACAACGACTGAAAAGTAAAGCTGCTACGCTGAGATGTCCACTGGAAATCCCACCTGAAGGGTGGGTACAGATAGCTCCTCTGCTCCTCGGGTTCCGCCATCCGCTCCGAGTATGTCCCGCCCAGTGTCCACCTCCGGGTACCGCCTCGTCGTATAGTCCACCTCCAGGTACCGTCCAGTCCTTGAACCTTCGGCTTCTGTCAGCATTGTCCGTCGTCTGCAACCAACACAACGAGGTGCGGGCATAGCCCGTGCAGGGGTGAGTATAACGATACTCAGTAGGGACCTCGAGACCCTCAAGGTCTCACTAAAACCAACAAGGATAAACACAAGAAGATCTCAACAGATAAACCCTACTTAGGTATATGCCCATACATATACCTAAGTTATCAAGTAACCCATCTCAATCCTGAGGAAACACAAGGATTGTGAAAACGACGGATAACCACTACTCGGGTATATGCCCATACATATACCAAAGTTAGCAAGTGACCCATCTCAATCATGAAGTAAACACAAGGTCAAAAGTCTCAGCTCAAACCAGGATTTTCATTATCGAAACCCTAACTGCTGAAGAGCTCCGTCTCTAGAGTGTACAGTGGTCCTGTCACGACTCCGAGGTACTGCTCACTAACCTAAGACTGCTGAAGTACTCCTCCTGTCGAGTACTGCGGGCCAGCCACCCAAACACAGTAGTGCTTCCCGCCGAGGTATGTCACCCAAACTCCGTAGTGCACACCCCCTAGTAGCCTGCTGAGGTACTCTCCGGACGAGCACCGTGGGTCTACACTGTCACACAGGTAGTGCTTCATCCGCCATGGGTCTGCACCTCAGAAAGTAGTGCTCCGTCCACTGGGCTAGTCGACTCACTCCAAGTCGAGTCGGTCAAGCAGTCGTCAGGTCTCAGCCAGCTACACGGTCTCCGTACATCGCATGCTCGTCACTGGGAGGGTCCGCTCCACGAGCTACAGGTCGATACTCCAAGTATCTCAAAGTCCCACGAAGAAGTGTCACAAAGATCCGTCTCGTCACAGGGGTCTCAACGCAACAGACGGCACGTCGATCGGACGCCCGGTCTGTGAGTTATTAGCCTTTTCGTCCCAGGGGCCCGGTTGGTTTCGAGAGCGAAACCAATCCCGGCCATATCTCAACTGTACCCCGAACTCCCATAGGGTGAACTCAAAGGGACCGTTACTCAACGTAACCACCAACGCCGCTGACGGTTCGTCAAGCGGACGTCCTGTCTGAAAGATATCAGCTTTCCCGTTCCAGGGGCCCGGTTGGATTTCGGGTACAATCCGACCCGGCCATACTCCGACTGCATCCAAAACTCGGGCGGAGTATGTCAAAAGTCCCGTCTCATCAAGAGGAAGTCAACGAAACAGACGGCGCGTCAATCGGACGCCCGGTCTGTGAGTTATTGGCTTTTTCGTCTCCGGGGCCCGGTTGGTTTTTAAGGCAAAACCAACCCGACCGTACTCCACCTGCGTCCAAACCTCGGGCGGAGTATGCCAAAAGATCCGTCTCACTAAAAGGAACTCAACGCGACTGACGGCGCGTCAATCGGACGTTCGTGGCTCAAGATATGAGCGTTTCCGCTCCGAAGGCCCGGTTGGTTTTGTGAACGAACCAACCCGGCCGAACTCAAAGTAATCCGAAACCTTGAGTGCGATATACCGAAACGACCGTCTCGATCCAAGGATCGCGTTGCCGCAGACGGTTCGTCATTCGGAGGTCCGAGGCTCAAGTTATGAGCCAAAAACTAAATCTGCTTCGAAACGGGGGGGGTCCGGGTCCGGGCCGACCCGGCCCGACCCCCCCCCCCCCCCCCCGGGGCGGCGTCGGCGGCGGGCGGCGGCGGCGGGCCGCGGTGGTGGCGGCGGCGGGCCGCGGTGGCGGCGGCGGGCCGCGGTGGCGGCGGCGGGCCGCGGCGGCTCGGGGTGCCACGAGGGGCCGCTGGCGGCTGTCGCCAGCGGGGAGGCCGCACGCACGCGGGGCTAAGCCCCGCGTTTCTTCTGGCGGCGGGGCTTAGCCGCGCCGTTTTTTTTTTGTAAACCGCCCCCTCACATGAGGGGGCCTGCTTGAGCGGATCCGAGGGGGCCGGTTGCCCCCTCCTTCAAAGAACCCCCCCCCCTTTCTTAAAGAGGGGGTTTTATTAATACGGCCGGGGAATTTATTTCCCCGGTTTTAATGACTTCCGGCCGGCCAGCTGGCCGGCCGGTTTTCTCCAACGGGACCGGAAATTTCCGGTCCCCTCTTCGGCTTCCGACGCCGGCGGCCCGGCCGCCGGTCTTCCCTTCCGCCGCGGCCCGGAACCGGCCGCGGTCTCCTCGTCCCGCCGCGGCCCGGAACCGGCCGCGGTCTTCTCGTCCCGCCGCGGCCCGGAACCGGCCGCGGCGTTCGTCATCCGGCGCGGTGCGTCGGCATCGCGCCCCTTCGCCGTACTTTGATTCTTTTCAACGCGGCGCGGCGGCGTCGCGTTCTTGAAGATTTTTCCTCGGCGTGGCGTGACGGCGTTGCGTAAATTATAAGCACGATCATCCGCGTGGTGCGACGGCACCACGCCACTTGCTTCCACCGCAAGAATTAAACAACAACAATGGAGGGGGGTTCGGCCGTGTTCGTGCGGTCCGGCCCCCCTCACGTTAAAATAATAACGCAACTCAAAATAAAATCAAGTCACACGATAGTCTTGATAAAATCACGATCAAGAATAAAATAAGGAAACCAAAAGAAATCGACAACCCCTACTTCGGGTATAAAATCGAAGATCGCTCTACGTTCCGCGGAAGACGACGTCGCGGAGGGTCGGGGCGACGCGGTCGTCGTTCGTCAAATTCAAAGACGAAGAGGCGCGTCCGAAGAGGCACGTCGTTGGCGAATCCTTGTACGCCGACGAAGGTTGTCCGAAGAAGAGGTGGCGTCCCCCTTCGTTGTCACGGTGAACGAAGAAAGGAGGTGCGGCGTTCTTCGTCGGAAAAAGAGCGTTCCTCGTCAAGTCTTGAGGAAAGTCAAATTATAAAGAGAACAACGAACTCAAGAACCTCTACCTCGATAGTCGCACGTTGACGTAGTCGTGGAATATCGGTGTCGATTCCTTTGACGTCGGAGGAAGAGTCGTTATCGAAGGCGTTCGTCGCGGAAAACCGTCACGGAAGAGATGACGCAGAAGAAGTACGTCGCGTCGCGGATACGACGTCGCAGATGGATCGTGTTCTTCGGCGGAGAAGTTCTTCGTTGAAGAACGACTTTCTTCGCGTTCTTCGTTGAGTTTGAAGAAGTAGAAGAGGAGCTCTCCACCTCTCAAGAAGACAAACGATCATCCCAAAATAAAATAAGACAACTTCTTATTTTATTATCACATAACACATTAGAATTTCAAAGGTTTGAAATTCAAAATGGACAACTCCAAAATTAACTCACTTATTTAATATGCATGAATTGTATAATTAAATAGAAGTTAACTTGTCAAGCCATTAAAAGGGAGAGAGGGGAGTTTAGAGGGGTTAGGGAAATTTGAAAAGTCTAGGGGTTCGTGTGGGCCCCACCACACTTAATCCTCCCAAGGTAGGTTAAGTGGGTGTGGGTCCCACTTCCAACCACCTTTGGTAGGTTTTTAAAAAATTAAAATAAAATTTGTCTTACACAAATTTTATTTAACTCAACTGGAAACCCCCAAAGCTAACTTTCAACTCGCAACAAACGCAACTCCCGAAAAGGTCTCTTTAAGCGAATATCGGCGTTGCGAGTTCATCGGTGCCCTCAGATTTCAATTCCGAGCAGCGGATCAAAAGTTAGGAATTCCCGCTCGTTCGTTCACTGAACGTACCCGAGACAAACTTCGGAAATTAATTCCGGGCACTCCGGGCCTCGGAATCAGGTGCCGTCTGAAACCGCGCTCTTGTAAAATTCTAAAGAAAATTAAGAAAAAATTTCCCTTGAATTTTACGGGTCTTTACATTACTCCCACCTCAGGGCTTTACGTCCCCGTAAAGATACAACAAAACTAGGGAAACAAAAGAGGGTACTGAGCACGCATCTGAGCCTTCCGCTCCCATGTGCTCTCCTGGAGATTCCCATGCCGCCATCTGTTGCGCACAAGAGGAATCGATCGCCCATGAAGGACCCGCTCCTGTCGATCCTCTATCTCCACCGGGACCTCCGTAAAAGTCGCCCCATCGTCAAGGATGTGCGTCGGGTCGTGCACGTATCTCCTCAGTTGTGACACGTGGAAGACGTCGTGCACTCGGTGCAACTGAGGTGGTAGAGCCAGGAGATAAGCCACCTCACCAACTCTGCTGAGGACCTGGAAGGGTCCGATGAAGCGCGGAGATAACTTGCCGCCTCGGCCAAATCTCCGAATACCACGTCGAGGTGAGACCCGCAAGAAGACGTGGTCGCCATCCTCGAACTCCAGTGGCCTCCGCCTCCTGTCAGCATATGACTTCTGCCGGCTCTGTGTTGTCCTCATCCGTTCCTGGATGACATGGACCTCTTCTGACGTGGCCCGGACCATCTCTGGTCCCATAAGAGCTGCGAGATTTCTTCTTTGCCGATAAGAGAAACCTGGTCTCATCCCC